>JAQSVV010000181.1:2131305-2841740 GCA_036375495.1 Agrotis segetum
CTTGTTATTTTTTCGTTCTTCGTTGGATCCCCTACGGAGGGGAACCGACCAATTTTATACATTCCACAATATGCCTTTCTCAAATTCCTTTTTATTATGTAGGCAGTGTTTTTCTACGTTCGTCTGGTAAAAATAACCATGAAAATCAATATCTTGTGGGAACTCCATAAATTGGGCTTGATTTTTTAGTCTATGTATATTTTTATGTAGAACTATGTTGGAGAGCTATGTTTTTCATATGATTAGATAGGAAACATGGCTGGTCAGCGTCAGCATTGTGTGTGCCTTTTTTAAAACTGTTACCTGTTAAATTTTATTTTAAAAAAAGTTGTTGACTTTCTAATTTAATCATCGAAAAAACCACAAAAAGTAAAACTATTGTTTTATTTCGCTTCAGTAAAAAAATAATTTATGATAATTTAAATAAATATTTAGTAGGTACTATTATAAATGTACTAAACATATTTATTATGTTAAATATTTAAGGTTTCAAATGTCCTCACTGATAAGTTTCAAACGTCCATTCTCTGTCATAGCTTAGTGAGGATTAGTGCATGTCACATTATAATTCTCGTTCTAAACCAGGGATCATATTCTTTGTCTATGCCTAGGGCAAAAAGTCATAGATGTCACAGTTCAGGGCACATAGAAGTAAAGTCACGAAGGTTCAATAACAGCAACATTTACATATAAATTGGCCAAACAACTTGACTGATGCCTTCGTAATTGCGATTTTTAGAACCGTTTAACATTTATTTTCATAAACAGCGCGTTGAAACTAAAAAAAACTTTTAAGAAAAAAATATGTTAGGATAATTTTGAATTTGGAATAAACTGGCGTAGGATTTTCGTGGAATATCGTGGAAATGTTACATAAATAATAATCCAGTTAAACATGATATTTAGTACGCTTAAAATTATGTACTCAGCAGTTCTATTCAATGTTATTAAAATGATACAGCTTTGTGTGCAGCGCTGTCAAAATGTCGAAATTACAGTCTGATATTCAGTAAGCCTAAGCTAATGACTACGTTTCGCGAAAATATCATTTGACACTGTCTCGATGACGAGATCGTTGTACCGTACAGCTTAGAATTTGTCTTTTAGAGAATAGCATAGTAGGATAGCTGTACAAATTCTTCACTCTGCTCAAAAACATGTTTAGAATGACGACGATGGCACGGTTGGCACTGTGGTCTAGCGTTCAACTGTTGCGCTGTGTATCGCGAGTTCGAATTTCGCACACACCATTTGTATGATCCGGGGGGGGGGGGGTAGGTATTACAATGTCTTAAAACCAGGCTTGTTCCAGTGAGTGAACGAGATGGAGCTAGACGACTTGTATAGCTCTGTCACTTTTACTCGCCGGAATAAGCCTGGTTTTAAGACGTTGTTATACCCCCCAGTAAAGTTATAGTTCTGGCTCTGCGGGCTGCTGTTTGTGTTCGTGACTTAAAATGTTAATACATGTACCAACATAAGGCTGAAATTTTCAGTGTGGAAGAGAAATATTTTTGAGATTATATCTTAATTCCATTCCATGATGTAACTTTTCTGAGCTACCTTGTTTTATCCGCTTTATCCAGTAAACACGCCACTATCCCGTAGGTACTATAGACGCTATTAGCGTAAATGAAAACTGACACTTTCCGGTAGCCATCTCCAGCCTATCACACTTACCCAATTTACATCAAAAGCACGTAATATCGGTGTTCCTTCCAGTCCGATCAGAATTTACGTCTGCTAGTACCAAACTAACATGAACCTTGTGTTAATGATTATAAAGATCACTATTATTTCACAGAACTGTCAAAAGCAGCAACTGAAAACCAACCTTACTTAGATGGTTTTAGGGATCAGTGTAATTTAAACCGTTGTCTAAGTGAAAGAACTTTACCTATCTTCTAACGAAAATTGCGATTCACCGTCACAACTCACACCAAAGACAAAGTGTTTCAAAGGACACAATTTTAGCGTCAAAATAAATTTAACTTTAGAAAGGAGTAATTCCATATTTTCTGTAGAAACTAATTCCCTTCGCTTACTCTAAAAGCTATCACATTTAGTGAGACTTTGGATTTAACAAGGCTTGTAATTGATGGGCCGGGGAAGTGGATTTATAAACTGTTTAAATGAGGTGCTTCTGATTGATACTGATTTTGTTTTGTTATTTTGTTTATGTTTTCAAAACTGGTGAAGGAAAAGATCGGAAGAAGCAACCGACATTTGTATTTCGGCCAAATAATAATATGTCCAAATCATGTGACATCTACCAACTCGCACTCAAGCTATTTTTGTTACACCGATATCGGTCGCGTATATCCGTTGCGTGTACCATTGTGTTCTATAGAGCATCTACATGCGACTAACCGTACGCTACGTACTAACGTCATCAGTGCAACAAGAGGTAAGCCTTAAAGCTATTATCAAACAGACAGGCGTGGGGAACGCGAAACGAGTCGTTTTTGTTTTTCTATGTGACTGGTTTCAAACAATTCCATACATTACAAATAAAAACGCTTCAGCTTAAATGAAGAAAACACAGATACAATTAAGTTTAAGGGATTTATTTTTATACTCCTTTCTTATTCATAAACCATTTTGTGGTTGTCTCTCTACTACATGGTGCTTATATTGATGAAATGTGGGTGTATGTTCTTAATAGATACAACACTTTACGCCTTTACACCTCCGCCTCCAGTTAAAACTTCAAGGAAAAGTGCCATAATATTTTAAATAAAATAAGATCAAATAATGCTAATAATAGTAATAATACTGATAATAAAACTACTTCATACCTCAGATTGTTGTTTAAGATGTAAATGTCAAATAATGTAAATAAAATGGCGCCTTGTCCCTTGTTTACATGTTTCTTTCTGATTTAAATTGGCTTTTACAAAGATAAAAGTTTGTAAAATAAAATAATGTGGACTAAACTAAAATACTTTTTGTTACCAAAATTGTAACACAAGATCTTTTTGACATAATTTTAAATATTTATGCTGTTATTCAATTTGGTTTTTAAAATGCTTTGCAAGATGTCGAGGAAGCGCTTAGAAAAAACTTGGAACTGTATTTTTTACTAGAAAACGAAAAGCTTTAATATCATACCACCTTTTTCACAATTCCGACAATTATACGATTCATAAAAATCTGAATTACGAAAAAGTTAAATATTGTTGTTACTTTCTTTCTAGCTTTAATCCACGAGTTCAGTTCCTTCCAGAAGATAACTGATTTTATAAACTCCAATGATGCAGTTTTGGTTTTCATCAAAATCCGCCTTGAGATTCCTTTCAGTATTTTTCTATATTCCTCATAGTTTTGGATAAAGACATCTACGTCCAATTGTAAATTTACTGAATTGTTTGAAGCCAGTCACATAGACTATCGGATCGCTTTCGCTTTTGTATGTGACTGGCTTCAAACAATTTCATACATTACAATTAAAAACGCTTCGGATCGCATTCCTTCGCCTGTCTGTTTGACAATAGCTTTGTAGTATTCACCAGTATTGCTTTACGTCATCAGTAACTTAATGGACACAATACTTTAGACAATCTGTTAACTACCTCTTATACTTCTCAATACAAAAGGCTGTTCTATTTTAGCCGGATTTCATTACAACTTATCACTTAAACGTAAATGAGGCCGCCATGACACTTTTCATTACGGAATTGCCCACTCAAGTTAAATGCTTTTTGTTATCATACGTAGGTAACGTTAGATTTAATTACTTTCATTATGTATTGTATGCTTTTAAAGATTATTAAAATGCCGTTAAACGTGTTTTTAATGTCGAATGTGTTGGAAACTAGGGCAGTATAAATGAGTGTTCGGTTTTGTTTAAATGTATTAAAGTGGAACCTTGCCATAACTTGGGTGTTTAGATTTTTTCTTTCTGCGTTTTATTTTATTTCCGTAGAAGAATTTAAAGATCTCTGCTTTTGTTATTTGACTATGGAACCTTAAAATTTTCTCTACCAACTAGAGGCACCAATGTAACATAATATTGTCAAATTATGCTATGCATTTCGCTTATAGGTACACTGTGCTCATTAAAGGGTTAGAAAAAAATGAATACAGGGTCGCGGAAATATCTTATTCCAGGGTCATCCCTGGAACGCAAAAGGCAATTGAAAGATAGAAAGGGTTTTAGTCAGTATCTACAAGTTTCTTAAATTCCGGTCCACAAAGGAGTGGCATTAATCATCAAATGAAACGATTTGATGTTTTCTCACACAAAAAAAAATGTAAACCAAAATGAAATCTAAGCCGTGGCATTCCCAAATCGAATGTTAGTTTAATCTTAAAAGCTAAAATCTACAAACGACGCCTACTTACGTAAAATAAAATACGTACCTAATTGCGTACCTACCGATTATACTTTTAAACTAATAAAATTAACACAGAACCCTTTATCTTAATCAGAGTCAACGTTGATTTACAAAAACTTAATTCAATTAATTTGAACGTTAAAATTAAATGGAAACTCAGTAATATAGGTAGGTACTGGTAACATTTTCCGGTTTCATGATAAACTACACAGATAGAATCTGCGCGTAGGTAGTTTATCAGTTCGATTATACAAAAATCAAAGTTTTACATTAAAACCGGCCAAGTGCGTGTCGGGCCACGCACAATGTAGGGTTCCGTAGTTGCCCATCAAAATACTTATGCAAACTAACTAAACTGATTCGCTGAATTTAATTTTAAAAAGAAGATTTTTCAAAATCGGTCCTGGAGTCTTTGAGAAATCGGGGAAAATACATTAAAAAAAAGATAATGACGAATTTTGAACCTCCTCCTTTTTTTGAAGTTAATTAAAAATAGTTGACGATAAAATCCTACCTATCCTCAAAAAACATACCTATTAAAGCTGTAAAAATAAAGTTGACAAACTAACATTTGCAGTTGAAAAACATGTTCCCCGATACATTTTGTTAAAGAAAAAATTTAATCAAGTACATTTTATAAGTTGGTCGACTATTACTCGTAAAGTTGTAAAGCCTACTAGGTCATGATAATTTTCTTTTAAACTTCGTTATATATACTACTATTGTGAATTTTTTCACACCCCTAAACATAACCGTTGAGCTGGTAGAGGGGGGGGACACTCGAGTCGAGGAAAATTTAGTACTTTAAAGCTTAATATTTCACAAACGAATTTTTTTATCAAAAAATTGTTAATGGAAACTATCAATATTTTTAAAGACCTATTTAATGATACCCCACACTAAGGGGTACGCGAGAAAAAAAAATCCTCACTTTACGTGTAAGTACTGGAGGTACCCTAAAAAAAAAATATTTTACGAGATTTTATTTTACCACTTTTTCGGCACAACAAATCCATATATTTACACTAAATTTCAGCTCTCTAGTACTGTGCGTCTCTGAGCTAAACTGCGGACAGACGGACGGACGGACGGACGGACGGACGGACGGACATGGCGAAACTATAAGGGTTCCTTGTTGACTACGGAACCCTAAAAAAGAAGATTATGTTCAATAAAAAACTATTGGTATTTTAAAAAAAATATACGTAAGAGAAACAGGGAATTACGTTTTACGGATTTAATAATAAAATAATGTTCTTTCTACCAACACCTAAATTGCAAAAATAAACTTACACCTTTTTCCAAGATAAATACTGGTCATAAAGTGATGATAATTTTCACAATTATAAGACGTATGTCATTGCGCCATTAATACATGGTGGTCATCCAACCCATACGTACCTACAGATAATTTGTCTACACTTTTGTTATGCGCAGTTACGCACAGCTAAGGAGTGAATTTCGCTGCCGGTGTCTGTATTTCCTGATAGTTACAATCTTGAGTTACAATCGTAAAGTCAAGAGTGAATAGGTTACTTCTAGGCAAGCGTGCTTTACCATCAAGCAAACTAGCGGCTAAAATAAGTACTATTATTATTACTATTATAAAAAAAAAACAATTTGATGAAAAAAAAAACTAATCTAACTGCACTGAAAATAAATTTTAAAGAGCCAGCCTCCATTCATTCATCTGGTCATACAAGCACACCTAAATTAATGCCACACACGGTTGAAATTTCAATACGCCAGCGGGCGATAAAAATCAAACAGTAAGCTTTTGTTTCAATGTTACCAAGTTTAAAAAAATACGAACATTTACTGTGATTTATGTTATCAAATCAGTATGCAAATAAACCAGATTGATATTACGTGTAGGTCAAAGACGTGTAATCCATCTTCGAAATATCAAACATACCTGTTCCATTTAGTTTTATTATTTCTAATAACGAAATGTCATTTAACAAATGAGACTAATTTTTACACACACAAGCATACTTTGAAATGTAATATGCACATACTATCATAGACACACACATTACCTTCTCTATCTTGTTAATATTCTACCAAATTACATTGATTCTAAACATCTTTCAATAATGCGCACAGCTAAGCTAGGCTCGCTCCACCATCGATTTTATCACCTCAGACCTGGGCGCAGCCATCTTAAAAAAAAAAAACATAATTGTCAGAAAAACATTCGTCAAAATCTCAGTAGCATTCAGTAGGCAAATTGACACATGATACTACATCCATTTGGCTAACTCTAAACGATGAGCGGAGGTCAAAGCCGCTATTCATCTTAATTTTTTTTTTTTTGTTTATAATTTATGTTTTTTTTTTCTAAGAAAACAGTCAAGGCTATCGAAGGCCAAATTCCGGTTGACGACCTGACCATTTTATTTTTATTAAAAGTCGTTAACAGGTGAGAAACAAGATCTTCTAAAGCAATATTCATTAACGAAAATGATACTATTGCGACTTTTTAAATACTTACAAAACTGTTAAATAATTTATGTTTTAACTTTTATGTTGATCTGATTATGAAATTGTGATGTAAGTACTCATGTCGAATGTTATTTGAGAAGATTTTGACATGAGAAGTTCCGCCGCAACTTGTTAGTATTTTATTTCATTCAAAAAAAAATATATTAAAAATTAAAAAAAAAGCTTTGAGATAAGATTAAGTTTATATTACTGCTGAGATTTTTTCATAAGTATTTTTTTTTTGATGTTTTAACTAAAACTTACTAACATCTTCCTAATCAAAACTTTACTATCATCCTCTTGTTTTATGACAGCCTAGTACCCATTGACACGAAACATTGGCCATTCCGAAGTTCTTATCTATTATTATGATCTGGAATAATGTCATCGAAAATAGGATTATGCTAATACTTTTCATTTTATCTAGGTATTCATTAACTTGGCATCTATTAACAGTGTTGTTCGATTAAGCTCTGTTATTGTATGGGAGCCTGGTAGTTCCGTTTCGTTGTTTTAAGTCATCCGTGTAATTAATGTTGTAGCTATAGTACATTTTTACATAGCTGTTGCCAGTATTAAATTTGAAATATTTCCTTTTTGGATCATAAATTATCAGGATAGAAGGTTTTCTACGTGTTATTCCAAACTATAACATCTCTATACTAAAGTCCCAGATACAGAACAATTCAACCGGATTTACGTGATTTAGTGACAATCCCTAATCATGGATGGATTGACGTTCGCATTTATGATATTAGTAATATTTTGAGTTAAGAAATTGCCTTGATTGATGCGTCTGGATTATTTCAC
Organism: Agrotis segetum; assembly: GCA_036375495.1. Classification (NCBI taxonomy): domain Eukaryota; kingdom Metazoa; phylum Arthropoda; class Insecta; order Lepidoptera; family Noctuidae; genus Agrotis; species Agrotis segetum. The sequence continues at coordinate 2,138,937 of JAQSVV010000181.1, forward strand.
ACTATCAAGATTTTAGTAAACCTGTATATGAATTAAGAAAACATATAACACATTGATAACGTGCATGAATTATTCAAAATTGCGGAAAATATTTGCATTCACGGAATAACACATTTATGTCAGGGTCAATTTTGTACTGATCGTAATAGAAATCCTCATGATTTTAGTAGAAGCAGAATAAAAATGTACCAAAACTAGTCGATTCAAAAAATATAAGTAACTTAACTTAGATAGCTATCACTGTTTCCAGTGTGTTCGCAAGTTTGGTAATTTTTGTTCATTGGAAAAATAATCTTTGGATCAAAATCGCTCTAGCAGCTTTTGCGTCATTGAATAACAAACATACACAACCCATCATATTTATGAGATTAAGATAATAACAAGTATTGTCAGAAAGTCCTCCACAAACAGCTAGCTTTCAACAAAATCAACACACACTTAATTCTAAATTGAATTTATAGCAAGATCAAATTTATAATTACCCGACAGGTGCTTTCTAAAGGCGGTATCACGTAGCTTGTAACCGTAGGATCCTCGTTCGACATGCTGTGACGTGTTCAACAATGCACTTTCTACAGCAGCAGGAGACATGTTCGAACCAGTGTTTGAAGTAAACGGGAAAATATTCACCACCCACGTTTTTAATTAGTGAAGCTTTCTTCACTTCATGCTGAGTCGTCTTTGTGGGGTTAGGAGCTGTCTTTAAATTAGTTTTGAGTGCAGTTAGGTTTTGTTTGAAATCCATTTAGTTGATTATGAATATTTCCATCTCTTAAGAGCCAGCTAGCGAGCACTTGCGATTTTAAGTTGGCCGATAGTTTGTTCGGTCAGGGGATCAGTATGGTATAAGGTGACAGTGTGTGCACTTTGTGGTTAATTACATCCTTTTATTGTATTGGGATTGAAAGCAAGGTCAACTTTAAGTGCGTGCAGGCTCTAACTGTAGCGAGGTAACCTCTGGGAAATCACGACATTTTGCGACCAGTACATGAAGACACACTCACTTACATAGTTGGCGACAGTAGAGATGTTTTAAGCAGTGAAGAGAATCATTGTTTTTCTGTAACAAACTTGTACATCTCCGAATTCTACCCCCGTGCCGTTAGCAAATCCATAATCAATTCAGTCAAGAATTTAGGTTAGGAAACTTTGACTTAAACCAGGCCTGGCTCACTCCGCAGTGTAGGTATAAAACTGCAAGCATTGGCGGGGGCCACTTCGGAGTGGACATTTAGTCGGTTGCCGCGCGCCGCCCACTACGCACGCTCTTACTTATATAATAATTAAGTTTGGTGTTTGGTTGAATTTACGCATGAGTTAAAAAAATATATATATGATGAGGAAAAAAAAAACTGTATAACGTTGTTGTTTAAATAATGACAGTGATAGGAGCCTCACTTTTCACACACTACCGCGTGATTTCGAAAGGTAAGAAAAAAGTGAATATTTATCTATGTAGTACATATTTAATAATGATCAAAAAACTATCTACCTGCCTGTGGCGTGCTTATTAATGTCATTCAAGTACCGGCTAGTAATCATGATCAGTTAGTTAAGCATGATTAGGTAGGTTACAAATTTGGCCTACAAGACGACCAAGATAAATAAAATAGACGATTATCAAACCTGACATCACTCTCACTCACCTAAGCTGAATACGGGTAGGTCGAATTATGATCGGTAGAAAGTAGGAAGATGTTTACGTTATTGTTTAGACACGTTCAAATTCAGAAAATGGCTACACTACGCATTCAAGGTCAGCGATCGTAATTCTCTTCGCGACTTTTTTACCTACTTACCTACAAAGACACGCAACACGGGGCCTGTGACAATGAAATGAATGAAATGAAAATGATAAGGACTAGTTACCTATTTTGCCGTAAACGATAACAATCGATCTTTAAAGTTATGACTACAGCTTGGCCAGAACGGATTGAAACGGAACTAATCTTTTTGATTCTGACGTTTTAAAATTTTTGATATTTGATGTAAACAAAGACCGCAGGTTTGTTAGATTTATTATTGTGCCACAAAACTAACTTATTAAGAGAAAAAAAAAAATCTTTACAGCTTGGCCAGAACGGGTTGAAACGGAACTAAAATTTTTATTTCTGACAGCGTTTTAAAATCTTTCAAGCTGTATATATTATTCCTCACGTAAGATGCCGTAGGTACCTACTGTTAACATTCTGTGCTACCAATCGATATGAATATGAAGTAATCGATGACGAAACAGAAAAAGATATAGGCTGATGATAAAAACAAAATTCCTTGAGGGACATAAGGAGGTAATGAGGAGTGATATATATACGTATTTATGTTAGTTAATAATGTAATTAAACAATGCATAAAATACGTATTCCTACCTAACGGTGCCCAACTCGCGAGTCGCGAGCGCAACCCTATTGAGCTTGACCGACAGTAACCTTTTAATGTCGTTGGCGTCAGATAAACTAAAATGAACTCTCGCGCGTCACTATTCAGTTCATTTTTGCTTGCGCACGGGAAGTTTAGGCTATTATAAAAGTAGGTGGGTGATGCGAGTGCAAGTAAAAATGGACTCTATTCTTTCGTGCATAGATTTTACATTTGTTTGTTTTCTTTTTGGGAGTAAGCCTTCTGTGCCTTTAGGTACTATTATATATTCTGTGCTTAAACTGGAATAAGTTAATCCATTAACAATAGCAAAAATTAATATAACAGGATTAGTCTATCAACATCAACACGTGTAAAATTTAAAACCAACAACAACACATTTACACGTGCTCCCAGATCACTTCCTAAGTTCCTACAAGGTTATTGATATCGAGCGAAAAGGGAGAAGCTTATTTTACACAAAATATAAGTTACTTTTTATTCCGAGATAGGCAATCCCCAGAGATGTACGAGCGAATATCATTCATCTTTTTTATTCAATCGGCAGAATAATAATCTTATCGGAACATGTAATCCTTGCCGATAGAACGGAGAAACAGGTTCGAGCAAATACAAAACTACGTAATAAGGCCAATAAAATAAACATGATTATCTATTTTTATTAATACGTTACTAATGGAGACAGACTAGGTACAAAAATCTGTACACATACATACGTCACGGAAACGATTCATATTTTACAATAATTCAGGTGAAAGACGAACTGCTAGATTTTGTTGTTGGAGCATAAATGTTGCTACTTATAAAAATAACATTCGTTGCGAATAAGATTATTTACGTTCCAGGGCCACGGTTACATCAGACAGTCCCGCGACTATGCTGAGTTCTTAGTCAAAACTTGAGCATAAAATATTACATTTAATTTTGATTTAATGAAATGGAAAAATCACGAATCATGTTCAAATAGAATAAAAAAAACCTGCCGTATCGTTTTACGTTGATTTAAATAATGAAGCATTTTACGAATCTGACAGACAATCAGTAAACAGAGCGAGCCCCAACACTGATCAAATAGTCAAAATAGGCCAAAGTCAAATTCAGTCCATTTGCGGTCGATCTAGTTCGTTGTTTTGTCCGCTTGTTTAGGCCTAATATCAAACTGAGAACCAACACAAAGAACTTGTGTGTCTATGTTTAATACGGTTAGGAAACAAACGGAGCAGAAAATGACCTTGTAAAAGTTTTAGCACCGACTATAAGTTGGGATGTTCCTTTTGATTCCTAAACCATTACTTATACTGCTATGGAAACATCACATAATTACTTAGCTGCCTCCAAGTAATGGTGTGTACGAAGGAAAAAAGTAATTTCAATAGTAAAAATTTGGTCCCTGAAATATTATTTACGAAATTAATTTGTCTTAACTTATGAGAAAAATGTTGTATTTTGCTTTCCTTTATCCACACAAAAGAGGCAGTTATTCGCTCATAAAACCCAAAAAAGCGTACCGAAATAAAAATATCGTTGAAAGAGTAAAAAATACAATTGGTCTAAAATAAATAAAGTAAGCGTTCGACTTGTAAGAGGTTTGAGTCCGTTGCCTCCGGGCTGTATAGTAAGCCTTCTAAAATCCGATTCAACTATTTTTGGGACCAGATAAGCCCGAAAAACAGTGGGATCGCACTTTGATTTTTACGTCGACAATGTTTTTTTTGCTTTGTTATTTTTTTTTTTTGTTTTGTTACCCTTCTTACTTGAGTTATTATTTATATTAGAGTATCATCCATCATTAAAAATAGTTTGCCTTCTTGGACATGTATTTCGGTCTTGTTATTAACTGATTGTATAGTAGTGATTAGCGAAAATGCTGAACATCAGGGCCCTGGTTCGATTTTCAAATCGGGCAGTGTTATTCAGTTTTCGGTTGAGGGTTTATGCCTCCTTTGATGGCAAAAGATTAAAACCCTAATTTACTTAAATATAGTTAAATATGGGTAAACCTACTATAAACTACACTTCTGCCTAACCTGTCAGTGCCAGTCATAAATATATTATGTCCCTGACCCTGTAACCCAACAACCATTCAAAACTGTAGGCGTATCTTTGTAACGATCTTCTTTTATCTCATTTTAAGGAAAATTTGTCACTCAAAGAATGTAGTACGGCGTGAATATCCATCCGCTCGATCGTCACTGTCTAAACGGTAACAACAAAAATTCAATAAGCATGAAACCGAACGCCTCAGCAAAGTCACATCGCTCGCTCTTTTCTCCAACTTTGAGCGTCGAAGTTGCGCCGGGGGCGTCGCTGTAACCTTTGTTCGACGTCTGATTGCCTTGTTCTCTAGGGGATCGAGATTTGAATTTATCATTAGTGCTCTCCCTACTGAGCTTCGATGCGGTTGGACCGCTCAAATATTCAGTAGCTCTGCTTGTGTTCCAAAGCTTTTTGTTTTTGATGTTCCTCAAGGCTCCCAAATTTGAAATTCTTCGCGAGTTCTCGAAATTTCGTATCAATTTTCTCGGCTACTGTTTTTATTTGAGCGATTTTGTTTAAGAAGTTTTAAATGAGATTATTGTTTAGTATGATGGAATGAATATTATTTCTGTTAGGATTGGCGATTGAAATACTATTCCGTACAAATAATTTTTACAGTTCTCTGTATTTTTATTTACAATTCAAATCGTACTGAAGCAAATTCAATTCAATTATGTAGAACTTCTTCCTAAATTCAATCTAAAGCTGGATGAAATTACATCAAAGCAAATCAAAAAACAGTTCTGTTTCTTCTGATCTATTCCAAAAGTTTTCCATTATCAAAACCTTCACAAAAGACCTCCAATCTTTTAAAAATCACGGTACTGAACAAATAGTTCCCTTGCTGTGTACAAATTGCTTTCTATCAAGTTGATTATATTCACACGCAATAATTTAGCGTGGGAACTTAGCATCCACAAGTACGGAGCTGTGGAACTATGACAAATATTTGAATGACATGCGACATTCGCCATCACCGAATGTTCACGCTATACAAAATGTGAACCAATTAGATTTAGTGTGATGTTGATTATTTGTTTGAATTGTAAATTACGTCTAGAGCTACTTTGCAAGCTATGATAAATCTAAGAATACTTCATCTACATGATAACATTGCAACATGGCATGATCGAGTTGTCACGAGTGTAGCCAGATGACTTAAAAATGTCCATTCCAACCAAACAAAACCTGTAGTTCTTACCGCAACAAAAAGGCTTTAAATTCTCCACGTAGGCGTTAATGAGTTGTTAGAAAAACAAAATTTTATTTTATAAGACCCTTCATTCATAAAAACCTTATTGAGACCATCAAAGGAGTTCCCAAACCAACTACTTCCGAATAACACAACAATAAGCCGAGAAAATAGGCAAGATTACAGAAAAGATTACTGTTTCCCCACAAATGAAAACAAGCGTGAGTATATCGTGGAACATTATTTCGGTAACATTCCCATCCACAACGCGTGGCCCGATCAATAGTAATCTGATTGCCATTAGTTTTATCGCTCGTACTATCATAAGGAAAAAGTTGCTTCCAATATTTTGTTTCTTGTGTTTGCCTTTATAATAAGATTTAGTGTTTTCTTCCTTCTTTGGGTTGATGAGAGCTATAACTCACTGTGGTGAAGAGATCAGGTGGTTAGCTGCGTCTTCATCTTTCTGTCGCTAGCAAGACATTACATTTTGTTGGACCAAAGTATTCATCACTTCCATGGCTTCATTGGTTGCTACCGACACTGCTTGCACCTAGGGCACTTTGACTTCATTATCAATTTTATCAACTGTATCTTCATATGTTCTTGTCAATGATATAAACTCTTCAAATCTTTGCTCCACATCATCGTAATAATTTCAGACGGATTTGTCATTGCACGATATTGTTTACGTTCTTTCTTTTTGTTATATTCTCTTCTTGCAACCATAACTTTTCAAAAAAGTTATTCATAAATATCTTCAACCCAACGCGTTTATCCAGTAACTGGGAATGTACCTGTTTTACTGAAGCCTTCGTGGGTCAAGTCGGCATTATGTATTTTCCCACACTATTCTTACTTTTGTTGATCATGACAACATGTCGTGTTCTGCAGCGATTCAGGAAGTTGTATGTTAAGCAGTGTGTCTGCAACCTTATGCTATTGTTACATACTTATTTATGTGAATCACCTATATTTCTGACCTATTTTTACTGGCTTCCCTTTCCTTGCCGAGATTGTTATGAATAGCGAACTTTGTTTAGTTGTGTTCGCTTGTAGACCAATTGTTGTTGGTACCTGTTTCTTTGAACGATTTTTTTTTCTTATAGTAGCTGTTCTTTGCTGCAATCGAGTTTTACTAGAATTTGACCTCAAAGGAATATTCAAAAAAATATTACATGGTGTTAATCCAGATTATAAAAAGTCGCAACAAATTCTGTTGTTTTGTGTGAAAAGATATACAAATATCCATTTCTTCATATATCCATCCCATCAAACTTTCTCATTTGTAATATAATTTAGAATTATTTAGATAGGTGATTCTCAAACGATGCCGCTGATGAAGTGAATCTCACGTTGCATTCATTTGTATGCACTCCGTTGATGCCTAATACGTGCATACGCCACGACCACAAGAACAGTCGGCGGCGGCGTAATGTGAGAATCGCCCACTGTTCAATGAGAAAAACATTCTTGATCACTTTAAATACAGGTTGAAACATTTTTCTGACCCTTTTTTAAGCCGACGCAACTACATGGTTTGCGTGTTTTACAAAAATTACAAATGAGATTAACACTCACGCAGAAATAGCATTATTTTGCTTCCCACGCGGTTACACATGCTCCCGATTCCACAAGAGAATTCAAGATACGTTCAAAACCAAGAATTCACTAATGGGAATACAATTTCATCTTATTCCCATACGATACGCCGGAAATTTTAAACTCGGCCATAACTGGTAAGAATCGTTCAACTTACGAAGTACGTGTGCTGGGAATTTTAAAATTTAATGTTTCTGGTGTAAACTTGTAGGAAATTCTTTTTGATTTATCTTGAAGCGTGACGGTTGGGATTTGAACGCAGTACGAGCTTAAGCACCTGTACTGGCTATATTTTATCTTGATATAGGTCAGACTAAGTTTTTTAGGTCATCTCTTGATTTTTTCGATGTATTTGATCGAAAATGTTTGGCATTGAAGCATTAGCGGTCCACTAGATGAACCGATGACACCGTTAGAGTCTCGGGCAACCGATGGCTGATTTCATTGTCAGATAGGCAGATTGTTGTTCAGCGTGGCAGTCTATGAGGGAAGCGTTTGATCAGCAGTTAAAGATTTCGTTGTTGATTTTGATGATTGACAGTCAGCGTTGGAATGTTTAGAGGTTTGGAGAGTTATCAGACTACAATTGCTAGCCACTGCTCTAACGGACACTTTTTTTGTATTTTAAAATCTTCTGATTATTATCTGACCAAACTCAACTGTCTTTAGCGCTAGGTACAGGTAAACTATTTCAAACAACAGACAACCTTGCATTGACACTTACGATCTGTGATGGATACAAAAAAAAATGGTTTTCCGAAAAGAATACGTAAAGAAAAATCATAGACAAACTCTGTTGACACCAAATCAACAACTCGCATAAACACACGTAAGTAGCTGTCATAATTACAAACTCACTTTGCAACAACATAAATGTCAGAAGCCAAAGCCCATAAAAGCCTATATCCCATACAAAAACATGACTTCAAGCTACGTATAATCCGGCTCAAATTAATCAAACACGACACTAGCACTGAGGGCCCCATTAATCCAGGCAAGCCATTTTAATATGCATGTAAAATTTCAAAATCAATTAATATTCAAATAGAAATTTTATCGGTAATCAATACGTTTACGGGTTTAGATTTTATGGTAATATGTAATGATATCGTTGGAGGAGCATTTGATGTCGAGATAGTTCAGATAGTGTTTGTTTTGTGCTTGTTACCTACTTTGAGGAGTTAAAACCACATAGATAACAGCAGTATAAAAATAACGATTGTGTCATCTATGTGACAGAAGTATACGAATGAAACCTTCATGAAGTAATTTTGAAATGCATGAAGAATTATGCATTTCAAAATTAATTTCATGAAGGTTAAGGTCGGTAATGCTGGTTTTGTTAGTTAAAAACGCATACTAGATAAGTCTAAAATAAAGTCTTTTCACAAAATTTCTGGAGCAGATAAATTCCTAATGTTAATTCAAATAAAAAACTAAATTATAATATTTATTTAAGTAACATTTTTGTCCGTCACTATTTATCTTTGATCACAAGTTTCAATGAGCACAAAGAGCTCAGAAACTCATACAATGCGATTACTATTGAAGTTAACTCTATCAATAGCAACATCTAAAATTACTCCGAATTCCAAAATCGAAACTAAATTCATTCACGCCCCGATAATCTTCTATAGCATAAGTACTCTAGCTGTCTTATCCTGTAGTTCACTCAAAGATTTCATTCAGTCATTCATCTCCGGCGGAAACTGTCCTCCATTGAACATAGGCTTCATCCACAGACTGGCGTATCGAACAATCTTGTTCATTCTTGTACTTGGCTATGTCTATGGTAGGGATGTTACGGAGACACGACTCTTATTCCGAAAAGTCGGAACTTCCAATTGATTGGCTTTCAGAATTTGACTCTAACAGATTTCATTTGGAGGTATATTGAAACGCAGATTTAATAACTTTGACAAAATAAATCATCTAGAAATTCATCAATACTAATTAATTGTATTTTCGAGTAACAACTCAAACATTTGGTAACTACAATTTTGCAAGTTTTAGGTAAACGAAAGCTGCTCACATGACTTTTTTTTTCAACACCCCAGTTACGATTAATATTTTATTTACTCAAGCTAGAGGAATTGATTCATATTTGTACTTTTTCGGTCCTTAGACTAACAATCTTAAAACATCTCACTCCTACCTTCAATCCCAGTTCCGATTCTGAACTCTGACTTACCATTCGGTTCCGATAAATCCACCTCCGTGACATCTCTACTCTATAGTTACAGTAGAACTGTAAGTCCGTTGTGTTCGAAGTGATCGAACCTGGCTTTGGGATTGGAGATAGTTCTGTAACACTCAAGTTCAAGCCGTGTTTGTCGGTGAACATTTGCATGAATTTGTCTTGGTCGTAGTTTGAAGTTATTGCTTGATTAAAATTGTTGAGTTGGCAGTAGTCATTATGTCTTACTTAATAGTAGTTTTGGAATTTTAACTTTACTTGCAAAATAATCAGATTTTAGTGTTTCTACTTTTCATAATTAATCATGATGACAACCTGTTTCAAAGATTTATTTGTTATTTATACCTTGTTTAGCTTCTTCTTGAATGGCTTTTAGTCCAAATTAGACTTTTTTATTCTTTAATTCTAGATTTGTACCGTTTTTTAAATCCGTTTGGAAAACTGCCAGTACTGGTTTTGATAGAGTACTTTAAGATACATGATTAAATAATGAAAAAATATACGGAAACAGGGAATAGAAGTACCCAGTAGCTGTATCGTTCTCTGTCAATCCGACCTTAACATTGCTAGAAAAAGTTTGACATCAATATCAAAGGTAATCTAGGACATAACTGATTGCTTAACGTAATTGACAGCTAAATGACTAATGGTGTCTTCTTTAGAAATCGGTTTACCCCGACAGCCATAAAAATGTCACATAAATGAAGTAACACAAGTCCAATAAAACTTTATCGATAAATCGATAGTTTCGTAGTATAAAGGCACCAAAAGTATTAATTAAAACACATTAATATACATATTAAAACAAATCGTATGTCTCTCGAACTTATAATATACGTTCTTACATAAGGTCAATAGAGAAGCAATATGGCTCCTATCAAATATGTTAACCAATGTCATCTATATATTATTCATGTGGTTTGTCCGACTCAGTAGGTAATACGCATGTTTTTGTCAGATATTTTTATGATATTGAAAGGAAAAATGGATGTTCGCTTTCTTTTTATTGCATTAGTTATGACTACTCAAGACTTTTTGTGTCTTATAATGTTATTAAATTTTTACATTTGATATCTTTAGACAGGTCACTGCAGTTCAGCTAAATTTACCCGAAACTTATGTGTTGACCTGTTTAAAAAGTTGCCTTCTCGCTCGCACCAAAGTGCTTACATGCATTTATTATGATAGACATGCTAATAATGATAAAATACGTCGTTCTGTTTATTAATTCGGTTCGAGATCACAGGTAGAACTAGGTTTAGTGAATTATGGTGCAAGAAGACCTTATTATTATTAATTAATTACTGTTCGTTAGTTTCGCTAAAACTCAAGAACGGCTGGACGGATTTGGCTAATTTTGTTTTTGAATTGTTTTTGGAAGTCCAAGGAAGGTTTTAGAAAGGTGAAAATATTACTAAAGTCAAGTAAATAATAATTAAATATGTATGTTGTGACACAACTTCCAACCTGATGACAAAACAGGTTTGAATATTCTCACACCCGGATGTTCAGTCCGGACTTATCCTTTTACTAAGAAAATTCTGATTATATTAATTTCATAGAATCAGAAAAAAGATGGTAACGTCGTGAATCAGAGGAAATTCCTGCTATTCAAATAATAAATTGCAAGTTCTAATGATGATTCGCAAAATGAATTAAATATATTAGGTATTTCTTTGAGATCTGTACACCGGAAAATAACATAATAAACAAAAAATTTGATATTTTTAACATAATCTTTATTACATTATCACAACATCTGAAGATTAACGCGAACAGGTGTCAACATCGATCGATAAATAACAAAATATTTCAATATGTATGTTGGTATTAATTTGAAATTTAAATAAAGATGGTCGGCTCAGTTACAAGGCATTGGACGACTAGACATAGAGGAACCGAATTTTAATATATTTTTGTGTTATACAACGTTACTCGTATGTCGTAAACAGAGGTCATGCTACCGTACGCGAAATTTTCTAAATATCTTTGCGAACTTGACGCTTGGATATGAGTAAGCAAATGGTCAATTAAATTGGATTATTTTAGCATAGTAGGCTTTGAAATCAAGAAAGCATTTTGAAAATCAGCAACAAATCAACTTTCATTTTTTTAATTTACGCAAGAAATATGTTGGCGATTGACTACTATCTCGGCTAAGAGTAAGCGAAGATGTGGTCGATAGTGATTGTATTAATCAAGTCCAATGTCCTAGATGTAGAGACACTTCATATGGAAAAACCCAAAACATCTGAGAATAGCACCTGCGGCTACTAAACTAACAAGGCATTCAGACATTAATGTATATCTAAAATACCTAATCTCTTTCATTAATAAAGGAAAAAAGTTCAATGTACCCTTCATCACCTGGTTCTCACCCACGCATTTCATAGAAGCTTCTAGGAATCGAATATAATTATAAATACCTTTTAATTTTGTTGATAGTCGTGGCCTATCTGGTCTAATTACCAAGAGCTTTGACCAACATCTGAGCGGGCTTTCGCTCTTAGCAGCTGGATCAAGCACATGATAAAGATGGTGCTACTTCTGGATGCATCTCGTATTCTTAGGTGGTTTCTTCCTCAAGAGCCCTGACCACCGGTAGCTTAGAACCTGTCCCCGATGGGTTTGATAAAAATAATTAAAAATGTACAAATTATTCGTTCCTATATTGTTACCAAAATAAAGAAATATGATGTATTTATTCTACGAAATAATAGTATCTAGCTTGGCACGGTGATTATAAGGCAGGATTTCCGATTAATTGGCTTAACCCAAAGTACCCGTTTTATTCGACTAAGGCTTGTTACACACCCACATCTTGAACTACAATATGGCAACTACAAAAAGTGGTCAAATAATTACGTGGGAATAGTATCGTGAAGCGATTTCTGGCTTGCTTGCTTTTTGCAGTTGCGTTGTGGTGTCGCTGCCGGCAGAATGCGCATGTGATTGCTGTTGCTAGTTCGCTGGTTGTTTGTTGTGGTTTCGACGTCAGCATTACCCCCGGCGGTTGATATTGACGGCAAAATGTGGTCTGGATCATCATTCCAACTATGCACGTAGGTCGACTTCTAGTCTATATCATGCAGATCAGACGAATGTCAATATTTTACACGAAATACTATCTGGAGTCCGTTTAAATTTTACAATTTTTATTAGTAGAAAATACGCGGCCGCCCACGTGTCAGTTGTGGTCGTGGTTCCTATGTGTGTAAGAACCCTAATTTTCGCAATTTGTGAGAAATCAATACGTTGAGGAAAATGGCTTGTTGACTGGTTGCGCAAGCGACTAGTATTGAGCTAGGATTGATAGGGTTTCGACACTTAACGGGTATGTCAAAGGTATGATAATCAGTAGCTTATTTATCGGTAAATTATTTTGTAGTTGATCTGGAATAGAGAAGTATGTTTTCTAACTATAATGTTGATTTTCACTTAGAAAGGAGTCAATGTATTTCGAATACATATCTGAAAACTTTTTGTGTTTGATTATTCGCTATTCTAACAGCTGAAACTTTCATTCATGAAAATTTAGTGCTTTCTTAAGCTGACTGTACTAGACATTCTTTTTATTAGATTTATAAATCACGAAACCAGATTAACTTATACGAATAATATTCGCAATAATAATGAACATCAAAACATAAATTCACTGGAATTCCTAACAAGCTATTAACTAAAATATTCTTTATTAGCACAAAATACTTTAAAAACCCAGCAGGTATCTATTTCAAAAGTTTTTTTTTACATTTTTCTCCTGTCATAAGATATCTATTAAGGTAATTTATTTACATAAAATTAGTCGCCACATTATGTAGAATAAATTAAAAGAATAAAATATTTACTTAGCGTTCTAATTATTAATAACTAGTAAAACCCGTGGCTTCGCTTTTGTGAATAGAAGTTCACGAGAGCGAAGTCACACGGTTTAGAATTAGGTGACAAGTGGTGCCATCTACTTTATCACAAAAACGCCATTGTTGTTTATCAACTCTGGAAGTTCACTATTTCGTAGGTCCGTTTCTATACACCTGAAAAGGTAGATAAATATATATTTTTTTAGCCTGCACTATCCCATTCCTGGGCAGAGGCCTCTCCCAAGTCCTTCCAAGTTTTCTTGTGCGTTTCAGCGCTACTTATCGAACCAGTCCTCACGGGTGTGAATCAAATTATTATATGATGTGAAAAAAATCTGGATGATTGGTTCAGTGGGGTATAGGCGAGAAATGTTATAAAAAAAACTTACATTCACATTTATAATAATTATTAGTAATTAATGAACTTAAGTATTGGATTTTAGTTAATTTGAGTAAGGCTTCTTAATTTGAACTACGACTTGTTAGTAAGTCTGATACGGTTTTTTTTATTCCTTTACATATATTCATAGAGTTGTAGTCGTAATTATACCTACAAGTAACCTTATATAACATCATTAAAAAGCAATATTTCTGAAAACATCTTATAAAATAATAAATTATATTATTGACGGTATGGTTGACGCAGTGACTTAGTGACAGGCAAATAGGTTGCTTATAGCATGTTCGGTTCCCACAAAAATCAATTATTTCTAAACAGGTATACAAACTTTATATTTGAATTGGATCAATAACCTAATCTTAAATTTACGAAGTTTAACCGTGAATACATAATACATATTTTCATTAATTTGTCTTGAAATTAAGGACATAATTTCAAGAATAATATACACGTTCTTTTAGCATCTTAAACACACCCTCTTCAGAACAACACCGGTCAAAAACTTCTTTAAATTTTACAAATACCTCTCACTCGTATTCATGATCAATTTTTTTTTGGTTTCCCACTCAATTACAGTCACAAGAAGTGGTAACCAAAAAATAAATAGATCATAAATGCGTCTACCATTTACATTCAATTAATATACCACAACACAAATGTAATGGAAATGTACACGTCAACAAGTCAACTGTATGTAACACGGAACATAATACGACTCACTCCCAAAATTCAATGACCTACACTCCTTAAACATTCACAAAGTTAACACAGTGCCGTACATACATAAACAACGCACAAACAGTATAAAACTTATAACTCCATAATTCATTCGTCATGATTTCGAACCGAGCAACAAGAAAGCCAAGCTCGGGTATAAATAATTAATGAAGTAAGAAAAGCGAGTGAAACACTCGAGTTTTTACGCTCCAAAAGATATTGTTTTAAAGCTCTTAAATTTAATTTCCGCGGTGATGGGGCGAAATGTAGCGGACTGGGTGTCGGGCAAGGGAAATGAGATTTCTTTCAATGGCTGCCTGTAGACTAATGTCATTGGACAGATATGATAGAGCTATGGATCGTTTTTGCGGAAATATTTGTTTTTTTTTTGTATTCTAATTATGACAGAGTATTTCTGGGGTGTTTTTCTTTATTCGTCGCTACGATAGGTTGCTGGGCAACTGTAAGCGAAGACGAGTAATTTATTTTTTAATTTTTATTTTGACGCCTCTCTAGACAGTGTTAATTGGACTAAACCTAATGTTTTCTTAAATATATATACTTGAAATCTCGAAAATCGAAATTGGTCAATTATAACCTCAAAACAATGCATCCAAATAAATTAATATCCAATATACCAGTATTATGTAACGTTATATCCAACCAACGGCAACGCAGCTGAACGTTTTTTATTCTATTACAGTTTTACGGACGTAATACTAATAATTGCTACTGTGTCTACCGATTATTTACACCATAAAACCAAGCTATGACTATAACCAAACACATTTCTTAGATCAATCAATAGATAAGTTTCATATTACAGTTATTAATTTTAATATAATTATGTTTAATTGGCTTTAAAAAGCATTATTTTTAACGCTTTCCAGTCAGTAATGGTGTTTGCGTGTTACTATAAAATATTATGAAATTCGATCGAATTAGTAACTTGTTTGTATTTGTTGCTGAAAGTTATCTTAAATTTCCATTATATAGCAATATAAAATCTAAAGCCACCGACAGAGCCCACCGGATTAGGGGGCTGAAGTGGCAATGGGTAGGCCATATTGCTCGCAGAGCAGATGGCCGATGGGGTCGAAAAGTAAGAAAAGAAAAGAAAGAAAAGAAATATCATTTATTTGAACAGTACTAGAGTGGAGACCACAGACTGGCAAGCGCAGCATGACAGATAACCTCAAAAAGGTCGCCGGAAGACGCTGGATGCAGGTCGCTTCCAACCGGTATATGTGGAGATCTAAAGGGGAGGCCTATGTTCAGCAGTGGACGTCCTATAGCTGAGATGATGATGATGATGAACATAATCTATGCTTATACGCAATGAAACCGTGCTGGAAAATAGTACTTTACCTATATTTAAATCAGTAGAATAAAAATAAAATAGGTCAAATAAAATTCCTACAGAAAAAAAATATTTTTTCGAAGAATAATTATTAAAGTTAAATTGAATTAAAATTTAAACTTTATACAAACCTTTATACAAAGCTGATGTTGTAGAGATTTGCTGGATTGATATTTGACTTATTTATTTACGTTTTTCATTCATTAATTATTTTTGGAATTTTACAGTACAATTTCCTGGTAACGGGTTTTATTGAAACATCTGTTAAAACAAAACGGTTTCTGTTCAAATGTGAAATGTGCGTAGCTAATTAAAAATAGTTTATTTGTTTATTGCATGGTTGAACTAGAAAGTTTGCATACTTTTTCGTGGTTTCAAAATACGAGTTATATAAATTACAAAATACCGAATCAAAAAGAGTTACATTTAAATTCAAATACGTTTTAGTGTTCGTTTTTGATAAAATGACGGTAAAAAGAGTAATTTATTGACACATTCAATTATAAACTAAGATTTTTTTCATTGAATAAAACAATAAATTACATTTACTATCAAGACCAATTCACTCCAATTTTCTACCTTTACCATATCATTCACTTCGTATTAAGTCTTACATCACCTTATCTTTACTCATAAACTTCGAAAAACATTAACGATTAGATCGATATAAGGAAGTGGGATGTTACCGACAATTTAATACTTATTTATCAGGCTGACTGTACTCGTTGAGCGATTAGACCACTTAGCGATTGTACCTATATTCCGATTACGTTAGAGTTATGGGTCTCGTATTAAAGTGAATGTTATAATTTTCAAAAAGTAAAGAAATTCATTTAAAAAGTTTAAATATTGTGGTTTGCATTTTAGAGGACTTTTTAGAAGTGCTTAAATTGTTTTTAATTGCATCTCTTTGGTCCTGACTATACCCAAATAAGTATAGATTATAAAGCATAAAGAATCGCAAATAAGTTATTAGAGATCATGTATAAAATTCGTACTAGATACTAAAATAGATCTTGAGTACATATTTAATCTACCACAGATCTGACCCGTACCTATCGACTTCAATGTTGTGATCTGAATTTGAAGGAAAAATTAAATAAATAATTTGAAATCGATGGTAATTAAACGTTGTTGTTTGTTAACTAACTTTATTCGTATAGACGTAGATACAAATCACAACTGTTAATACATTGGTAGATAATGACATGGTTGTACTAAACTTAAAGCAAATTGATGTTATACAACAAGTCAGCTATTGAATAAAATGTTTGAATTTTTCTTTTAATAAATACGTACCTTCGAATACAATAGATGATTGTTTATCTAAGAAGCAGAGAACTGGTCGCGGGACTTACTTATTACCGTGACCCTGGAACGTAAATGGCTATTGAAGGACACCATGGATTTTAGTTAGTACGAGGCTGACAGTCCCTCCCGCCCTGCCCTGGCAGACAACTATTTTATATAGGCGAGTGTTTTTTTTTTTAATTCAGAGCATAAATAGTGAATGATTTGAGAGTAGAATCTCGAGCGTAGCGAAAAATTTTGAATTAGAATTCTAAGCGCAGCGAGCACTCTAGCTTAAAAAAGTAATGCTTCTGAGATGGACACTCTCAAAGTCAAAGTCAAATCATTTATTCCAATTATGCCATAAGGGAGGCGCTTTTCAACGTCGATTTTTAATTTAAAGGAAATAGGAAGTGATGGAATTGATTCTACACCCATTCCCTAAGGTAGGTTGTATGGAGAAGAATGGGCAAGAAACTCCATACTTACTCTTTTTCAAAAACGCCTTCTCTTTTTTATCATCCTCTATGTATGAGTATGTTCATGAGTGTAAAAACTACATTTATTTAAACGAGAGATGCATGCAAGTAACACCCACAGTATTTAAAGCAGCGCCACACATTGCAAGTATTCTTAGATAAAGTACTTAACCTACAGCTATCACCGCATTTTTCTTTTATACCACACAAGAACAATTTATGTTATCGCCCCGAAGCTTTTAGAGTGAATTTTAAACGTCTTTTGTAAAATATGGCACTAGTACTTTACTTTTATTGAATTATACATGAGTCTTTTATAAATATCATTCTTCCAAACAATAGTGGTAACGAAGTAACAATAAAAGATCATCACTAGGATCTTTATTTTGAGTAGATGAAATGAAAAATTCAGAATTAAAATATAGTGATTATAATTATTCCTTCGATTCCTTTAATAATAATTAGAAATGTGGGATCAGGGTGGGAAGTTCAATATCTTCGAAAGAATAAAAAAGATCTTTCAACTAGACGCATGTTGTGTTTGGTGGGTTACTGGTGGTGGGGTGCCAGACGGTTGACCCCAGATTGTAACTTATAAGTTGTATTCATCTTATTTTAATTAAATATCTCCCTGAAGAAGTTTTCTAGAATAACGTTAAAGATTATATTTTGACAGCTGTCAAACTGACAGTGACATTTATAACTTGCCTTTGCATATGGCGTCGGAAGTAGACAATACAAGAAATAAGTGGTACATGTGGACAGCACAAGAAGAACTTAAGTGTTGAAATGCACTTTTGTATGCATAGATTGCTCTGTATGCGGAATCTAGTAGAGATTATCTGATTTTGTGTAAGTCGCCTTCATGCGATTTAGAATTTGGAGTGACGAGATCACGAGAATTAATACGTGGTTTTTTTTTAACTTTAATTTATTAGCATAAGTATGTCATCCTTTGCTTACCCAAACAGTAGTTTTCATTCTAACCTGACCCTTCGCACTCTAATTTTCACTCCAAACCTTTTACTAAAGAATCCTCATAAAAGCACCAGTCCTAACACCTCTTTATCCGCAATAGGTTAACCACGTACGAACATAACCTAAAGAGTGTTATCAGTAAAATTTATTAAGGGCTGTTTCACGCGTGGTATATTAGGGTAAGTGGGATTTAAGATACAGGAATCGGAATGATGCTGTTAAAATATCAAATGCTATGAAAGCTGGGAGTGAATGCTATAAATATAAAGATAGTCTATGAAGATATGAAATGGATTTATAGATGAGATGTATTGAAGGATTTATGATACATCTTTTATAGTTATAATTTGAGTTTCGAGTGAGAGGTAAATGATCTTCGGAACTTCGAACATCCGATTTAATTTTTTTTTTCCAAATACGTAGCCAATTTGATAAATAAAGATGAGAATGTCAAGTGTCAGAGATTAATGTATTTTGTTGTACCTTTTAAAGAGAACACAAACGCCTTTGTTTAGGTGTTGTTCTGAGTCTAGGAAGTAGGTGTCTGTTAAGCTCCATGCTCCTATGGATCGACAGTGTTCGTTCGGACGTGGTCGTAGTGACACATACTCACCTAGGAACGGTACAGTGTAATCTTATAAGGTCAGAGTATTAATGTAGCAAAGAGCTAGTAACAGACTCTTTAATAATCTCGATTACCCGTATCCCACTCCGCGCCCACAATTGTAGACACTACGCAAGTCACTTAATACTGTTATTATTCTGATTCGCCATCAAATATACCTGGATGCGACATACATAATACTTGATATTATACAACTGATGAGTTAGTTTGTTTATTTGGTTGAACCCGCTCAGGTACATTTTGAACAATATTTTTGAAAGACTATAGGCTATATAACATCACGCTATGACCAATAAGAACCCAGCTGGAGAAACAATAAAAAGTTTCTACAGGTTTATTTCAGACCAAGCCGGTCGGGCGGGCAAAAGATACTATATTCCTAAATTATAACCTTTAAAAATATAGCATTCAAAATATACGCCTTTATCGCAGTTAAACTTTTACTTGCAACTGTAATTAGTGATTTCTGGTGCAAGCAAGTTAAAGCTTTCGCTTGAGAGGAAATTACCGTTATTAAATGAAGAAGCAAAACGCCAATGCAGCTTTGAATAAAACCACCACGACCGCCCACAACGTCAACTAAAAATAAAAAAAGCTAAGCTCTCCTCATCGGAGCGTGATTGAACTACCAATTACCAGATTTTCGTATTAATAAAATTAGTTAGGATTAATTTCTGATCGGCTTTCCCGCCTCAGTGTACCTCGCTATAAGATTTTTATAAATTAAAATACGATCACGTCTGGGTTTAGAATACCTAGTTTTATTTTTTAAAGTAACTTACCAATTTTTCCAGACTTTCTGAAGGTTATGTTAATACTGTGAAAGATCCCATTACAAATTATTGTACTATTTATTGTCTTTTCGACTTTCATAGACTTTTGCTTTGACTTCTAGGGAAATCTTGGAATATCTGTTGTTTCCCTTTGTACTGTGTGAAATAAATATCTACTTATCAAGATTATTATTATAATTGCAGTACTTACCTTTTTCACTGGACTTCTAAAAATAGAGGAGGTTCTCGGAATTCGGATGTTTGTATTTTGTCATCTACTAATTTGTTCTTTGTCATCTATTAATTAGGTACATTGTTTAGATACAGTTTTTGTAGTAGTATTAGTATTAAATAACGGATTACCGTTTAAGCTCTCGATTTATGATTAGGAGCGAGGTCGAAATATGACGCAAATCAATCACGTAATAATACCATTTTAAGGTTTAAAATCGTGTACGAAATAGTCTTACACGCTCTCCCAATTGCTTTAGTGTAAATATACCGTTTTTGGCTTCATAATATTGTATAGTTTTAAGTTATTTTTATTTGTTTCTTTTCTTAATACTGTGTGTACTTGTGGCATGTGCCAATAAACGATTTTCTTTCTTTCTTTAACACTACGCAAAGCTAGAAAAAACTAAAGTGTGTGCTTGAACGTGAATCATGAACGTAGCGAGGCCTCACGAGTACCTCCGACAATTTTCCATTCAGGAATCGAAGGTTAAACGAAGCGTTGAATATATGCCTCCCTTACTGGAATTGTGGCTATGAAATCTGTTGATACTTTTCTCTGAGAATACAATTTATGCTACTTAATTTCAGTTGTAGTAGAAGGCAAAGCAATATCTATGTATGCTTCTGTATGCTTCTATTTCATACCACCATGTCTTGGTGGTTTGAAATAGAAGCATATTATAGAAAAGGAAATCTAATCTCCTATTCTAAAAGATTAAATAGGTGCAAGTGCAAACGCAAGTGTTAAAAGTGTTCAATTTAGAATTATTTAATATTTAACCCTTAACCACCTAACATACGTCTCACAGACCCTGTTAGGTTTAAAATCGTGAATATTTTTGCGAGGAAGTGTCGTAGCACCTTGTTCCTTCCTATACCTTTTTGAACTACCATGGTTGGTTAGTAATCCGTTCGATGCCTTTGAGTGATTTCTAAGTTGAAAATCACTTTATTAGAAAAATAAATTAAGGAATGAAAAATTAATTGCATACTTGTTTACTAACACATTCATAGTTGTAAGCAGCTAAAAAGAGCATTTCATAATTATACCAAACACGTGCGGAGAATGTTAACCCTCTAAACCACGTTTGTAAGAAATGTTGCGCTTTTGATAGTGTGTGAATATAAACATAACTGCACAAATCATCGTTTCTTTCGTCAACTGTTTATCTGTAATTATAGTAGAAGTGCAACAGCATTTTCTGAATAAAACATCATAATCTATTCAATTCATCAGCCTCACCTCTTCGCGATCGCAAACTTTATAACGCAATACTAGTGGAGGAAAGAGAAGGTATAAATATTGTCAACGATGTAGTCTGCCATCAACCATTCCATTGGAGAGATACAGAAAATACCCATATTGTCGTCCACAAATTTCATTCCTGTCCAATAGTACTACAGTGTTAATGATTCAATTATAGCAAAATTTCACCAGTTCCATAAAACAATGGTCTTTTAAAAATACAAACGCTCTTCTTATAGCCCCATGGTAATCCCCGTTCGTGAATTTCGTCCCATAACTCCATGGTACGGTGTAATCTCAGCGCGGTGGATCTTAAAGCCTGCTGTGATTGGATCGCAGACGTTTTTATCGCATTTCCTTGCCTTACCCACCTTCCCATGGCTGGGAATTTGTGTCGGCTGAGAGATTATGCAGTTAGTTTCCTGGGCGGATTTTTTGGTGGTAAGTGGAAAAGGTTTTCTAGCTAAAAAGAGTTAATCTGAAATTTATTTTTATTAAATTTATTCTGAAATTGGAAATCAGATTTGAAAGCCATACATTTTTACATTACAAATTCTGTCTCGATTCTACCAAAAATAGATACCGTTCATTTTTCAGTGAATTATATAACTCGGGGGTTGAAGACGTATGTTAGGTGGTTGTGTTGACATAATGCTAGGTAGTTAAGGGTTAAATAATTTTGTTTATATAATTATGTAAATAGTGTCCAATTCTACAATAATATACTTCAAGCCAGCATATTTTAAGTATTTTTGAACTACCATGGTTGGTTAGTAATATCCGTTCGATGCTTTTGAGTGACTTCTTAGTAGAAAATTAAACACGTTATTAGAAAAATAAATTAAGGAAGGAAAAATTAACTGCATACTCTTGTTTACTAACACATTCATAGTTGTGGCAGCTCACATTCATAATTAAGTCAACACGTGCTTAACCCTCTAAACACGTTTGTATAATGTTTATTTTCTCATAGTGTGTGAATATAAACATAACTGCACAAATCATCTCTTCTTTCATCAACTGTTCATCTGTAATTATAGCAGAAGTGCAACAACATTTTCTGAATAAAACATCCTAACATTCAATTTTCAGCACTCATAACTTGGTAATACCAACACTTTTTCTGCAACCTATTGTCAACGATGTAGTCTGCCATCAACCATTCCATTGGAGAGATACAGAAAATACCGCATTTATTGTCGTCCACAAATTATACTCCTGTCCAATAGTACTACAGTGTTAATGATTCAAATTCACCAGCTCCATAAAACAATGGTATTTAATGACAACCGCTCTTCTTATAGCCCCATGATAATCCCCGTTCGTGAATTTCGTCCCATAACTCCATGGTACGGTGTAATCTCAGCGCGGTGGATCTTAAAGCCTGCTGTGATTGGATCGCAGACGTTTTTATCACATTTCCTTGCCTTTCCTACCTTCCCATGGCTGGGAATTTGTGTCGGCAGAGAGATTATGCAGTTAGCTTCCTGGGTGGATTTTTTGGGTGGTAAGTGGAAAAGTTTTCTCGCTAAAAAGAGTTAATCTGAAATTTGTTTTTATTAAATTTATTCTGAAATTGGAAATCACATTCGAAAGCCATACATTTTTACATTACAAATTCTACCTCGATTCTACCAAAAATAGATAAAGTTCATTCAAAAAGAATTCAAATTATATAGAAATAACGATTATTTCTGTAGAAAATAATATATAATTTGAATTCTTTTTGCACTAGTTGACATCTATTACGGGCTCCCGCTCTATTGGCACGATCCGTCAAAAATTTTTTTATTAGCCTATTCTGTCCCACTCCTTAGCAAAGGCCTCCCCCCATTTCTTCCACTTCTCTCGATAGTGTACTTTCTCCTGCTCATTCACAAGGAAGCCATCCAAAGCGTCCCGCCATCTTCTCCTAGGCCTGCGGCGACCCCGCCTAACTGTCTCAAGGCTCCATTCCTGAGATATTTGAGCCCACTCCTGTGACTACATCCGGCAGACATAACATGCCTCCAACTTTAGTATTGCAGCCAGTCGTATAACATTTCTTATCTTAATTCTAAACATTGTCTGACTTGAAACGGTAAAAAACTTTCTATGTTCGGCCATTTAGTCTTTATTTTTGGCAAAACCGTTTCTACGATGCCATGTTACGCATGTTGCATAGAGTATTGCAGTACTGGGATATAGTTCATCTAAATATTAACATGCCTGACACTGCAATGATAAGCAATGGGGTTTATTATTGGCGTCGTAAAACTGGTGAATGCCAAACTTAACAGCGTGTCTCATCGCTGAAATTATGTTATCATTTATTGAAGAAAGTGTTTACTTTTTCTATCCAATTTCATGGCAATATTTGATTCCTTTTTATTGACAAGCCGAAACCTTTATCGCGCGTAAACATTAATGTAACTGTCACTTTAATACTGAATTATTGTTTATTTTAGCCTAGTGTAATAAAGCTGTCAGAAAATATAAAAAAAATAATAAACTATTCTGACATAAATGCATTTGATCGCTCAATTTAGTTTCCAACACAAGTGTCGAAAGTCTTGAATTATTTGTACAAATTTTGAACTAAACTGCAGTAACCCAGTCATTAGTTTCATGTCAAATTATTATAAATTCACAACTGACACATCATTTTATATTTCCATAATATTTTTATTTTCATCTCCCGAAAATAATCGGCCATTTTGAATGTCCATTTTGTATCAATCAATCGGCTTAACTTTTATTGCTGAAATCCCTTTATTTATTGCCCTGCTTAAACGTCGAAGATCGTAAGATTTATAATTCATCTGAATATTATTATTTGTACTATTATAAACTATGTTTTTGTGAGCAATTTAGTTTATAGGCACGCTAATTGCTTGTCACTGGTATGTTTTATTGCTTAGCTGATAAGAGAAAATAAATAAAGGTAGCTAATGTGTAAGCCTCATGCAATAGAAGGCGACCCTATATCCAACAAGCAGGTGGTTTGACATAGGTTCCATAAATCCAGGCTCTGTGGCTGCTACTTAGAAATTCCAGTAACAGTTTCCTCGACCCGGGATTCGAACACGGAACCTCATATTCAGCAGTCGTGCTGTGACCACTAGATTAATTGTGCTATTAGGTACACCTTTGTCTAAATACTTCGGGGATTGCAGGCGTAACGTTTTGAAAATAAGTAAACAAAATAGCGAATTCAACATACCGGAAAATGGGTTGATTTTATGTATGAAGTATAACAATTTTAACTGGAATTTAGATACAATATTAACCCACTGCAAACAATAGACAATTCTACTAAATGTTTACTCCTGCAGAATTCTAGGAAATATTCTATTGATGTATTTAAACTACGCTATTGACATACAGCATAAGTAGAAATATGGCAATTGTACAGTTTGGTTTACTTTTAGAATAATATGAATTGGTAATACTAGCATCTTCCCGCAACTTTGTTCGCAAAAAGTTTTAGTGTCTGACCCAAAGCGTCGCATCCCATCGCCCGCCCGCGTATTTACTTTTTCCGACTTAGTAGACAAAATTTATATGACTCAAGAACAATCTACCTTACCACTTTCAGTTACCATCTTTAGTTATTACTATTAATTGCTACGAAATCTACAAATAAATTCATACGATACTTCATAGTACAGTCTCCTCTAAAAACAACTACGCGCTAATGCAAAAACAGAAAATAAAAAAATTCTATCGACACTTCTAAAACTAAGATATTTCTCGTTTCAAACATCAATATTCACGAATCCATCTACTAAACATACCTTAAATTCTATAAATATTCATTCATTGCCCTACGTCTGGTAAACTTTAATAACCAAATGAGGTCTGGCCTAAAGCCTACAGCCTAGGGCTTCTTGACTTAGCAACAAACTGAAATACTAGCGCTGAACAAACACGATGTGAAATTAACATTACATGACCCACACGTCCCTTGGAGACCTATGAGGGATGGTTTGATACTAGAAATAAATAGCTCGGTCATATTAGTAAAGAGATCTTTATGAAATAGCTTCTCCGGGGAAGTAATATCATCAAAACTCCATTTCTGTTGCCTTGTAGTAATTTCACGTTTATGGATATCTGGTTTTCGGCTTTTTATATAATATGGTTGTGGGCAACGCAATGGTATTTTTTTTAGATCTTGCTTAGGTTTTATTTTGTTTTCAAAATTAGTTTTGTAGTATTCTGCTCCTCCAGTTGTATTCCTCATTACGAGATTCATGATTTCATTTATCAGCAGTCTTCCTTTTTTGGTTGGTATTATCGTCAAATGAGTCCTGCGCGGAGCGGAAAGAATTTTAAGAACTTTTTAAGACTTAATTGGCTAAAAATAACGTATTCTTTCAGTTGTACTTTGCATTACAAGCTTTTCTCTTTTGAATTGACATTGTAAATATACAGTGCGTCGCGTGTGTATTGTAACCAAAATCAATCCTACAATCCAAGCAGATTTCGACCCTTCTGACCATTATTACATAGTCACAGTTTAAGTCATTTATTTCTCAAAAAGAATACAATTCACTTAATTTGAGAAATACAAGCGAAACTTAAAGCTAAACAAAAGAATTACTTGAAGAACTTGTAGGGCGATGTAAATAAACCAATAAGTATTTGCTTATCAAAGACACTAAGGCACGACAGTCTGTTATCGCCTCGTCCTACTCCTGGCATGACAGGTATCATCTAGATTCCATCTTACGCTCACAAACAGATCTAAAGACAAGACCTCGCACACAAGAGGAATACATTCGAATTTCACTCGTCTCACTAATGAAGCGGCCGTCAATCAGACCGTTTGTCTGCCCGTCATCCAACCCGGTACAAATTAGTGACAACTCTCTGCCCGGGTATTAACGATCTTGTCCGTACAGTGTGAGTGGCGGCTACACATGGTGCTTTGTAATTAATGGACCTATTGTTGGTAAAAAAGTGTTATCAACATGTGATAGTTGTGTATGAAAAGATTTGATTAATGGCAATTTGTGGGTTGGAGTTAGTGGCTTTTTGTTTTGGGTTACAGTCAAAGGAATCAATAATCTGTTTGAAGAATGCTTTGACATTTTGGTTCTTTTTTATTATGATCAAAGGCTTTACATCTTTCCAGATTTTTTTTCTATTTATAGCCGTGAGCCCAACCTTACGTGTAGGAATCTAATAGGTGGGTCAACTTTTGGGTCTATTATATCTTTGGCTCCTCTTGTTTGGTACCCAATTTGCAGATTCCTGTCCTTTATTTTGTAGTAAATATTTACAATTTTATTTTTCATTAAAGATCTGTCCATTTATAACTCGGAGCCCAATACTTAAAGTAGGTATCTAATACGTGGACTCACTTTTGGTATGTGATATCTTCGGACCCTATTATTCAATACCCGATTTGCAGATTCCAGTTCCTTATTTTTATTTAAAACAAGAGTTCATGATTTTCGTCCTACTCGTAAAACGCTACTAATCCGTTCTAAATCAAAGATACTGTCAAAGGTGATAATGACATAAAGATACGTTCAGGGATGTTAGTTTTAGTGCTCCACGGGGAGACCCATCTCTCAAAGAGACATTTTACGACCCATTTCTTCAATTTCCCGATCGTGTAGGAGCAGTGACTTCTAATAGACAAAACATAGGTAATAAAGGTCGAATTTGACATCTATTTGTGTGAAAATTACACAAACAATTACTTTGTAAATTTACAAAGTAGTTATCAATTTATGTTAATTATATTGTTATTTCAACATAGTTAATTAATTATTGAGAATTAAAGAGCATGAAAGTGTTAGAGAAGCGTCCACGAAAGCGACGACGTCACAATATGGTCTGGTGTCGTCACAGCTTCATAATAATTATCTACCACAGACGCTTTTTGCAGTGGTCATTTAAATAATAAGGAAGATAAAACTTCTTAATCAAAAAGCAAAAATCAACAATTTACTGCAATTGCCAATTAGAGCGTTAAAAAATAAACAAGTACAGAGAATTCTCATTACACCATCGTATCACGTTATTTACTTTATGCAAATAAAGGCATAAATAAAAATTGTGAATATTTCTCTACAGAAACTGCATGAGATTACTTTTAAGAATAATGGCGGTCATAATTTGTGCCGGCTAGTCGGGAAATTAAATGTTGTCCCATCGGTGGGCGAGGCCTCGAAAGGGGGATGGTTGTATTGAAAGGCTTGGTTTTTGTTGTATAAGGTTTACTTTAGCCCAAAGAAAGAGTTTATGAATGACAATAAGAACTGATAGAACTACAAAAGGATATATAACTACATGAGCTTCCAGGAAGCACAGGTCGATCTTTAAGGGTAAGCATTTGCAGAGGTTGGTCTGTGGATGGGTAACCATTTATCATAGCGAGTTTCCTCCGTGGCTCGGAAAGCATTAAAATTTAAAGCTTCTGGTCCCGGCTGTCATTTGTAGATCTTTGACAATAGTGCAGTGATTAAGATTGTCAGATTAGCGAGCTTCTGACTGTCAAGTGAAAAGCTCGGAAGTCTCATCAGTTTTTCAAGGGGTGATGCAGTCGCTCCTTATAAAATACTGTGACATTTAGTTGCATCCGGTTCAACTGAAAGCTGACCTCAAAATAAACAGGTTTTTCAGAAAGTTCATGTATCCATACATCCTAGATATATCAATTAGATAAGATCTCTGCGTTTACCTAAATCTTCTTAATCAAAATCTGGACAAAGTAATTGAACATCACCAGATGCGAACACTATTGTCAAACACGTCTTGATTAACGTATTCCCTATATACCTCCATCTATCCATGTAGCCATCGATTGTCTGGTTCTATCAATAATTGCTTTTAATCATTAAACGGCCATGTTTGAACGGGCTGCGTGGCCTAATTGGCTTTACTATGGCACTGACTTGGTGTGTAAAGGATTAGTGTTGTACCTACTGGCCAACTGATTGGGATTAGTGTTGTGCGACAGTTTGGCTTGGGTTTTTGACTTTTGGGGTTTTAATTATGGAAGGTTGCTTTTGAGTGATAATTATAATTTTAATTACAAAAATGGCCTTTAAATCATTAAGTCTTGTAGGTATCTACTCTTATATTTTTAGCTGATTTCTGTCTTTAAAAATTTAATTAACTTTTCATTTAGTCAATAATGTTCTATTGCAATTAAGAGCCTCATTTTCTCTTGTCAAAAATTTTATCTGATGACTGAAAAAAAAGCGCGAGCACTGTTATTGGAAGTTAAATATTTACAAAAAAATCTTATTTCAATTTAAAATTTCAATACATTTTTGCTTTGTTTATTTAAAAAATACTTTAATATTACAATTTAATTCAACAGAAAAGAGAATAAATCTTTTATTAAAAGAAAACACCGTCTATCTATATGAAAACTTTTGCAAAAGATACCCTTAATTTTCAGGGATTAGAACAATCTATAATTAACACATTTACTTCGATAAAACTTGCACAGAATTGATAACAAATAATTGCCATTTTATCTAAAGGCTTTTATAAGCTTTTCATTTTGAAAATCATAATTATTTTAATTGATATTATGTACCTAAAAACAAATAGTTAATATTGTTGATATCGTATTTCAAATCATGGAATTGGATGATTCGCATGAATTGCTCTCACACAATATGTGCGAATGGTAGTTTTTTTCATGCGAACCGCCTACAGAAAAAAATATATTATTAAAATTAGTCTACCTGCACATTTTTTAGTTCAATTATATACGTGCGAATTATCCAATAACCATTTATTATCCATTAATGTCGATGTTACTTCAATTTGAGGTAACTATTTACTTACGGTACTTAGCTCAGCAACCGCTTCGATCTCAGCTATGGCACATGGGTAATCGGGTACCTAATCTTTGTTCCATTAGACGTTCTCACCTTACTGGACGTTATACGTATCAATTCGATAGATCAGCGTAAGTATCCCTAACTATAATGTCAAATTATCAACATCTGATAAGCCTTTTCTCAACTACGTTACTGTACCTACCTAATATTAAAACAAAAAACTTAAACAATAAACAAATAACTGGTTGATGATTATTACATTCGATTAAGTTTTTGGATCATCCAAGTGGGGTAAAATCACTAGGGGTCTGGGGTCTGAGTGTTCACAGCCCCTTCAAAGAGATATCTAATCAACTTGTTGACATTTCACGTGATCCAAGAGCTGGCCTTTACCTTGGCCAGAGGTTAAGCAGCGCCATACAACGGGGCAACGCCGCCAGTCTTTTAGGCATATTACCAACAGACATCTCAATGACCTTTTAAATGCCTTGTAATACCTAGTTTAATTTAATTTGATTTTTTTTACGATGTATTGAGCAGTGGTGGCCCAGTAGTATCGGTCCCGACTGACGAGTTGTTGTCGTGGGTTCGAACCCCGCCAGGCGCATTACTTAGTGTAATTTATTTCATCACCACTGCTCTCAAAACGGTGAAGGAAAATATCGTGAGGAAACCGGCATGTCCTAGAACCAAAAATTCGAAGACATGATTGTGAGACCTACCAACCCGCACTGGGCCCCCGTGGAGGATTATGGCCCACTCCCTCTCACAGAGAGGTGACCTGTGTTTCAGCAATGGGAACATTATAGGCTAATGATGATGATGATTTATCAAGGGCTAATTTTGTTTAAAACGACTATGCTAAATGCTAACTTTTTACAAAAAAAAAGTTGTATTCGTTATCAAAGCATGTAGTATTTAAACAAAGACATTAAACATAAATAAGGTATTGACATTTTCTAAACGAATTGAAAAGCTATTATCACAAAAAACATACCCAACAACAGAATGGCTCACTCACAAATCTTCTTCTTGAAAGTTGGTACAAAGGTCAAAGTCAAACAAAATCGCTATCTGATTTCCTTATAAATAGGGGAAAGTGTAATAAGGTTACAACTTAGGCCCTTCGTCCATTATAAGACTCAAGTTTCCGATACCTTACGACTTCAGTATCCAGGCGACTCTCGCAATAGAAATGCATATACGTTCGTACACAGGCACGCGACGCGCGACGCCAATCGCGCGCTACCTATCTGCTGACATCGCGGCGACTTGAGTTTCCGCGACTTTCAAGATGGCGGAACAACTTATTTACCATTTTTAATTTTATTCACAGAATAAAGGGTTCCGTAGCATATTCTTGAATCATTTTTGGAAAGTAATTATTTTAAAACGATAGAAAAATATTTACAATCCTCTATCAAATCATAATTTTGTATGCAGTTTTATTAAAAAGTTGGGAGAGATGGTTTTTTTTCTATTTTATTGAATAAAATTTTTATGTTATGGTATTATGTTATAGTATTTGGATTTGGATTAATGTTAGGTTCCCAGGAAATTAACTGTGAAGGACGGACTGTCACACGATTGATCTTATAAAGATTCCGTTTTTTTTTTTGAACCTTCGGAACCCTAAAAAATATACTTTGATCGTCACAGTCATGTGTCAGCCATTTTATAAATTCATATTCTTGACCACCCATCATGACCTTTTGACGCGGCGCTAGTGTATAGACACAATGATTAATTTAAAAAAAAATTAAATTTTAATTATAATGCAATTTGATGTAACGACATAGGTCGTTACATCAAATTGCATTATAAAAATTTAGTACCTCGAATTTTCCGCAGGTCATGAGTAGTGGCGAAACTCTAGTATCGGAAACTTGCGTCGCCTCGTGTACGAAGGCTCGTACACGAGGCGACGCAAGTTTCCGATACCTTACGATTTGGGTTTCCAGGCGACTATCGCAATACAAATCCATAGAGGCTCGTACACAGGTCGCGTCGCCGACGTGCGTCGCCGACTCTAGTCGCTCGCTACTCATCTATCAAGATCGCCGATACCCAAGTCTTCGCGATTTTTAACCGACGAAAAATTTGTATCTATTATTTTAGAATTTATTATTAAAGTATCTGAGGTAGAAAAATATCCTTGTTTGTATCATTACAATTAATAATAATAATATTCCACAACTATCACACAACGCCATCTCGTCCAAAGCTAAGCAGAGCTTGTGTTATGGGTACTAAACAACTGATAAACATACTTATATATTTCTAAATACATAAATTTATTAGATAAATTACACCCAGACACAGAACAAATGATCGTGCTCATCAAACAAACATTTGTCCTGGGTGGGAATCGAACCCACGTCCTCCGGCATAGCAGTCAGGGTCACTAACGACTAGACCAACAGGCTTGTCAAATTCAAAAGAATATTCTAATAGATAATTAGCATGGAATAAGCTTTTTTTTAACCGACTTCAAAAAAGGAGGAGGTTATCAATTCGACTGTTCTTTTTTTTATGTTTGTTACCTCATAACTTGCGACTGGGTGAACCGATTTTCATGATTTTTTTTTTATTCGAAAGCTGGTGCTTCCCGTGTGGTCCCATTGTCACCATTTTAGGATCTGATGATTGGATCTTGGAGAAATCGAGGGCAACCCTCAAATTTTATTGGCTGACACATAGTTTTTCGCAAATCTTATGAAGTAGTTCAAGTACTTGCGTATGGAAATCATCATCTCATGTAGCTGAGCTGATGATGGAAGGTACAACTCCTCAAGTAAGAATTTTTTTTTTGTGTTC
Organism: Agrotis segetum; assembly: GCA_036375495.1. Classification (NCBI taxonomy): domain Eukaryota; kingdom Metazoa; phylum Arthropoda; class Insecta; order Lepidoptera; family Noctuidae; genus Agrotis; species Agrotis segetum. Next base: position 2,170,913 of record JAQSVV010000181.1, read on the forward strand.
GTATATCTCCGGAATTACAAGTCCGATTTAAGTAATTCTTTTTTTAACCGACTTCAAAAAAAGGAGGAGGTTATCAATTCGACTGTATTTTTTAAATTTTTTTTTTTTATGTTTGTTACCTCATAACTTGCGACTGGGTGAACCGATTTTCATGATTCTTTTTTTATTCGAAAGCTGGTGCTTCCCGTGTGGTCCCATTGTCACCATTTCAGGATCTGATGATTGGTCTTGGAGAAATCGAGGGCAACCCTCAAATTTTATTAGCTGACACATAGTTTTTCGCAAATCTTATGAAGTAATTCAAGTACTTGCGTATGGAAATCATCATCTCATGTAGCTGAGCTGATGATGGAAGGTACAACTCCTCAAGTAAGAAAATTATGTTTGAGTTCACATATCTCCGGAACTATAAGTCCGATTTAAGTAATTCTTTTTTTGTTGTACTAAGTATCGTTCGACTTAGGGAATACTGCAAATTTCATCAAAATCGGTTCAGCAGTTTTTGAGATAGGGAATGAATGAAAGAGATGTTAACGATGTTATTACCGGTGCTACGGATTACAAAATTCTAGTGCACATGTAAGAAAATGATGTATTTGACAAGAATTTTGGTTGAATATTTAAACTAAAAAGAGTAAAATAATTTTTTTTTCAAAAAAAATGTGACCGCCTTCAAAAACAACCACAAAAAAGAGTAAAATAACCTACAAAACTTTTCTGTTGAATATTTAAACTAAAAGTCTTTGAGAAGTCGGTGGCAAAAGAGACAATGAAATTAATAAAAAAGTCACCGACTTCCGACAGAAAAGTTTTGTAGGTTATTTTACTCTTTTTTGTGGTTGTTTTTGAAGGCGGTCACATTTTTTTTTTGTTGTACCTACTAGGTATCGTTCAACTTAGGGAATACTGCAAATTTCATCAAAGTTCAGTCGTTTTTGAGATAGGGAATGAATTAATGAGATGTTAACGATGTTATTACCAGTGCTACGGATTAAAAAATTCTAGTGCACGTGCAAGAAAATGATGTATTTGACAAAAATTGTGGTTGAATATTTAAACTAAAAAGAGTAAAATAAAAACTTTTTCAAAAAAAATGTGACCGCCTTCAAAAACAACCACAAAAAAGGGTTAAATAACCTACAAAACTTTTCTTTCGGAAGTCGGTGGCAAAAGAGACAATTAAATTAACAAAATGTCACCGTCTTCCGAAAGAAAAGTTTTGTAGGTTATTTAACCCTTTTTTGTGGTTGTTTTTGAAGGCGGTCACATTTTTTTAAGTGGTAAAATCATCATATTAAATTAATACTCCCACCCCGGGCAGGGCGGGAGGGACTGTCAGACTCGTCTTCTTTACATAAATAATAAAATCGTAGAGCTGTCATTCCTGTACATTGAACATTTTTTTCTTTTTGTATTTTTTTCGAGATAAGGGATCGATTCTGATGCCAAATCAACTTTTTTTTTTTTCGAAATTTTTTATGCTTTTTTGATTTGATCTATCTCTTAAACTACTGTAAAGTTGTCGATCAAATTTTCCTCAAATATTCCTAATAATATGCTTCTATTAATAGGCTATGTATCATTACGCTATTTTTCCTGGGAGATAAGCAATTTTGAATTTTGTTGTTTTTATCTGTTTGTTGATAGTAAAGTTGGAAGCTAAACCACTGGATATTATTTAGTCAATTTTTCCCCAAATATTCCTTAAACTGCTCTTCTATTAATAGGATATGTATAATTACGCTATTCCCTTTGGGGGATTAGCAATTTTATAATATGTCGATTTTCAGTCATTGTTGACATTTGTATAAGAACCGCTATTTGAAAACACTGTCAGCGTACTAGCCAGTCTGGTTGGTATCCTGCTTGAATTTCGTGCAAGGGGTCTCTGGATCAAATCTCGCAGTTTCTTTTTTTCACTTTTTGAGTTTTCTTATATTTGTCCTGAGAGTTTCAAATAATTAAAAAAAAATGTGCATACTTTTATTTCAATATTATTCGCGATTTTAAATTATTACTAATTTTTTTTCAATAGTTCTCTAGGATATAAATCTACACTGATTTCAATTGTAGGTAGTAAGTTGGATATTTTTTTAAATTGTAATTGTTTCGAGGTGTGGAATTTTAAAGATTAGAAAAAATTGTGCTTATTTATGTTTTGAATTGGTGTTCAAACCAGTGCATAGATTCTGTTTTAAACGACGACAAGTTGTACTCATCGAGTCAGATAATTAGTTATTTTTTAGGTATCACGCGGAATGCTAAAGGGAGAAGAGCAATGCTATCGTACGTTCAATTTGCAGCGATATTGTAAATCAACCCAAAAATTAAAATAAATACGGTTCTTTGAAATTAATGTCGCTCAAATAAGGACGTTTCCTATGCAAACTATGTACCTAGATATAAAATTATTGATCTAAACTAATAATAAAAATGCAAGTATGTTTGTTTTTTACCTTTTCACGCATTACTACCTACTGAATCGATCGTCCCAAAATTTAGCATATACGTTGTCAGGAGTATAGACACGGATATAAGGTATCTTACATCCCGAATAACAGAAGAGAGCTGTTGCCGAGAAAACAATTACGTTCATACTCCAGATGGTGCCACACGATCCGTATTGTTTCTCAAATTCTAAAATAACGCAAGCGAAGCCGCGGGCAAACACTAGTACTAACTAAAATCCACAATGTCCTTCAATAGAACCTAACAAAACGATAGCGCGATCTAACTTGACGACAGCGCCATCTATCGAGCATGGTGTCAAACTTTTTGCACTTTTATAAATTATTATGGTTTCGTTACAAACATTACTACTTTAACCCAGCTTCGTCATGTACTTGCACATACGACAAAAATAAAATAATTAAGTAAACGAAAACATTTAAAAAAACCTATTCAAATCTGAAATTTGAAACCACGGTCATCATCATAGCAGTAAGGGCGTCAGCGTTCCGGTGCAAATAAAAGAAAACTATAAAAAAAAGCCTAGAAAAAAATTGAATAAACCTCTAAAAAACAACTGAAACATGAAAAAAGAAAAATTCTATGTTTACCTGGGGATTGAACCCATGGTCACCACCTTGAAAGTCAAAGCTTGAACAAATCGAGCTACCTTGTAGCCGTTTGGCGCGGCGAAATTATGAACCATATTCTTTCTAGATTGATTTTTTTCCTCTTTACGCGCCAATTTTTAATTCCAAAAATTTGAAATAGGAATGCGCTCGTCATTTTTAAAATAGGAGCATTTTAATTTATGTTATGAGATGTACATTACATTACATTTTGTGTTTTGTATAATGTATTATTAAGGTTGAATATAGAATGGTGGCCGAATAGACGATTTGAGTCTTACGACTCGAGTCGCCGCTGTGTACGAACCGTGCGCGACTGGAGTCGCGCGACTTAGGTATGCGACTGGAGTATCGGATACGGGAGTTTCCTAATGTACGAAGGGCCAACTAAAGCAATTAAGTTAGTTTAGCGCCAAAGTAATGTGATACCTTGTTCAAACTGTGCTACTCGTATATTAAAAGGGTAGAGGTTAGTAAAACTGCAGTATAAGTGGCAAATTTCTACGTTATTGTGGTGCAGTACAAAATTAAATAATCACCTTGAATGATCTTTCAAAGTGATAGAGTATAAAAGTACAAAATATGAATTTATAGGTACCTACGAACCTTGTTGGTGCGCACCAGTGCATTTCTTTATGTAATTTATTTCATCACCTCTTTACAAGATTTGTGACATCTCCCAATCCGCATAGGGCCCGCTTGGTAGAGCACAGCCCTCTCTCTCTGATAGAGAGGAGGCCTGCGTCCCATGAGTTGAATTATAGATTTAATAAGGTATGCTATTAATAATTAATCAGATTTTGTATACTCTTTTAAACTCGTCAGTCATCAGACTAAAAAACGTGGAAAGGGGAAGATGGCTCTAGTATTGTAACCTAACAATACTAGAGCCATCTTCCCCTTTCCACGTTTCCACTAGATCACTGCATCAAGTACATAATTATAATAATGAAGAAAAACAGTAGGGCCCAACGGTTTAGAAGCTTGATATGAAAAAGGGTTTTTTAAACTGATTTTTGATGTCCAACGTCACACCAATGTATTAAATAGTTCAGAATAGGTACTACAAAATATTAAGGTCAAAAACTAAACTAATAGTAGTTCAGAAGCCCTTCGTCACTTCCATTTTGCCATAGATTTGGGCAACGATAGGACCCCGAAATGGATTTCAAGGAACTTTCCGGAGCTTTTTGTCGTCACGTGAACGCCTCGTTTAGAAGTGGCCGGTATTGAGCTTCTAGTATTGTGACGTAAACGTAGCTAACATACTCTTATGGAAAAAACTCGGTAGTTGGTAGTATTAGGTACATAATTAACATTTGAACTTGGTGTAAGCTGGCCTTTGGGGTTCGTAGAGATAGTTTATATTAAACTATGAGACCAGAAAAGACCAGAAAAGACCAGTTTAGGCTGTGGGAAAGAGATGGCGCTAAACGACTTGTATAGCTCTGTCTCCCTCCCACAGCCTAAACTGGTCTGCGTTAAAAGCTCGTGTTAAGGCCTCAGAACTGTATTTAATTTTAACTTAACTGCAAACTATATTTTTTGGCGGCACGAAAACAAAAAAACATACATGGTTAATGTTTAATTATTTCCGTATTTTGAGCATAAGACAAAGTATGCAAGTAGAATCCTAGTTTTGTTAATGAAAAGGCACATTTTGTACCGGACGAACATAAACATTCAGACACAGGAAAACAAACTAGATATTAAGAGAATGTCAAATAAAAGAACCAACTTAAAATAATATGGTTGCAATTATTGATAAAATCAAATCAATCACCCCTGCCTTCTACCCAGAACCAAACAAAACATGGTTTTACCAACAATTCCACCACAAATTACAAACTCAACCTAAAAAACAGCCACAACAAACACAAAATTAAATAACACCATCGATACATATCTGCCAATAATTCGTAGACACGAACCAATTACGGTTTCCAATAAAAGCCGACCAAACAAAAAACATCAGACAGTGTACCCTTAATCTTTGTTGACTGGGGTCCAATTAACTCGGTCGGCTAATGACGTGAGTTTGCCCACGCGACCATACTGCCGCGGTTAGGGAGTATGCACATACAGTGAATGGCACGCTGGGGGACGTTTTAAGAAGTCAACTTGAATTCGCTGGGGTTAAGAAACTGTCAAATATTTGTGTGTGAGCACTGAGATTTATTTACTTTGGGCAGAAAGAACATAAATATTATGCAAATAAATAAAATTATAAACGTTTTTCTACTTGCTGTGGGTTTGGTTACTATAATAATATACAGGGTGAATTTTTCAACTGGGCGTGGTAGGCTATCTCAGAAACTATGAGGAATATCGAAAAACGTTGAAAGGAGTCTCGAGGCCGATTTTGACGAAAACTAAAACTGCAACATTGGATTTTAGAAAAATCAGTTATCTTAGCCAGGAATCGAAACCGCTGATTTTGGAAAAAAAATCACACCCTATATTATGAAGCCATTCGATAGTGTTGCTGGTAAGGATAAAATTCTGTGCAGTAATCATAAACGGCAAACTTAAGGAAAAGGTATAATTAAAAAAAAAACTGATCATCTTCAAAGCAATGACTTAATTCGAAGCATAAGTTAGCCGTTTCTTCTTTAAAACATTGCTATTTTTTATTCAACTCAATCATTTATTATTGCTGAATGCAGTGGGATTATTGAGACTTCAAATCCAGTTTAACATTGAAAACAATGAAATTTTATAATTTTGAATGAATATGGCTCAGTAGAAGTAAAGTGACATAGAAAAACGCAATTTTATAAAAAATAACTATTCCCATAAGTTTGTCGTATATGGTTACTTCCCAGAATTTGATCCTTGTTAGCAACACTATCAAATGGTGTTATAATACAGGGCGTGATTTTTTTTCAAAAATCAGCAGGTTCGATTCCTGGCCAGGATTATCGATTTTTCGAAAATCTAATAATGCAGTTTTAGTTTTCGTCAAAATCGGCCTCGAGACTCCTTTCAACGTTTTTCGATATTCCTCATAGTTTCGGAGATAGCCATCCACGCCCAGTTGAAAAATTCACCCTGTATAAATAATATAAATATTTGTATCATATTTTTTATCAAAATCATTTGATATCTGCTAAGCTTTCTTATTTTCAATAATTAAATTCAGAGTTCTATTCAAAGTGGAGATCGCAAGTAGATATTTCTAACACAGGAAGCAGAAAGCAAATTGATTCAACTTGAATCAACTTTCAACTATTCTTGGTATAATTCATTGCAGTACTAATCGCGAACTAGTTCGACGTATACTAGTATAATACTAGTTTTCATCAGTAATTTGAGGCTGAAATTATTCCATAGAGACGTATTACAAGGATAAAGATTATCCCGCTTGCCCTAGGATATGATCCCCATTTCTATAGTTTACTGTGCGAGGGTGTGCGAGGAGCAGTGGTGGCCCAGTGGTATCGGTCCCGACTTACGAGTTGTAAGTCGTGGGTTTGAACCCCGCCAGGCGCATAACGTTGTGTAATTTATTTCATCACCACTGTGACTGCTCTCAAAAACGGTGAAGGAAAACCAACACTGGGCCCACGTGGTGAATTATGGTCCACTCCCTCTTACAGAGAGGAGGCCCGTGTCCCAGCAGTGGGAAAATTATAGCCTGATGATGATGACTGTGTGAGAGAACACCAGGGTGGTTTATGTCAGTTAAGTCTGACATGCTTCCGCTTTCCTCGGGCGGAAGAAGTTCATGAGGATTTCCACCTCAAAAACTGCTGAACATAGATCTCCCCTTTAGACTTCCAGTAGGACCGGTTGTAAGAGGCCTGCATCCAGCGTGATCCTGTGGCCAGGGCCAGTTTTGTTTGGGGTGGTAGCCGGGCGTCTGCCGGTGATTCTTTGCACCCCCTGCTCCGCCGTTACCGTGGCTGGTGTCTACCTATATACCACATCATAATTTGATAACGGTCAAAGGTATAAAGGTTTTCAGCCAGATACAGATTCACATTTTCATTTTAAGTTGGAAGTATCCAGAAGCGCGTACTCGGCCTTCGTGGTGGATTCTGACGCAGACATTATACCTGTGTCAATAATCGCAAAAGGAAACTTAATCAATAACTCCCGTATTGATTAAGTTTTCTTTTGCGAATCGCCAACCTTATGTGCACACCCCTTTACAGCACCAGTAATCATAGTCAATGATAACGATTCAGGGAATTGTACTGTTTGTTTGATTTTGACGTGGATGGGACAATAATTGCGTATGTCGGGTGTTAGGACAACATCGAGTATTCATATTTGGGTTGTGGGGTAGGTAAGGATTCTAAGAACGTGGGTGATTGGGGGTTGTAGTTCTCATTGGTGATAACATCGTTGGCAAGTGGTTGAATGGCCCATACACATAATCGTTTTTGCCAAATAACAATAACAATTACTTTATTGAAGACTTTGGATTACTTCCTTAGGGCCTGATGAGTGATGAATGCTGATACAAGTGTAGTCAAACACACTGTGATATTTAAGAAGATGAAGAGAAGAGAATGTCAAGCGTTTTAAATAATAGTTTACTTGTCTACCGATCAAACAACTGGCTCTTATTGAGCATGATATTTAGCTATCATGATATTAGTGAAAAACATATTAATCAGTGTAGATAATTCATAACTACCACTAAGGAACAAGATATTTGTAAAAGAGTCGTAATCTGGCAAGCACACAACAGTGCGGGTGGTTGTCAAGCACTGAAATGTTGGTTTGTAGAGTTGTGGCCTAGTGTTACCACAGTCTAAACTTAAGTGTCGCGGAGAGTAACTTCGAAACTAGGTTTTACAATATATAAGAGCATTTGGTTTCGAAACCGTTTTAAAAGGACATCGAGGCTCTGGAACATAAAGGGCAACCAAAGCAATGGGGTTATCCGGGACGGCTTTTGGCTGGTAACACCCCAAAAACCTTACCTGTTGTATTTATTAATTTTCTTAAAAATTGTTCCAATATTTTAACAAATAAATAACTTTTAACTATTGAAAATAACCCATCAATTTCAGCAGAAAATTTATTTTATATCCAAAACCCAACTACTCGTACATCAGACGCAAATCCCAAGGGATTAAAAACGACCGAAACTTTTTAATGATTAGACCTCAAATTACAGGAGCTTACTCCTAGAATCTAGCGAAAGTTTTGTTGCAAACGGAAGCTTTCCGATGAAAAGTTCTTAATTGATCTGTTGATTACGCTGTTCGTTCCTACTTGTTCGGCCGATGTTGGACTGTGTGAGTGTTGGTCAAATGTGGCTATGGAATGGAAAGGTTTTACTTTTAATCCCGATTAGGATCACGATTTAAATGATGATTACAAAATTTAGACAGAGTTAATTACTGATTTACGTTTGTTTGACGTTCAACCGTCTCTTCACTATATTTAAGGTTGAAAAATAATTAAAGCTCAATACTATTATTTTAATTTGATAAAGGGTTTTTTTACCGTCACCATTTTTATAAAACTTTATGTGAAGAATTAGATTGCGAGCAGGATTTGAACATGCAGACTTCTGATTCGGTACAACAGACTCTAACCAACCGAGCCATCAAGCTTCAGGATTCAAAATCATTTCCTTTTTTTTTCCTTATTGTATTAGCTATCCATCATCCCATAGAAGACATCATTATTGTCTTTTTATAATTGGCTGGCTGTTTTATTTTAATAACTGGCTGGTATAGTAGCCAGTTATAAAAAAAATAGCGATGTTTGAACTACGAATCTTATCAAATGACAATGTAAAGACTAAGACTAAGACTGAGTAATTGTTAGGTTAATGAAAACAGGGTATTTCGTGTCAAACATGGTCTTGATTTACGACAATGTATCTACAAAGTAAAATTATGAAATGACCAACAGTGTTGAGACTTATGAAGGAATGCGCCCCACCTTCGCATGAGCTCCACTTAAAAATTAGAATAAACAAAAGAAAAAAATCTGGGTGTTACAAAAGCTTTAAAAAAGAAAAAGAAAGAATAAATAGAAAATGGCGGTAGAATAATTTCTTGAGTGACGTTCCGTCATACATGTGGCCATAAAATATTTTAACCGTTACTTTTCTAAAAATTCAACGACAACAAACATGAACTGACACAGGAATCTGTGTAAAAATTATATAGACTTAGTGACTTACTAGAACAAACTATGCAATTTCATATTGGAGGTAAAAGCTAGCAAAGATTTTGTATCAAAAGAATCTTTCCTGTGAAGTAGAAACACGGCATCAGAGAATTTTTACAGCCATTAAGAAAATATTTTTCTGTATAAAGTGAAGCTTGGTACCCACTTATTTTTTAATAAAGTTGTTATTTCATCAAATATCTGTAGTTTTCATTTTACCAGGCTTACACTTCAGTGTTACGACGTTGTTCGGATGATCATAATTATTAGACCACCATCTCGCCTGTTGGGAAACAATGATGTGGTCGAAACGATGAAACACGCGTGCCCAAGGCCTACTGCCCACACAGTCGTCTTTCGTAGGATGCATGTAACCTAGAATTGAAGGGCGTATTTTGCATATTTGTTATGTCCACGCTGCTTCATGCAATAGTCAGTCACGCTACAAAAGGTCTCAGTTTTCTTTCAACTAGCATCGAGAAAGGACGTCTTTTGTTGTAAAAATGCCTGACGAACGCAACATGAGCGGCTGACGCGACGTTGACACAGATTTCGTTGTTTCTACGCAAGATGCAAGCATTCGTCTTGCAATCGTCAATTAACGAAAGCGTGCGTATGACGTGCGGTTACGTGGGCAATGGGCCTTAATATATTCCCAAATTAGTAAATTTCTTTCAAATCTTAAAATATCCTAAAAGCTCAACGTGAAATGGCATCACGGGCTAACTGTACCCACTGTGCTCTATGGGTGTTTTTTTTTACTTTGCTTTTATGTACCATTTTTGTTTTTTTCTACTAAAAGTTATCTTTCTGCCCTTTTTTGGACTGGTAAAATCATGAAATGAATCCTCCCACACAGGGCAGGGCAGGGCTGTCAGACTTGTACTGACTAAAATCCACGGTGTCCCAATAGCCGTTTACGTTCCGGGGTGACAGTAGCACGTTAGTCGCGCGACTTTTATCCCTAGTTTATCTCTCAAACCTTTGGTTATACAAGTCTAGTTCAAAAAGATGAATTTAGTTTTAAAAAACTTGAGAGGTGTCAAGGGACATCCGGATGGAACGAAGTTAACAAAAATAATCGTCGCAACACCACACTGTTCAATGCGAAATAGAAAGACGAAACGAAAATAATTATCTGGCTTGCTTTCTATTAGAGAGAGAGAGACAGAGAAACATGTGCACGCCGCAATACGACAAGAGTCACGAGAAACGGGGGTTGAGTGAGGGGTACGGGGCGCGGGGTGCAGGCGCGAGGTGCGAGGCGAGGCAAAAAAGTGTCGTGCCAACTTTTCGTAAGAATTTTTTCCGTCTAGCCCATTCACAACGCGCGATAGGGAACTTCGTTCCAAAAGAGTTAAATAAATGTATAAGCGTTCAGCACTTCAGATCTCCATGCATAAATCTTACAGAATAAAGAACTCTAGACGTGTCTCAATTATGAATTCATCTAATAGGCCACAGTGGAGTTCTTCCGCGTTGTATTAAGTTAAATGAGCGAGTTCTCTAAGAAGTTATTCTTAAGTTGCAGAATAATGACTGCGGTATTCGTTTTAATTTTATGCGTATTTTTTAATATCTTCTAGTCGTACAAATCATAAATCGAAGTTCCTAGTAAATGGTGGAATTTTGTCAACAACTAATGAAATATGAAGAAATTGAAATTATTTATTTCAGACCAATCACAAGTACAAGTCTAAAATATTTAGTATGCATGTAGGCAGATACTTATAGCTATGTGACTAAAATTTAAAATGATCATGACAGTTTGCTTCATCCTGCTGTTGTCGATGCTGAACCCCAGAACATACAGCCAAAGCATAATCTTTGCTTTGACTGACGATTGTGTTGTAGTGAGTGAGGTTTAGGAAAATACAGGGTGTTTGGTCCATCGTGTGCCAAATTGAAATGGTCGATAGAAGGGGTCATCTGCTATCCTTTCAGACCTCTTAACACCCCTCATGCCCTGTGGATTTTTTTTTTATCGACTTTTTATTGTTTTACTAAAAAAGGCCCAAATTTTACATTCAAATGCAATTTTCTTTTTAAATATCGGTCGTAGACTCTGGATTTTAATTTTATTTAGATGTGTATTGTTTAAGAGTACTTTTAAATACAAAATTAGTGGCATTAGTCACCTAGTTTTGTTTTAATTCACTCGCAAAGGTAAAACATAAATTAAAGCTGCACATGTTACAGCTGTTTAAATGGCTCCAGAAAAAAAACCAGAAGCGACCGGGATCTTCCAACTCCCTCATTAATTCTCCAGTCTATCCTCTTGCTAATGATGTGCCACATGCCATAAAAATCTTTTAACAACTTTGTGAATTCGCTAGAATTGTGAATCGAGTGCCCTAAGGCTGATATGCAAAATTATGATTTTAAACTTTTTCTGCTTAAATGATACCTGACAAACCTATAAATCTTATCTTAAAAAAAATCTGTCTCGTATCTTTATGTTTTAGTGGGATTTACGTGTAAAAAAAAAAGCATTTTTAACATTTATTTCATAATTGTTACAAATCGTGCTCAAGTTAATGACCGATGATGTGCCCGTATTTAATGTACGTTTGCCCATGATAATTCAAAATGCTGTTCTGCGCATTGAGGAAATATCATAACAATGTGTTCCACAATGCGTGGATTGGACGCGATGGCCCTATTCCATAGCCGCCACGTTCCCCAGGTCTAACTTCGTTCCACTTTATGTCTAGGGACGTTCCAAAGGGCTGGTATAGGTACGCAAAGGACGTTCCAACTAGGGAGGTACTAGTCCAACGCATGGAAGCGGCATTCAATACCACTAAGGGTCCTTTCACACAGACCGATGCGCTCGGAGCCAGTCGGATGCGCTCGGAGCCGGATGGATACACTATTTATGCTATCAAAATGGCGGTCGGCGTGGACTAGCGCGGACGCAATCGGAACCGATCGGATGCGCGGGCGAGAAAGAGCACGTAATCGGAGCCGATCGGCTGCGCGATCAGCTCTTCTTATTATTTCAAGTTCAAGCATTCTTAATGACAAAAGCAGTGCACATGCAAAAATAAACCTTGCTACAAATATTAAAAACTCAGTTTTCAACGTGATAAGAATCTGCTCTCCTCTCCGAGCCGTTCTGTGTGAACGGACCCTAAAGAGGAAATACGACTTCGTACAACAACTGCAGCAGAGGCCAACAATTCGAGCAGGATTTGTAACAATTATGAAGTAAACGTTAAACATGCAATATTTTTTTTCAAGTAAACCCCACAAAAACATAAAGATACGAGATATAAGTTACTTTATACGAATGAGATAAGATTTAAAGGTTTGTCAGGTATCAAAAAAACAAAAAAATAATAATTTTGAATATCAGCCTTTTGTGACTCGATTCACAATTCTAGTGTATTCACAAAGTTGTTAAAAGATTTTTATGGCATGTGGCACATCATTAGCAAGGGGATAGACTGGAGAATTAATGAGGGAGTTGGAAGATCCCGGTCGCTTCTGGTTTTTTTTCTGGAGCCATTTAAACAGCTGTAACATGTGCAGCTTTAATTTATGTTTTACCTTTGCGAGTGAATTAAAACAAAACTAGGTGACTAATGCCACTAATTTTGTATTTAACAGTACTCTTAAACAATACATATCTAAATAAAATTAAAATCCAGAGTCTACGACCGATATTTAAAAAGAAAATTACATTTGAATGTAAAATTTGGGCCTTTTTTAGTAAAACAATAAAAAGTCGATTAAAAAAAATCCACAGGGCATGAGGGGTGTTAAGAGGTCTGAAAGGATAGCAGATGACCCCTTCTATCGACCATTTCAATTTGGCACACGATGGACCAAACACCCTGTATGTCATAAATGTCGCTGGAAGAAAAGAAGACTACAAAATGTCACACTCTTTTTTTAACTGATTGGGCCAGAATGTAGCGTAAATGTATTCATGTATAGAAAACCGTCTTCTAGGTAATTACTATCTTAGAATTTATTTTAAACTTTTACATCTTACATATCTATACACAACTCGGTTGGTGCTTTGGCCGAGCAATCGACTGCTATGTTTCGTGTCTTGGGTTTGATTTCCGCACACAACAAAATATGTTTGCTTGATGTACAAGATTTTCCGTGTCTGCTTGTGTATGTTTCTGTTTAAAAGCACCCATAACACAGTATAAATTTCTAGTGTGGGGCAAAATTATTATTCAAAAAAGGAAATAAATAGATCAGATGGTACTATCTACAAAATGTCCTTGCCTACCCTTCTTAATATAGCCTCGTTCATTCGACTATACATCAAACTGACCCATAGTATGATCTATCCTCACAATATCAAACAAGGTCGAGATTTCCACGGTATCCCCTGCCTCTTGATCCAAATACCGTCCTTACCTTTTTCAATGGGGTACCCTTGAAAATTACACGAGATCTGTGCTCCTTATACGTATAGTCCCTTTAATACTCTTGTTATGAACAGAGCTCTGAGTGGTATTAGTACGAACCCCGTTGACAAGGAGAAGCTTCTAGTAGTATTACTGTATTATAGCTTGGACACACTTCACGTTCAGGGAACGTTGTTTGCGCTTGTTGTATCACCTGAAGTCGTGGCACCTGAGACGCAATATTCGTCGTCGAACACACGTGTGAGTTGCTGGTTTCTTGTAGGTAAAGCATTACACTGCAGAAACGAACTTTTTTGTAAGAATATTCAAAATACTGGAATACAGAAATATTTGTATTGTCATAAGCATGGCGATGTTTTAAATGTCGAAATACTCGTGTCATACTGGAGAAAAATTTCGAATTGTACAGAAATATCTTTGTCTTTTCTTGATAGAATAGAAATAGAATTGAACTATACTGGGCATGAATTCATCAATTTCTTTCATTTTTGATGTTGCTACACGCGCTGTCGCAAAACGCGTCTCATTTGAGCGTATAGTTCGTGGTTAAGCCGTGAGATTGTGAGAGGAGCTTTAGCGATTATAAGACCACGATGGTGCATAAATAATGGTAGATTTATATTATCCTTCCGACAACGGGAATCCTATTACTATTTCTATTGTGAGTCATTAATGGTAGACGTTACATTTGCTGCTGGTCAGAATGTATTAAATTATTATTAATGGTTTAGAACTGATATGCGATATTCATTAACGGATCAAAGATAGCAATACTGGCAATGGTATTGATAAAAAATTGATGATAATTAATGCGAAATATAAAGATAAAGCAAATTGTGAGTTTCTTTTACTTTCGTAGTCATACTACTTTAATTTTACTGTTTTTTGTTTGCGCTCTGTTATAACTACCAGTATGAATTATTTAAAAAAAAATGTGTGTTTGATTGTCAATTTGTCGAGGAAGGCTATAGGCTCAATAACATCACGCATCAAACAATAAGAGCGATCGAAACTTTGACGATAATTATGAGGATAATGAAAAGTATAAGTTTTACTTATCAGTACTGATTACACTGTAAGTACTTTGTACACACGTAGCCACAACGAAAAAAAAAAAACTTTAATGCCCTACGATACAATTTCATACTGTCTGTTATTGCCTGAATGTGGGTTACATGCGTCGTTACGACGCTGTCGTTTAGAAATATTATTGCTTTCGTGCTTTTTCGTATCATTGTCTCTTTTATTATTTTGATCTTTGTAGGATTTGTAACGGTTCAAATGGTATGAATGTGTATTTTAGATTTGTTCAAGAGTGCTTTGCTGTCATTTTTATAGACCTCAGGTAGTCGTAAAGGGTCATCGGAAGCCCGGAAGGCTGCCCAGGTCTTTCCAAAAATTGAAAATATCTTTAAAAAATGCAAGTAGGTTTTCAAAACCCTTTTTTACAAACTAGACATTCAAGGTCGATGTCACAAACCTGACTTCTTCAAGAAGAAACCAGTCATTCAAGTATCTTTTAAAGTCCAGACATTTTTTTGGTCTATTCTTGGTCTATGTCTATACTCAAATCTGTGTGGTTCCTTACCTACATAATGCTTTATGTAGGTAAGGAACCACACAGATTTGAGTAATGACATATTATTGGAACGACATACCTCTTTTGAGTGAGGTTTAGGAAAATATGTATGTCATAAATGTCACTGGAAGAAAAGAAGACTACAAAATGTCACACTCTTTTTTTAACTGATTGGGCCAGAATGTAGCGTAAATGTATTCATGTATAGAAAACCGTCTTCTAGGTAATTACTATCTTAGAATTTATTTTAAACTTTTACATCTTACATATCTATACACAACTCGGTTGGTGCTTTGGCCGAGCAATCGACTGCTATGTTTCGTGTCTTGGGTTTGATTTCCGCACACAACAAAATATGTTTGCTTGATGTACAAGATTTTCCGTGTCTGCTTGTGTATGTTTCTGTTTAAAAGCACCCATAACACAGTATAAATTTCTAGTGTGGGGCAAAATTATTATTCAAAAAAGGAAATAAATAGATCAGATGGTACTATCTACAAAATGTCCTTGCCTACCCTTCTTAATATAGCCTCGTTCATTCGACTATACATCAAACTGACCCATAGTATGATCTATCCTCACAATATCAAACAAGGTCGAGATTTCCACGGTATCCCCTGCCTCTTGATCCAAATACCGTCCTTACCTTTTTCAATGGGGTACCCTTGAAAATTACACGAGATCTGTGCTCCTTATACGTATAGTCCCTTTAATACTCTTGTTATGAACAGAGCTCTGAGTGGTATTAGTACGAACCCCGTTGACAAGGAGAAGCTTCTAGTAGTATTACTGTATTATAGCTTGGACACACTTCACGTTCAGGGAACGTTGTTTGCGCTTGTTGTTGTATCACCTGAAGTCGTGGCACCTGAGACGCAATATTCGTCGTCGAACACACGTGTGAGTTGCTGGTTTCTTGTAGGTAAAGCATTACACTGCAGAAACGAACTTTTTTGTAAGAATATTCAAAATACTGGAATACAGAAATATTTGTATTGTCATAAGCATGGCGATGTTTTAAATGTCGAAATACTCGTGTCATACTGGAGAAAAATTTCGAATTGTACAGAAATATCTTTGTCTTTTCTTGATAGAATAGAAATAGAATTGAACTATACTGGGCATGAATTCATCAATTTCTTTCATTTTTGATGTTGCTACACGCGCTGTCGCAAAACGCGTCTCATTTGAGCGTATAGTTCGTGGTTAAGCCGTGAGATTGTGAGAGGAGCTTTAGCGATTATAAGACCACGATGGTGCATAAATAATGGTAGATTTATATTATCCTTCCGACAACGGGAATCCTATTACTATTTCTATTGTGAGTCATTAATGGTAGACGTTACATTTGCTGCTGGTCAGAATGTATTAAATTATTATTAATGGTTTAGAACTGATATGCGATATTCATTAACGGATCAAAGATAGCAATACTGGCAATGGTATTGATAAAAAATTGATGATAATTAATGCGAAATATAAAGATAAAGCAAATTGTGAGTTTCTTTTACTTTCGTAGTCATACTACTTTAATTTTACTGTTTTTTGTTTGCGCTCTGTTATAACTACCAGTATGAATTATTTAAAAAAAAAATGTGTGTTTGATTGTCAATTTGTCGAGGAAGGCTATAGGCTCAATAACATCACGCATCAAACAATAAGAGCGATCGAAACTTTGACGATAATTATGAGGATAATGAAAAGTATAAGTTTTACTTATCAGTACTGATTACACTGTAAGTACTTTGTACACACGTAGCCACAACGAAAAAAAAAAAACTTTAATGCCCTACGATACAATTTCATACTGTCTGTTATTGCCTGAATGTGGGTTACATGCGTCGTTACGACGCTGTCGTTTAGAAATATTATTGCTTTCGTGCTTTTTCGTATCATTGTCTCTTTTATTATTTTGATCTTTGTAGGATTTGTAACGGTTCAAATGGTATGAATGTGTATTTTAGATTTGTTCAAGAGTGCTTTGCTGTCATTTTTATAGACCTCAGGTAGTCGTAAAGGGTCATCGGAAGCCCGGAAGGCTGCCCAGGTCTTTCCAAAAATTGAAAATATCTTTAAAAAATGCAAGTAGGTTTTCAAAACCCTTTTTACAAACTAGACATTCAAGGTCGATGTCACAAACCTGACTTCTTCAAGAAGAAACCAGTCATTCAAGTATCTTTTAAAGTCCAGACATTTTTTTGGTCTATTCTTGGTCTATGTCTATACTCAAATCTGTGTGGTTCCTTACCTACATAATGCTTTATGTAGGTAAGGAACCACACAGATTTGAGTAATGACATATTATTGGAACGACATACCTCTTTTGTCGACTCATCTGATGAATACGCCTTTTTTAGGCGGTAAAATCTATATATATAAAAGCAAAAGGTCACTCACTCATAGGACACGAAAGCTCGGAAACTACCGGTGCTAGGGGTTTAAAATTTTGCATAGGGGTTCTTTTTAGGACGTAGGTACTCGCTAAGAACGGATTTTGCGATATTACGCCCCTAAGGGGTTGTTTTTGGGGTTGACAGTTTGTATGAAACTTTTTTGCTACAAGTACTAGGAGTTTCAAATTCTGCATGCGGATTCTTTGTATAACGTAGGTGCTACTTTAGAAAAGGGGTTATCGAAATTCGACCCCTAAGGGGTTGTTTTTGGTGATGAAAGTTTACTTGAAACTTCGTTATTACACGTGCTAGGAGTCTGAAATTTTTCATAGGGGTTATTTTTAGGACTTAGATGCTCACTATGACGGGGTGATTTGAAATTCGAACCCTAAAGGGTTGTTATTGATATTGATAGATACAGGTTTCAAATTGTGTATGGGGATTCTTTTAGGGACGTAGGTGCTCACTAAGACGGGATTTTACGAAATTCCACCCCTAAGGGGTTGTTTTTGGTGATGAAAGTTTGCTTGAAACTTCGTTATTACACGTGCTAGGAGTCTCAAATTTTTCATGGGGGTTATTTTTAGGATTTAGATGCTCACTATGACGGGGTGATCCGAAATTCGAACCCTAAGGGGTTGTTATTGATGTTGATAGATACAGGTTTCAAATTTTGCATGGGGATTCTTTTAGGGACGTAGGTGCTCACTAAGACGGGATTTTACGAAATTCCACCCCTAAGGGGTTGTTTCTGGTGATGAAAGTTTGCTTGAAACTTCGTTATTACACGTGCTAGGAGTCTCAAATTTTTCATGGGGGTTATTTTTAGGACTTAGATGCTCACTATGACGGAGTGATTCGAAATTCGAACCCTAAGGGTTTGTTATTGATATTGATAGATACAGGTTTCAAATTTTGCATGAGGATTCTTTTCAGGACGTAGATGCCCACTAAGACGGTATTTTGATATACCTCACTTCTAAAGGGTTGTTTTTGGGGTTGATAGTTTGTATGAAACTTTGTTATTACAAGTAGTAGGAGTTTCAAATTTTGCATGCGGGCCTTTTTTAGGATGTATGCGGTATATACCTGAGATGGGGTTTTGCGAAATTCGACCTCTAAGGGGTTGTTTTTGGTGTTGCTACTTTATATAAAACTTCGTTACGACAAATGCTGGGAGTCTCAAATTTTGGAGCGGGACCTATTTTTAGGATGTAGATGCTCATTATGACGGCGTTTTGAAATTGGTGAAATTGGAACCCAAAGAGGTTGTTTCTGTTGTTTGAAAAATAGAAGTCTCTATTGGAAGAGGGTTCTTTTATAGAAGTAGGTACTCACTTAGACGGGATGTCGTGAAATTGACCCCTAAGGGTAGTTTTTGGGGTTGATGGTTTGTATGAAACTTCATTACTACAAGTACTAGGAGTTTTAAATGTTTCACAGGAGGGATATTTTTGGACGTAGGTGCGACTTAAGACGGGATTTTGACTCGAAATTCCCCACCTAAGGGGTAGTTTTTAGCTTCATATTTTGTATGAAACTTTGTTACTACAAGTGCTACGAACCTCAAATTTTCCTTGGGGTATATTTTAAGGACGTAGATGCTTATTAAGATGAGATATTGCGAAAACCAGTCGGAACCGGTTGTTTTATGGACGATAGAATTTTAGTTGCATATTGATTTAGATTTTCTAAAAGTATTCCATAAAGAAGAAATTCACAGAAGCAAAGTTCGAAATAAGCGCGGACGAAGTCGCGGGCGAAGTGCTAGTAATTAAATAAATGTTTCCGCCCTGGGGGGGTATTACAACGTTTTAGAACCAGGCTTATTCCTGTGAGTGAAAGGGATGGCGCTAGATAATAGCTCTGTCACTTTCACTCGCCGGAATAAGCCTGGTTTTAAGACGTTGTAATACCCCCCTGGGCGGAGTTGACGAGCGTGTAGCTAAATAATAAAAGCCGCACAGGCCGATCTTGCGGGTTAAGCTGTGCTTGCCTATTTGGGTCTGTGGATGGTTGACTACGGTCATAGCGAGTTTCCTCCGTGCGTCGGAAAGCACATAAAGCGGTTGGTCCCTGCTGTCATTTGTAGATCCTTGACAGTCGTTACAGTTAATCAGAAGCAGTGAAGTCTGACCACCATCGTAATATCAAGTTAACTGGGTTGTGCAGGTCCAGTAGGCAGTCGCTCCATTGTAAAATTCTGATATTCAGCTGCATCTGGTTCGACTGGAAGCCGACCCCAATATAGTTGGAGAGCTAGACAGACTGATAATGATGGTCACTATTCCTATTGGGGATTATGGGGATCCCGTCAGACCAATAAATAGTCCTGACGCATTTAAAATAGATTCAAATTTCCTTGTCTTTTTTAATTAAAGTTGTCTCTGTTTTTCACAAATTACAACCTAAACACGTTGTCTAAGTAAAACTTGTAGAAATTGACAACAAACAAGCTTGAACATTGAACAGGCTTCGTGCAAACAATATCATGTACTTTCACGAACTTGTCCCGAAGTTTCAGCAATTATTACTTGACAGGGGACCAAGTTTCAGGCGGTGGGTACCTTATACAGAATATTTTTAGATCTTGTTTTAATACTGTATTGATTTCAGGATGAAAACTCACGGTTATTAAGAAAGTTGCTAAGTTGTTTATTATTAAAAATGTTATTATTTTGATACTTAGAAAAGCTAGCTTCAGTTCATAATATGTTATTACTTTGGTAAGAAGTATTGAAAATAGTACTCAGATCTTATTACGTCTTGAGATAGTACTTTCGAAAAATTCAGATATTAGTTGTTTACTCTAGGGAGTTATTTTTTTTCTTTTGTATTGAGTTAATACTCTTAGAATATTGAAGACTATAATAATGTTGTATAAAAAACTACACGTATTTCCACATAGTAACGTTCGATTTTATAGTGATACCATAGAAGAACCTTCATCTGCATCCCCTCGGGAAATATTAAATTGACTTTTATTCCATTTCACATATAAAAATTTTTTGATAAAAAAACAGAAATAACCTCCTTTAGTCGTCGCATACAAATTAACCCAGGCGCGCCACACATCAGCGAAAACCAGCGCGGCAGCGTCGGGCACTAGTTGCTCGACATTTTGCTGAACTAGCTATATTCAACATAAATTATACATTGTTAAGGTCCGACATCCACGCGAACGAAGTCGCGAGTACAACTAATAGTGTTTAAATAAAAGTATAAAGTCCACACAAACTGATGAAAAAAGGTCACTATTGACGCAGTGTTTGTATAGTTGGGAGCTTTAAATATGCATTATAGTAAGTAGATAGAGTTCATTATGCCGATATTCTCTGAAAGACGAAACCAAAAGAGAAAAAAAACACAATAATGAATGCAAAGAAAACTCTCGAAGCAACACAATTTAAAATTCCCCCAACACTGCAAAGAAAAAAGGTACTAATTACCATTCTTTCCGAAACCAATAACAAAATTAACATCCCTATATTCAAATTGGGCGTAAAAAGGAAGTAGGCAGGAAACAGCAATGAATAATACCCATAACGTATTGCCATCCCGCCAATTTCCTGCGGTTGCCACCGGATCCCAAATGCTGGGATCCCAGTTCCCAGTTGTAAGCTTAACCGCATTATCTATTCAGGAATTGATTTGTGTTTGTGATAATGGAAGGTACGGCACGTCTACATGAATATGTGAACAGGTGTAGGTTTTGGCAAATTTTGGGAGTGCTATGAATGGCTTGTTTGTTGAAATTATGGGAGGTTACAGCTGCGGTCATAATTAGGAAGCTGATAGGGAAGTTGGTGCCAGTAAATTATGGTGAGCTTTGTGCTTTAGTAGCAGTAATCAGAAAGGTTTGTTATTAAAAGTTTATATCTGGTCCATTCCAGCTATAACCAGCTTATGCCCAGGTGAAGTTCTGTAATCCCACGGGAACGTCATACTTGTGTGTAAATCCAGTGTAAACTTTGTATACCAATTTCTATCTAAATCCGTTGAGTAGTTTTTATAGGTGAGAATAAACTTTAACATTTACAAAAGTAATAAGATAGGTACTGTCCATTGCGTCTGTAACTCTATCTCCATTTTATACCTTTCATAAAAATTATTATGATTGTATTATGTACATTTCAGTCTACTTTAGTATAGCAGCAATTAGAAGACAAAAGTTTACAAAAAGTTATTGCATCAAACAGCGAAAACGAAGCATCCAAACAGTGATTAATCATTAAAACTTCAGTTGACAAAATAAAACAACATTTTAGTCGCCCAACTGTGATCGAATCATCTTAAAGTTTCAAACATTTAACTTATTAATTTGCAGCAACAAAATCAAACAGAAAAATAACAAGTTCCGTCTGTGTACTCCAATAAAGGTTTTCAAATAAAATGAAAAGTTGGACGGTAATCACAACGAACTCCCGATAACTGAGCCTCTAGGGCAGCCATACTCAACCTGCGGCCCGCGGGCCGCCTGCGGCCCGCTGCGCTTTTTTTTGCGGCCCGAGCCACGTTAAGGGGATAGGTCAGTAAAAATACGGTTTTTATTTTTTACTTTTCTTCGTACATATCTGGACTACAGATCTTACAACTTGGAATATAGTTATTGACTATATGATCTAAATTCTCACAAAGTTGAAAACACGATTCAATTAAATTTTCTCGATACAAAAAAAATGCAAAGTTCGGTCTATCTAATTTATTTTTTGGACTTTATGGAATAACTAATATGAGTTATTGAAAGGATGTTGTTTTAAATTGTATAAAATACTAGTGTGTAAATTCTGTAAAGACATTTTTTCAATTAATAACAATTTTAATTCATAAAAAGACGCCGATATGTTTGGGCACATACGCCGTTTTATTCTGAGCACACATCCACTATCGTCCTCTCATCTTTTGCCTTTTAAAAGTAGTGTCATCACTTTCGTTCCTTGACGAATCAGTCAGCCAGCGTGGCTCTTACAGGCTAGACCTGCGACACTTTTTTTCAGATCGCGGCTGTCAGATTTTCGTAATAATAAAATTGGAACGGATAAAAAGATCGAGAAAATAAAGACGAATGATACGTAGGCTTATAGATTATTCAAAACTATGTTCCGCTGTGTTCAATGGGACGTGATTAAACGGACATGACTGTAAATAAGTCACGTAAACTTTCTATTTTAAATAACACATTATTTTGATGAATAAATAAAGAATAAAATAAACCAAACTTACTGAAAATCAACGCAGGAAATTCCTGACGACCCCTACTGAGCAAACAAGGGAAATGTTAGAATACGTATGATTCTATAAATTACAAATTGTTCCTATCAATAAAATAAATTACTCACAGTGATATTATATCAATGCTATCGTGATATCGTACTATTGTTGTCGGATGGTTCCTCTGTGTCCATCCTCCTCCCATCTAATCTTTATGCATCTAAATACCATTTCACATGAACTAATGATAAATGCACTGATTTACAATCAACATTTTGAGATATGTAACAGAAAACAACTTCTAATCGTATCAAATTGCGATATAGGATAAGAAGCACTTCACTTTTATTATTATTTATTTAGTTTCGTCACAGATTTATAACAATTTCTAAGAAACAGGATTAAAATAAATTAAATGAAAACTGCTGTTGTCATTTTGAATACTTCAAAATTACTTGTCAACTACAAATAAGGCATAGAACCCACCACCCTGTTAAATATCGCCTATGATGAAAAATCGGTGGTCATTGCTGTCACACCGCGTGTTCGGTACAAGTTGCTTCTCGCTCTATTTATTGCTTTGGAGTAAAAAAAGATCAGTACTGGGTTCATGCTTTTGGAGTCGATAGATAATATCTCTAAGGGTTTCATTTATCCGGGCACGCCGCAATTACGGCGGTAAGACCTCTTTTTGAGGTGTGGCTGGAGAGAAGTCATGGCGTCCTGACCTCCGCTCACCGCTTGACGCAGGTACTCATCGGACACGGAAGTT
This sequence comes from Agrotis segetum, assembly GCA_036375495.1. Classification (NCBI taxonomy): domain Eukaryota; kingdom Metazoa; phylum Arthropoda; class Insecta; order Lepidoptera; family Noctuidae; genus Agrotis; species Agrotis segetum. The sequence goes on from JAQSVV010000181.1 coordinate 2,194,474, forward strand.
TCGGGAGGTACCTATGTCTGATGCGAAAGGAGGAAACGCCTGGGTGTCACCACTGCGAAGATCACCCGGAGGGCACGGTGGAGCATACGGTGCAAGACTGTCCAGCTTGGGCAGAGCACCGACGTGTCCTCACGGTTGCGATAGGCGGAGACCTCTCGCGCACAGAAGAAGGAAGCAGGCCTCCTTCTGCGAAGCAGTAATGCTCGCGAAGAAGGAGGCGGGCCGCGAGCGAGAGAGGACAGTGTCCTCCCTCCGCCCCACCCGCGGTGGTAAAGCCCACGGCGACGGACGTCGCTAGACGATCTCCGGCCACCGTAGGCGCGGGTATGCGGGCAGCGAGTAAAGGGCAACTCGCTGCCCAACCATGGACCATGCCCCGGTCGACGGCGCGTTGTGTCCCACGCGCGCCTCAAAGAACGTCAGCATAATGACGGGGCCCTCCTCTCAGAGGGCCAAATCCTGCCGGGGTCGCGGGATTATTTCCTTACCGTGACCCCGGAACAGAAAGGGCTATTGAAGGACAGCGTCGATTTATCAGAAAAGTGATTATTACAACATTGTCCCAAAAAAATACTGTAGATAAGATAGTATAGAATGAAGATTTAATTATAAAGAGGTGACATCAAATTGTTCTAGTGTTTGTCATTACATCAAAATGCATCAAAAATTAGTACCAACACCAGATGATGGAGGACAGGGTGTCAAGCACCCTTAGCTTTCCACTCTCGAACATATAAAGATATCACGCAACCAGCTTTGTGACCGCACGTTAATAAAAGGAGCGTGTGATTGGGGCTTTTTTAGAGTGCTAAAATAATCGAATGAGTCCTCCTACCCAGGGCACGGCGGGAGGGACTGTCAGACTCGGAATACTTACTAAAATCTACGATGTCTTTCAATAGCCCTTTACGTTCTGGGGTCATGGTATTCGCTAGCCCGCGACCCAGGTAGGCCCTCTAAAAGAGAGCCCCGTCATTGCCATTGTGCTGACACTCTTTCAGGCGCGTGTGGAACACAAAACACATGCCCTTGCCCGTGCGCGCGTGTGTTTGGGGCTTAACGATAATGGGTATTGTCACTTTCGTAAGGTATGCCAATTATCATTCATTTTCTACCAAAATAGTAGTTTTGTTCGTAATCTCGGGACATCAAAATGTTATAAAATAAATTTAAGACTGTGAATGATAAAAATATTCACAAAATATTAATCCACATCAATAAAGATTTCTATCATTTTGTTTTAGTAAATGTTTCGATATCCTTATATCAAAATATTTCTTCTAGAGTAATACATGTATTTTGCGTAAGGGGAACACTTTATGAAATGTCGAAGTTGACGAAATGAAATTCATAAAACTTTGGATTGCGTTAATTTTGCCATACTAACGCCTCCTGGTGGCGGCGCGTGGCAACTTTTCCGACTCATCAAACGATGCTTTCGCTTGACCATACGCCGTTAAGGGCCCAAAATTACGTAAAATTAACGTATTTATTAATTCACGCATTTACTCATGTTTTCTCCCATAGTGATGTTAATGATTTAATTGAAAATCCTTGGCATTTAGAAGTAGCCACTACAACAGAGCTTGCATTATTGGGTTTTGATAATGTAAAATTATCTGATGAGCTGATTGATTTAAAAAATGATACGAATCTGGAGGCGATTTTAAAGAGAAAAGAGAGACACATCAATATGAAGAATTTTGGAAATTAGTACCGGATAGCTATGGAACGTTAAAAAATTGCGCACATTTACTCTTGACATTGTTTGCATCCACATACCTATGTTAATCCTCATATTCAAAAATGAAATATGCAAAAAATGTCTACAGATCTCGGCTTACCGATTCGCATCTAGACGACGACGTCTTGAGAGTAGCATGCAGTAACTATGTGCCTGATTTATCAAAAATTGACAAAAATTTGTTACAATGTCAAAAATCACATTAATTTTTATGACAGAAATAAATGCTATTTTTTTATTATATAGTTTTATTTAACTGTCGCATAATCTTCGCTTCATCACTAGTAACAAATGCGAAAGAAACCCAATCTGTCTGTTACGCTTTCGTGAATAAACCACTGAATAGATTCTGATGAAATTTGGTACATAGATAGACTATTCGCTGATGACGTAGGTGACATAGGTATGTAGGTAAATTACTGCGGCCCGCAAGGTTAAACAGTAGCAATTATGTGGCCCAGGGTAAAAAAAGGTTGAGTATAGCTGCTCTAGGGGATCCTTCGCAAACAGATGTATTTGTTCAATGTATAATGAAGACTGAGTTAGTTAGAGATCAAGTTTTGGAATCCCGAGGGCTCCCGAGATGAGATCTTGCAGGTTTGAATTGTTCGTCTACTGTTTGAAGAGTTAGAATTTGAATTGATGTTCGACTAATTATTGTGGGTGTGACGAACTTCTAGGATTGCTGAGGGTCGATCAGATAACAGAGATGAGTTCAATTCAAGGATGAGCACTTGTGAGAGTTATTGTTAATTGAAATAGGACCGATGCTTTACATATAGATCACCTACATTCTCAAATGAATGTGATCTACGTGTGAAGTTATCTATCTATCGCAAACTTGTATCCTGAGTCGGTGACGTTGCTCAAGTGAAGCTCGAAACGTTATACATAATTATGTGCATGAAACATACTTTCAGGTACATTTTGGTAATACATTGATATATGGCCACTACTACAGTTTTTACTAGGAATCATACAATAAATGTCAAATTATGTGCCAATTGCGATTGGGCACGATTTTGGAGGCGTATTAAACCACGACGACAGAGTAAAACACGACGGAGTTTAGCTGAGCTGAGCAATTGACTCGAGACGGGTCTTGGAATATGAGTGTTACTCAGTCCGTATCGCCGCAAATCCTCACAATTTTAGAAAATAAAAGCTTTGAATTTCGTTCACGAATAATTTAGCGACCATGAACCCTCAGAGTCCTTAAAATCTTGATGACAAAGTTAAATAAAGCGAGAAATAATCCGCAGAATGAGTTTTAAAATTCTGAGTTCAATGTAAACTTTGGTTATTTTAATTTTGTCTCGACAAGTCATAAATTACATTATTCATTCAATACTTACAAAATCTAATGCATAAATAATAAAATGAATGTTTTAATCAGATGAATAGGGGAATAACCATGAACCATTTTATTTTACAGAGATTTTAGATAGCGTTATATTTTTCGTTGAACTATGTTTAAAATGACATGACAAACAAAAAATATATGTTTTATTGGGATAAAACCACTACACTATTCTCAAACATGCAATGTATGATTTATTGGGACAAAACCACTACACTATTCTCAAACATGCAATGAAACCGAAACCCGAAAACCAGAATCAACAGTGGCAACCGCCAGAAAAGCGCCGAGACAATGTCATGTCCCGGAGAATGAATGAATGTAGCTGTCTTGGATCCTGCATCGAAATTAATCAGAAAAGAATAGTGAAGGTGTAGGAAAAATAATTATGTTGGCACACAAAACATGTATGCTTATTATAATCAGGTGATTTGTATTTATAATCGTGTTTCAACTCAAAATCAAAATCAAAGCATTTATTTCAAGTAGGCCAGTTACAGGCACTTCTGAATAATTGTCAGAGACAATTAAACTCCACTGTTGGAACATAAGGTTTCTCTATATCAGAGTAAACCATAATGCCCAAGTGAGCCGGGAGCGTTAACGTGCAGGATGTAAAAATTAGGCATCCGAATTTTCAGTTCTGGGACCGGCCCATTTTCATACTATATTTCCCTTCACAAATCGATAGAATTTTGTAATTCAATAGTACTGTCCTCACCCACTTTTCATTCAAAAGCTTTAACAAATCCACCAATTTTAACAATTTCAAAAGCCCAGCTTTTGATTAAATCTAGATTATTCTGGTGGAATACTAAAACAATTTTCAGATACACAAATAACAGTACTAAAATAGAAACATAGCTGAATTTATTAATCCTCAAATTAAACGACATATGCCAGCATTGGAAATTGGTCCAGAATATCCAGGCAGAGTGTTCAAAATGTCAATTTGTGCTCGAAACAGATATTAAATCCACTTTGAACGACATTTTGTTAATACTCTAAAACATGCAATTTGATCAATTGGACACAAAGCGATTTTAAATGTTTGCTTTTGTTTAGCCAAATGTTTTTGAAACGAATGGTAATTACGTTTTTGATGTTGTTATTTGGGCGTGATCAATGAATTTGTTTAGCGTTATTTCTCGTGGGCATTTGTTACAGTTGAGTGAATTTGTAAACAGTATCTCTATCATTTACAAATTATGTAGATCGTGTAATTTTCCAGAAATTCTGTATCAATAAAATAAACAAAATTATTCATGTTGCCAGTTTCTGGCAATATTTAAATACAAATAAAACAATGTTTTGTCAAGAAGTGAAAATCATGCAAAACAGGATGAAATTCTTAGTTTCATACTAAAGTTTGGTCTTTTGACATATTATATGGGGTGACTGGTAATTAGTGTACGATACTTAAACACGTGATTGTGCTCATGATAACCAACAACTTTTAGTATGGGAACAAACCTGAAAACACGAAAAAAAGTGTTTAAGTATCGTACACTAATTACCAGTCACCCTATATATAAGCAAACTCTAATGCTCTAACAATAGCTCCAGCAAATCCGTCATCTTGGATAGTAATAACCATACAATCGATGATTGACGTCCTCCCAAATATCTCGGCTTATTTCTCCAAGGGTTCCGTACCATACTTCATCGCCATAACGGGTGACCCTTGAGAAAATCGCGTACACATACCTCCATAAACCAAACTTTATGTCCTTGAAAAATATGAGAACCATGGCCTGAACGCGCCTGAAACTGCCAGAAACTGCCTGAAACATATTCATATGATCGTGGAGGCAGTAAAAGTTAAAGCAGAACAATAAAATGGATAGTTTTATGTTGGTTTTATATCGTCGACAGGTGAGCCTCGGGGATGTTGCTATATTTTATCGTCCGGAACTGAATTCCGTACACAAAAGAATCTATGAACGTTATACGAATACCGGAGCTTACGAAGACAAATATTGCTTTGAATGCATCTCGAACATATCTGGAATGTTTGAAATTCATGGTTTGTTGGGAAATATTTTTGAATTTTTCGAGAGAGTGTTGTGAGTTTATCCGCCTTTAAATTCTTGTTTTGCATTTCTTTTCACGTTTAGCTTCATTAATGTGAACTGAGCTCATTCTTTATTTCCATGTTTCTTTGTGGTCGGCAGAACACGTTATTTTATTCCATTCTTCCCCGTCAACCGTCGCCATATCATTTGTTTCATTTTCGTTCCTAACATTCCTTAGAAAAAATAATCCATCAATCTTTTTTTTGTCTCTCGTTCTTCCCATCAACATTTATATTCATAACTCTTGCGTAGTCACAAGCGTTTCGTATTATTCGTTGATAAAGATTCGTGTAGAACCGAAACTTTGAAGACAGTGGTGTCCAATAACCTTCCTGGATATCCGTGTGCTGGTTAAATGCCTACTCCTTCGCCGCTTCCTCGACCTGAAGAATTGTGTCCCAGCATTAAGAACAATCAGCTAGATATGCTTGCTATACCTTCCTTTTTATATAGACTCTGCTCTATCGTACTTTAAGACATGTATTCTTTCCTTTTCTCGTGAAATCACACTTCCTCCTTCCTGTTTGTTCCACCGTCTTCTTCGAGAGTGCCAGATTATGCTGTTTTGGCCCACGGTTTATCTGGCAAGCGACTGCCGAGTCCCATTTGAGTTGGGCAGCCTTTTAAGCTACGTCAGTTATATTTGCTTGCCACCTTTAGCATTTGTTACTACCCATTAAATGTCGCGTAGCATTTTCTTTTTATTTTAACACTCTACTATTTTAAACTTTTACGGTCGGGAAATAATTTGAGCTCACACCATTAAGTTCTGAAATGACTGTACTTCACGTTTTTATTTCCTTAGGAGTTCCAGAACTATTGGGTGACGAGTCTTTAAAGTCGCTCACTAGATCTTTATAATGATTAAATGTTTATATGACAGGTGTAACATTTTTATTTCTTGGATTGTAAAAGACAAAGTTGGGGATAGATAAAGGTAGGTATATGAGCGAATGTTGACTAGGGTAAGAATCTGAAGGCATTATACCTACTGACCTGATAGTGATGTCCTTTGAAAATGCCAGCTGCGCAAAGTTTACTAATATCGCAGAGGGGTTTATCCATAATGCCATCCATACACGATCTAGCCTACCGTAAACTTTGCAGCTCGCTGAAAGCAAAGTTCTGTAAAGAAAATCTTTGGTTACAAAAAGTAGACTTATCATGCTTGCTGACAATCATACTTACCGCACACTGCCACCAGCGGACCCTAAACTTAAGGTAGGGTAAGCGGGTTATTGTATGACTGGCTCAAGTGATAATGAAAATAGTATTATTAAATCTCACTAACAAACACTTTCTTATATTTGAGCTCTTAGTTTCAGCATGTATAGACCACATTATGTTGAATGTTTTGCTTGGAATTCATATCATCAATATCTTTCCGAGGCATCTAAACCGAGGCAGTGTACTCTAATCATCAACTTTAGAAGACTCATGGATTAATATTTAAAAATATTTTCATAAACCCATTTCAGAACTCATATTGTTCATAATTTTCAGTCTATACAACATTGAATTTATTCTCGCAATAAGTATATTAAATTTCTTAATTTTATGAGATTACTTCGCACGAAATTTATTAAAACTTTATGCTTAAAACTCATTACCGAGTACTACCTACTCGGTTTTCGATTCAACTTTAGTATTTTGTTCCTATGTTGTAGTGGTATTTACGACGTTGTATTCGTAATTTAGTTCTAATTGATTTCAGTAGTGTTTTAGGTCGTTTTACTTGTTATCGCGGTTTTTCTCGCATTAATTTAGAATTTGACAGTCAATTCAGCGACACGCTTCGTTATAATTATCACAAGATAGTTATTGTTGTTTTCCGCTCAAACAGTACTTTTTTCGAAGTGAAAAGTGTTATGTTTTAATTCTGTGACAAAAATCATGTGATGGATGCATGATGCAGTCCCGCCTTAACCCTCATGCATAATTATTTTGCACATGCAGGAAAGGTATCATGCATATGCACACATGTTTTTCAAAACATTATGTCATGGATTTTCACAAACTAACTAACCCCATTTTTGTACGTTTTTCATGATGAGTAGTTTAGTTACATTCACATGAATATTTAGGAAATTAGGATACCTGAATGCTATCAAATTACTTTGCTCTTTACTATAAACTTTATGTTTAAAACTCATTACCCCGGCTGCCTACTCACGTTTCAATTCAACTTAATTATTTTGTTCCTATGTTGTTAGTTTAGTTCTAAATGATTTCATTAGAATTTTAGATTGTTTCTTTTTTACGTTACTTCAAAATAGGTATTTCTTCTGTACCGTGTGTGCGCTTACAAACATAGAAACTCACATGCAGGACGCGCGACACAACTTCGTAGCAGTCGATTGTTAGGTGCATAAAACTCGAAATTGGGATTGTAACAATAAATATTAAAACTGTTCGGGTAGTTGGAATTATCATCATCTAAACAAATATGTATCTAAAATATTTGCAGATAATTACATCACAAAATACCTGTACATGATACATCATTGACAATCTGATTTTCGATAGAACATTATTTGAATCTCTCGGGACTCGATTAATAACCATATCATTATTTCAAAGTAATCAAACAATACTAATTCAATTCCAAACTTCACAATGCAAACATAAAAAGAAGTATATAGTCCCATACAAATTTATCAGAAAAATAAATTGGATAAAGATATTTTGAACCGGCTTCGAGGGAAACGCTAGGAAATTCTCGGTAACGCTCGAGCGATGTTAAATTGTAAGAACGAGGTAGCAACTTCAATTTATAGGCTCAACTCCGACTGGACGATTACTGTTGCAAGGCTTTTGAAGTCGGTCTTCAGACTTTTATGAAGGCAAAGGGCTTAGTTGGATTTAGTTGGAACGATGTTGGAGTTTCTGATTTGTTGGAGTTGTGGATACATATGCAATGTGGTGTAGAGACTTAAATTAGAATCAAGGAAAGTTTCTGAGAATGTATGTGTGTATTTGTTACGTACACTCAAAAAATACTGAATGGATTTGGATGAAATTTTATTTTTATTAATTTTAATTTTATCTCGATTTTATGTTCGAGTGTGATGATTTTTGAGTTGCAGCAGGTGAAGCTGCTAACAACAGCTACTACCATTTTGAAAGTGAAAATTTAAATGGATGTTTGTTAGTCATTCAAGTACGGCTGGAATGATCTTAGTGAAATTTATGAACATGGAGAATAGATACACGTTTTTACCGGTATTGCATTCTCGTGTGATAATTTTAGAGGTTTATCACGTTATATGCGAAACCATCACCCTATAACTAATATAATTTGAAAACTGGAATAAGCAGTTTTCATATCATATCACACTGCATTGAAAATGCAAGTAAATATTACCGTATGGAATAAAATTAATAGTTTTGAAGTACAATTTAATTCATTTGATCGTCCATAGCTCGGGGCGGACTAATAGGACGGGATAGGCTGATTCGTAATCGTGGCCACACGCATTTGATATAGAAACATACGGATGTGATTGGTCGTGCGTGTACGGCGTTTGAAACGGCTGTATTTTTTACTAGTATTTTTTTGGGTCAGTAAGCAATGGCATGGTTTTTTATTGATGTGGTTATTATAAACAAGATGAAGTGATTGTCTAAAAATGAGTTGCTACTAACTTAATGTAGACCTGGTTTATTATGTGAACTTTTTTGTTTTCAATTTTGCAACACTTACTTAGATATTTTTTAATAATAATAGGCTCACTGTTATGCATTAGAACAATCCCAAATGGCCATGGTAGGCAAATTGAGAGTGGTGTCAAAATATTCAGTATGGTTTGTACGCAGACACAATGTGCACTTCCTCTTGTCACATTGACAAGTGTAAACGATCACAATATAAAACCTTATGTTTTCAGAAACCTACAATTAAAAAAGATTGTTATCTCAAACCCGTGTTACCTATCTGTGAAATTATACAACTTTAATCTCACGTTAATGTCCAACAAGTTTATTTACTAGAAAATATTATTACTTGCGTCATACCCTGAATGCTAAGTCCGTACCACGGTTCAACGGAGACGTTTGTATTAATTAGGAACACCGACTTTGTTGATGATTATGTAAGGTTTAATTTTAATTGAGCGTTATGTTTATTCAACAGTTTAAAAGGTTTGATTGGACTTTCGATAGAGTTATTGAATGGTGGTAGATGCTGAACTGAAAGAAGTAACAGTACTCTTTAAATGAACTTAATGCTCCTATACTCAAAGTTTATTATTCAAAAACAGTGCTTAACTATAATAATTCGCTAATAACAGGATACAGCAATCTACCAAGCATTTAGCGCAGAAAAAATTAGAGCAAAAAAAACGTAACCCTCAATGTACACTGGTTTGAAAGACAATGTATTTTTACTATCTACAAAATTCTTATTATGCCACTCAACTTTGCATGGAATTTGGTCGAGTGGCTTTGTTGTTTCATGCTGAAGAATTTCACTTCTTACTACTATAATGAGAATAGAAGGATGGACGATTTTTACTCTTTCACACAGCAAATGGTATAGTGGCGTCCACCAGTGGCAGTGGTCCAGTGGTGTCCACACATAATTCTCATGTTTAAAATTATCTCACAGTCCACCAGTACTCTACTATTTAAAATTTCGTATCACTGTTCACCAATAGAGGTCAGGGGGAAATTTTGTAAAAAAAAAAACCCTTTGTCCACCCCGGGGTGGATTGATGTCTTTTTTTTTGTAATTTCTCTGCGCACCTCTCATGGACAATCTGGGGGTGGCCATGGGAAATCATCGATAGGTCATAACCTCCAGGTTCAACTGAATCCATTAACACATAAGATACGTTTTATCTCGGTATGACCGAACGAGAGCGTAAGCTGTTTATAATTCTCAACTTATTTTCAAAATAAACAGAGGGTTGGCAGCCATTTTGTGAGGTGATGAAATATGTTGGACAGTGTTTTGAATGGAACTGTTTAGTCTGTTTAGTTTTGAATGATTGAATGGATGGTAGTCATTTGTATTGTCAGTTGTAAGTGATGTCTTGTTTGTGTTATGGCCGTTGTGTTGTCTCTAATTTTAGACAGGCTGAGTGTTCATGATTAATCGTAATCTTAACAAACTGATTTTATCTTGGATGAGGGGCTTTACTCTCCTTTCTTTCTATATAGCATTCTAACTTTTTTTAACGTGGTAAAATCATCAAATGAGTCCTCCCACCCCGGGCAGGGCGGAAGGGACTGTTAGAGTTGTACTGACTAAAATCCACTCCTTCAATAGACCTTTATGTTCCGGGGTCACGGTAATGAGATAAGTCCCGCGACCCCGGCAGACTTTGGCCCTCTAGAGAGGGGCCCCGTCATCATGCCGACGCTCTTTGAGGCGCTCGTGAAACACAACGCGCCGTCGACCCGGGCATGGTCCATGCTCGGGCAGCAGCTTGCCCTTTACTGAAACAACAAAAGTGATGCAAAATAGTGTAGTACTCTTTTGTAGTCTTAGTGCTCCACCCAGGTGGAGAAAATAGGTTCGTACCCAAGAATACTAAACATTTGAAATGGGCTGTTAATACTGACAGTTGGTTATGTAAGTTTTTAATGCGTAGAGTTAAAATGAATAACTTTTATAAGGTACTTAACTAATTAATAAAGAACTCCTTTCGTAAACTACGAACTATAAAAGAAATAAAACCAAAAATATTCTAACCAAACCGATTTTCCCAATAGCCCATTAAAATCTTTCATATTAACAACCCCTCGTAAAAACGCTCACGTTTTAAAAATCAAGATTTTTCCATCGCCATTTTGTGCCGAAGCAATTTCCTTACCGGTTATACCCTAAAAGATCACGTTTCTTACATTGTACAGCATCCGCCCCATCTTGAGATAAGCAAATTAACTTTAAATTAGTTATTTAGAGTTCTGCCGGTTCGTTTTTTTTTTTACTTCATTATTATTGAATGGTCACTATGGTTAATTTTCGCGGGTAAGAGTATCGGCCGATTTAATAGGTAAGAACGATTATAAAAGTTAGTGTTAATATATTGCAGTGGTTACAATTACCCTAAGACTATTGGCGCAGCGGTCGAGCGTTCGATTGCTGCGTTGCATGTCGCAGGTTCGATTACCACACAGAATAAATATTTTTATGATCTACAAGATGCTGTAGTGTTTGTCATACGTTAGGAGCACACTACAGGTTTACAAAAATCAAAGATTTTAGCGTGTCAGCAAACAAAAAACGTTCCGTTTCAAGACGTTCTGGCCAAGTAAAATGCACTCTAAAAAAATCATAGTGTATGGAAACTCTTTCTAAAATAACTGATAGGTATCTTTATTTGTTTGATGCGCTTCCATGCCCCATCCAATGCTCTGATTGTGATGAATATTATTACAAAGATACATTGGACCTTAGACATGGTTGCTTTTTTTTGCATCGAAGGGGTAGATATTCAGGCGGCGAGTGCAGTTGAAGGCAAAAGCTAGTTATGTTAAAAAACCCTACCAGCTAAAACAGATGACACAAAATAAGATACGACCCGTACACTTCACAGCATCTCCGACATTTCGAAATAACCAAATTAACTTTAAATTAGTTCTATGAGTTTCCCGACTTGTTTTTTTACTTGATTATTGCTGAGACGCTCGTCGGTATCTTTCGTTATCTTTTCTCTTCCATTTTCTTTTTCTTTTTAAAGTTCTCTGGTTATAAATAGGAAGGATGAATAAATGTGTTTTGCTTCATTTTCGTCTTTTGTGTCTGCATTATCTTGAAGGGTAATTTTATCTGATCAACGCTGGATTTTTAACTCTGTTTTGGAAAATAGTATCATGAACAACCAAGTCTTCTTTTACTATTTGTACATGTTCATTTAAAGAAGGAGTATCTACCGCATTCTTCCTAAAACTTAATCTATTTCAAGATATCTTCAGATCTGAGGGGACTAGATGGGATATTATCTTGTATATGCTGACTTATTCTGGCAATGCGGTTGATAGGTTCTTGATACTTTTTTTTTTAGCTTGTTAAAATCGTCAAATGAGTCCTCCCACCCCGGGCAGGGCGGGAGGGACTGTCAGACTTCCTTCAGATACACCTCAGGTGTCCTTCAATAGCCCTTTCTGTTCCGGGTCACGGTAAGGAAATAATCCCGCGACCCCGGCAGAGGTCCTTGATACTAGCGGGCAATAGATAAGAACCGAGAGATGTGGTAAAAAAGGGGGAGACCTATACCCAGAAGTGGGTGACCCCAGGCTGATGATGGTGATGATGATGATGATGAATACAAACACAAAACATGGAATAATTCATTAAAGAAATATACACCTAATAGGTCCGTCCAAATGAAACCTCTTTCATTATTTCATTATAAGCCTTCATTTTCAAAATGCACAATAGACTATTTCTCAACTTTACACCCGCCATTGTTATCAGTTTTAATGAAAAGAGGTTGTATAACCTCTGAATCGCTTTCGCACTAATGAGTTGACCTTGATTGTTGCTCACGACATAGAAGCAGCTTTTATTTGTGATCATAACGAGCATTTTCCTTTTCAAGGTGAGCGTAAATTGTATGCACTAATTGGATCGTTGCATTTTTGAGCCAGTTTTTTTGAAAAATGTATCATCATTAATCAAATTCGAGGAACTGAAGACCCTACTGTGATACTTGAAGCTCCCATCATATAAAGTGATTCGGCCCTGAACTGTTCTACGAGTTTGGCACCCTCAGAAGCGTCCATAAGTTTCTGTGGTGAACAATTGATAGGACGCGCAGGGCACGACATGGTGCCCCATCGTTCGTCCTTTGATTTGTGTTCATTCTTTTAAGTTATTGATGGCTTTTTATATGAAAATAATGTCAATGAGTATGACTAATGACATAACAAATCAGTAACATGCAAAGGTCCTGCAAGGTCATTTCATCTTACTAATGCTGCATTAGTGCCTAAAAGTACGTTTAACAACCGGACGTGTTACTAATTAATATTAGTGGAAGTGTGGAAACTAAATTTTTCGACGTTCACTTTTATTAAATGTCGCTATCGTTGGTTAGTCTGGCAATCGTTCATTCTGAACACAAATTCTTTCGTCAAAACATTTAAGGCTCACTTAAAAACGTGCTATTTTTCCTGACTCCAAAATTAGCGTGAAAATGTTTAACATTCTCAACAGCTTTTAGGCTAATGAGCTAGCCTTGACTTGCTGTCGGCCTAGAACTGAGTTCACAGCAATTATATATAACTTAGGCAGATTTTTGATAGCCCTAAGAGCTGGAATTCCGGCCAATTTGAATTAGCCTGAATATTTTGGTATGTTAATAAAAGGCTTTTTGTTCTCGGTATTTTGTGATTGAATTTTAGATATTATGCGGTATTTCAGTGGGTAACAGTGGAATTAGAATATTTTTTCTTGTGATTCTCTTTTTTTAATGGACGTTTATGTGCCACAGCAGTGGTATAGCTGAAAAACGAAACGAAAAAACTAAGACAAAATCTAGAAGTTCGAGAAGAGAGCGCTCATTTAAGCGCCACCTCGGACCAGCAGTCCTAGTACTTATGTGTCACGATTCATACTCGCTTCTCTTTTAATTTTGTAATGTTTAATGATGATGATGATTATTAGTAGCAAGTTTTGCTATTAACGTTAGCATTTAAAAGGCACCTCTAGCATAACAAATGCCATTAAAAAATGTACTATAATTGTCCAGACACGTTTGCCAGCCACAAATATATACAAAGACAAATACATACACTAACAAAAAATCTCATAAAATCGATATAACATACACCATTCCAAACGGAAATAAAATCCGACCGAACGCCAGGAAACGGTGGGTAGTCGTAAAACATAAACGCAGCTGATATTGCGAAAAACTCCAATGAGTCGAGTTGATATTTCGCTACCGAAGCAACCAATAAGTTTACGCTTCAAGCGTAGAGGATCTGTGTCAATGGAAGTGGCGACGTGTTTGAGCGTAGTTTTACTACGCACTTACGGGCTTTCGGAAGGAATAAACATTAAAGATGCATGATTCCAGTTTTCTTTCTTATTTTTGAACTAAACTTGAAATATTCTTCATCATCTGTCTGTCCCTCTCATAGAGAAGAGGCCTGTGTCCCAGCAGTGGGAACATTACAGGCTGATGATGATCTGTCTCTTGACTCTTCCCAACCATGGTGTGGTCTTCTTCCTGCTTCTTTCAGATGAAGCTGAATATTAGTATGTTTTATGGAACGACTGCCAGTTTCTATCTAACCTCCACAACCTAATAACTGGGTAACATAATATTCGTATGAATAAATTCACTTACTTTACTTAATCTTCATTTAACATACACCTCAATATAACTTTAAACACAACAAAGTTAATAGCAAGAACACATTTAATTTCGTTTTAAACAAGAAAGAGACGCGTTAAACTTCTACAGTTTGCAACCAAATTGAATCTTCTATGAAAATATAAATTTAAAACCTATTTAAGAAACTTCAGTATAGACCTCTTTGTAACATTCTTGTCTGTGGCCGTAAATTAAAAAGTTTATGTAAGAATTTTGTATTAAAGTGAAAAGTTTTAATAGTGTAGAGTCGTATTCTTGTGAACGCACTATTTTCTTATTGAGGAGTTAGTTTTTTATATCTTTTTGTACTTACATCTTTGTGCTGTAGTTTCGAAAGTTTTTAAAACTGGAATACAAATAAATGACTTTGAAAGGGAATCTCAATTCGACTCAAAGATGTTTAGAATTCTCTGTAATGTAATTGTTATTGACTTTAAGAATTTTAGTACATCGTTGCTTTGACATTAATGAATGTTTTGAAAACCATTTTAACACTACCAATAGCAGTAGACTTGGAGTTTCAAACAGTAAAAGAGTCAGTCTTCTTTCTTTTTCAGAGTCAATATCAAAATCAAATCGTTTATTTCTAGTAGGCCAGTTACAGGCACTTTTGAATTGTCAAAAGACAAAAGTAAAATAAAATAGTTTAAAATAGTTACAGTGCTACAGTCCCAGTCACAAGACATAAAAACTGTGAAAGTAGATGCCCATTCCAAAGCGTAGATCTCTATTGAGAAGAACCGGCAATAAACTCCATGGATACTCTTTTTCAATCGCCAAAATTATAACAAAATCTTTGTTACATCATTCAACTTGTGATTGTACAATCCAGTCAATCCACCAGTCAGATATGGCTAACGATATTTTACGACACCGATGTTAGTAATGTTTAAATAAGCTTATTAAGTCCTTAAGCTTTGAAAAAGACATATTGGCTCTTACTTGGGTTTGAACTCATAACTTCGTACATGAGAGGCAAAGAGCTTACCAGAGATGTTAAAGTATTGTATATTCGGTGCATGAATAGCTAAAGGCTATGTGGCCGCCAAATTCTTGTTTTCAGTTGAATTTATTATGGTATGTCATTCAAGCGTCTAAAACTCCTGGTAACACCAACTTGTCTACCAAGGCACTTCCATTTTCTCTAACACCATGTCCCCATATTCGTGTAAATGATTTTTATTTCAATACGAAAATACGGGATCCCGTATAAATCATGGGGTTCCCGCGCATTGGTGTCAAAACGTCGACTCAACCCATTACGGGGTGAGTCGGGATATTTCTAATGATGCTCTACACGTTTAATGGATATGGCCTGAAAGCTACTCTATTTCATTTGTGTGATTTTATTATTGGTTTATGACTGGCAGAATAATACGTTATCGAGTGACCTGTTGATGTCGATATTAATCTTTATTAAGGGTTAAGAGTTGGGACTGTATTTCAAAAGCTTTCGAACTGACAATTCCTTATGACAGATGTTGCGCCTTTATCCCATTAATTTTAGTACTTTTTAAGCTCGTTAGTGTTTATTAATCAGCAGCGAAAGAAGATGGTCTATAGATCTTCAAATATAACTTTAAATCTTGTCGAGTTTCTGTGTTCCCACAGAGTTTCTTATAGGCAGTATTCTCTGCGTGATCAAATCTGAAATGAGGAGATCCTAGACGCTAAAGCCACCTTAGAAAACTTCAGCCCTTTTACAGTAAATATGCTACTTTGTATAACTACTACGTAAACTCATAACTGAGCGATCGACTTACATCGAGGGTTTGTTTCCTACACACAACAAAATGCGGTTGGGACTGCTTTTGGCTGAGTCATCTCATAGGACGAAGAGATGATGATTCTTTGCATGGGTCTAACAAAGTCATCTCTTCGTCCTATGCCTATCTAGAAGAAAAAAGATTAAATATTTTTATTGGACTCACACAGGACAATCAACAAGATATGACATACTTAATAAAAAGTTAAAAATAAAACAGTAATCTATTAAAGAAAAAAAAATACCACAGTATGCTGGATATATGCGTCCTGTACGAGGCCAAAAGGCCACTATCTCAGCATATGCTGTGACCTAAAAAAAGTCACAGCGCTGGTATTCTGATAGGGCCCTAAGTGATATCACGGACAGATACAGCAAAAAATATATATTTAAATACTTGTATATATATGGGAATTATATGATAATAAAATATGGCTATAACAGATAAACATCAATAATTAATATGCAGTCTACACAGTCTCTACTTAGTCTGTGTCTACACCCACGCCACCGCTTGTCCATGCCAAGTTTGACTGGCAACACAGACGAACGAGACGCGGGCGCAGACGTGATGTCAAAATGTGTCAACACGGAAAACATTATAATTTCGCTGTGATTTTAAGTAATTCAGACTATACCTTGTGATATACATGGTTATAAATTAATAAAATAGTGTGCACTGACAAGTTCATGTAACGTGTAAAGTCACAGATTTTCGCATAAGTTACCAAAGGGAACAAAAATCGCCACAAAAACGTAGACGGTTTGGAAAAAATAAACAAAACAGCATCCAGGTTTAGAGGATTTATGACCCGATGCTCAGAGCTATGAATTATTACGAATGAAAAAATGCCAGACGCTCCAGTGACAAATTGAGAGTTGCGTTCAGAACAGAGTGAGTATCAGCGGCATCTTTTTGTTGTTGTAGTAAATAGTGCTTGAACTTAAATCTGGAAGGTGCCAACTGTTTTTAGCGCGCGCAACGGTGGCAAAGGTCATTCCAGCAACGACTAGCAGCGAACTTGAAACTGCCATGGAATCATCCACCTGCTGCAGTGATTGAGCGTTCGACTCACATCACGGACAAAATAGACATCCTAATAAAATAGTTAAAAATAAATAATCTATGATAGGTACCAATCGGCTGAGTGACTTGATTTAATAGCCTATTACACACATTATAACCGCTAATTGACAAAGAATATGGCGGCGTTCCCCGCGCTGACAGTGCATGTCTGTGTCATCGGCCCATGATTTGTGGATTGACTTTAACTGATGTCTGTGTAAGGATTTGCTGTGATTTAGAAGTACCAATACTAATAAAACATAGCTTACTTTCTAGTAAATCGGAACTAGGGTCTCAAAACTGACGGTTTGGTTTGTTTTTTAGACCATGTCAGGCTTGAATTATTCAAAATAGTTGTCAAATTAGTTGGTAAAGAAGAATTGCCAATAACATTCCAAAAATTTAATTATTGATGAAAGCTATTGTTTTGACGAGTATTGGATTTACGAGTTAGTAATGGTTAGTTAGAGCTACGCACAATTTTTTGCAAAAGTGTTTGAATCACGCTGAAAACTTGTCCAATAGGTTCCTACATTATAAATCATAAAGAAGATGTAATATGCTTAAACACAGATATGCAGACCTGTCTAAGAAGTAGAGGGAGTGAACCACCCCAGGCGCAAAAATGCGCCTCAAGCCATATCGTTCTTCAAATACAGTATTATTATCAAAATATACTGAATTCCACAAAACAAACTACAAATCAATAACCTATCGTCTCCTTTTTGCAGCAAATATTAGTACAACGAAATTTATTCGTGGATTAAAGTCACACACAACTACAACGGACAAATATTCTCCGTGTAATATTTACAAAGAGAAGTCAACTGAATCTGCATGACATGCCTATCAAAAGAAAATATTTGCGGGTACTTGTGTACCGGCAAATATTATTTTTTCATTAGGCAGTGAGAACGCCTCACTAACATCTTCAAACAAGGGTGTGGTCGGTAGATGTTGCTTGGAATTTTGGCGTGTGATGTGATAAAACCTTGTTGACAAATACTTGTGCCGCTAATCCTACTAGCTATTGCGAGGTTGAAAATTTTATATTCAGAGGTTTGCTGACTAAAATTCTACCCTGTTTCTTCGGTTACACTTTGCGTACCAGGGCCACGGTACCCTTTAAATTAGTCCCGCCACCCAAACAGTTCCATGAACCAAGCTATGGTGATTCTTAAGAGCTAAAGCCTGCCGGGGTCGCGCTATCAAAAAGCTACCGTGACCACGAAACGTAAAGAGCTATTGAACGACATCGTGAATTTTAGTCAGTACGAGTCTGATTTTACCACGCCAAATTTTAAAACGCAAAGCCATGCATCTTTTTTTCAAATTAATGTAGCGGAAAGGAATATCAGAGTCTTGCTGACTAAAAACCCAACCTGTTACTTCGGTTACACTTTGCGTGCCAGGGCCACGGTACCCTTTAAAAAAAGTCCCACGTTCTAAACAGTTCTGCGACCCAAACTATGGAGCAATAGTGATTCAGTGTTATCTGTTTCGACTTTATGCGTTGTAGGTTATTGGTAACCAACTGTTCTCAAACACTGAAGGAAAACATCGTAAGAAAACCGACAATTATCCTAGTACCAAAAATTATTCGAAGACATTTATTGTATAGAGAGGAGGCCTGTGTCCCAGCAGAAACATTATGCCATGTTCATTGAACGAAACATCACATTATTTATTCGTCTGTCTCATATCAGTCCCACATTTATTTCTATAGAGCCATCAGTTTGTAAACAATGGCAGAGCACAGTGGGATATTGCCATGTCATTATAACTTAATGGACTGAATGCTCACAAGGGGATACTGAAGCTACTTACATCCCCTTTTGAGCTGCAGAATCGAATATTCTTGGAACCCTGTTCCCGATGGAATTTACCATCAACAAAAATGATTCAAGGAATATTGAGAGATATGAATAATGTCTACATTAAGGATATGTATGAATACTTTTGTTTTATTAATAAAAGCCTTTCTTAGTAAACACTATTTATAATGAAAGTAACTCTTTGTGTTCATATTCATTCTACTTAGCCCATTGGTTGACGCAGTGCGCTGTCATTGAATGAAAGTGTTTAATATGATTATTAAAAAGAAGAATGAAACCTAACAATTCTTCTTGAAAATCTACGTAAATAACATTTAACAGCATTTTTTTTAGAAAACTCTGAAACTCATCAACACTGAAAAATACGACTCATAAAATACGTCACGAAATTCCGAATCTTAACGACACGACATAACACGAAAATCTCACAAATATGTCTTCTAAAACTTGGCTTGTCAACTTGTAAGTGGGAGAACTTTCCTGATTGCTTCAACTTGCTGGCTAACAGGAAAAATATTGCCCACACGTTATGTTTTGTCAATGTGCTTGATTTTTTTTTTATTGTGCTAATATTCTAACATCAGCTGCTTAGTTCAGGGTGTCAAAAATTGGAGTGTGGAACGGAGGATAAAAGAGTCAGACACACGTAGGTTTTTAAAGAATTGTCCTGTGTAGTCTTAGTTCATGTTTGTTCACAGTTTTCTGTCATCAGAGCTGTTTTAAGGCCTAAAGGCCCAAGGGTTATTTTTCATCATCAGCTTAGCCTGGTCCTCACTGCATTAAACTGAATGCCAGTAATTTACATGGAATATCTGCCTCTTGGTAAGACTGTTAGTCAGTTCAGGTATAATGATATTCATCGTCCAGTAAAATTTAGAGCTTATTTTGAAACTATCCGTGTCTGAGCTGTTACTTCAAAATAGCGAGCATTTGCAAATTACTAATAAATCATTTAAAATTTGACCGTACGTACGTTTACAGCTACATTTTTTAAATATTCATTGAAAATTTTTAGGTTACCATTTCGTAAACAACTTTTGAAATTGCCTTTATACACATTAATTATTTGTAAATTTCAATCACATTTAATTTACATGGAAAGCAATTTATACAGTGATTTCATTTTCTTGGAATTCAGGTAGATGCGCACATTGTAGGTAATTATCATGAAATTAAATTAATTTAAGTTAATTTTTATTCGTTTTGTTTCAGGATCCTGCTGCTGATGTGATCCACCGTTATGTAGTGTAAGTACAACACAATAATTATTAAGTTAAAAAATTAAAATGAGTGGTCTCTCATACTCTTTGTTGTTGTTTCTGTTGGGATCAAAATACTGCGGCTTTAAACTTGGCCAGAGGCTAGTGTTGCTATACAGTAGGAAAAACGCCACTAATCTCTTGGGCACTTTACCAGCTGACATGGTCGAGGAAGATTTTTTTGATATTATTATTTTTGTTATAAGTTTATCTAGTTTAGAGCCTGCAGTGATGGCTCAGAGGTATCGGCCTCGACTTACGAGTTGTATGTCGTGGGTTCGAAACCTGTCAAGCACAACTTTATGGAACTAATTTCATCATCACTGCTCTCAAAATTGTGAAGAAAAGTATCACGAGGAAACCGGCAAGTCCCAGAAACAAAAATTCGAAGACATAACATGACATCTGCCAACAGTGCCAACCCGCACTGGGCCCGCGCCCGCAGCCTTCCTTTCTTTTCTTCTCACAGAGAGAAAGGCCTGTGTCCCAACAGTGGTAACATTTATAGGCTGATGGTGATGAAGATGATGATGAAGTTTATATAAATTTTGGTATAAATCTTAAAATATAATTTTTATCATGATTATCTTTGCGTACATAAAAAAGAAAATCTAAAATTTTTCCTTCTTTATCATCAAATTTTTTCCAAGGCCAAGACCATCAGAGAGCGTTAAATTTTTGATGATGACGAATGAGCCCAAGGCCTGTTTTAGGCCACATATATACCAGGCTTAGCCGAAATGAGTTATTGTGACGCTCACGGCCTCGCCATCTGTCATTATTTGCGTATAAATGTGTGTGACCTATAAGTAAAATGTATGGTTAGCCTTTAATATGGCTCTCGTTGGCCCGATATGAAATGAGTGGGGATGTGGACGACTCGAGGGAAATTATAGGTTCTTTTATTTTTGTTTTAGTTTTCTAGCTGGCTGTAAATATAGAAACTAGGTAGGTATAGTCTTATACATATTAGGGTTTAAAACGGGATATTTACCATGTTTATTATTTGTTTTGACTCAAAAAAAAAAGGTATAGTCTTTTTTTAAATCATTAATTTATCAATTGTTATAGATTAGCTGTTTTTGTTCAGTTGGGATAATAATTAACCCACAAGCAAATAGACACTAGTATTGACATTTTATGTTTTATGATTATGACAGTATGACAGTTTAAAACTTGAAATGTCTTTGACAGCAGACTTTTTCACAATCAATCTAAGATCGTCTTCCTAATGCAGCTCTTGATTGAAAATACGGATTACTGTATTTTTATAAATCTAAGAATTTTAACATAAAATTGAGTTTTATACCAACTTGAGGTAAATACTTCTGCAATTGAACTCAGAATTAACTCGCCGTATTGCTACATAACATTCCAACTAGATCAATCAACCAGCAATTTTATATCTTAAACCATATAGTTTTGCCATTTCGCCAATAAATACATGTTATAAACGGTTATAAGATAAAAATCACGATGGGAACTATATCAAAGGCAAGCTGCAACGGGTATCGTTAAACTTTTATTGGTCTATTACTGTTTTATAACAAAGAATATCGAGAGGGAGTTTGCCTGCTATAAAATCCTATGTTTCTAGGCGTGAGTTTTAAACTGAGAGCGATCCTGGTTGAGTAATTAAAAGGGAGGAACTAAACGAGCAGTGCCAGTTTTGCATAGCTTAATGTGTAGCCGTGTATAGTTCTCCAAATAAAAAGATGTCACAGTGCGGAAACATTATAATTATTATGATGTCAAAAATTCGAAGCCATTAGATCTTGAAATTGCATTATTTTGGACAATACATAGGTAATTAGCCTCTCAAAAGCAGATGAGATTTGTGTCTCAATTGTGGGAATATTTGTAATCACACCTAAACCACATTTTTGTGTTGCTAGAACATTCACAAAATTACTAAATGATTCTAAATCTTGATTTGGTTGAAATAGTTTGGTCATACTGTAAAGCCTGCCTTTTTGAGATTGTATCAAACTACTTTATAATGCATTAACGTACCTGATAGTTTTACAATGACGAAGCGTCTAGACACTTTTTGTTAAAGGACAATGGGCAAAAATGTATGGAACTTGGTCCAAGATCCTCCACTGATGACACTTATGGGAAATGAAAGTATATGGTTGTGACATCATTCTGGCAAGAGATTATCAAAATCCGTCCGAGGGTTCTTTTTTTATTTCTATTTAAGTGACTACTAACCTAACCTAACTTTACCTATCCAAACCCAACCTAACCTAACATGTTTTGTTAAGCTGTAAATGATGCCCGACGCACAATGAAACATCTGGGAAGGCGGTGGGCTTATGCGTGCCTTAGACCCACTAGAAATACCAACAAAACCTCAAATAGCTAACCTAACCTAACTTTTTTTGTTCAGCTAAAAATGACGCCCGACGTATACTGAACCATCTGGAAAGGCGGTTCGCTTATGTGTGACTTCGACCCACTAAAAATACCAACGAGACTTTAAATAGCTAACCTAACCTTAACTTTTTTGGTCGACTAAAAATGATGCCCGACGCACACTGAACCATCTGGGAAGACGGCTGAATTACGTGTGACTTGGACCCACTAAAAATACCAACGAAACCTGAAATAGCTAACCTAACCTAACTTTTTTTGTTCAGCTAAAAATGATGCCTGAAGTATACTGAACCATCTGGGGAGGTGGTTGGCTTAAGTGTGACTTCGACCCACTAAAAATACCAAGGAAACCTTAAATAGCTAACATAACCTAACTTTTGTAATTCAGCTGTTAATGATGCCTGACGCATACTGAACCATCTGGGAAGTCGGTTGGCATATGTTTGACTTACAACGACTAAAAATACCAATGAGACCTTAACCCGGCGTCATTGAGGTTGGGTCAAAATGACCCGGCTAGTTTTAAATTTGGAATATTTTCGAAAGTGTGCGTACGATGCTGCTCTTCTGTGCATTAGCTGGAGCCAATAGTGTGTTCTAAACGTTTCTGACGAGAAATCAATGAGGCAGCCACCGAGCTGGAAGTTACACGCGTTTAATTTTCAAAAAGGTAATTTTGACCCATCCTCACAATTGACGGTACCATTTTGTGCCATTAGCAAGTAATCAATTTTTATCATTGTTTATTGATTTTTGGTGTGTATGATAACGATTTTTTCTTTTCGCTTTTCGATTTTTTTTTCTACTCACTTTCATCGATTTATGAGAAAACAGATTCCTCTAAAACTTACATATTTTCAGTCTAATCTCTTACGCACATTTTTTTTGAAATGTCATTCATCAAATAAGCTTCTTTTCAGTCTTCCTACCCAGGGCAGAACGAGAAGGACTGTCAGACTCGTACTGACTAAAATCACCCATTCAATAGCCCTTTACGTTCCGGGGTCACGGTAATTCTTCGATCTCGGAATTATAAGAAAAGTCTCGTGCAAAATTACGCTACGTCCACAAACAGTTTCAAGTGTGTCCTGCTAAAAGGGACCGCAAAACAAAGCACACATGTCAAGCTGGCCCCAAATATATTTGTCCTGAACACCTCATATCTTTTTGTAGTCACTACGTCTGTAACGATGAGTGTAATTAGTGTTTTTATTTTTTTTCTAAAAGACATAATCCTTCAGGTTAGAAAAATGCCATAAGTATACAAATATACTGATTACTATAATGACAATATCCTAAAAGCACAAGAGATCCCTGTTTCGTTACTTTTTTTATATGTTTATGTAACATTTTATTAAACCTAATTAAATATTTCTGAATTATGTTTATCTTTTTCATTTTCAACAAATAAATACTCTAATAATTGTATAACAACCACAGTTTACGAATACACTCAATAACTATTGAAATACTTCGATTTTAATATACGGGTAATATTGACCCACCTCAACGCCCATGTACCTATTTCCTACCACAATGACGCCGGGTTAAATAGCTAACCTAACCTAACTTTTTTTCAGCTAAAAATGATGCCCGACGCACAGTAAACCATCTGGGAAGACGGTTGGCTTATGTGTGACTTGGACCCACTAAAAATACCAACAAAACCTTAAATAGCTAACCTGACCTAACTTTTTTTTTCATCTGTTAATGATGCCCGACGCATACTGAACCATCTGGAAAGGAGGTTGGCTTATGTTTGACTTACACCGACTAAAAATACCAATGAGACCTTAAATAGCTAACCTAACCTAACTTGTTTTGTTAAGCTGCAAATGATTCCCGACTCATATTGAACCATCTGGGAAGGCGGTTCGCTTATGTGTGACTTCGACCCACTAAAATAACAACGAGACTTTAAATAGCTAACCTGACCTAACTTTTTGGTCGACTAAAAATGATGCCCGACGTACACTGAACCATCTGGGAAGACGGTTGACTTATGTGTGACTTGAACCCACTAAAAATACCAACGAAACCTTAAATAGCTAACCTAACCTAACTTTTTTTGTTCAGCTAAAAATGATGCCCGACGTATACTGAACCATCTGGGAAGGCGGTTGGCTTATGTTTGACTTACACTGACTAAAAATACCTTAAGGCCTTAACTGCTGAAGCTGAACAAAAAAAAAATTAGGTTAGGTTAGCTATTTAAATAGCTAATTAAGGTCCCGTTGGTATTTTTAGTGGGTGTAAGTGAAACATAAGCCAACCGCGTTCCCAGATAGTTTAGTGTGCGTCGGACATCATTTACAGCTGAAAAAAAAACTTAGGTTAGGTTAGCTATTTAAGGTTTCGTTGGTATTTTTAGTGGGTTCAAGTCACACATAAGCCAACCGTCTTCCCAGACAGTTTACTGTGCGTCGGGCATCATTTACAGCTGAATGAAAAAAGTTAGGTTAGGTTAGCTATTTAAGGTCTCGTTGGTATTTTTAGTGGGTCGAAGTCACACATAAGCCAAGCGCCTTCCCAGATGGTTCAGTATACGTCGGGCATCATTTTAGCTGAAAAAAAAAGTTTGGTCAGGTTAGCTATTTAAGGTCTCACTGGTATTTTTAGTCGTTGTAAGTCAAACATACGCCAACCGCCTTCCCAGATGATTCAGTATGTGTCGGGCATCATTTACAGCTGAATTAAAAAAGTTAGGTTAGCTATTTTAGGTTTCGTTGGTATTTTTAGTCGTTGTAAGTCAAACATACGCCAACCGCCTTCCCAGGTGGTTCAGTATGCGTCAGGCATCATTTACAGCTGAATAAGAAAAGTTAGGTTAGGTTAGCTATTTAAGGTTTCGTTGGTATTTTTAGAGGGTCCAAGTCACACATAAGCCAACCGTCTTCCCAGATGATTCAGTATGTGTCGGGCATCATTTACAGCTGAATTAAAAAAGTTAGGTTAGCTATTTTAGGTTTCGTTGGTATTTTTAGTCGTTGTAAGTCAAACATACGCCAACCGCCTTCCCAGGTGGTTCAGTATGCGTCAGGCATCATTTACAGCTGAATAAGAAAAGTTAGGTTAGGTTAGCTATTTAAGGTTTCGTTGGTATTTTTAGAGGGTCCAAGTCACACATAAGCCAACCGTCTTCCCAGATGGTTCACTGTGCGTCGGGCATCATTTTAGCTGAAAAAAAAAGTTAGGTTAGGTTAGCTATTTAAGGTCTCATTGGTATTTTTAGTCGGTGTAAGTCAAACATAAGCCAACCGCATTCCCAGATGGTTCAATATGCATCGGGCGTCATTTACAGCTGATTGAAAAAAGTTGGGTTAGGTTAGATTAGGTAGTTACTTAAATGGAAATAAAAAAAGAACCCCAGGACAGATTTCGATAATATTTTGCCAGAATGATGTCACAACTATGTTCTTTCATTTCCAATAAGTGTCATAAGTGGAGGATCTTGGACCGTTTTTGCCCATTGTCATTTAAAATTTCAGAAAACACCAATAAAGTACTGACACCAAAATATTTAATAGCACTTTTTTGTTCTCATCTCTACTACATTTTATTTTTTTATAGTCATCATTGCATTGTTATCTGCCAAGACAAGTATTTATTGTTGCAAATATTAACTTGAGTCTTATTTTTACATTATTTTATTATTAGATAATATTACATTGTTTTGTCTCAGTTATATTACATTACTCATGTAAACAATCTTATCTTTTCTATAACCTTTATTCTTTTAGATAGACCTGGCAATATTATATTTATGATCTTTTAAAACTGAATAAATCTATTTTTCAACTGTAATAAATATACAAAGTAGAACAATAAATTAATATTTAAATGTAGCTTGCAATAATTGTGTCAAATATACACCGTACGCAAACACTCAGTACGTTTATAACTTGCACCACGCGTAAACAATCGCTCCTGTATAACTTCGTTTCCTTTGAACGTGGGCTCTTTGTAAGACCAATTGAATTAAATAAATAAATAGTACACACTTAAAAGAATTGTTAATGAAATACCGATGCTCAGCTGTCAGATGTTTTAAACAGACTATTTTTAAATGACAAATGGGGGAATTTGCTTTTTCTGCTGAGGATTCTTGGTGTTTAATCAATGATTTAACGTAAAAGAATCTAATAGATTTTCCAGAGGTCGAGGACCCTGCTTGCAGATTGAAACCTTCCATCATCTGCCAGCGTTTATACGAAATGCAAAAAAAGGAGGTTATCAATTCGACCCGTACCCGTATGTATGTAATTTTTCCAGAACTGCCCAGTTTTCGGATTTGTTAGTCTATATCAGCGTCTGAACAAATGTGCAAAGTATAAAATAACGTTTCTTTCGGAAGTCGGTGGCAATAGTCAATGAAATAGAAATCAAAGCCATCGACTTCCGAAAGAAAAGTTATTTTATACTGTTTTGAATTTGATTTAGAAGTCGGTACTTTTTTTAAGTTTTTATTCCAACTATACTCGGGTGAGTTTTCAGTATAACCGGAAGCAGCTAAATACCAGTATTTTTCCATGGCCTTTCTAGCAAACCAGTAGTAACTAGGTAATACCAAACCCTTAGTAAGACTGGTTTTCAGACTTGAGATTCGGGCAGTCGTGGCCTACGGCTTTACGTGCTTTCCAAAGCGCGGAGGAAACTCGCTATGATAGATGGTCATCCATCTACAAGCCAGCCCAGTTAAACGCGGCTTAACATGGTATATCGGCCTGTGTGGCTGTTTTGGATTCGGGATTTTCACTCCTAACTTCAACTATTATTTTTAATTTAACTTTTGATGTCGAATATAATAATCTTCTCAGCAAAATGGATCAGTTCATAAGCCCATTATTATAAGTGAACAAATATAGATTCAATCATTAATCCACGAAAATCCATCGATAACTATTAAACCACATCACTAATACCACAAGGATGAGACCCGTCCGCTTTGCGACCACAAAAACTGCGGACATAACTACATACGGTTGAAACGGGTCTAAATTACATAAATTAGTTGTTTGGACCGGGATTAAAACCCGGAACCGGGTATTTGTCATGCTAGCTTAAGGGATGATGATGTCTTGTTGTTATAGTTTCAGTGGAAAGAACTTGTGTCGTTAAACGGTGACATAAGCTTGGTAAAAGCAATTTGCTTAATAGATTTATACAACTTGTAACTTTAAAGTTAAATGCGCAAAACCTCTCGTGGGGTAACTCAGCCCATGTTACTGAACAATGTTTGTTCTAAGAAAAAGATTTTTCATACTGATGGGCTCTATCAATTTCTGATTTTGTATAAAAAACCAATTTTTTTTTACGTATTTCCAAATGTCTTAGAACAAACATTGTTCAGTAAAATGGGCTGAGTTACACCACGAAAGGTTTTGC
This sequence comes from Agrotis segetum, assembly GCA_036375495.1. Classification (NCBI taxonomy): domain Eukaryota; kingdom Metazoa; phylum Arthropoda; class Insecta; order Lepidoptera; family Noctuidae; genus Agrotis; species Agrotis segetum. Next base: position 2,222,671 of record JAQSVV010000181.1, read on the forward strand.
GCATTTAAAGTTACACGTTGTATATTATTAACAAGTGTGAGCAATATTTGATAGAAAATTACCTGTGTGTCCCGTATCATATAGTTAAATTAACTCACAATGTTCCCACTGCTGGGACACAGGCCTCCTGTCTGTGAGAAGGAATGTGGGTTGGTAGATATATTTTCATATAAGGAATGAGGAGCTCGTTGCTAAATAATTACAGTCGCACAGGCCGATCTTCCGGGTTAAGCCGCGCGTGCCGAGATTGGTCTGTGGATGGGTGACCATATTCTGTCATAGCGAGTTTTCTACGTGCCTCGGAAAGCACGTAAAGCCGCTGGTCCCAGCTGTCATTTGTAGATCTTTGATAGTTGTTACTATTAGACAGAAGCTTTAAAGTCTGACAACAAGGCTTACCGTAGGTTATCGTATTACCCAGTTACTGGGTTGTGGAGGTCCTCCTCATATGCAGTCGCTCCATGTAAAATACTGATCATCAACTGCATCTGGTTGACTGGAAGCCGACCCCAATATAATTGGGAAAAGGCTAGGCAGATGATGATATGATGATGTCTAGGACATTTACTGTTTTTTCCTGGTATTTCTCCTCTAATGTGGATACGTTTACACACTATTTAAACTCACGAAAACTAGCCAGACCCAGAACAACTACTTGTTAGCTACAAATAATGATTTAGTCCCCGTGGGAATCGAACCTGAGACACGTAACGTAGCAATCGATCGCACAGTTACTACGCTAATCATGCCGAAAAATTCAAATTCACAGATACGCAGTTACCTAATTTTCCAACGTTACAAATAAGTTTGAGAAAGCAAAACACCATGACCATGACCCATACGTGCTTATAATTAATGTCATAGAAAAACCTATAAATAAACTTTCGATTTTATACAAGAGTTTATAGAAAACTAATTTAATTAAAATAATGTCGCCATACTGAACTTAATGAGAGTTAATAGGTTCACAGATCATAAATTGAGTTTAGATAAGCATCGAGAAGACAGAAAATATAACATATTGTACATCTACAAGTGTTTTTTCACACTCACGGGCGCGTCATCTTGTTTTCCGTAACAGTTCTTATTGGGCTATCCCACCTCACTTTCCCAAACCTCTAAAACTCCTGAAAGTCAGCGACGACTACCATCAGAAAAGCGCCGAGACAATGAAAAATATCATATTGTGATACACTCTTACAATGGAATATTCGAAAAGCTAGTTAGAGGTAGTTCTGACCAAATGGTAACAATCCCGGCTTACAAATGGTAGGTCAAAGTTCAAACCCAGACAAGCACATTCATATTTTTTCATCACCACTGCTCCTAGAACGATAGAAAATGTCATGTGAACACCGGAATATCCTAGAACATCTTTGAGAGGAAGCGATCCATAAATCACTGCGTGGGTAGATGCCAGTTGCTGAATGTCACAGATGTCTTCTATTTTGTGTTAATTCAGACATCTGGTGTAATAATTCAATATAAATTAATACATTGACATGAAACATTAATATAAAGATAAATCTATTGGCGATACCTAATGTAAACGATTGTAATAAAAACCTTTATAAGCCTATTCTGTATTTTATTATGTTTTTATTAAAAAATAAACTTAATATATTGTCATGGGTCGTTTATTATGTAATTTGATTTAATAATATTCATTTTAAATGAACAATATCATGCTAATTTTGTTTACGATTGATATTGAAACGAGGTGGCTTCGATATCGATTTTAAAAGAAATATTCTCGAAAGATGTTTTTAGAATGAAATCATAATATTCATGCAAAGCGGGGCTGGATCGTGAATACAGTGTGAACTGAATCCAATCTAACTTTAGAATCTTTATAAGAAAATAGTATCAACTGCGAAAGAAGCTGACTATTGGAAAATAAATTACTTCTCTTCCTTTAGTTGCAGAACCACCAGCAATAAACATTTCAGTTGTGTTTTATAATTGTAAAAAAGGTTGACAGATAGAAGATAGAGTAAAAAAAAAGAAAACAAATTAATACATGAGTTATTGTTATTGCTTAATAGAACTGAAACATATAATATCTCAAGCAGACTAAACTATCTGAGGTCCTAAACAGTACTTCAGATGGTTCAGCCCTTCTCTAAAATGAGAAATTCAACTGAAGAATCACGTCGGTGTTCTAGTCAGTCAAGTATAACTGTGCCTTCCGCTTCACGCAGAGCAGGTGACAAATATTTTGATGATTTTACATATTTAGAAAGACACATGAGTGTTTGTTTGTTAATCAATTTTCTGATTCTTTTTATAGCGCGTTTATACTAGTATTGGTACGGAAAAATGTAACTTCAAGTCTTAATCTCAACATCCTAAAGAGTCCGTCGCGAGTCGTATGCGAAAAGGAGTTAAAACTCCAAAAAGAGCTTATTCCTCCAGGGACAACATTACAGTCGTTATGTGTTTTACAACACCTCATGATTTATTTATTTATTTATTTATTTAATAATTTATGTACACACAAAACAGAACATGTAACAACGCAAATATAAAACTATAGTACAAGGGAACTGCTTATTTCTTAAGAAATTTCTTCCAGCAGACCCATCAAAGGAGAAACGTAGACAAAGAAATGTAGACAATAGTGTGTGACACGAAAAATAAAATATTTTAAATGAATACATGTATATAATAACCTAGATAGATACTAATAAATATGGATATAATATTCTATAATACTAAATATATATAAACAGATACACACATTTACACATTTTATAATTAGAGTAAAGAGGAAAGGTAATGCTCTTTAACTCTATTTTTAAATAGTGAAATAGTATTCACATCACGAATGCTACTCGGGAGCGAGTTCCACAACCTCACTGCATGAACGGAAAAGGAGTACGAGTAGTAGCTGGATTTATGAGGAGGGGATTTAAGCAGGGTTCTAAGGTGGGATCTACAGGGCGCGTCACTAGGACGAGCGTAACTGAAACGTTCACGCAGGTAAGAAGGATAGGATGGGTTGTGCAGGATGTTGAAGAGGAGACAAAGGATACGAGTGTTCCTGCGAAGGCGGATTGGGAGCCACTTGAGTTCGTTGCGAAGATGAGAAACGTGATCATATTTGCGTAGACCGAAAACAAATCGAATACATAAATTTTGCAACCGCTCAAGCTTATTTAAAAGCTCCTCAGTGGCATCCAGGTAGCAAGCATCGGCATAGTCTATAATCGGCTGAATAAGAGTCTGAGCCAAAGAAATTTTAGTCTTCAAAGGCAGTAGAGACTGGAGGCACTTCAGCGAATGAAGTGAAAAATGCACCTTACGGCTGACCTCGTTTACTTGAGCGCGCCACGACAGATTTGAGTCAATCATCACGCCTAAATCCTTGGCGGTATCTGCATACTCGATGCATACCCCATCGAGGTATAAAGGCGCTAATGATGCAACAACACTCGCAGAACGAACAAACCGGCTCCCTATGATCAAGGCCTGAGATTTCGTTGGATTAATTTGCAATCCAAAGGCTTTAGCCCAGGCACTGATACAACTCAGGTCATGATTCACAGCGTTAATGGCGGAAACAGCGTCTGCTTCAGTAAAATGTCGGTAAAGCTGCAAGTCATCTGCATAAAGATGGAAACTGGAGGAGATTACTTTTGTAACCATATTAATAAAGATTGAAAATAAGTGAGGAGAGAGAACGCCACCCTGAGGCACGCCCTCAGTAAGGTCACACCAATCAGAAAAAGTTTCCTCAAGGCGAACACACTGCGAGCGACCCCGAAGGTAAGAGTCGAACCAGGCTAAGGAGGAGGAGGAAAAGTTAATAGATTTGAGGATACCTAACAAGATGTCAAAATCCACTGAGTTGAAGGCACTACTGAAGTCAAGCAACACTAAGACAGTAAGAGACTTACTCTCCATTGCCCAGCGGATGTCATCAGTAACCTTCAAGAGAGCAGTTGCAGTGCTATGGCCTGAGCGGAAACCAGACTGGTAAGGGGAAATTAAGGAGTTCGACGCCAAGAAAAATGTTAACTGTTTATGAACTAAGTGCTCAAAAACTTTTGAGAGAAATGGAAGAATAGAAATGGGTCTAAAGTGGGATAGCAAGGAAGGGTTGTTAATTTTAGGTATGGGAATGATATGAGCCTGCTTCCAAGCTGAAGGAAAAGAGCCACAAGAAAAAGAAAAATTAAAAATGTAAGTGAGAGCACGAAGTAAGGAGGGAAGGATGAGAGAAACCATTCTTGAGCATAATTTATCATTACCGACTGCGGAAGATGAAATCGCAAGCACAGATTTCTTGACGTCATCCTCGGAAACATCTTTTAGGGTAAAAGGAGAACATGAAGGCAACGGCAACCTGGAAAGGCTCTCCAGGGTCGCAGATTTGACACACGAATCAACAGAAAAGGGAAGGGTAGAGAAGGTTTATTAAGATCATTAAGATTGACATCTTTGCACTGATTGGAAGGCGATTTACCAATGCCTACAGACTTGAGAAATCTCCAGACGTCGGAAGAGTTGCGATTGTCTAGTTGATCGTGGAAGTAGCAGTCTCTTAGCATCTTGACACAGATGACTGCAGCGATTACGTAAGGACTTATAATAGGAAAGATTGAGATCAGAAGGTCTGCGCTTAAATCTGCTCTTAGCCTTATCCCTGCGTGCCATAAGCTCTTTAATTTGAGTCGTAATCCAAGGTGCAGGGTTGTGCTTAACTTTGACGCGACGTAAAGGTGCATGACGATCATACATGTCTAGAACTTTAGTATTAAAATATGTCACCATCTCATCAATACTATCCATCACAAGTAAGGGCGACCAGTCGAGATTGTTGGCATCACACTTTAATGCCTCCAGATCCATGCCCTTGTAATTATTTTTATATCCGCACATTTTTCCTTAGCACACAGAATAAGTCCGTGAATTTCCGATCTATTGAATATTGATCAGTTGTATAAATTATCTCTAACACCTGTTTATACGGAAAATCGTCGTGTTGGCCAAATTGCCAATTTACATTCAGAATCACCACGAAACTGTGGGCAATTTGCAAGTTACTTTACTAAGAGTGGGCGATGTTGTATATTAATAGGAATAGGGAGTTCAACGATTAATTAATTAACTATAAGATCATATACTATGTTTGCTTTCACTTGTTCTGTACTGAAGTTTGGTTTAATTATTATTCGTAATTTATTCGTGTTTGTTGTGTTGTTTTGGATAATATTGATAACATATAAGACATGAATAATAGGATTCTACTTATAGTATTCTCAACCGCAGTGCTTGTATGACTAGAAATACTCAAAACATTTCAAAAAGAGTTATTACTTAAATAAGGGTCGTTAGCTAGTCTCGTGGCAAAAAAGCGTGTGTTTACACTCGTACAATGTTTAAATGTTAAAGAAAAGTTGTATTAAACTTTAGTGATGAGATTAGGTCCCATAAGACGATAGGCTTAAAATCAGGATTATAATAGATAGAAAATAATAATACAATTGTACAGCCCTAATTTATTAAGACGTTGACCGATACTAAATAACTTAATTGCAGCAACTATGGCCACGTTAGTTAAAGATTTGATGGCCAATGATATCCTGGAGTCGAAACCGCATAAATTTAATTGAAAAGCAACGTAGATTACCTTCCAGCAATATCGATTGGCGGATGCGGAAAGCTAGTACTAGGTAATTCGTCGTCCGATCATGCACCGTACCAGGGTCGACAACGCGTCGTGTTCCAGGCGCGCCTAAATAGCTGTTAGCAGTCTGACGGGGTCCCCTTTAGAGGGCCTAAGCCTGCCAGGGTCGCGGGACTGTCTCATCAGGTAACCGTGACCCTGGAACGTAGAGGGCTATTGAAGTCTGCCAGTCCCTCCAGAACGGCCCTAGGTAGAAGTCCGCCTACCTAGGGCCAAATGAGTCAAAATCATCAAATGAGGCACTAAAAAAAGCTAAGTCAATTGACGCACTTAAAGATTTAGTAGTTAACAACAGTAGTAGGACAGGGTATTGTAGCATAGCTTGCTAAAGGCCAATATGCATCAATAGACTATTGTTACGAGCTGGGTATTGGGATAAATTAATTAACACCAATTAAAACCAAATACAACTTTATTCACAGACAAATCACAAATTAAAACAATCACAAAACACTACTCAACACTTTAACACTTATACACACTCTTAATCACACGTAGAACTCACTTAGATATCGCTTGTAGTTCGCTTCGAGTTGCCTCGATCGTAGTCAAAATCAGACTGACTCGGTCGCCGATCGGCGCCCCTTTTTATACCTCGGCCGGACCCACTAGATGTTTCTAGAAGGTGGTCGAATGTTCTGGAAACATCCTTTGACTTCGATGTAAACCCATACCTTCTGGAACATTCTAGAACCATCTCGAAACATCTAGAACAGGGTAGAACTTTCTAGAAATTTCCTGACCGAACTTGAGTAGAATTGTCGAGAACCTTGTGGAACTTTCGAGAACCTCATAGATAGGTCTCGCAATTCGATCGACGTAACACTGCCCCCTCCTTAGACATGCTCGTCCCGAGCATCGTTAGTCCCGTTGTATCGCGCCAAACGGTCAACATGGACAATCTTGGGCGCGCCACGTAGACCCTTTTGTATCCGATAGGTGACGTCGTTAATCCTGGTCACGACTCGGTATGGCCCATCCCATTTTGCTTGTAATTTAGGAGACTTCCCTTTGCTTCGCACTGGGTTATGCAACCACACAAGTGACCCCTCGTCGAAACCTCTATTGTTTGTCTTCCGGTCGTATCGGGTCTTCATCTTTTCAGACATTTGTTGGCCGGATTGTCTGATATGCTCATATACATCGTTCAACTTGTTACGCAAGTCATTTGCATAATCGGTTACACTGCATGGAGTATCAGGAGGGGTTCCGGTGATGAGATCAGCAGGCAACCGTAATTCCCTTCCAAAGTTCGCGAAGGCTGGTGTCACAGCTGTACTTTCGTGAACTGCACTACGGTATGACAGAAGAAATGGCTGTATGTGCTTATCCCAATCTCTTTGCCTGCTTTCCACAACCTTGGCCAGGTATCTCTCCAACGTTTGATTGAACCGCTCCACCATTCCATCAGATTGTGGATGGTAGGAAGTCGTTCTAGTCTTGTGAGTACCCATCAGCCGACAAGTCTCCTGGAATACTTGTGATTCAAAATTCCTTCCTTGGTCGCTGTGTATTTCCAAGGGTACTCCAAAACGACAGAAGACCTCCTGAACCAATTTATCTGCGACTGTTGTAGCTTCCTGGTTAGGAATGGCGAAGACTTCTGGCCACTTTGTGAAGTAATCCATGACAACCATGAAGTACTTGTTCCCGTTTTCACTTTCTGGAAATGGTCCTGCCACGTCTAGTGCTATCCGTTCCCACGGGGCTCCAACGTTGTATATCTGCAAAGCACCTCTGCTGCGTGGGGGGTCCCTTCACAGCCGCACAACTGGTACATTTCCGACACCAGTCCTCCACATCTTCACGACAATGGATCCAGTAAAATCGCTCACGTATTTTCAGTAGGGTCCTTTTTACACCCATATGTCCACCTGAACATCCGTCGTGGTAGAGCCGCAACACATCCGGTACTTTGGCTCTGGGGACAACCATTTGTAAGTGACAGTTGTCTCCTCGAGCGTTTTCCCATTTACGGCACAAGACTCCTTCCTGGATAACCAAGCTGTTCCATTGCGCCCAATAACTCTTAGTGATGGAACTCATCGCAGCTACATCACTCCACTTGGGTTTAGGAGCACCAGCTTTAATCCAGTCGAAAATTGGTTTAATGTCTGCGTCATTTTGCTGAGCATGCTGTAAGGTTTCCTTCCATTCGTTACTGAGATCCGTTCTTAGCATTCTAACAGGCACTACCTCCTTGGCCTCTTGCCTGTTGCAGTGCTTACAGTCTTCATGGCAAGGTCTTCTAGACAGTGCATCTGCGTTACCATGTGCCCTCCCACTGCGATGTTCAGTTACGAAGTCAAACTCTTGTAGTAGCTCAATCCACCTCGCCACCTGTCCCTCTGGATTCTTGAATTGCAATAGCCACTTTAATGCGCCATGGTCCGTTCGCAATAAGAATTTTCGTCCCAGCAGATACTTACTGAAGTGCTGCAAAGTCTTTACTACGGCAAGTAATTCCCTTCTCGTAACGCAGTAATTTCTTTCCGGTTTCGATAGAGATTTGCTGTAGTAAGCTATAACAACTTCCTGATTTCCTTTCCGTTGAGACAACACGCCACCAATTCCAGTATTACTTGCGTCTGTGTCAACTATGAAGTCATTTTCAGTGTCAGGATAGTCAAGAATAGGTGAATTGCACAAACGTTTCTTTAATTCCTGGAATGCGATGTCACAGTTCTCGTCCCAACAGAATTGTTGCTTCTCCTCAGTAAGTTTGTGTAGGGGTTTTGCAATATCAGCAAAATTCTTCACAAACCGTCGATAGTAGGAGCATAAACCTAAAAACGCTCTGACCTCCGTCTTGTCTTTCGGAACTGGCCATTCCTTGACGGCGACGATTTTCTCCGGGTCTGTCTGAACACCTTCCTCCGAAACTATGTGCCCTAAAAAGTTCACTTGTCTCCTGAAGAATGAACACTTTTCCGGACTTAACTTAAGATTTGCCCTTCGGATTTCCGACAGCACTTTAGTTAGGTTTTGAAGGTGGTCTTCAAATGTTCGGCCCACGATGATGATGTCATCCAAATAGACAAGACATGCGTCTCCGATCAATCCAGCAAGTACTTGCTCCATCAACCTTTCAAATGTCGCAGGAGCATTGCACAATCCAAATGGCATGACTTTAAACTGCCATAGGCCCTTTCCTGTGGAAAATGCAGTTTTCTCCTTGTCTTTAGGGTCTATTTCCACTTGCCAGTAGCCGCTTTTCAGGTCTAACGTTGTGAACCACCTCATTCCTGACAGCGTATCCAATGTGTCATCGATCCTAGGCAGTGGGTAACTGTCTTTTTATGTGACGTCGTTTAACCGTCGATAGTCCACACAGAACCGCGTGTTGCCGTCCTTTTTCTTCACAAGGACCACAGGAGAACACCACGGGCTAGATGAAGGCTCTATAAAACTGTTCTTCACCATGCGCTCAATCATCTCCTTCACTTCCTTTTCGCGAGCAACCGGCACCCTTCTTGGTCGTTGTCGGATTGGTAACTCATTGCCAGTGTTAATTTTGTGCTGAACCAGCCCTGTTCTCCCTATGTCAGCATCATCTGTAGAGAACATGTCGGCATACTGGAGTAACGTTTTCTTAGCTTTATCAATTTCTACTCCAGTTAGATCGCAGTTTTCCAGAAGTGTTGACACGTCAAATTTCAAGCGAAGCACTTTTTCTGACGGTGTACTTTCCATTAAGATCTCTTCTTTACCACATTTCAACACTCCTCGATCAACATCGATCTCACAACGATATTTCCGCATAAAGTCCAAGCCCAAGATGCAATCGTCTACTATGTCGGCCACGATGACATTATGCCAATATGCTTTATGACCTAGTTTTAACTTCACCTCCTTCTTGCCTCGGACGGTTATGTGCTGACCGGTAGCTGTCAGTAATTGTATGCGGTCGTGGTTGTTGAAGAAGTCCCCAAGGAACCGACTTGCTAGTTTCGCTTCCAGCTTCCAGCAGCTGATCGTAACTCACATCCTTGCCAAGAGCCTCAAGTACGGTCAGGGCCTGGTCTCGTAGGCCTAAGGTGAGCGCCGTCATTGCTTGCTCTTTCGTCCACCCATTCGCCTTCATAACGGCCTCAAACTGCATCCTGTATGCCGACCATGAAGATGTTCCGTCGAATGGTGGCACCTTAAACCCTCGTGCCGAAGGTGCAGCAATCACTGGACACACAACCCCGTCTCCAGGCCGCAGTTCACCCAAAGCCTTCTTCACTCCGGCAATTTGGACCTCAGCTTCAGAGATGCGATTCTCGTGCTGATTGACTTGCTCTTTAACCACTTTGAGCTCCTTGCCAAATGTCGAGTGCAGGTCTTTTATCAGGAACATTTGCTCCTCCTGTCGGCGGGCCTGCTCCTCCTTATCCTTTTGTAACTGTTCTTCCAGGCGGCGAGACTGCTCCTCCTGGCGGCGGGCCTGCTCCTCTTGGCGTCGGGCCTGCTCCTCCTTATCCTTTTGTAACTGTTCTTCCAGGCGGCGAGACTGCTCCTCCTGGCGGCGGGCCTGCTCCTCTTGGCGTCGGGCCTGCTCCTCCTTATCCTTTTGTAGCTGCTCTTCCAGGCGTCGAGCCTGCTCCTCCTGGCGGCGAGCCTGCTCCTCCTGGCGGCGAGCCTGCTCCTTTTGGCGGCGAGCCTGTTCCTGCAGCAGCGCCATAAGCGCAGACAGGTCTGGACCCACTGGTGCTGAAGAGACTGCAGATGGACCAGCGGCTGGTTCCGTCGTAGGCTGAGCACCACCCGGCGTCTGTATCGGGGAACCTCCAAACCGCCTCTGGTCCATGTCTTGCTGGCGCTGACTCCTGGTACGAATACCGTCTGTGTCGTCCTTTGGTAAAATCGGCATTTTATCCCTCACTTCTGACACCAAATGTTACGAGCTGGGTATTGGGATAAATTAATTAACACCAATTAAAACCAAATACAACTTTATTCACAGACAAATCACAAATTAAAACAATCACAAAACACTACTCAACACTTTAACACTTATACACACTCTTAATCACACGTAGAACTCACTTAGATATCGCTTGTAGTTCGCTTCGAGTTGCCTCGATCGTAGTCAAAATCAGACTGACTCGGTCGCCGATCGGCGCCCCTTTTTATACCTCGGCCGGACCCACTAGATGTTTCTAGAAGGTGGTCGAATGTTCTGGAAACATCCTTTGACTTCGATGTAAACCCATACCTTCTGGAACATTCTAGAACCATCTCGAAACATCTAGAACAGGGTAGAACTTTCTAGAAATTTCCTGACCGAACTTGAGTAGAATTGTCGAGAACCTTGTGGAACTTTCGAGAACCTCATAGATAGGTCTCGCAATTCGATCGACGTAACACTATGTTAGCTAAGACGATTATGTCACTTTGCCGGGTAATGGCCGTATAACTAACTTACCATGCACAAACAAACACTAATATAGAGATCCTGGTCTTAATATACACTAATAATACTCTTGCTCGATGTAGCTATACTGCTTAGGAATTATACTGATTTCGTATCCAAGGTTGAGTTGAAATCAGCCGATTTCAGCGTATGGATCAATCCATTACATTCCATTAGCATGTAATGTGTCAATCTATTACAATTATAATATATCTGAATCATAACTGATTACTCTTCGATTTTGTGATTTATCATGTTTTGGAGAAATATGGAAGAGGGTTAAAAAATGGTTCTCTATGTTTTTATTTATGAAAATGAGCTATTCAATTAATCAAGTAAACTAAAATATAGATAAAGAAAATAAAACATTTACACTAACTTTACTAGTATTCATCGTTATTAGATGAAAAATCCATCCATTACTTTCTACCATTCCCTCTCTATTCGACACAGCAAACATTTGGTATTCGGGTGCCAGAGAGAAAGAAGATATCAGAAAGGGATGGGTTGATGGAAAATAGTAAAATAATATAAATTAGTATTGCAATACCAAACAGTTCCGTTACAGCAAATCACAGTCAATTATCAGATCATGGACTCACAAAATAATAACAATGGTGATGATTTGTATCAAACCTGCTGAAATGCATAACCAAAATATGAAACCTTTTTCTTGTAATTGCGAAGTTACCAATAACAATGGTTAAAAAATCAAACATGTAAAGGAAACTAAAAGAAAACAAAATTGTTTCGTATCGTTGCAAAATTAAGTCCCAACTGCATCATTAATATTTAAATACACGCAGATAGCAATGTCTTCGCGTCTACGGAAAGAAACAAAGTGTCGAGATGTTTGCTCGCATAAAATTTTCATGTTTTCTCATAAATAAATAATAGAGGGAGCTAGTCTTGTCTTCGGATGAACGTAATTGCAGCCCCTGGTATTCCTGCACGCCATTCTGAAATTAAAGAACAGTTTGTATCTTTAATGGCGGAATTTGTTGCCTTGAAATAGTGAAGAAGAATCAAGAAGTAGTTACGTTATTATTCTCTGGAGGTCAAAATATTTATGTTGCAAAGTTCATTTATTGAGCCAATCATTTTTTTTTTTCAGAAAAGATCCTGCTGAAATGATGAACATTGGTAGTCTTGGACTGTTTTGCGTTAAATATTACAAAATATTTTGGCCAGTGGCAAAAATATTTGTGACCTTGGCAGGATTCTGCAGCAAATATGTCATATCTGAATCAAAGTAGGCGTTAAGTAAATTGATATTATTAATAATTGCTCCTGGAAATTGAAATTATGCCTCAATCGAAAATCTAAAATTATCAACAGAACCTTGAATTGATTTCCATTGAACTCAATATACAGAATCGACCACATCTTAGAGTATTGTGAAAGTATTCCCATTTAAAACCTCCAACAAAGGTACTGCGTAATTTCAAAATTGCCATCTTCCCCGAATCTAAATGCTGCAGGCAAATATTTTAATGGAATCCCAGAAATGCTCTTTGATTTAAATCGAATTAGAATTGATATCTGTAGGTGTCTTTTATTATTTATTGAATTCGACATTAACATTTCAGATATTTTAGACATTTTCAGGGACCATTATTCGGAGTATTTCTTGGGTTTGCGACATCAATTTTAAGGAGACATGATTAATTCAGTGCTAGGTGAAACGAAATGAAAAGGAGGGTAAAACGGTTTCCTTTTAAGCAGGAATAAATTGTACATGTTTTAAATTGAATTGTAAATAAAACTTTCAAAGCGGGATGCCGCAAATTCTGTTTTAAAGACGACACAAAGTACAGGTACCTAGGTACTCGTACATTATTGGTTTACAAGTAATATTTTTATCGCCAACTTGTTACAAACTTCAAGCAGGAAATAGAGCCAACTTTAATGACTTCTTCAGTTCTCTTATTACTTTTAAGTTAAATCCAGTCGTATTTTCTTGGCATTTAAATTAAAAGTGACAGAGTTGCTCAGGGCTACTAAAATTCTTTCTGTTTATTTTTTATTTAACCAAAAATGTCTTCCTTTACTAATTCAAGTGGGAACTCTCTGGCCGCATCAACGTTAGGTGTCGCAATGTCTCCAGAACCACTTAGCAAGTTTTAATTCTTAAGATCACACGATGCATTTATAATGAAAGGCTGTCAACTCGCTGCCGTACAAATCCCACTAAGAAATTCTATCCTCCTTTCATTCGACAGCACAACTTCAGAGCTTCACATATTATTTATAAAATTTCCATTTAATACGACCGTCGCAGTTTTCAACAAGATCTGTCTGCGGCACAAAATCTTGCGCGAACTGCTAGTTTCAAATTTGTATCCAAAGACGTTATTTTACGCGCCTCATTGATCAAAGTATTAAATGTTAGAGTACTTTCATCCTTTACCACTTAGGAACTCTCCAGATGTTTTGATTAGATTTTCGTGTTTCGCAACTAGTCAAACTTCGTGGAATGGACTTTTCAATGGATTCCAAAGATAATTATCTTTAAAATGTGTCAAATGTAAAATGTGTCTGTGATGCTAAAATTGCTGAATTTTCCTTGTCCACAAAGTTTCTTTTCAGGGAGGTGTGGGGGTTATCAAGAACTTTGTTTCACCTCGAAGAATTGCAAAAGAGGCCTTGAATATAATATTGCTGGCTCGGTAATCAGCGAATTCAATTAACGGTAGTAACTATTTTGCGAAATTAGCGGTATTTTGTGGGAAATTTCACAAATTTTGATAAATTGGAGTTTGGGATGTTTCTAAACCGTTCGTTCAAAATTTTGAATAGCGTTTTGACTGTGCACATAATTAATCAAGCATTCTAATACAATGATTCTAAATTCTGTTTTCTAATTGAAATGTTATTCATAACTCTTATTTGCCTACCTCTGTGGGAATAAGGCGTTGGATTACATAAACTCTCGCCTTTATGTGATGTCATGTATGTCTTAATTCTTTTCTACCATAAACTGTTCCTGTCAGTTAAGTCTCCCAATTTACGGGACTTATCCACCGAACATTCCCAATTTCTCTTTCATCCCTCGACAACCACGGAGATTGACTATTAAAATCCCCATCCAGGGTGAACTTTCAATAGCCTATCTCCACGTCTCGTTAACACAAACGTCAACGTTGAAAACTTCAACCTCAATTCCCTGAGAAAATTATATTTCATTTTTATTTGTTCCCAAACAATTTTCTTCATCCACGGCCGGCGTTTCAGCGAAAATAATTTTTCGTTGAGTCAGAACGTTAACCAATTTAGTCTGAGACGCGACCCAAGCTATTTATGGGACAAACTATTTGATTTGGACCCACAGCAAACAGTGGCCTTTGATCGTACCTCGTTGATATACTCGTAACTCAAAGACTTTTTGCATTGACCTTCCAAATGAATCTGGTTTTATTTGTTGCAAAACAATATTTTGTAGTTTTCACTTTAGCAATATTTGTATTTAATATGCCTGTGTTCAGTAGTTATATTAAACTTTGTTGTGATGAGGGTTGATATTGATATTGTTTCGTGTTATTGTTTTGAGTTTGTTTCGTCTCTTTCATGTGAACTTTGTGAACCCAAAAGTTGTGAAGCTGATACAGTGTAAGATGTAACCTTGCTAGTTATAACGTCTATCATAAAAACATTATGTGTAGGTACTTAAGTCAAACCTGAAAACGAGTAATTTCTTCAGAAGAATCGCCCATTCCTAAAATATTAGAAAGTTGTGCTGTTTCATTACTTTATTATAAAATTCAGGTAATTTGAAAACAAATTTCAAGCCAATCTTTTTCCAGAAATTTTCATAATTTTAAAAATGACTGTAAAACAACTCTCGTAACTGCCTCAGTTAATAACTTCGGTCAAAACCTCATTTTTGAGAAAAACTCTTGTTTGTCTCCAAGAATTATATTGTGTCGCCCCAAATTTTATTAATGTTTTATTAGGATTCTTTCAAGGACTTCCCTGAGTTATGGTGTCCTTCCTGATTTTTCCTGTTCCAAGCTTATTTTCTTAGTATTACGTTGGTACTTCCTATATTTTATGGAACACGTAGGTAGAGCTTAATTAATTCTGTTTGACGTCCATTTATTTAATATGATGCGGTAATGGAATATAATTATTTTTGCTGGAATAGATTTAGCGATTCGGAGAAATGTTGTCGCACTTTTATGTTCCAAGAAATTGAAGATTATAATAATATGTCACGAACTGCTGCCAGCAGTCCCGCCTGCTATAACTGGATAATTATCCCATGAGAAGATTAAAATCGAAGATAAGAAAGCGGTAAAAAAGATATCACATGTGTTTATCCATGTACCAAATTTTATCCATATCCATTTAGTAGTTTTTGCGTGAAAGAGTGACAAATAACCATCCATCCAAACTTTCATGTTTTAAAAGAATAATTGTACTAGTAAGCAGTAAGATAAGATTGACATTGTATTTTTCCCTGTAGAAGTGAAAAATATTTTATTATGATTTAAAGAAAATGACGATTATGTTTTGTGATATCTACAAATAGGCCCCAAGATAAGTAGGTAAAATTGCATTGGTTCTAAGTTTGAGTTGCAGGCAATACTGAGACAACTATAATATAAAGCTTGTGCGTAGAATACCACAAAATGGCGGAAAAAGCCCCACGTGTATTCCAAACAGAAATTGCACTGTATCGAGTTTCCACTATACAAATATTTGATTCAACTGGCCGATACAAAACAATCTAAGCAAAATGATTTAAAGCTATTTCAATAACTGTCCAATCTGATTTAAAATTCATCAAACAACTTTAAATCAAAAATTCCTTTACACAAAATCACAGCCAAACACAAATCAATCAACCTTCCTTTAAACATAAACGAATAAGTTCAAAAAAGAGATTTAATCAACAGCCATTTTATTACGAACAACGTTAAAAAATTCACTTGTTTTCCCAACTGAAAAATCGTTCTCATTCAAAGCATTGAAGAACAAAAGACGGTCAAAACAAAGGCGTACCACTACAATAAAAAACGGGGATCTTTACCTTGTGGACCTTTTGAACCTAACCTTTTTCCGCTGATCCACTCTAGTTTAATAACCTTTTGCAATGTTGCAAGTAAAAATGGGATTTCACAACTGGTCGCGTACCTGTGGGCTATGAAAAGATGCCTCCATTGTTCCGTGCTCGGTGTAATTTTTCGGTAGTGATCGCGAATGAATTGGGTGAACTCGGATTTCAAATGCTGGTATTGGAATTTTTGAGGGCGAATTACAAATTGAAATGAATTGAGTTAAAAGTTACAGTGGTTTCATAATTTTTTTAACTTTTATTTAAATGATTTTCAAATGAGTTTACCTACGTTTTGTTTTTAAAAATCTCACTGTACGAACTCTAAGCGCCTTTTCTGACGTTTCTGCTTTAATTTAGAAAAAGGCGTTTTCGAGAAAAGTTTCTATTAGCTCAGCAAAATAGAAATAAGTTTCCACAAGAGATTCGTTCAGTCGGTTTCTGAGAGCACGCATTATGAGTTCACACACTCACAGATTTTTAACAAGATCTCAAAAAAAAATTAATGATCTTGAATTGTTGAAACCTAAAACAATACTGACGATTCACCTTAACGAACCCTCTATCCGTGTGCTTGCATTTATAATTTATATGGAGGTGAACTTCTGTCTTTTTTCTTTAGTTTACCCCACTGTTGGGCAAAGGCCTCTTCCAATAATACCTTCCAGCAGCTTACTTGCTTAGCTACTTCTTTATTAAATTGCACACTATGTAACATCTTCCTGCTTCAAAGGCTAGTCGACTGGCATTTATAAGTCCTAAACTTGAGCTGAATTGCTGAGCTTACTTTGCTTACTGACAATTAGACCTTTGCTCCGAAGTTGGGCAAGCAGTTGTAAATTGTGAAAGTTTCCAGGATAGTTTATGAATGTGCAAAATGATGTCATCTCCGCTCCGTATTATTAATAACGTTAACTTTCGCTTTGATAAAGGATCAGTTTAAAGCGTAGACGTAGGCTTAGAAAATGGTGTCGCCAGAGGCTTGAAGTAGGGATTTTAGACTTTTTATTCAATTTTCTTTGTCAACATCATCTGCCTTCATCGTCATGATAATATCAGCCGTAGGACGTCCACTGCTGAACATAGACCACCGCCATAGATTTCCAATAGGACATGTTCCAAGCTTGCATCCCGCGCACCAGAGCGACCCTGTGATCTGCATCTAGTAGGTGGACGTCACCGATTGCCGGTGCGTGAGACATAATGATTGATAAGATCATTATCTGCCTTGCGTTTTACGCATTATCTGTCTGTAGTGCTTTGTGTGTAATCGGAAAAAGTTTGATCTAGGGAGCTAACAACGAGGGGACATTTCGATTTTTTTCCGATCTGTCACTCATTCTATGTCAAGTCTGACATTCCCTTCCAATCAGAGAGGGGGAGGATTCATTTGATGATTTTAAATCGAAAAAAAAAAAAACATTATTGCGCTGTTCAGTTAAAACCGTTTGGATGTTATTAGTATCAAACAGATTACTCAAATGGGCAATGAATGTAGAACAGCTAGCTTTGACTTTAATTTAATGTCCTAAATGTATTGCTTTTCCAATATAGTTGGAAGTTTAATAAAGGACAGTTTTCAATACAAGCCACGTACGGAAAGCGCTTTAGCTTATTAATGGAGTGACGGTTTCAAATTCCGGCCATTTTGTTCGTGAATTGAAGTAATTTATTTGCAGTACTTAACACATCATCAGCTTAGCTGTGGGACCGATTCAGTCTTCTGGGAAGCAACTGAATCCCAGTATTCTACATGGACTGTCTAGTGTCTATGGGATGGATGCAAGTGTTGAAATGTCAGTAGGCATGGCGATAAAGGGGGAGGCCTATGTTCAGCAATGGGCGTCTTCGGCTGATGGTAATGATAATGAAGATAACTGCCTTTTTGATTTGTATTATCCAGTTTGTACAGCCTCTGCATCATAAGTTTTCTTTAAATATATATTTTTAAACATAAAAAAGTAACGTCTGTTTATGGTTTCTTTTTTAGGATGTTCTTCAATTTCTCTGTTTATCAGTAAATCTGTCACTTATAATAAAATTATCACTTTTAAGAATGTTTTTTACGGTATTAACATTCCAAGATGTCGTCTTGTCTTCTAAGTTAATAAAAATATCGCCATCAGTAGCCCAATTAAGAGCCGTAGTATATTAATATAATACTATTAAAATATCTCAAACATTGTGTTTTAAACTCAAGTCGTTAAAAAAGTTTTTGGTCAACGATTTAGTGTCTCTGGCAACTTTGGTCGTAAATGAAGTGCTGTAACAGCAACATTTTATTTTATGTATTCTGTCTTTGCTTCGTTTTTAGGGTTCCGTAGTCAACAAGGAACCCTTATAGTTTCGCCATGTCCGTCCGTCCGTCCGTCCGTCCGTCTGTCCGCAGTTTAGCTCAGAGACGCACAGTACTAGAGAGCTGTAATTTGGTGTAAATATACGGATTTGTTGTGCCTAAGAAGTGGTAAAATAAAATCTCGTAATATATTTTTTTTTAGGGAACCTCCAGTACTTACACGTAAAGTGAGGATTTTTTTTTCTCGCGTACCCATTAGTGTGGGGTATCATTAAATAGGCCTTTAAAAAATAATGATAGTTTCCATTAACAATTTTTTGATAAAAAAATTCGTTTGTGAAATATTAAGCTTTAAAGTGCTAAATTTTGCTCGATTCGAGTGTCCCCCCCCTCTACTAGCTAAACGGTTATGTTTGGGGGTGTGAAAAAATTCACAATAGTAGTATATATAACGAAGTTTAAAAGAAAATTATCATGACTAAGTAGGCTTTACAACTTTACGAGTAATAGTCGACCAACTTATAAAATGTACTTGGATATCATATTTTCTTAAACAAAATGTATCGGAGACAACTGCAAATGTAAGTTTGTCAAATTTATTTTTACAGCTTTTATAGGTATGTTTTTTGGGGATAGATAGGTTTTTATCGTCAACAATTTTTAACAAAATTCAAAAAAAGGAGGAGGTTCTAAATTCGTTGTAATCTTTTTTCTTATGTATTTTCCCCGATTTCTCAAAGACTCCTGGACCGATTTTGAAAATTCTTATTTTTAAAATTAAATTCAGCGAATCAGCTTAGTTAGTTCGCATAAGTATTTTATACGGAATACGGAACCCTACACTGTGCGTGGCCCGACACGCACTTGGCCGGTTTTATAGTATTTTAAAAGTTCCTTGAGATTTTTCAAACTGTTTTTGTTATTGAAGAATTTTAATATTTACTTAAAAAAAAAAGAAAGTAATATTTTTTTCTTAAAATGCTTTCCTAATGAGTTGAACGACTCTCAAAAATTTAAAACTCACAAGGAAAAATTTAAATTCAATCTAAAACGAAAAGTCTCAGATCTACCAAAACCAAATTGATACGAAATCCAACAAACCAACACAGGGACAGTGTTATGAATTAAACTAATCTTCCCTCTCACTGATAGACGCCCTGTGTCCCAGCAGTGGTAGCGATTTTCGCTAATAATGCTATCCACCCATTTCCACAAAACTCAACATCCAAATCTATTACCTCCAAAAGATTACCATCAAATCCAACCCCACATTTCTATCACCCGACAAAGAAACCACTATTGAGATAATATCAATAAACTCCATCATTTTTGGCTAAAAACGTCAAGCAGCCATTATCAGGACCAACCGTATTTCATCTTCTAACATGATAAAACAGACTGGAGAATACAGAGCACCTCATAAAACACCCATAAAACCATTCAAGTTTCTTTCTGCCGTCAAAGATGTGTCCGCATTAGTCGAACGAAGTAATTTACGCTTTTTTTATATCCCACTTGAATCACAATGAAAATGGCGGCCGATTTGCTAAAGATTTAAGATTATAGACGCTCTGTGGATATTGTTATGGCCGCGGGTAGATTTCAGGTAGTTCCCGAAATTCGCTAGATTTTTCTTTCCGTATTGGTATAACTGGGCAGTTTTTGGCACTCACATTGAATTATTAAGTACAATAGCAAAGTTGGTCAAAAAAATGTTTGCCAAAGTTAGCATAATTATAGATGGGTGACCATCAATCATTTCTTGTCTCGGAAAGCACGCTAAGCCTTTAGCCCAGCTGTAATTTATTAGATAAGACTATTGCATGCAAGTATATCCTAATTATTCCATAATTATTTAGTTTGACACTTTTTATGAAGTAAGTAGGCAGAAAATACAAAATACCATCTACAATGAACCTTTCACACTCATTTGCTTCATCCACGTTCGTTCATTTAGCCATACACCCACTCTAATAGTGAGTACTACGCACTTGACCTTTTTGAAGAATCTCGACAAAAGGTCAGTGTGAATGAATACTTTTAACTCAGCTGCTAGCTGTTTCGAGTTTCATAAAATTATTAATTTAATTCAATCGCCCAGAAGTGTGTATTTTAATATTTTGCCACAATATTTGAATTCATGCTGTTTTGTACTCAGTCGATTACCTGTCTGCATGGTTTTGTGGTCGAAAACTTCTGTGCAAAAGATCCTGGTTTACATTCCCTGATTTGGTAAAGAGGTTGATAGGGTTAGGATAGATTTCTCGTTTATGACTTCTACGATTACTAGCTAAACATGTGGAGTCAACTCTTTCTTTATCTTTGGAGATTGTAACCGTGAAGATTATTGACTAATTTTCATCATAAATAGTGGCTTTACTAGAAAAAATCTAGTCATTTTAAAACTCCAGGTCAACCTTTATAATTGAGTTTCCCTGTCCGTTAAAATTAAGTTTGAAAATCGCTGTTAGATTTTATTTTATACCTGGCAGCTATTTAACTGCAGATTGAATTTTCTCGTCGACCTACAGCTTGAATTCATTACCTATTACTGAAAGTGTTTTACAGTATTTGAACCTGAACCAGTAGGGGCTTGAAGGTTCTTACTCGCTCTTAGATTTGGTTTGGATAAGATGATAGTTATAATAGGTTAGCCCTGGGTCGAGTGGAAGGTTTGCCAGACTCGTACTGACTATGATCCAAGGTGGATCATAGTCATCTGGAACTTAGAGGGCAACCTCTAAGTTCCGGGTTACGGGAACCTATTTAGGCAGTCCAGACCTCAGCAAGGGTCCCTTCAGAATTCAGTCAGCTCTTTCAGTTGCGCTTGGAACACTACCCTTTCGTCTACGTCCTGGTTCGGTCAAACCAGCTCACATAGTGTTTGCCTCAAAAGCTTTTCAATTTCATTGCGTAGTCAACACATTCCTATAAAATTCCAATTACATCTCTTCCACACTATCACAGAAATAAACCGAAAGCTTCAAGTTTTTAGTTATTTCCCACATAAAAGGTCTTGTTGAAAGCTTTCTGCAGCGCGTGGTCTCAAATCTATCGATCTTAGAACGGACCAAAGGAGCTAAGCCCAGGCCCTTGTACCCTTTCCCCTAGATCTATCAACACTATTACAATTTGTCTAAAGTCTGTCTGTTTGTTGCCAACACTGTACAACGAAGAGTGGATCTTCAGAATATTTATGAGCTGTTTATCTGCACAAGTCAATTTTTTTATGTAAATAGTCTACAAGACGACTCGGACTAGACGGGTGAAATAGTGTTTTAAAATAACTTGGCGTTTTCTTGTTGTGTTTATTTTTATTTTCTTCGGAAAAAGATTGAGTCGTCTGAATCAGTGTGCAGACTATAACATTTCTGTTTAGTGTATAATTTGATTTGGTCTCTCTATTTTGTATTTATTTATGTAAGGAACAAATACACCAAAAATGTCTACTTTTTTGCCTTGCTATTGTATTTACTCCTGTATCGGAGTCGCGTTTATCAATATTTATTTAGACACATACTTAGTAGCGAAATACTTTAACGCTGATTAATTTTTTAAACAGATAATATTATATTTTGAGTTTAACTAACATTATAAAACTTGTAAGAGCTTTAATTGTATTCAAAAATCATCGACGGCCTGACTTATTTCCCTGATGGATAAAAGCCTCTTTTCACGCCGACATCCATGAGCCCCTTTTCTACACCGTGATAAAATTTCCTTAGGAACCTTATTCAATAACGCACTTATTAAATCAGCCAAAAGCTTCACTTACTATCTCTATGTTTCCGAACGCATACTTCCCAAATCTGCAAAGTTAGAGAGACCTGGCTTTGTCTAAGTAGCTCGCTCTGTTTTTGACTTTGTCATCTCTGACCTAGGCTAGAGCAAACTTTCCAAAAAAAAGAGTTTTCAATCTAATCGCTCCCACAAACCAGACAACACGTCCACTCCACATTTCTAAGCTGTCGACGTAATATCTCAGAACACAATTCCTTCTCAAATATAAAGGCCAAGCCGTGGACAAAGTCTAGTTGATAACAAACGATGTTATCTCACAGATCCTTCAAGTTTCAGTGCACGGACCGCCGACCTTTTTCTCAAGTCGTTTCCTCCAGGGATGATAATATTTAGTGTTCCAATCTTGGGATAACTTTGATTTTTAGGGTTTGCTTGGAGTTTTCGCCTTGGAGCTGGATCGTAGTAAAATTCTGTTTATGTGTTAGGATTGAAGACTGTATATAATGGTGGGTGTCGGAAGGTACCTACTCGTACATATTTATGAAAGGTTTTCGCAGATTGATTTTCAACATCGCAATTTTTTTTTGTAGTATCCTTTTTAAGTGAATCAGAAAAATATTGGAAATAAAAAGAGCTTTAAGCGAACAAGAGATCCTGTAGTCTTTGAACCTACAAAACCGAACTGTTACATAACACCACAAAAAATGGAATAAAAAAAGAGTAACGCCGCGCTCAACACCTCTGGCGATGCGATTTATAGTAGCCATACACCATCCTGCCTATCGTACGATTGATTTGACACAACTTCAAATCTGCAGCAGCGATGCCAACTTAGCAACTTTATAGCTAGATCTAGCTATTATTCGGTGACCGATACCTACAAATTTATAAAATTGTAGCTGTCGTCACCGAATAATAGCCAAATGCATCACTGTTTTGATTTCATGACCTATCAAATTGGCATGTCATGCCATCAAATTGGCATTTTTAAACAATTGCAATTTGAAACAATTGCAAGCGTCAAATCGATCGAACGATAGGCAGGATGGTGTATGGCTACTATTAGATGCGACTTCTATGTGCTCAAACAGACTGCGAGCACAAGGCGGTGGCGGCGGCGGGCGCGATAATATTGAAGGTATGAAATCGCCACTCGTGGCCACACTGAAATGACTAGAGTGGGGGCCCAACGCGATGGCTACAAGCGATTTTGCAAGCATAGGCGTTGCTAGGCAACAACCGATACAACGGGCGGGTGGCAGAAGTATCAAACCATTTCGGTGTCAGTTAAAATCAATAAGATGTATTATTTTTTCAAAGTTTTTATTCATTATTCAAAGTAGGCTGATAGGTCTTTCAAACTTTACATAATAAGTAAGCAGTTGCTTTGCCGCTGCGGAGCAAACTTCCCAGGAACACATTGGTCTGTTGTTGGTAAAGAAAAACCGGAATTTATACAGAGCCGTGAATTGGAGCGATCTCTCGCTTCCAGCTGTTGTAACGGCCATGATCAAAAGTGAGACTTGTGTACGAAGGAAGCATTTTCAGCGATGGTCTGCCCCGGGGTAGACCATCTACCCCGGTTTTGCAACACCAGTAATCGCCTCTACAAAAACAAATGCTTGATCGGCAGTATGGATACAGATCGCGCCCGACACCGCGCCCGCCGCCGCGCCCGCCGCTGCCGTCGCGCTAGGCTTCCAGTGTGGACACACGCTATCAGGCTACATAATATGCGCGTCTTTCGTTCGTTCGCAACAATTCATTGCACGGTTTCAAAGATTTTACTTTCATGTGTTTGCTTGACAGTCAAATCCAAACATGCGTACACTTTGCCAAGTGAAAACTACGTAAATTATTAATCTCAATTTCCAAGATTTCAATTTCAACCAAACAGCGTTAAAAAGCTAATCTCGTAAATACAAAAACCGTTTACCTCCAAGAGGTATATCTTTACAAGAGGTATACTTTTATTAGTATTTGGCAGCAAATACTAATAAAAGTGACCGTTACCGTGTTTAGGAGTGCCAAAGTCCGTTACGTGCCAAACTTAGTCCTCTTCTACTCTATTTAATCGAGAATTAACTTGTACTAGTTTAGTCTTTGGAGCATCGTTTCTATCGCTTAGATGAACAGGGAATAGTTTAGTTAAAGTGTTAGTTATCTACTAGTAGCATAGTTTCTGTTGCTAAGTGTGGTGTGGATGTGGTCTTATTAGGAGATTGCGCGATAGAAAACGGAGCTTGGATTTTCTTAGTTTTTTTTCTTTTGGTTTCGTAAAGATCACGTTTCGTAAAGATGATTTTTGAGTAAAAAAAAACCTGTTGCGAGTGGGATTTGAACCTGTGGCTTTCGGATAAGTACTCCAGACGCCTTATCAATTAGGCTACCACAACTCACACTCAGAAGCTGAATCTATTACTTCGTTCAAAAATTCCTCGAAAATCGAAATAATTATTTTTCATCCAAGAATTAATGGTAACTCAACTCATATTATTGTCACCAACATTTTCAATCTGGCAAGTTCCAAAACAATTTAACGTATGTTCTAAAGCAGTAAAATACGAAAATTTCAAATCAATCCACCGTTCCAACATTCCAATTCCAGGTTTAAACGAAACAGCGAAAAACATTAACCGTTCGTGAGCCCAAGGTAAATGTAATTCACGGGGCAGACGACCTCAGGCAAGATTAAAAAACTTTCGGCCCAACCCTGTGGTTTCGAGGGCAAAAAAAATATTAATGAAATTTCACGAAACCTCCCCGTTGACCAAAAGGAGCGAACTTCATCAAAGTATTTTCTCTGTAGCGGATAGGCAATTAAGAAATTCAATTTTGAGATACGGTATCGGTTTCTGAGTATCCCGAGTGTTTGAAGGGTTAACGGTTGTCATTGGAGCATTTGGAAATCAATTTTGTTTAAGTGGTATCGGAAATGATAGACTTAAATCTGATTGGAAGGAAGAATTACGTCAATATTAATCAGGAAGGGTGATTGATGAGTTTTTAGGGTTACAATTTTATTATTTGAAATCAGTTGATTGTAATAGGCCCCATTTACTTGGGCTTATGGATGTGGGTATTTCTCTGGCTATAATTTCTAATTAATTTGACTACTTATTCTTTCAGTTATCAGTTTCAGTCTCTTTATGTACCAAAGCTGCCAGTGACCAGTGGCATTATCTCTTATAATTTTAATTTAATTAATACAAAATTCCGTCTAAAAGTTTTGGATATGAATAGCAGATTTTATAGTTCAAGAACATTTTCTTTCTTATCTACATAATATCACTGAACAGCGTCCCACTGTTCTCGAACTAAAGGCTCAACTACTAAGAAAACTTCGTGACTTCCAACCTATAACTATTCTAGACAATAGAAAGTACTACTATAACATTTAGCTTAATTACTTTTCTGAACTCTAGTACTCTTTGTGTAAGTCATGCCACTTAGTTTTCCTTACTTTATAAGGAACAAGGTCATCTCTTCTTCTAGAAAATCTTTAGGAATTTCATCTTTTTCGAGCATAACTATAGTCTATATCTTATTAATATTAGTAATGCGAAATTTTGTGAGGATGGATGGTCGTTTGTTACTCTTTGACACAAAAATTGCTGAAGAGATTTGGTACACAGATAGTTTATAATTTAAATTAATACATAGAATACTTTTATCCCAGTATGATGTTTCAGTGGGATGGAATCGAACGCCGCAAGCATAATATTTAAGACAATATTTCTAGTGTTTTCTATTTCCTCACAGTGTTATCAAATCTAATTCCATCATCTCAGTGTGATAGACAGTTCATATTTTGGTCGGGCATAAAGTCATGATTTTTTTGGCAGCAGCTTTTGATCTAGGAACCAATAGGAATTTGATTTAATTGAGGGTAATAAGCTTGTCAGCTTAAACATGCTCGTCTTAAATTCGAATCTCTTCGAAGTTAGAGTTAACAGGCTTTTTCTGAGTATGCTCAAACCACGGTTAACTTTGTCTCTGTCTAGACTACAGTTAAGATCAAATTCACGTTAAATAAAACTAAGGTACAACCGTTCCTAACCCTTTCAAAAACCAAAGGAGTGCTATTCTATGTTTTCTTTCCATTTTATCCATAATCCCACGACATATTTCCCATTTTTATCACATAATCTTCAACTATTAGCACCCCATCTCTACATCATCACACAACAGAATATAATACTGATAAAGTCGCAAAAATGATTTACGGATATAAAAGAGGCTCATATACTGTGAGTGAGAGGGGTATAATTGAACCAGTATGATTTATACTGCGCTCATAGCTGTTTTATCTACGGCCTTATTTCCGAAGCAAGAGTAAACAAAGGCAAAATGGATAGGAAGTAATGGTGTAGGGAAGTGTTTTCAACGCTATAAAAGTTTTCGCCGCGAGGTTTCTGTTGCACTTAATTGGTTTTTAAATATCGCGGTTTTACTGGTTTTGATTGATGTGTGTTTTTAAATGTTTGTGTTTTTTTTTTGTGTGCAACTGCAGTTCTGTTGGTTAGGTAAGTTTTTAATTTAATGAATAAAGATGATCGAAAACATCAATCACAAGAAAAGTGCGAGCATACGTAATCAGTATCAATTTCCTGAGGATATGTATGCATTGATATTTATTACACCTATTTGTATAGCGCAAATTTTATTGGGAGATAACTCAAAAAGTCGCTTACACAAAACTTTTACATAACCACCTCTGCTTACGTCAGCAATGCAGCAATATTTTATATTCCGAGCCGCCCAACTTTGAGTACCCGACCGATGCTTATCCCAATTTCCTTGGAACTGATGTAAACACAATGGAAATACCGCATCTATACCGTTTTACCCCGCTCTCCCCTAAAAGGGTTCCTGGGCGGAGTCAGTGAATTATGGTCTTTTAAAATCTTTTTTTTTCTTTGTTATCGTTCAGAGTTTTTCGTTGCGATAAAGAAGATTACACCATTTATCTTAGGGTTGACTCTGGAACATTTGTGCAGTTTGTATAATTTTATTTTTTTGGGCCTTCCAGGGGTTGAAAACATTTATTTGTCTTCTAGTGAAGCGGTTTTATTGATTGCTTTCATATCCAGGCGTAGACATATGTAGATAGGGCATACATTTTTATTAGTTTGTGTTTCTATTCGCTCTGTGTTTTCTTGTTGGAGATTAAACATAGATAAATGAGATATTATTCTAGTCAATGAATATCGGTGAAGGCAGTAGTTATTATTATGTTTGTCAGGCCCTGCCTCTGATTTTATCAGCCTTTGCTGTAAGTTTTCACCATTTATGACCATGTCTTCAAGAAATTTCGTAAATGACACTTTTGCTCGATGATTTTCTTCAAACTGTGTGCGTCATTTGACTTAAACTTACTCATTACCTACTTTCGTAAATTAGGGTCATTTCATTGGACACAGCACGAGTTCAAGCCCGATACCAACAACTCATCAGTCAATAATACTATTGGACCACCAGAGCAGTGCTCCCATACATTATCACTTGCAGTGTCGCTAAAACATCACTTACAAGCCAGAAAATAAATAACACAAGCGAACGCACATTTCACACTTCAAAAAATTTGTTCAGCTGCCCTCAAACAGATCATAAACTTGTATGGCATACTAAAAAGCCGATCTCAAGTATTTATTTCCCAAACATTAATTAAATATTCATACATTAATAGACTCGACAAACACAAGTCTTCCAGTAGTGTTTCCTCGCCGATAAAATAACATTGTACAGAATAATTACATATAAATTATGTATGAACGTGAATAATTAACGGTTATGTGGACCATGTTAGGGAAAATTATTTTGCTTGAGTTTTAAATGTTTGGGATGAGTACGTACGGGGGTGGAAGTAGTGGGTTGGGTGAAATGGTTAAAGATTTATAATAATTTTGTGGGTTGAATTACAGAGTAATTTGTTTTCTTCGTTTTGGATGGTAATAATTTGTCATGTTTTTTTATTGATATAATACAATACTACACCGATATACTATATTATGGTAACGTTACCGTGAAATAATTTAATACATTACTAAAATCTTTAGCAGAAACGGGTCTTTGTATAACTAAGTTTTCAATGGTTTGGAAGAAACCTTTAAAAAAATAATAATTTCTGAACCTCGCAATTGAAAAATTAAAACAAACTAAAAATATTTAACCAAAGTCTAATAAGTTACAAAACTAATTTTCTAGCTAATATTTTCATAATTTTCTGATTAGATTAAACAAATTAAGAGAGATTTTAGGAACTTTTATTCAATATTAACTTTCAGTCAATATTTGGAACTACATAGTAGCCTTCGGCCGATGCTTCGGGCGTTTCTAGCTGTTTATCATAAGATTAGATAGTGACACGAATCAAAAATTCGTGACAACATGATTAAACAGTTGTCCTGACTCCCGATGTGGTGTCAAAACTTTGAATTCCGAACTTAAAAAAATATTTCCGTATTTTTGTTCATCACTTATTACCAGTCTGCCCCATCTGTGGTGACAATTTGTACCTAAAACGAATTACAGACGTCCATTCTACGTACAGAGGCCTTACCACGAGCTCTTAAGGCGATCCAGTTTAGGCTGTGGGAAAGAGACACAGCTATTCGTCGTCTAACACCACCTCGTTCATCATCACCCTGTATTCGTCCACTGCTGGACATAAGCTTCTCCTAATGTGCGCCACTGAGCCCTGTCTTGAGCTTTCCTCGACTTGGCCGGCGGTGGCGGGCGTCCCACACTACATTTGCCAAGTCGCGGTCTACTCAAGGACACGTCTACCCCAGCGATTATCTGTCCCGCGGGAGATGTTGCCAGCTCACTGCCACTTCAGCTTACTAATTCTTCCTGCTATATCGGCAACTTTGGTACTCTGACGGATTACTTCGTTCCAGATTTTATCCATAAAAATTGCTCCGAGCATAGCTCATTCCATAGCTCGCTAGGCGACTTTATATTGGCGGACTAGTCTCACTGGGAGTGTCCATGGTTCGCCATCTCGCTTCCACACTGAATTATTCTCGTTTTAAGACGTGATGGTAGGCTACCATGTACCGTCGATTTTCTTTCTAAGTTATAGTAAAAACTTATTTTAAACTTTCCACTTCTGTAACAACAAGCTCTTAAACTCCAAAGATAATCATCATCTACTACTGTATGTTATCTCACATCGCAGCCACCAGAGAGGTCAAACATTTTCCAAGTACTACTTTGACCCACAAACTTTCAACTGGTTTAAAGAATGTCCAACATAAGCTCAACAGATATCGCCAGCGCAGTAAATTATACGAGTATCAGCTGATTATGTTGGTTTGTTATTAATGTGTTAGTTTTCTTTTGAAAGATAATTTTAATATGGTAATGTAGAAAGTTGCTTTTTATGAATGGGATTAGTTTTGGACTAAATACTGGATGTTTCATAAATATACATATATATTATATTTTTGTGTAACACATATGTGTATATCTGCTAGCTAACCCGAGCCCACTTTGTGGGAAAAGTAGTTCGTCTGCGTTTTGAAAAATTCAAAATTAATAACCAGGTCAATTTACTCTTCCTTGTTTCTTCACACCCTAAAAAGGGTGCTAGGTATGCGCAAACAGTATTTCTTGTGTTACAGATATCTATAAGGCAAGGGTGACGGCTTTCATTCAGGCCTATCAGTAGATACGTTCCAGGATCACGATTACCCGTTTGGACAGTTTCGCGACACCGCAGGACAGCTCCGCAACCCAGACGATATTAAAATCCGGTGTTATTTATTTTTAAACCGGTCACGCTGCTGCTAACAGTAGGTACTACCTACGTAATTTTAGAAGTAACATTATGATAATATGAGAATTTAAACATAATATTTTCACCACTTACCTTCCCCCGCAAAAAGTTAGAAGGTTAAGTTATACCGTCTTAAATCAAGATTTAAGCTTCATGTTACATTATGAACCTACTGATATTTCAGATCCTTAAATGACTTTATGTAAACAAACTTATAATCTGAGCTAATAATTTATACTTCATAACTATCAAAAACATTAGAAACCTTCTCCCCTCAATACAACATCCTAACTAATACATACCTACTTCGTGTCATAAATGATAAAGTAGCGTTTGTTTCCTCTTCACGCCCAAACCACTGAACCAATCATCTTGAAATTTTCATATCTGTGCGCAGGTGTACAGAGGCGATCATAAACTACTTTCAGTAACACATGGCATGATTCTGAATAAACTGACCTTCAAGTTATTGTAGTAATAAATTAGTACATACATAGAACCTACACCTTTTTCCCACGACAGTAATCAAATACCACAGAGCGCTAACTGCTACGATCCCTGTACTCCTTTCACCTCATCCAAAATTCATACATCTGGTCGAAAAATCCGCATTGAACAAGGGGAAGACCAAGTCAAAGATAAATGGATCGTGTAAGGAATTATATGAAAGAGAAAATATGCCGCGATTTTTGACAGGGGAGAATGGAAAAAGAAACGTTTTGCGCTGACCCCAAGTAGGATAGGATATGGGCAAAAAGTGATGATATTGATGATCTGATGATAAATAATGACTTAACAAGCAACCTATTCGCACTGGGCCTGCGTGATGGATTACAACCCACTCCCTATCAGAGAGAGAGTGCTTGTGTCTCAGCAGTTGGAACATTATAAGCTAAACGAAGCAAAGATATTTTTAAAGAAACGAAAAAATTCAGATTGTGAGCAGGGCTTGAACCTGCGTCTTCTGGATAGGAACTCCAGACTCCTTAACCAACTAGAAAAAAACAAGAACAAGGAACAGCCACAATCAAAAACAAGGGAACGAGAAATTTCAGCTTTGTGAGTAGTGGTTGCCATGGCCTAGTTGGTTAAGGCGTCTGGAGCACCTATCCAGGAGACGCAGGTTCAAACCCTGTACGCAATCTAAATTTTTTCGTTTCTTTAAAAATATCTTTGCGAAGACGCGACGCAGGCGTTATTGCGTTTAAAATATAACTTAAAACGAAGCAATCATAATAACATATATGATAACAGATATAATATATAAATGACTGAGTAGCAATCATAATAATGATTGCTACTCAGTTACAAAACTATTCAGCCTAAGTTATTAACATTATACTACATTTACAAGCTAACAGTTACATTCCAGCTCACCCATTTAATGCAAGCTCCAGCACTTCGTAGCATAGAAACATAAATAGAACAGCACTGAAACAATAATATATGCGGCGACGTCTGTTTTACTACATTTTGCATATATTATGTCAGTGTATTTATGCCTAAGGAGTGCAGTGGGTAAGATGAGTTATTGTGCTTTGTGTTTGATTTTATACTTATGGATTTTGAAGTAGAAAAAACAAAAATCACTTGCTGTACTACTATGTCAGTAATTTTTACAGTTTCGGCAACTTTTTATTGTTTATGAGAGTGATTGACCTATTTGTGGCGAATCAATGGCAGTACCCCATGTCTAGCAACGGACTACAGATTTGTAGGTTAATTTTCTACACTTAGACCAAATTAATAAACGGCTGTCATTCATTTAAATTGGGATCTTCACTACTTATTTATAGACTTGTGGTAATAATAAGCTGGTTAATCAAAATGGGAGATCATATTTTTGATTTATTTTGCTTAATACAGATAAAAAAGTTACTTGCCAAAGAAATAATTGCTTTACAGTAATTACACTAATAATCAACATGCCTCACATTCTTATCAGTTAAATTGCTTTCGTAAATAATACTGTATCAGAATAACTGGCATGAATAACCATTGCCAAATATCCCGCAGATTCGCTCATGAATTTTCCTTTAAACACTGTTCAAAACTTTCACTTCAGTTATAAACGCTAGCGTCGGCAATGTTGAGAAATTTAATGTAGCCAGAAATGATCTAAAACGGGTCATTTCAATACCTGACCTAGTTTCAATAAATAGGTTTCCACGCTACATTCAGCCCGACCCACAATATCAATACCTTTTGCTGGAAGAAATCCCGCTGAACTCCATTACTCCACAGAACCAGTTACCGACATCATAAACCACGTAATATTATACCATTTTCAAAAAACAGGTATCCTAAAATAATATGTTTTACGAGAACTAACCAACGTTACAGGTGAACTTATTATAACTTAGTCGTTTTATAACAAAACTTTATTGTACGTAAAATTGAGTCGGACTGAGCAATAAAAATGATTTAGATTATGTTGCCTTAATTTTACAATAGGTTACGATAATGCTGACTCCCAAACGTTTTGGTATGAAACCCTTAATTTAAGTGAAAATGTTGCGCGGTAAATCATTTTTCAACACATTTGCTCGAAAAATGCATTTACGAAGCCTGTATACATTGTTCGAAAGTTAAAAATTACGCACCATACAACGGAGCGTGCGGTAAAATAGGTACTCTCACCTAAGTACCTGGTGACCGCACGCTCCGATTGTATAGCACCGTGCGTTTTCTTTACGATTTTTAAAAATAAAAAGAATTCCACCAAAGAGTTTCACGTTCTGAGAATCAACAGCCTGACTGATCGAACCTCCTGAATGAGCTTTTAAATGTTTTCGTGTCATGTTTTAATCCGGCTGTGGCGCCATTTTGTGCCATTTTCTTATAGGAACTTCAAATAATGGAACGGTATAAATATACATTGCAGTCTTTGTACGTATGACACACGTGCGGAAATTTTTTCTTCTTTGGTAAGCCCTTTTCGGGTACAACACAATCAGAAACCATGACCGCACTAGTTCATAAATAACTGTAAATAAATTAAATGTATGCCGCTAAAAAGTAACTTTAAAGTGGCTCGTGCTTAATTCTGCATTAACATAAAAGTTTTTACTGTCTCTGTGAATTCCGGTTGAAAATAATAGAAACATAGCAAGAAAGGTAATGGCCAGACCATTACCCTGTAAAGTTTTTGTAGTGATCCTGTGATCTGGTGTTGCCATAGAGGATACCTAGGTAAAAACCTCTTATAATCACAATAAGAATTTCAGACCTCTATGTTAGCAAGCATTTTTGTTCCACCATTATCTTTTATATTTTTTGGGAAGTATCTAAATAAGTTTCTAATTACTTCACAGCACATCTCCCACTGTAGCACCACCTCAATCAGCAGTGCCGCGGAACACTCGCGAACGAACCCCTGAATAAGAATGAACTTTTTGCACCTCATTTTAATACCAGCTAATATTATTCGGTTTCTTCAGTGGTAACTGTTTTAAAATTTAAATATTATCACTTAGGTACCTATGTTAAGAGTTTATAAAGTTGATATTAAATTACTTTGTCATGCTTAAAGCTTGGGAAATGGAATATGAAAATTCAATATTAGGTTTTACTCTTTCATTTTATTTTGTGAGCGTTTCATAAGAATATTAATTTCAATTTGTTCTAGTGTCGCACTACTAGGTAGTCGTTCGATTCCTAGATCAGGATCTGTATTTTAATTTGTGCCCTGCTGATCGGGAATGGCGATGAAGTAATAGATGGGACAAAAGATATCTTGAAATGCCGTCCACACTGCTGGATGTAAGCTAAAGAGCGCCATCCATCCCGATTTGGGTAGTCCGCATCCATACTCTCTCTCGGCCATCTTCTTCAAATAAATCAATACATTTGCCACTGGGCATCTCCCACGCATACGCAGGGTGCAGACTGGAGATTGTAGCAAATGTCTGCTCCCTTGACTGTCTGTCCGTCAGCTACAATAAAATTTGATTGAAATATAATACCGAGTAAATAAAAATTACCAATTAAAATTAAGAATCTACCGATATTACAAATTAAATTAAAATTATATCTAATTATTAAAACACAATGACAATACACTTACGTGTCTAAATGCTCCTTTGCATCGCTGTCATCTGGTAACTTCCCAGAAGAATGGCATAGCTTAAAATGATGAAATAACTTATTTGTAGAAATAATGAAGCTGTATTTTCCATAATATATCTAATAATTTTAATATATGTATACGAACAGCACAGTTGCTCCTTTATGTGAACTTAGTAATCTAGGTCTACTAAACATCGGTAGGTACGCCTCTACCTAGCCTTTCAGAGCTTACAAAGCTTGATGTTATATGAAAATTCAATATGAGACTTGATTCCCTTTCGTTTGGTTTTATGAAGCTCTTTATGATGTGATACGAGCAGTGTTATAGGACAGATAACAGTCTCATCGCGTCATATGAGACAATAATCGTTATGCGTATGAAGAAGAAGGCTGAGCTCCTATTTACAAAATAAAGCGTGATATTTATTTGTATTTAGAGGATATTATGACAGAAATATGAAAAAATATAAGCAGAATAAAGGCTTTTGCAAAACATAGAGCTTGGCGAGGCGCGACGCTAGCGTGGCGTGTCCTTAGCGTGTGTCACCCCCTAGACGCCGCGTTATCGTAGCGTTCCGTTCTTTCAAACAGACAGGTGTGGCGAACGCGAAGCGATGTGTTTTTTTTTGTAATGTATGGAATTGTTTGAAGCCAGTCACATCGACTATCGGATCGCTTTCGCTTTTCTGTGTGACTGGATTCAAACAAACGCTTCGGATCGCATTTGCTTCGCTTGTCTGTTTGACAGTTGCTTAGTAGCGAATCGTGAACTCAATTTAACGTGAAATAAATTATTCTGAAATTAGCCCGTCTTGTAGCTCAAAAACCTGCTGAACCT
Source organism: Agrotis segetum (assembly GCA_036375495.1). Classification (NCBI taxonomy): domain Eukaryota; kingdom Metazoa; phylum Arthropoda; class Insecta; order Lepidoptera; family Noctuidae; genus Agrotis; species Agrotis segetum. The sequence goes on from JAQSVV010000181.1 coordinate 2,257,543, forward strand.
GTCTAAATAACAAAAACGACAGGACATTTAATAATGTACGAAAGACGAAAAAAATCACTTTCTCCAAATTGGAAAGAGCTACATTCTCAGCAAAACCTGACAAACAAAAGCTCGAGTTAGGTACTAAGACATAAATCCTATGTCAGTCGTAGCTCCAGAAAAAAAACCTAAAAGTTCAATTTACGAAAAAGCACTCAGTCAACGTGTCTAGACCATTTGGTAATTTAAAGGCTTTCTTTATTATGAGAATACACTGGCCGTCTCTCATTAGTTCGTAAAAAAATATAGGCAGGGTGTGTGGGAGACTTTAAATGACAAGGGTACACCCTGTATACTGTACCCATCTCAACACAACAGGGCTACCATCTGGCGATTCATTTGTATTGTCCAGATTTTAAAAATGATGGCTGAACTCGACAACAACTGCGAAGCTCCCTTTTTGGGGATCCATTTCCAGTCTTGCAATTTAAAAGTCCTGCGGAATTTGGAAAAGTTGGTCAAAAAGTTGTTTTTGCTTTTTTGGGTGAACGTCAGTGTGTAAAGTGTAATATCCCAAATTCCGAATGTTTAACGTTTTGGTTGGTAGCCCTGCGAGGTGTGTGTGGTCAGGAATACAAATGGCGTCGGCAAGACCGCGCGTTCTCCGATGGCTTCATTTCGGGTCCAACGTACGAACATTTGCATGTTTTGACGACGGTGCTAATAATAAGTAGCTTGGAATTTAAATAACTTTATCTCTGTTGTTTATTGTGGGGATTTACATAGTCGTTCCTACTACGTAATATCAGAGAACATTTAAAACCAGCATTATTTTACTCAATCGTAGCAACTTCAATGAACGTATAATCTAATCGCAGTAATTGTTGTTCTTCGGTGTTAATTTTTTTTTTTACATAATATTAATTATTTCAAACACAATTAAAACCATAAAAATAAATATTAAACAAAACACAATAGAAATTATAATTTTCAAAGCAGCTTCAGAGCTTCAAACATGGGCGCCACGGAAAAGCCAGAAAAAAAAGAGTTACAGAAAAAAATGAAGGAAGTAATGATGATAGTTAGGTATAATAATAGCCATTGTGTACCTATAACATAAAAATCAGCACTACGTTGTAATCCTAGTTTTCCTAGAATGTATCTATTATGAGAACAGATAAGGGACATTTTGCATTTTATTTTCGTTTTAAAATAAAATAATACGTTCTTTCATAGAACACTTTTTAACTCCTGTAACGTGAATTGCAACACTCCAGTTCAGAAAAACATTGTAAAATAATGTTAGTATTTTTTAGAAGAGGACTTGTTGGATATTTTTTCTTTTACTGATGACATAAATTAATAGGAGGAGCTAATTAAATATTCGCTCGAGCAAAGTTGTGAAAACCATTAAGGTGAAACTCACGCGCTTCAAAGCACTGTCAGCAAAGTGATGGCTTTCAATACCGTTAAATGCCTCCCGGGTTGCAGGAATGTTTTAAGAGGTTACCGTATCACTGCAAAGAGCATATAAAATGACATGTCGATTTTTAGTCAGGTAAATGTGACAGAGGGGAAGGACTCGTTTGATGAAATTTCACCCTAAATGAACAAAACATGTACTGTAACATGGGTGGTAACTGATCGATGATGATTGCAGCATATCCACGAACTACCCCATTGCTCGGTACAAATTAAAAAATGTACTTAACTAACATAATAAAAAAATCTAACATCAGGTTTCAGTTTGGTCCAACCTATGCCTCCAATACCGAGCTCCCAAAAATAGCTCAATTATCAATCACTATGGCAACTAATTCGTCTAGCCATCACATTGCCCCAATTTGTGTAAAAGTTGGCAGCCATTGGCAAAACCATTTCACTCCCAAAATAGTCCTAGATTCCTGAACAAACTTGGAAAATATTCGATTTCATTCTACTGGGTTATTGTTAAATGACAATCGCTTGTAGATGTCAACACATCAAATCTTCAAAAGAGGAATCTTTTCAACCCTCTTTCAAGGGCCTTGGTTTGGAAATACAAAGGTTGAGGAGAAATGGGTAGGTTGGCACTGCCAACTTATTCCTACTGTTCGATAACTTAATATAAGTAGGTTATATTTCTTAACCTTTTCTCTTATAAGGGTTGAGAAACGTTCTCAGAATCCACAAGGAAAAACAACATAAATATTGCGTGATCTCTCTCTCCCCTTTTCCTGAAGTTTTAAAACTCGGCATTTTGAGTTACAACACTTTCGTATCGTGTTTCTCAATTGTTTTTTCCTGTTCAATAATTTGGAATTAATTTTATTTGCTCAGGTTTATTTAAGGTTGGAAATTATTAGAATTTGGGAAGGTTAGAAATTATAAGAATTTTGAAGTGCCCGAAAAGCTGATTATGAAATAGTGCCAGAATATAACGTGGCATTATTATTTTTTTAGCAGTACTGTAGTTTCCATTCTCCTTTTTAACATACCTTTGGTTGTGGCAAGTGCTTCGGATTGGACATTTTAAAGGTTCGGATAGGCAAAATCGTTCGTTGATTGGTAACAGACAAAGAGCCAACTGAACGTAGCAACCGTGATAGGTTAATTACGCTGAAAATTGACATTTCAGCGTAAGTCGTCATGTCATCTCAAAAATACAGGATCATCAGAGACTTCCGCACTGCTTACAAAACATCCAGGTATAACAGGTTTCTCGTTTTCAGTAGGAAACGATTCAGGAAATTCAATTGGATCGACCAAATTTCCAGAAAAAAAACTACAACGGTAACTCGTGGGTAACTCCGATTTCCGATTTATCTACCCCAATTTATTATTGAAAACGAAACATGCGTGTAAAGTCGTTTTAGTAATCAAATCAATTACTGAACTGGGCCCACTTTGAATGTTAGAACAAAAGAAACTATTTTTATTTTCGTTTCTAACGACTGAGTAATTAATTATGTATTTGTCTACTGTCCGTTTTTGTACACAAGTTTTACTTTTGTGTTTCTAGGTACACACGGCTACACATCAAGCTATGCAAAACTAGTATAAGCTGACCGTTCAATGTGCGAAAAAATCATATAAAGCGAGTCCAAGACAAACTGGTTTTGTATGGCTTGATGTGTAGCCGTGTGTACAATTACACGTGTGTTGGGTATTGATGAATTTGTTAATACTTTACTTCTACAATTCTAAAATAAGGAGCCCTTTTGCTAACAGTACGATAGGATAGGCAGAAAAAAACTTTAATAAAATTTTCTACAGTATTGTAATGAAGTTTACAAATGTGCCTTGTATATTTCGAGTCACTATTTATGAATTCAGTCTGATTGAGGATTTTAATTCTTTATTATTTGTGTTAATTCTTTATTATGACTCTTTTTAAATAAAAACGTTGCCCCACACTACGAATTTCTCCTGTAAGTACTTGCGTTGCCTTTTCTCTCGCTTCTTTCCTTAACTATTATAATTCATTTAAAATACCGACTAATTTTCTTCTCTGTCTTTTCAGGTAACCAACCCTAGTGCTAAGTGCAAGTGCAGTGCAGTGTAGTGTAGTGCGTGATGTCAGAGTGAGGCCTGCACAGGCCACTCGAGGCCATTGGAGGCCATGTCCAGGCCGAGGCTCAAGTGCACCGCGTGGGCCTGGCTAGCGGTCCTCGCGGCCTTCGGGAGAACGACCGCCTACACCGATACTGAGGAGTTCTTGAGTGATCTTGATAAACCAGGTGAGTTAATAAATTAAAAACTGTAACCACTCGGGAGCCAATAAAATATTCAATTTTTAAACACTTTCGTGTGTAAAGGCTATGTGAGACACGTGTGCCCTCGCCTACAGTTGGTAAGCGACTGCATCGCCATGGCGGCGCTTGAGCATTAACTACTTACCAAACAGTAGCGTGAAATTTGAAACTACAATTTATTTGTAGGTCAGGTAGGTACTGACATTTAAATGATTCGGTTTTTGCCTGATGTAGGTATATAAAATTTCCATATTTAATATTCGGGTATTTTAATTTCATTCACGAACAGAAGGAAAAGGAACCTAACCTATTTTAAGTGTGGGTTTCTATTCGTTCACAAAACTTTTACAGAATCATCTGCAAAAGTAACCATGACCTTGAAACGTTCTTTCTTTACGCTGTATTTGTAGCAAGGTCCCTTACGTTTCTCCCAGGGTCGAGTGACGCATTGCATGATTTTACTACCCAAAATAAAAGGGCGTTTGACATTAACACTAGAAGCGCCGAACATTCTGATACCCCTAGAAGCGCCAATGGGTCATTTTTGGCCATTTTGATTTTGCTACAGTAATGTAAAGTTAAATAATCAAATAAAACTTGTAATTGTTATGGAATGTTTTTATTACATTAAACCTGCCCTGCCTTGGGTGGGAAGACTCATTTGATAATTATACAACGCTAAAAAAAAATCTTGGCGTTTCCTTACGCCAGTTCACACTTTTTATAACAGCTTTTTATAGACTTTTTTTTTTGGGGCAGTAGCGACTGGCAGACTTGTACTAACTAAAATCCACGGTGTCCTTCAATAGCCCTTTACGTTCCGGGGTCACGGTAGCTCGTTAGTCCCGCGACCCTGGCAGGCTCTGGCCCTCTAAGGGGGCCCCGTCATATTGCTGGCAGCTTTTTGAGGCGCGCGTGGAACACAACGAACCGTCGACCCGGGCATGGTCCATGATCGGACAGCGAGTCGCTCATTACTTGCCGTCCGCATGCACGCGCCTACGGTGGCAAGAGATCGTCCTGCGACGTCCGTTGCCGTGGGCATCTCCCACTGCGGCTGGTTCGTGAGGTGGACGCTATCCTCACGTCCCGCCTCCTCTTTCGCTAGAAAGTCTGCTTCGCAGAAGGAGGTGACCGCTTCCCACTTAGTCTCGCCCCGCATAGTGGCCTCGTCCAATGATGGGCGCGAGAGGTGTCCGAGCGGGGCAGTAATGCACCGTATGCTCCATCGTGTCCTCCGGGCTATCTTTAGAGTAGTCATACCCAAGAATTTCTTCCTTCCTCATCCGACTCAGGAACCTCCCGAACCTTCCATATCCAGTGAGGACCTGCGTCAAGCGGTATGTAAGGACGCCACCAACGCAAAGGTGGGATATTGTCAGAGTATATGCGAGACATTGATCCACAACATCTACCTCATACAACTTCAACTTTTCAACTTTTGTGGGTAAAATGATACTAAATTCGGTTTGTTTATTCTATCACATCCTATTTCAATATCTGGGTGCATAGTGCTACTACAATGCTAGAAGAAATATAAAGTTAAACCCTGACATCCATGACTGGGTCAAAATTGACCCAATGGCGCTTTGAGGTAAATTTAAATAAAAAAAATATTTATATTGCATTTATGTGCTTGAAATATCGTATAAATAATAATCATCATATTTCATGAAAAGTAATAAAAACTTAGGATTATACGAGTAATAAGATAATATGAACTAGAGCAGGAAGAACATCGAAATGGGTCAATTTTGGAACGCCGGCACTTCTAGTGTTAAAGAGACTCCTGTTATTACAATATTCCAACTCTGCCATAATTAACAAACACAGTTCACATGAGAAATAAACACATAAACAGCAATTACACCCAAAGTAACACATTTAATGAAACTTAAACATTTACGACAGCTTAAATAAACAGAAAGAGTTACATTTCATCAGTTTCCCACATCCAATATTCCAATAATTTCAATTAAATGCTCGATTTTTAATTATACTTGACTCATTCAACTTAAGTCAGTCGAAACAAACCGGTTTGGATGAAAGATAGATGTTGCATCGAAGGGAAATTTATCTTCGACTGACAAAAATGTTGGTGTGAATTTTAGATGCGACAACTGCTAGTTAACCTCTTTTCTACGAATTATTGTTGAACGACGAATACTTTGGCTATTTACGATTATTAATAACCGTCTTATCTGGTCAACACGTTGAAAAGGTCAAATAAATTATGTCTGTTACTAGATAAGATCTAAACTATAAAGTTTAATTTCGAAACTGAATAGTGCATTATCTTTTTCAAAATGATCAGCTTCCTGTCTTACTAGATATTTGAGAACACAAATATTTTACCTGGAACCGATCTCTTCCCCATCTTCTTCACCCAGTTACTGTGTGATACAGTGCCATTTAAAATACTGGCTGTTATCTTTTCTGGTTTCTGACTACCAGTTACGATACAAAAAAGCTATGAATGACAACCTCTTATTGGTTCTACCTGTGCAAAATAATATTGAAAAGAGTTATCAATATTTTACCCCGAATTACGCAATCACCCTTTCATTGGTCCATAAATTCATGTAAATATACCGCTACACCGCGTCACATCTATCTTTCGTCAATTTGCTCCGTGTACTGAGCCCAAAATTACAATATTTTACCGTGCAATCAATCAATGGGCGCGTGGGCGCATCGTGTGGATAATGTAATGATTTTTAGCGATAATCATCAACTTTCTGCTCCAATGCACCAATTATAATGTTAAGTGCTTAATTATAGTGATTTTCTAACTCATTTGAGTTATCGGTACCTGTATGACGTGTTAGTGAAATTGATTGGTATGAAGGCAATTAATTTTGAAGCTGTTTAGGGCCCGTACATACACATCGGCTAGGAGAATATCGCCAGGTGCTCTTTTTTTCACACAAACATTAGGCCGCGCGTTCGCGTTGGATTTTGTCACCAGAGGAAGCCGATCGGTTCTTCTTATTATTTTACACTAAAGCTATTGTCAAACAGATTGGCGAAACGAAAGCGATCCGAAGCGTTTTTATTTGTAGTGTATGGAATTGTTTGAATCCAGTCACATATAAAAGCGAAAGCGATCCGAAAGTCTATGTGACTGGCTTCAAACAATTCCATACATTACAAACAAAAACGCCTCGCTACGCGTTCACCGCGCCTGTCTGTTTGATACTAACTAGCTTTAGTGCGTTACGTTTTTTGTTCTCAAGCATTCTCAATAGTAAAATAAGTGATAGGTAAATAAACACTATTAAAATACTCCTCGTGCCGAGCCGGTCAATGTGAACGAAACCTTATTTAGCCGAGTGTGTTTAGTAGCTATTTTAATTCCTCGCCTTAAATGTTATAATGAAATGTTAGGTGTTGTGTATAATTAGCTGTTTTGGTATAGCCACTGCTGTTTATTGATTACAGTCTTCGATCAAGAGAATGATTGCGGCCTACGCCATCTTTTCGTGTCATTGACCTACTTACTCCCTCTCACAGAGTGGAGGCCTGTGTCCCAGCAGTGGGAACAACCCACTGCTGGGATACAGGCTGATGATGATAACCTACTTAGGCACCTAAATTTTGTCCTACGTGTATTTGGTACTACGTGATAGACGAGGTAACGGGACTTACGAATTACCGGGACCCTGCCACGTAAAGGGCTATTGAAGGACACCGTGACATTACGAGTCTGACAGTCCCTCCCACTGTGCCCTGGATGGGAGGACTCATTTGAAGATTTTACAAAGATAACAAAAAAGTGATAGACGAAGTGATAACGAAGTTACAGAAGTTCTAAATTATGTATAAGGACACTGAAAGGTTTCTTATTAAATCGTTGTTATCGTGTTTTGTAGTATTAAATTACATCATTTTGAAACGAATGAAATAAAGAAAGCGACAATAATCAAATTGTTTATAAATACTTTTATCTACTCTCATATCGTAAACTTCGAAATACAAAACTCAAAACGAGTATATAATGACATACTTTATACCATAGAGTATCGTAATGAAATTAAAAAATTAAATTATAACACTGTTTGTCTAACAAAACAATGTTATAATTTAATTTTTTTTCATTATGATACAGATTACTGATCATAGATACATTTTTTTACTTTTTTATCTGTGGCTGCGCGCGCTTTCTAAGGGAATGTTGGGATTTTGACGTTTGTGTTTCGGTGGATGATTATTAGTATTTATTAATTTTTATCTTTTATTTGATATGTTCGTGTTCAATGAGAGTAGATAAAGTAGTGTATGAAACTGTACATAACTAGGTATTATACCACTCGTGTGATACTATTATAAAACTCGCTTCGCTCGTTTTATAAACTCACACTCGTGTATAATACCCCTCATTATGTACCAGTTACATAAACTACTATTAAGAAGAACATGTTGTATCATTATAACAATTATTAAAACAAAATCTACTACTTTATTTATTACCAAAATAAAATACCCAACATAAACTACTATCGTTAATACGACTTTTAAGCCAACATCAACTGCCCAGCATCACTCTAATGCCAACATAATAACTGTAATAATGACAACCTATCAATCATCCACACAGAAGTTGAAACAAACATCATTTACTTTAGATAATTATAATTACACCATTTACTGTTAGTCACACATCGTTACCGGACGCTCACATTATGCAAATATGTCTGTGTTTCCGCTCGGCCCTTCGTCTTCTAAATGGTTCATAAGTTAAAATGAAAACACTTATTCATTCGTATAACCCTTGCGCGATAAGTTGGGACCTGTATAGACTACGAAATTTTTTTTATGGTAATAAAATATGATGTGATAAAGAAATATTTATTATTAATTAAATTTAATAAGACTGCTACCGTATTCCAAATTGTGTAAGATGCGTTTTTCTAATTGCGTATTTATTTTTACTGTTTCATAGCCACGCTTTCAATTTTCCGCGGAACTAACGAGATACTGACCCCGGAACGTAAAGGGCTGTTGAAGGACAACGTGAATTTTAGTCAGCACAGTCATGTGTGACAGTCCCTTCTGCCTTGCTCTGGGTGGGAGGACTTATTTGATGAATTCACCACCCTAAAATGAAAGGTTCCAACTTAACTGCCGGGATTGCGGGATTGCCTTATCATGTAACTGTGATCCTGAAACGTAAAGGGCTATTGAAGGATAACCTTGGTTTTTTTTAGTCAGTACGAGTACAAGTCTAGCAAGCGCAGCGTAGGACGTCCACCAACAAGGTGGACAGACGACTTTATAAAGGTCGCCGGAAGATGCTGGATGCATGTTCAGCAGTGGACGTCCCATGGGTGAGATGATGGTGATGATGATGAGTACAAGTCGGGACACATTTGATGTATTAACCAGAAATAAAAAAAAATTAGGTCCCAACTTATCGCGCACAGTTTGTATAATATTTGAATAGGTAGGAAAACCTGTTAAAGTGTTTAATCACCACATTAGGTAAGTAAATCGTAGTGTAGATAATGGTCGTTACTTCTAAGTAAAAAACGTGATTTTTCATTTCAGTAATATTTCAATGACAAACAAGAATATTAATCTTGATGTTTTTAAGCAGATGTTACGGTACAATCTTTGGCACAGCATTCATCATTATCCACAGCTGTTCTATATAAAGTACAATGAGTCTTCCCGCCCTGGGTAGAGTGGAAGGAACTTTCAGTACCCAATTACCCATAGCAGAAAGAGATTTAAAAGAACCTATAGAGCGGGCATTGGGAAAATTGTCATACAAAATAGTTGATGCCGTGCGTCAGTAGCACTATCTAAGCGTTGCATAGCAACGCGACTACTTGACTAAGGGACTTTTTACCTATTGGTAAACAATTTTGGATGACAAATTTCTTCGTGAAATCTACTGCTCGTACATAGTTTAATGTCTTTGCCATAGCTCGAGTTTTCAGTAAGTATTTGAAACGTAAAGTAAACTGGAACTTTGACAATTTCAAATTGACAATTTTCAAGGAAAACATTAGTTCCTTCTTCGCACACCCGAGGCGCTGTTCCATTTTTTTCATGTAGGAAACGCTGTAAATACTGGAATAACGCTGTAAAATAAAAGAGTTAAAAACTCGTGATAAGGGTACTGATTTGTACTGACTAAAAACTATCCTGTTTTTTCAGATATCATTCTGTTTCAGAGCCGCGATGCCCTGTTTAAATAGTCCCGTGTTGAATACAAGTTCTATTTATTCGAGGGAGGCCTATATCCAGCTTGTGCCAGTGGCGGAGGATTACATAATATATCCTTTTTCAGGATATTGGATATTGTATCCATATATGTAGAAAATAAGTCCTTAACTAGCCAATTTATATCTATGTTTAAATCACGTTAGGTAACTGGTAAGATGATTAGGGCTAAAATGTAAATGCGCATTAATAATTCTTTTTGTATACCAACCAATGTATAAATGGTCACCAAATCTAAAATTCGCTTTAGCAAGATTTCAGGGACACCCCGGTTGGTTAGGTTCCTTTAAACCTTGTACACAGAAATAGAAGCCCCGCGAAGCGGGGCTTCTATGACCCTGCTTAGGTAGATTTTTTTTTATTACACACAATAGGTTTATTTCTTTATTACTTAGAAAACGTTATTTGGTGACCATTTATCCATTTTGGTAACCGTTTAGAATTTTTTTGGTAGTAAATTAGGTACTTTTTTGGGTGGTGTTTAAACACAAGCCGATGATTAATGTTGTGTTAAATGTAAAGCTGAAAGATAATTTTGAAACGAGCCTTCATCCTATATATTTCTATTCCAAAAACCAAATGCGTAGAAAATATATCAAAAATAATACAAAATCATCACAAAGGCTCTCTACGGTTTACATAATATTTTGAAACAAAACAATGTAGAACAAAGTTCGTATGTAAATGGTTATTTCTCAGTAATTCATTAATTATTCATTTGGACCTCAAATTAAACACAGAGCTTCATTTAAAGGCTTTCAGTTGTAAACTCTTAGACTTTACAAGTACTTGGAGGAGGTACCTAAAATTAGGATTAGATGTAATTGATTTATTTCTTAAACTTCTTTGAAGGACGACGGGCATTTAAAAAGATATAATAAAAATAAACTACATAATTACAGATTTATAAGCGAAAAATTCTTCCACAACACTCTCAGATGGTAAAGTTATTTTCAATTTTAGTAATGTAATATTCCGTGGCCCTAGAACATAAAAGGTAATTAAAGGAACAGGGTGGATTTTTAATCAGTAAGGGATCTTAATCATGGCGCGATGCGACGCAATGCGACGAGATTCGAACGAATTCCAACTACAAGTGAAAATCAACCTTGCCATTAAGAAATAAAAATGCAATTCGATTGACTTGACGTTGTCATGGCCATTGTGTTTTGTTTTTCATCTACCCATAGATAACAACGTGTTTTATGTCATATTATGTCATAGTGGTAAGGTTTGATTTTCACTTGTATTTGGAATTTGTTCAAATCGCGTCAAACTCGTAAAGTCTTTAAGAGTCTGACAGTCATTTCCGCTTCACACAGGGCTCAGGATTCATTTGACGATTTTACCTACCACCTAAAAAAGAGGTCGCGAAAACCACATGAACCCTACCGTCACTAGGTATTTCACACCGAGCGCCTCTAACCTCCAAAGCAATGATATATGAAATGAACTGTATAAATCGATTCAATCGTATTCTTGATTCGATTCCCGTAAGTTCAGTTATGCACTCGATTTCACACAAATTAAAATAGATTTTTCACGCTGAACGATGTCATATGTTACTAAGGGCGGACTTACACGGTACGACTTTAAATGGACGATTTGCAAAGGCACATGTGCTGCAAAGGAAAGCGTAATTGTGTATTTTGTCAAGCCTTTTATAAGTACCTTCTCGATTTGCTGCTTTCCTGCTATATTCGGGTGTGGATAATTGCTTCGTTTTTTATTTATAAGAAATCTTTGTGAAATCGTCACTAATTAATGAGGCAAAAGAATGTACCCTTTTACCAGTAAGATAACTGTAAATAACTGGATACGCTGAAAATACTACAAATTGCTGATGGATGCTATTATTTAGATTGATCAATATGATTGGTACCGTCAATCTTTAGCGCGTATATTTGTTCTGAACTTTACATCCACTTTTAAAATTTAGGACCTGAACTATCGCGGGCATGCGGTCGGCGAGTATCGCGAGCGAGCGAGCGAGTCGGTGATCAATCGTTCGATCATGAACGATGTCCGGGTTGATGGCGCGTTTCGTGTTATTATAATGGAAAATCCTTTCCTGTTAGTAATCTGAAGAGTTTTTTCTTAGAGGGCCGAATTTTATTTATAATATAGTATTCTGCCGCACAATGAACACAACGGGTCGCAGCACTGTCTCATAAAAGTAATCTGATGTACTTTATTTTCAGTAATAGGAAGAACTGTAAATACGGTTACGTGTCCTCCCGGAACGTTAAGGGCTATTTAAGGAACACCGTGGATTCTAGTCAGTACGAGTCTGAAAGTTCCTCCCAACCCGTCCCCTGGGTGGAAAGACACATTAATTGATGAATTTACCAAGAAAAAAATGGCCCTGAAGTATTCAGGGATTAAAGCACGCCTTAAAACATTTTTTTTTCTTGTCAGGATTTTGGATATTCCACTTCCAAAGAATTAAAAAAGTATCTTACGAAAAACGTTGTATGGCTGTTTGTCATTTCGCTGATAGAAAATCATATTTGGTACATGAGTTGTCCCAAAAAATAGTAAAGATAAATAATAATTATTCTAGAGTTCAGATTTAAAATCATACTAACATATGCATCATAATAACTTATTTAATTATAATAATATAGTATTATTTCAAAAATCGGACATACCCAAAAGCTAGCACAAAGAACACAACAACGTATACGGTTCAAAGATCCAAATCGCACGTTAAACACAGTTGATAGCCCATATTTGTGAGTAACGCAGTGACCTATATTTACCACAATATCATAAGTGTGATATCTGATGTACTTTATTTTCAGTAATAGGTACTTAGAACTGTAAATACTTGGAGTAAAATACACACGTATTTTTGATCCTGATAAAATTCATAGTGCGGAATTTGTTTGTATGTACCACTTTTTTTTGTGTAATGTACCTATTTAATGATAAGCTTTAAAGATTGCTGAGAAGACCAGTAGGGTAAAGGGAGATTATTTGGTGAGACTGGCAACTTAGTGATAGAGTCTTAAAAGTCTCTCAAAACGTTACCTATACATGTATAGTAATGTGTGTTTAATCCATCTTTACCTTATAGGTAGAGGAGTATTGTTGATATATATACGAATTAATAAGCATAAAGTTAGTAATATTATGATTGGAAGATGTCAGGAAATTTCTGTCATAAAAATTCTAAAGAATATAAATTGTTCAGTGTCCGTATTTAATGCGATTATTTATCACTTTATGTTGTTATGTTTTATTTTATTTAAACTCTACTCATTAAACCATTAATTGAGAAGTTGATTACAATTCTAAAAAGTTCCTTTTATTGGTAACAAAATTTCGTAGCACTAAATCTACGAACAGCACTATATCAAAACCCAATATTTATGAATGTACAAAGAATCCAACCCTTAAAACGAAAACCGAATTAATATTCATCGAAACTCGGAACCCTTTGCTAACCAAACAACAAATCATTACAAAATTATCATAAGAAAAAAAAGTACAAGAAAAAATACCATTATCATTAAAAACAGAATCGCTGACAACCCCATAATGTTTATAATGAGTTGTATAGACAAAAACATGGCAACACTCCGTTAGTTATTGTTGCCAGTGGAAAAAAGGTTAAAAGTTAAGGCTTGTCCAGACGCAGATAGCAAGAATAATTTAATTATCTATAAATATTTATGTTTGACCGCTTTGCCGTGATATGTGGTTAATGAGAATTACTGTCCATAATTAATTGGCCATGAATACTGAATAGACCTATTTTGTATTGATGGAGGCATATAAAAGGTAAACCAGTAAAGGGCAACTCGCTGCCCGACCAAGGACCATGCCCGGGTCGACGGCGCGTTGTGTCCCACGCGCGCCTCAAAGAGCGTGATTCACGTGCCCGGGGTTGGAGGATGATTTTACCACGCTAAAAAAAAAAAAAAAAAAAAAAAAAAAAAAAAAAAAAAAAAAAAAAAAAAAAGGGTTAGTAACGTATTAGTGAAAGTAGCGTTTTAAAATATTTCATACATCTAGATCGAGCTATACAAAAATCTACTTTTTTGGAATTTAAAAAATATTTTATTCACCACCTTGATTTAACTCTGATTGTAAGAAACAATTCTGTGATTAACAAAAATTTCCTTCAAAAGAGATTTATGGTGTTTCGTGAATAGCTCAAATAGCTATTCAAAACCCATCTCGGTGTACTCGTACGTTTTTTAAAAATCCATCCTAGATCACAACGATGACAACGTTGTGGGGGAAATTGAGATACTCAATTGATAAACTCCACTGAACAAAAGTTTCTAAAAATGTTGTATGAGATGCGTTTTTAATGTAACGTAATAATATTACACTGAAAGAGATCCAATTGACGTTCATCAATCCGGGAAAAATATTGTCAAACTAATTATTCAAAAAACTAAATTACGAGGAGGGTTTACACAAAAATCATTTTGATAAGCATGATTGGGCAAATTGGTTAAATTCATTAAAAATCTTCTTTAAAACTTATCATGTAAATCGCCTCCTCTTTAAAAATGTTTCCGATGATGAACATCCATATCTTACAATTTAAAGTATGCTCCTTCAATTCGCCATAACAATTCAAGGCAAAAATAAAACCCTTTGCCCTCACATACCCCATACCCAATAAACAGATACCTAAACCATTAACCTTGCTCAATATACCCCTAATCTACTATACATGTCTGTACGCACCCTTACCTAAAATGTACATCGGTACAGGGCTCTCATACATTCCACTGTCATTGTACTGGCTTTTATTAGCTTTTGTCACGCGCACAACTCGGTCGAGTGGCTGGTGCGAGTGGCAGAGCTCAGGTGGGTTCTGACGGTGTTAGTAAAGCAGCATATTAATATTTAATGGATTTTAGAAGGGAGTGAATAATGAGTAGTTTGGTTGTGATGGTGTGGATGTTTAATTATTTATATTGTGTCGTTTGATCTTTTAAAAGGGTTTAAGGTTCATTGGAGACGATAGAGGTGTCGAAACTGAGATGAGGTTATTATAACAATTATGTGTATGTTTTATTTTATCATAATTATGTTGTGATGGTTCTAAAATAATATAAACATTTTTCAAGTAAAAAGATTGATGAATAAAATTTTCCCGTGAATGTTTCATGCTTCATAATTTTAATAACAAAAACATATTACAAACATGTCAGACTTCAGTTATGCATTAAATAACGTATTATGCAATCATAAATAAAGGCATTTTCCCTCTTTTATAAATCAAATTCATCCGTCACGCTCTCTACACACTTTTATTATTACAGCCAAAGTCAATTTCGTAGTTTCTGCGTTACATCTCGACAAACCTCTTGAGAATCTCACGAGATTAAATATTTGATTTAGTCTCGGTATTTTTCTGATGGTCTGGTAATAGCTTTTTATTATTTTCTGTCTCGGCATTATTATCGGCATTACACTTTTCTCGCCTGGAGCGAAAAAATCGTATGAAATAATTCACATGTATGAAAGATGGGTCTTTTAGCCTCATTCCGGTTCGCTGATCCCTAAAATAAACGAATCGTTTTTATTTCAGCAGATTATAATACATCAACGACTTAACGTATGGTCGAACCTATACGAGGTACGATTCTTACTAGATTAGAGACGTAACTCATCGCGATTCGACGTTTATATGTAATAAACATGATATTTTCGGGTACACATTTCAAAATATAATCTACAATGCGTACATTGTTCGTTTTGGGGGTCGGTGGGTGAAATATTGAAACGTTTTCGTTTCATGTGGGTTAGACGCTATAAGTTGTGTTTAATTGATTTTCTTGGTGGTCTTGATAGAGTTTAGTATTTAATTATCATGGTGCGCGTGTTATTAATGGTCGCACGATCCAGTTTTGTCGATCTGATTGGTAGATGGTTTAATAATTAATTGACCGACTTTACACGCAATGGAAAACACTATCTTTTTTATTAAAAATGTTTTATTCAAGAGACCAGTTAGTTAAAGCGGTGGAGGCTTTCGAAAGCATTTTTTCTTTGAAGAAATCTCGCAAGTTTTAGATAGTTTTAGGTTTATTAGTTCATGAACCTCGATGGCTAGACAACTGCATTATAAAATTCATTTACTTGATTTATTGCAAAATCATTCAATAATTTATTTTATACAGAATTAGAATGACAAAAAAAGACAAGACGCTCCATGTCGCGTGACGTTTACCTTTCTTAGAAATTCATAAGTTCTTTTTGTAATATCATTTAATGTCAAAATATGAGACAGTAAACGATATTTTGCAGACACACGACATTATGTACCCTGAATGGAATGTTAGTACTAAAGTTATGTACATAATGTTAACCTAGGACCTTCGTAGTGGCGACGATTTAGATCAAAGGAACAAGAATTCTGGCTCAAGTGTCTCAGTATTTTCTGAATTAGGTATTATTTTTATCATTATTTTTCCTGTTTTCAACAGCGCCTTGTTGTAATTCTTGGCGATAGAATAGATGAATATTTTTCTTAAGAAAATACACCTTATATTTTCAAGTAAATCCAGCGATTATACAATATGATTTTCAGTTTTCTTAGTATTCAATTTTCATCTAGTTTCTTTGAGTGTTATCCGATAGAGAGCTATCCGAGAAATAGTCAAGTGGCCTCTCACTTTGTTATTTTCAACAAGGGATCAATATTTTCAAAGCAATTAGAATATTTCAGAGACTTTTAGTATCAAGTGATTAAGTTATTTTAAAATTATATTCTTTGTATATTTGGGCTTAACTCAAAAAGTGTAAGAATATTGCTTTTAGATGAAATATGAAGTATAAATTACTTGCGAGCTTTAATTTATAGAAAAATATAAGTGGTTTCACATTTATTAATAACGGTATAGAATCACTGTATTTTTTGTCTTTATTAACTCTATCGTTTTTAATTATGATCATAAAATGTACACAAATAATTACATTTTTCATCGTCCTATTTATGTACCAGTTAAATTATCTGATATCAGAACGAAAGGACTGAACGAAACAGAATTCTGTCACTTTAACAGCTTCATTTGAAATATACACGATGTTTAAATAAAGGACTGTTGCTAGCAACTAATAAAACAAAACAAAATAATAATAATATGTGTACGGAACCAACAATTTAAAAAATAAATTCATCATCGCCGTCTATTTAATTTTGTTTGTATAATAATGAAAATTGATTTTATAGCGAGATCAAATGCTGTCAAGTACACCGGAACGAAATGAAGGATTATTTGTCGGTTGTCAAATTGTTATTATTATCATATTGTTAATGTTTTATTGTAGATGGTGTTTTAATAATAACTCTTTATTAAAAGCTCTTAAACTTAACGATAATATCGACGTAGACAACTTTTTGAATACATAAGACATAAAGTTTTTTTTTTCAAGTAAGATCTGGGACCTATTGTTGGATTGTTGGATACTTTCAGCACTTAAAAAGGCAGTCAAAAACATACCTGCAAAAGAAGTCCATACAGATTCACCCTCTAAACTTCTCACTCATGGGGCACAGGCCTTCTCTCAGAGAGTTCTCTCAGAGAGAAAGAAGTCTATACAGATTTAGCCTGTTAACTTCTCATACATGGGACACAGGCCTTCTCTTATGCCTTTGTCAAACTGACAGCCGAACCGAATGCGTGGCATTACGTTTTTGTTTGTAATGTATGGAATTGTTTAAGCCTGTCACATAGAGCATCGGATCGCTTTCGCATTTTTATATGCCATGAATCGGTTCGTTTCGCTATCGCCTGTCTGTTTGACAAAGGCCTTAGAGAGAAAGTCCATACAGATTCAGCCTCTTAGCTTCTCACACTTGGGACACAGGCCTCCTCTCAGAGAGAAAGTGTACCGAAACCTCCGTTTTCACTGTATGTTGAGAATCTTGGAATTGTAACCCAAACGCCTTCCGGGGGGTAGCAGGATATCTAGCTCGGGAACGCAAAGGGTAACCTTACGAAGAGGGTTGACTTAGAATCAATAAAAGGCTGACAGTCCCTTCCGCTTATCTGTCTTTATTCAATTCTAACTTTCAGAAGTTGCAGTGGTTTGGTAATAGTGATATAGGATTGCCCCAGTCCTTTCCGCTGCAGCCAGAGGACTCATTTTTGATAAACGTCTTTTTTTAGAGTGGTAATATCATCAAATAAGTCCTCCCGCTTCCCACTCAGGGCCGGGCGGGGAGGGACGTCAGACTCCTACTGACTATGAGTAAAATCTACAGTGTCCTTCAATAGCCCTTTACGTTCCGGGGTCATAATAAAGTGATAAGACAGGCGACCAAGGGTACATGACTCCAATAGGTCAAAACTCTAATTAAAAAATCAGTGTACCTACTAGATTTTAGGTCGACTTTTGAAATAACATGAAACACTGTATTACATAAGCACTGCATTTAGCTAAAAAGCTAGCAATTCCACATACCGAACCACAAAGCCAACGCTGATTTGCAATCAGCAATTTTGAAAACAGAAACCTATTACAGATTATTTGAAATGCGGTGCCTGTTTGCCCAAATCGACTACACACTCGTGCTAACACAGAATTAGGCAATTAATTAATCTAAAATGTATTCTATTCAATTTTGTTGAGTACTGGATTTTGGACTAAATAAGTGTCATTAAATTTGGTGTTTAGAATTAAGTCAGATTTAGATTTATTTCAATGAAATCAGCATTACCAGAGTCCTCTGCTGAACATAGGCCTCAAGCAGCGCCACAACCCATGGTTTTATTGCTTCATTGGTGGTCTATGTGCTAACGGTACCTTTCTTTGCACTTTTGCAGTACCTGCTATCTTCGATAACTGAAGTTTGGAGTCACCGTTACTGCCGTCGTTCTTTACAATATTTTGATATCTCTATAAATCACATGTTGTTTATATTTCCTGACCATACTGTCTTTCTTAGCTCATGTTTTTTTAATGGGGTGTTTTATTTTGAATGGGGAGTTTTTTCCGCCTTTATCGATCTTCATTCCAGCCACACTAGGAAATGGGGAGAGGCGAGCGTTTTGGGGAATTTTCTTTTGCAAAGTGTTCAAAAAGTACTGATTATTTTCAGCCTAGTTTGAATGAATGAGTTTTGATTTTATAAAAGTTACACGTGTATAATGAGCATTGTTTTACGAATAAATATAGATCGGTATATTGGACTCCTAATTTATTAATTCGTACTTTTTTAGTTTTAGACCCCTATTCCCGATGCTGGTAGACTTCTGTTTTTTAATATCCTACTACTATTATAAAGGCGAAAGTTTGTAAGTATGGATGTATGGATGTTTGTTACTCGTTCACGCAAGAACCACTGACCGGATTTGGCTTAAATTTGGTACACAGATAGTTTATAACCTGGATTAACACATAGGATTTATTCCGATTTTATGTGCCCGTGGGATAATTTTCGAGTTGTAGCGGGCGAAGCCGTTGGCAACAGCTAGTTTATAATATTTTTTACTATTGAAATATTTCATGTGAGAACAAAATAGCATGAATAACTTATAACTCTAAAATTATGTATGCCCTATTGTTGTACTATTTCAATTTATTAGTACTCATTGAAATTTTACACGAGGGTCGGCCTAACATAAGACTCTAACAATACCATACTAATAATAGCCTTCTCTAATTAACTAAGTAATACCCTGCCATGGCACATTTCTTTGACAGACTTTGAGATGGGTATAGTTTTTGTTAAGCCACAAATATAGAAATTCTAAAACAGTACACTAGTAACAAAATATTTAAGGACTCGAATATAAATAGATTGTGAATTTACTCCTTTGTAAAATTTTGTAAGAAAGTTTTAAAAATGTAAATTATGTTGGCCCCATAAGAAGAAAAACTAAAAAAAAAAAACAAACAAACAAAACCTTATGAATCAGAGGTGAAGGGCAATGTCAAAAAAAGGTAATAATTAAAAAAACAGCATAACTATTTGTCAACTCGTTACTTAAAATGAGATGGGTAAAGTGTATAAAAAAGCATTTTAAACCACGACTCGCTTGAGACGATATAAATCTTTCTATATTCTGTAATTTTGTCTATTCTACCGTCGATAAAATTCATTTCTACGCTGTCAGGCTACGGTTACTGCTAGGACATAACTATTATTTTATTACCTTTTTACTTACCTTCAGTAAAAACTCCATCAAACCATCAAAGTGCTAATTGACTGACTGAATCTAATAACTGAGAAAATGCATAATTTACTTCATTATGAGGAGAAACCACAAGAGCCGGCGATAGATGGAAGTCGGTAATTTATTCCAGAAAAGCGTTAAAATAGGAAAATTTTATTCGAAGCCCGGAAGCTTCTCTGAAAAGTAGGGTTTTATATTTATGAGAAGTTTTTGCTTGGAAACTTGAGGGGAATTGGTTTGGTTGCCATTTTATTATACATCCATACCTTGAGCTTCCTATCGCCGAAGGGTTAGGTAGAGGTGTAGCTTATAGTATAATCACTTTTTAACCGATTTCAAAAAAAGGAGGAGGTTATCAATTCGACTGTATTTTTTTTTATGTTTGTTACCTCATAACTTGCGACTGGGTGAACCGATTTTCATAATTTTTATTTCAATCGAAAGCTGGTGCTTCCCGTGTGGTCCCATTGTCACCATTTTAGGATCTGATGATTGGATCTTGGAGAAATCGAGGGCAACCCTCAAATTTTATTAGCTGACACATAGTTTTTCGCAAATCTTATGAAGTAATTCAAGTACTTGCGTATAGAAATCATCATCTCATGTAGCTGAGCTGATGATGGAAGGTACAACTCCTCAAGTAAGAAAATTATGTTCGTGTTCGCATATCTCCGGAACTACAAGTCCGATTTAAGTAATTCTTTTTTTGTTGTACTAGGTATTGTTCAACTTAAGGAATACTGCAAATTTCATCAAAATCGTTTCAGTATTTTTTTGAGATAGAATGAATGCAAGAGATGTTAACGATGTTATTACCGGTGCTACGGATTACGAAATTCTAGTGCACATGTAAGAAAATTATGTATTTGACAAGAATGTTGGTTGAATATTTAAACTAAAAAGAGTACAAATAAAAACTTTTTTAAAAAAAATGTGACGCCTTCAAAAACAACCACAAAAAAGGGTAAAATAACCTACAAAACTTTTCTTTCGGAAGTCGGTGAAAAAAGACAATGAAATTAATAAAAAAGGTCACCGACTTCCGAAAGAAAAGGCATGTAGGTTTGTGTTTACCCTTTTTTGTGGTTGTTTTTGAAGGCGGTCACATTTTTTTAGAAAAAGTTTTTTGCCAGTTATTTTTATTTAAATCCCATGTTACAGACAGTGAGCTTATTGCTCGACACATTAGAAGTCAGTCTGTTTTTTTTCTTTATGCGTTTGTTTTGTGTATGTGTTTGTTTTTCTTTCCATCGTCTGCTGTTTGGACTTCACGAAGAAATCATATAAGATACATTATTTGTCCAGCAGAAGAATTTATTCCGTCGACATTTCATAATAACTTATGAACCTCGTTATTCTGAAAAGATAAATTAATGAATACCATAACTTATAACATAAAGGTTAAATTCATGTAAGTGGTTTTAGTTAGAAAACTACACAGATATTTCTTTATTGTTAGCTAATAATCACTTTTCCAAGTAAATCGACGGTGTCCTTCAATAGCCCTTTCTGTTCCGGGGTCTCGGTAAGGAAAAATCACAACGACCCCGGAAGGCTTTGGCCATCTGAAGGGGGGCCTACCGTCAATATGCTGACGAATCTTTGAGGCGCGCTTGGAACAACTCCAACCGTCGACCCGGGTGGTCCATGAAGTCGGGCAGCGAAGTTGCCCTATTACTGGCGCTGCCAAGCATGCCCGCTACTACGGTTCGTCACGCGACGTCAAAAATCGCCGTTGTCGAAAAACTGTCAAGTGGGGCGGAGGGAGGACAATGTAAACCTCTCTCGCATTTGCGGCCCGCCTCCTCCTTCGCGACCGCTTCCCACTCCGTCTCGTGCAGCAGGGCCGCGATGCTGTGCGCGAAGGTCTCCGCCTATCGCAACCGTGAGGACACGTCGGTGCTTGCCCAAGTGGACAGTCTTGCACCGTATGCTACCGTGTCCTCCGGCGATCTTC
This sequence comes from Agrotis segetum, assembly GCA_036375495.1. Taxonomy (NCBI): domain Eukaryota; kingdom Metazoa; phylum Arthropoda; class Insecta; order Lepidoptera; family Noctuidae; genus Agrotis; species Agrotis segetum. The sequence goes on from JAQSVV010000181.1 coordinate 2,279,592, forward strand.
GCAGTGGTGACACCCAGGCGTTTATTTCCTTTGCATCAGACAAAGGTACCACCCGAAACTTTTGTTGAGGTCCTGCATCAAAAGGACTCCATGACTTTTGCCACTCCAAAATGAACCCAGTACTGATCTTTTTTTACTCCAAAGCAATAAATAGAGCGAGAAGCAACTTGTTACGCAGACAGCAATGACCAGATTTTTCTCATCATAAACTAACCGGTGATGGGTGCTATGCCTTATTTGTAGTTGACGAAGTAACTTTTGAAGTATTCAAAATGACAACAGCAGTTTTCATTTTTTTTTTAATATTGTTTCTTAGAAATTGTTATAAATCTGTGACGAAACTAAATAAATAATAAGAAAGTGAAGTGCTTCTTATCCTATATCGCAATTTGATACGATTAGAAAATGTTTTCAGTTACATATTATCTCAAAATGTTGACTGCAAATCTGCATTTATCATTAGTTTATGTGAAATGGTATTTAGATGCATAAAGATTAGATGGGAGGAGGATGGACACAGAGGATCCATCCGAAACAATAGTACGACATCACGATGGCATTGATATAATATCACTGTGAGTAATTTATTATAATTGATGATAGGAACAATTCGTAATGTATAGAATCATACGTATTCACAACATTTCCCTTGTTTGCTCAGTAGGGGTCGTCAGGAATTTCCTCGATGATTTTCAGTGAGTTTGGTTTCATTTTATTCTTTATTTATCATCAAAATAATGTGTTATTTAAAATAGAAAGTTTACGTGACTTATTTACAGTCATGTCCATTTAATCACGTCCCATGTAACACAGCGGAACATAGTTTTCAATAATCTATAAGCCTACGTATCATTCGTTTTTATTTTCTCGATCTTTTTATCCATTCCAATTTTATTATTAAATCTGACAGCCGCGATCTGAAAAAAAGTGTCGCAGGTCTAGCCTGTAAGAGCCACGCTGGCTGACTGATTCGTCATGGAACGAAAGTGATGACACTACTTTTAAAAGGCAAAAGATGAGAGGACGATAGTGAATGTGTGCTCAGAATAAAACGGCGTATGTGCCCAAACATATTGACGTCTTTTTAGGAATTAAAATTTTATTAATTGAAAAAATTCTTTACAGAATTTAGATACTAGTATTTTATACAATTTAACTTTCAGACATCCTTTGACTAAAAACTACATAGTAGTTATTTCATAAAGTCCAAAAAATTAATTAGTTACCCGAACTTTGCATTTTTTTTGTATCGAGAAAATTTAATTGCAATCGTGTTTTCAACTTTGTGAGAATTTAGATCATATAGTCAATACTATATTCCCGTTGTAAGATCTGTAGTCCAGATATGTACGAAGAAAAGTAAAAAATAAAAACCGTATTTTTACTGACCTATCCCCTTAAGAAAAGTCTACAACGCCCGAAAACCTTCCATTAACCTACAGCAATATCGGAAGAATTTTCCTTGCTAACCCTCCAACCGCGACCTGGTGGTCTGAAGTGGGCTGAAATATTTGGCGTGCCAAGTGCCCTACACTGTGTTCGTCACGCTGTCTTCGTCAAAAATGTTGTCGAAAAACTGTAAGTGGGGGCTGCCGTAATTAAACCTCGGCATTTGACGGAGAAATGCGTCGATGAGATTGTTCAAAGGGCTCGGCGATGGAGGGTTGAAAGGGGGCTCGTGCAATTATTTTTTACGGGGCTTTGGGTGTTAAATTTTTGTTCTGATGTAGGTGAGTGCGGAAGTGTGGGATGCCTCTGAAAAAGGAATTATATTTCTTTGTGGTGTGACTTTTGTTGGAGGATGTGAGATCATTAAAAAAAGGGCTGGAGAATTTTGATGCTTGTAATCCGTTTTTATGACTGAAATCTTTCGATTTTAGCCATGTATTTAAAAGGCACGTTTTAAGCATTCTTCTTAAATCTGGAATCATAAAATCTCTCCGATCTATTTCTAACCGATGGATAAAGTTAACCGGTTAACGAATGTCAAACTATTTGAAGAATGTCCGCCATTTATCTTCTTCTAAAGTTTACTTGTAGATTTAACGAAACGCAGAACGCTGAGTTAGAATCCAGGCAGAGTCGGAATTCATCACCACACCTGAAAAACAACGGCAAAAGAAAGTGTTGTGTAAAAACCGAAATGTACCACAAAAAAATCGAATACAGAGTCTCATCATACCCTCATCATTCCGGCGCGCCTATGGCTAACTCTCACAGTAAGCAGGGCTGAGTCCCAGCAATGGGAAACTAAAACACCGATCCTGAATATTTCACGTTACCTACCCTATCCCATATCTAACAAAACCTAAATCATAACACTAAACCATACAAAACTAACTAAAAACTATGAGTTCGGTTCTCATAAATATGCAATTAAATAGCACCATAATAAATTACCGGATGATACCTACGTTCATACGCATTGCAAATGTTCGCGGCACTACACTTGAAATAAATCATAGCGGTAAAAATTATGGGGTTTCCTATGTGGTTTATGTTATTGTTTTTAAGGGTAGTTATTAAATGGTGGCTGTTTGTTTTGTTTTTTTAAAGTTATGGACTCTTGGTGTGTGGTTTGTAGTCTAGCTTTTTATAGATTGTTAGTTTTGTTTATTTTGTGAGGACAGGAAGATCAGTGGTCAAGCTAAGATTTTTTAGGCTATTAGAACAGCAGTTTTTCTTCGTTAACTTCGCTTTAGGTGGAACGGAAGGGACTGTCACACGCAGAAATGTATAACTATCTGTACGAGAACTTATGGTTTGAACCGTGACAGCAAGACTCACTAGTTGACTTTACAACATTTCTAGTAATAAATACTCGTACTAAAGTAATAGAGATAACAAAGGCTTTTTTTTTTTTTTTTTTTTTTTTTTTAGCGTGGTAAAATCATCAAATGAGTCCTCCAACCCCGGGCAGGGCGGGAGGGACTGTCAGACTTCTACTGACTAAAATCCACGGTGTCCTTCATAGCCTGTTACGTTCCGGGGTTACGGTAAGGGAATAATCCCGCGACCCCGGCAGGCTTTGGCCCTCTGAGAGGGGGGCCCCGTCATTATGCTGACGCTCTTTGAGGCGCGCGTGGGACACAACGCGCCGTCGACCCGGGCATGGTCCTTGGTCGGGCAGCGAGTTGCCGTTTACTCGCTGCCCGCATGCCCGCGCCTACGGTGGCCGGAGATCATCTTGCGACGTCCGTCGCCGTGGGCGCCTACCACTGCGGCTGGGGCGGAGGGAGGACGCTGTCCTCTCTCGCTCGCGGCCTGCCTCCTCCTTTACGAGCATTACTGCCTCGCAGAAGGAGCTGACCGCTTCCCACTCCGTCTCGCCCCGCAGCATGGCCGCAACCAATGCCGGGCGCGAGAGGTCTCCGCCTATCGCAGCCGTGAGGACACGTCGGTGCTCCGCCCAAGCTGGGCAGTCTTGCACCGTATGCTCCACCGTGTCCTCCGGGCGATCTTCGCAGTGGTGACACCCAGGCGTCTCCTCCTTTCGCATCAGACACAGGTACCTCCCGAAACTTCCGTGTCCGGTGAGGACCTGCGTCAAGCGGTAGGTCAGGACGCCATGACTTCTCTCCAGCCACTCCTCAAAGAGGGGTCTTACCGCCGCAATTGCGGCGTGCCCGGAGATAACAAAGGCTTAGTATTTATTACTAGTTGTAAAGTCAACTAGTGAGTCTTGCTGACACGGTTGCAACCAGAAGTTCTCGTATACATTTCTCTGCGTGCAGACTCGTATTGACTAAAATCTACCGTGTTCCTTCAATAGTCCGGTTACCGTTTGAAACCCCCAGTCGCAAACCCAGCAGTCGTTTTGGTCTCTATGAACAATGCAAAAGTAATAGTGTAAAACTGTTTGTAACTGTAGTGGGTCCATAAAGTGAGTGCATAATTTCATCGTCCACGCGAATAGAAGGTTAAAAATTTGCTCATCTAATTAAAAACACACACAAAATAATACAAAGATCAAGGGAACACAATCTCCCCAAATGGCAAGACAACCGAAAATTTTAAAGCTGATGAACCGCCAATATGTTGTAAAATAGTAATTTAAACGTTGAAAAACGGAAACAAATAATCATCAACACAGTCATTTATTTCATCAATAAACCAGCAAAACAAATATCACCCAAATAAATTGTATCATTATTAAATAAAAAATCGACTCCCACGCACACACAAACACAGGCGTCCTTTAATCTAAAAAGCAATAAATTACTCGCCACGTCCGAGCTTACACGATTTTTTACTAAAACCTTCGTTTTTTGTTCGTTGTTCGTTCCCAAATATTTCAATAACTCGATAACTGCCTGCTACCAGTTATTTCGGTGTTATAGTTGGATCAAATCTAATCTTTTATCTCACCGTATCTTAGGGTGTTGATCCAGTAAAGGCTAGCTGAAGATGTGTGGATTTTCTTTGATGTTGGTTCAGTAGGTTCGGAAATGTGCGAGTTTCTTTTTGTAAGGCTCTTGGTATACTTATCTACTTATTTTTGGAATTTAAGAATCGTACCTAAATAAGGTTTGGTAGATTTTCATATTTTAGGAAGTAAAAAGACGGTGTATGTTCCATCATTCATGAAGCTAAAAGTAAGCTTATTAAATTATTCACAAAAAATGCAATAAATCAGCATTATTTTGATGGATGCAAGTGACAGCTTGCCATGCTCCGTGGTGGTGTAAAGGGAGGCCTATGTCCAGCAATCAACGTCTTCCGGCTGATGATGATGGTGATGATGAATCAACATTAGGGATGAATCATTTTAAAAGTCAAAACTACTCTTTTTTAATAATTAATTCTACATTTCTAACCAATGACAATAAAGCCTCTTGACTGCTCATACGGGCGACTCAGGTTCACGACGCATCAGTGAAATTGCACGTATATTAGATGAAATATCACTGACCATTTTAGTTTTGACCGATTGAGTTAATTGATCTCTCCACACGCGATTATTTTGATAACTTTTTGAAATATTTCTGTCAAAGTAATTATGTTTTCTCGTTCAATTAAATGGTGTGGGAAATCGTCTAGAACATCCAGCAATAAAAAGGATGGCATAACTTTTCATCGGTAAGTAAATTATATTTATAATTTGATAGTGTTATGAATAATTGCAGGGCTCAAGCTAAACTGGTTGTTTACGTTTAAGGCACACAAAATGTACACCGCGTTGATGTCTTTTTGAAAAGTCCCTTACCCTCAATAAATCTATTGTCAAACAGACAGGCGTGACGAACGCGAAGCGAGGCGTTTTTGTTTGTAATGTATGCAATTGTTTGAAGCCTGTCACATAGACTATCGGATCGCTTTCGCATTTTTATATGCCATGATTCGGTTCGGTTCGCTATCGCCTGTCTGTTTGACAAAGGCTTAAGTATTTTCAATAAGTGTGTCCCTTTCCATCTGTAGGAATGAATAGAAAGAGACAGATGCATTGCTGTAGTGTTGCGACTACTTCGAAACTAAGTCTTTAAAAATATTGTCGATAAAAATAACGATGTGCCCTAACTGTAGAAAAGTAACGTTACTTAATGTTTACATTTTAGATTTCCAAATAATTATAACAGAAGTGAAATAAAAGTGGATCAATGATGGCAACAAGGAAAATTGGTTTCGATTTTACGAGTACTTTGATTAAATTTTAGCATTAATTTAAATAAAGTTAAAACAGAGTTACGTAATTGTTTTATTTGCACCCATTTAACGCCCAATCACTATAGTTAATAAAAAAAAGAATAACCAGACATCGTTATGTTCGATTTTATCGATATTAGGTATTGTAGCAAAACTGACTTGTGCATCACTATTTTGGAACATTCGTCCTGACATTGTATTGGCCAATCACAACCGCTGTTTTTTCTTCGTCCCCTGACCCGCAGTGGTGAGATGTGTGCCTTGACGAAATCGGTCTATGAGCTCTCAAGTGATTTAATTCTCTTTGTTTCTAACTCATAAAAAAAAACACGATGTATAATAAACAACAGCCTATCTCTTCATAGCATATCCGACACTACACAGCCATCTTTACCGTTACTCTTCGATCTTCGTGTGTGATCCGATATCGACGCATAACATTACTTTGAACGGCGCGTGCGCGGCCCATCCGCCAGATAATGTGGCGATAAGGAGTGCTTGTTAAAATCTTTTGATCTCAAGCCTGCGTAGGAGAATTTTTTCTCATTTTTGAGGTTAACGAGAAAAGATGGTGAGTTACAATTGCAATTGTTTGGATAAAATCAAGATCAAATAGAAAGGTAGCCTTCTGTTTCTGAGATCAGTCTATCGTACAAAAGGCATGTTTGTATTTATTAAACAATTTAATGTTTGCCTATTTCTGCATCTGTGCTGCCTAGAACGGTCTTATTTGCCTATACTTTTAAAACATGTAGATTTTAATGTAAAGCACCAGTTGAAAGTTACCTATTGTTGGAGCGCGTACTAAATTAGGATTAATTCACTCATTGAACATCAATTAAAAAAAAACAGTACCCTAAAAACCATCGCCTTTCGCATCCTTCTTACAATTTTTGTTTATAACTGTGGTGCGCCACGCAATGAGCTGGTGAGGGCACCTTATACGCGCGGTCGAGGGACGTGATGCCCCTTCACGCTGCTGTTTCATTTGACTACAATAGTTTCGTTTTATCTGAAAAGCCAATGATCATTTCACTTATCAAATTATAGGTCGGTTCAATATCGGGCATCAATAGGACTAATAAAAATATAATAATTATTATTTATTCATACTTGAAAAATACAATTACGAATGTATGCTCTTCTAGAAAGAGTCAAAAGCCAATTGTTTATAAATTCCTAGAATAACATCTTAATGTTGTATTTTAACATTTAATTTGATGTTATATGTAATAGAAAATAAGCTAAATTGGTGAAACCTATTATCAATATTGGTAACGAAAAACATCTTCAAATAAAAAATACCAGTTAAGATCAAGCGTTAGATTTCCTTACGAGTATAAAAGTCTATTTCATCTTTAAATATACAATTTGATACTTATTTTGATTGCTCAGATAAATCTTAATCATTTAGATGAACGCAAATGTAAAGGAGATAGGCAACTATCTATCTATTATATCGCCCATGTCCATGGGCGTTTTTACATCCTAATTGAAATGATACTTGATACGAATCTCGGTTGAATCAGATTAGTTTTCGCCCACCAATGTGCGACAAACGAAAGAGATGCTACTCGGATTCTGTGTAGGTTTTGTGATTAAATGGAGCATTTGATATGGTTTGATGGACGATAAAAGTAGTTGGGTAACTAGTTTTCAATTGCAATCAGGATTATTTTCTCTGTTATAATAACGAACGGTATGTAAATGATTCTGAAATAAATGTTATTTATAATTAGCCACCGCCAGTCGCCTTGCCTTGTTGATTATACAGCCATTTACCGGTTATAGAATATTTTTACGCTTAGTAAAAAACACAGACCATATACCTCAGTGCTAAACATCAAAATACGTTCAGCAATTCTGGCGTGACTGAGTAACAAACATCCATTCAAACAATAATTATATTTTCACATTCTGATAACAGTCTATTCCTTTCCTAAATTATTTCAATTTATTTTACTAAACAAATCCTAAACAAGTCCTCGTCCTTGAGAATTAAACGATTTACGAAACCAATGTCCTTGGAATTAATTTGGTGTAGAGTAATACTATGCCGATCCTACGAACCTATTAACGAATTCAGACGATTCATTCGGTATAAATACAGTTTGTGATCATAAACTACGAAAAGTACATTATTAATATATAATTAGTTTTCTTCTGAACACATTGAATGCCTAGGCAATTTGACTGAAAAAAAAAAGCTATTATATCCGGTTGTTAGATTATCGAAACTGAATAAGATAAATCATTCAGCATGACATCAACTTAATACATTTTTCTCTGAGTTCTAACTTCACAAATAGAATTACTCTTGATTTTGATGATTTTTATTTTGTAAATAATAATTCACTGAATTATAGAAAGAAAAAAAAATAGTCCATTTTCAGTACTCTTTTTGGTGGACTAATTAGGTATTATGTACGGCAGTCTGGAGGTCTAAGAAGGCTTTTGTTCGGCAGTGGACGTCTCACGGCTGATAATGATGACGCTGTCAACTTGCGTAGCTACATTTAATTTATTCACAAGAAAAACAATTATGTCTTTTCCATTTATCAGCTTGATAAATCCCTTTCCAAGCAACATGTAACTTATGCTTAAAACGAAATACCCCATTCTAAAACTTAAACCCGACGCATTAAAGTTGAAACTAAAACAACACATAAAACGTTGCTAGGGTCTAAACAATAAGCCCCTCTTTATTGTAGTCAGCGGGCAAAAGACACTCGGCAGCGGAGGGAGCCGCAGTGCGTCATAATTCGACTCCGGTGACTAACTGCCCAGTTTACAGCGGGATAAGTTTGAAATTATTGGCTGGAAATTATAGGAAAATGGCTGCGGGAAAGTTAGTGATAGATAGACTGAAAGTTGCTTTATTTTATGGTGGTTTATCAAGTATTTAAGCTATTTTAAACTGAATATAATTCAGTAACAAAATTTGTTTGTGTGGGTGTGTAATTCAATGTTACCGTTTTTAGCGTAAAAAAACATGAAATTAGTACTTCCCGATACATGGAATAGATGGAGCGGAAGGGACTATCAATTTCGTACTGGATTAAAATCAACTTATTCTAGTCAGTTGCCCTTTGTGTTTCAAAGCCTGTAAGTCCGGGTAATTCAATAATACTTCGCATTTTTTATTGGAATATCGTCATGATAATTATGATAGCTTTTTCTATCAGTACTAGTAATTAATAATAGCAATCGCTTTTATTCTCTTTTTGTTTTTTTTTTATAACATCGTATTACACCACATATTATTATTATCGACAAGTTTATCTTCTCAATTTATATCTTTATTTATTTTTGCAGATAATTAGGTCGTCTTTGGTTAAATCTTGTCTTTAATAAGGCCATCTTGCTGTAGAATTCCATTTTTCCTCTTTGGAACATCTAGGACGACTCTTATTATAATTAGAAATGGCGTTTGATGTTGCTAACTTGCAGTGAGCAAGCATCTATGTTCTATAATTGTTTGAGAATTTATTTATTTTTCTTCATATAGGGTTAAAAAACCCAGCTTACTCAATAAACACTTAAATCTTCAAGAGAAGCCACTAAAAAACACTTCTCACCATTTTATTTCCTCTAAAAATCCAAAAAGACGCAACCAGTACCGCATACCGCATTAAAACAAAACGTGGTTTCCCTCCAAGACTAGAGCTAGCAGCTAGACCAACCACAAGTCTAGGTCTTAAGTACTAAAGCTGTTTCTAGGTAATTACTTTCGCGACGGGACGCCGGGATCAAGTGACATTAAATTAATTTTAAACGGAGCATGATAGTATTTTAGGACATATTCTATAGTAAGTGTAGTTGCTTGATAGTTTTATTAGTTCTGGCCCTATTTTGACCTTTAAGTAATTGGGTAGTGTTAATGGCTTAAATATCATACCCTAGACTCCGCACCAAAGTGCGGCTACCAGTGTTAGTGCAGCGGGCAGTAACGCGCAGCACGTGAGCTTCCTTGCGGCCTGTAATTGTTTTGTAAACTGAAGATTGTCTCTTAGAACTAAGATGATAACCTTAATAAATGTTTTTTTCCGTTTTAAATAAAAACAATTGCGGCTTGCCGTAACTTGATTTTGTCAGTTTGCAACCCTTGCCTTAAAAAAAGAATGCTGACCGCTGCGTCAGTCCCTTTGCTTAAGTTCTATACTTCTGCTGTATTCATAGAACGTCCTCAGTCAAAATAAGAGTATTTACTGTCAAGTTAGTTTTTTATAGAAACTGTTAGCGTAGTATCTGGTTGACACTGAAGGACTCAAGAATGAAAATCAACATAAGTAAAAGCTAATAATAATAGGAACAACACACAAATAAGATACTAAGGTGTGACGCGTGTAGGTTGCCTTGCATGTGGAATCTAGAGGATAATATTATTATCTGTGGTTGATGGATAATTTCCACGTGATTATTGCTTGAGTTTGTTATGCCACATCGTTTCCTAAACTCCAATTATTTCAATTGATTAGTGTGTTTTGCGGAGTGTGTCCCGGTTTTTTACTTGTAGTAATAAATATTACTTATATGCTAGAATAAATGACAGTGCCACGGAAGCCAGCCCTCTTTGAGAGATTACAGTCCATTTCCTCTGACACAGAGGGGCATCTGGTAGCAGTAGGAACATTACAGGCTGATAATGCTATACTTCAGAAGCCTCTGAAACTTCATAGAAATGTGCAATCATTTACGTATTACTTAGTATTACTTGAAAAAGTCAAGAAGGCAATTCTTGGTTATCTTATCCTACAAAAACCTCTTCGGACTATCTTAATTCTAAATTAATTAACTGTCTTGTCTTAATTAATGTCTTAGCATTAAGGGCTATTTTATAACGAACTGGAATAAAGGCGAATCAAGTTCGTATAACTCTTGTCTAGATATTGGTATTAGCTTTTTTTCGACATAATCCCGCTATATTACGAGTATTCCCAACATTGTTAATTTTCAAAGCCAGAATTAATAGTGGTGACAACTAGTAAAAAGTCCAGCTATGAAGAGATTTACTTCTCCTTTTTTTTCATGTCGATGGACTCAAATTATATAATTCGACCATTACGTAGGTAGTCACCTCATATCTTTAACGTACTTTTTGATTTTTGTTGATTTGATTTTCCATTACGATAGCGCCTTGTATTCACCTAAAAGTTTTAAATAAGACTTAAAAATGTATTTTTATCTATACTAAAAACAATTTGCCTAAATATTTTTATTCATACTTCATTTAGAAAGTTCAATAAACTTGGCTTAATACTGCCCTAAAAGCGTTAATAATCTGATTAAACTGGTGATTTCACTTTGATCCAATATTGAGGTTACAGCTATAAACACAGGCATTTCCGTGGGATGGTATTATAGTTGAAGTAGTTCTGTGCATTGAATGTCATAAATTAAGTTCGAAAGAAATTAATTTAAATATTCATTAAGAAATCTGATTGAAATTAAATATTTCATCGGTTAAGTTAATCTTAAATACAGTTAACTTCATAGTGTTTACACAAATTACGATCGCTCATATACTACTCTACAACGACTTTCAACGGGATGGACTATGACTTTCGTCAATTTTGTCAATCCTTGCCACAAAATGCCATTTGGTTAGAGATCATTCAATGTTTGAATTATAAAGTTTTACAAACTTTACATCACTCTCTTGCTTCAACATCCCATGTCGTACAAATCTGCGATCTTCGTTCAATCCTGACTTATGATTTTTTAACCATTACTTATCTTTTCTGTATCAAGTGCGCGTTCATAAATGTTTAAATTTACATACACCAACAGGCAAACCTGGAATAGCTATCTGAAAGCTAAATATTTATTCCGTGCGGGAATCGAAGTCATGACACGCAAGGCAGCAGTCCATCACTCAGCCTCTAGACCATTTACGGCATAAAATAAACAAGTTATTAATATCCAACGACTCCTGTCTTCGTAAAAATCAATAAACGCCATAACAACTTCAGGTAACACCAGGAGCCATATACTGATTTACGAACAGAAATAAAGTTATGAGTCCAACCGACTTTAAATAAGCGCTTTCAAACTAATTGGTTTGTCAAAAGGTTAGCTAACGTCGAACTACGATAGTACCGCAGGAGGTAAAGGTTACTATGAATGTAAGAACAGAAGGCCCACGTCATGCCAAATAATCAAGTTGATAGAACTTTTGTTGGAAAAGTAACACAAAGTTTTCAATTTAAACTGAAATAGGTTGGGTAAAGGGGGATTATTTGGTGAGACGGGCAACTCAGTGATAGTCTTAAAAGTCTCTCGAAACGTTACCTATGCATGCAGTACTGAGAAATGATGCAACTAGTTCACAACTAAAGTGGACAAGATGTAGTGACACATTATTTCGCATTACAGCATGCATAGGCATGCAGCATGCATATCCAAGTCTTTTACGAGTCGCTGTAAGGAATTGTAGCTCCGTCGAAAACAATCTGAAGAATCTTCGTCGAGTCAATTTTTGAACGCAGCCTGCCGACAACAATGACTTGAGTCTTCGCAGGGTTTACTTTCAAGCCGTGAGTCGAACTCCAATCTGAAATACGTGCTAAGTCTGCATTTACCACATGCACCGCCTCAGACAATTTATCTAAGGGAGCTTACGATTGCGCTTTTACTTGTAGTGAAATGTAAATTGTGTGAATAAAAAAGTGTGTATGTGTGCTGCCGCTCGGCGCGGAACAGTTTTTTCTGTTGTTTTGTAAGTGGATAACATATCTGTATATATAGAATATCATTGAGTGAGGGGCAATATTTTTAAAATAAAAAATAATTCGCTTCTAGTTTGCATCTTATCTGCACTATCCAAGAAATATTTCCAAGGTCCAAGAGAAGTACGCTTCTCTTTCAAAGTAGATCTTCTTCATTTCCCTGTTGAGTGTTCCAGGTGACGGTTTTATTGCAAGAACGTTATAAATAGCAATAAAATTACTCGCTCAATGGCGCCACGATGCTTGGATTGATTTATTATACCTTTTAATGAGTAGTTTGACGTGAGTCGTTTTAAATGAGATCTCTATCTTAATACGTTAGTTTGGTACTTTGGGGAAAATGCCTGTGCCTGTTTTTGAGTTTTGAGAGCAAATTGTTCATTCAGAAACTAACTAATCATCACAGGTCAGTAAAATTATTTCGATGCACAATAAAGAACTTTATTGTATTTATTAATCCATCTTTATAATTAGGACTATTTTAAAAACTCATTCCTTTGTTTAAACAAACGTTATCGAGTAAAACTATAAAAAAATATAATTATAGTGCCATTTATTTCTATGAAAAAGTAATCATTGGTTGGCTATCCCAACCAAAAAGAAAAACAAATCGGTAAAAATCTTGATATTATATTTATAGGAAAATTAAAATTTAGAAAGAACAACTTTCAGCCAGATCATAAATGGAATTAAAGATAACTAAAGACCAATATACCCTATTTTTAACAGGGGCTGCAATTTTTTTTCTGTTTTACTTAATTAAAAATAAGGATTTATATTCTACACTATTTAAAAACACAACTTAATGTTTAAATATTATCCACATCACTATAGGCAGATACCTTTCCATAAAACCCTTAAAATAACAGAACATAAGGATAAAGTTCCAACTTATAACCCTCTTTGCAAAGAAAAACGCAATAACATTATGAACTCTGGAAGTTTTGGGTAACTTTGCATTGGGGTGCGTATTTTTGGTGGCAAGGTCACCGGGACCAACCGCTCGAACAAGTTTATTATGTAGATAGTTGCCAACTGCGTTAGATATTCTGAACGGCTCCTTGGGGATGTTATTGTTAAAACATTTTATCTATGCTTTAGTATTTTGAGTGGTTTTGATAAGAACCTTTGCCGGCTTTTGCAGAAATAAATACATTATTACAATTTATTATTAAAGGAGTAAATTAACCGTTTTCGGCATGAAAATCGCTAAATAAATTACCCTGCTCAAAATTGTGCGGAGTACCCTTAGCAAAGTATTTCGAAAGTAAACTGGAACTTCCTGACGATTTCAAATTGACTTTTGCAAGAAAGCACATAGTTTCTACTTCGGAGGCGTGTTCCATTTTTTCACACAAAATCTGCTCAATTTAACACACTGACAGAATAGTGCAGACGCGTAGTTTTATCTCGTACGACATACAATATTTATTATAATTTATCTATTCCAGAAGATTCTTTGACAGTGTCTTGACAGAAAAATACCAAGATACGTACTGTACAAGTTCAAAAAATACAGCCTGATTTACAGATTGCAAAATTTTTAACTAGTTGCAATACAAATAATTGGATTTTTACTCGTAAAATTAAATTATCATCAATAGTTGATCATAGTTATCTATTTTATTTCGTATTTCCTGCAAGAGGCTGTTTAAAATTAAACCATCAATGGCAAAGCCAAACATAATATTTTCATAACTTCTTTGATTTATTAAATATTGATAGCAAACCACTCGATAACCTTGGGCCCTTACATAATATCCAGTAATACCTTGATACACATTCCATGCTCATCTTCAATCTATAAATTATTTAATAACTAACACCAATTAAGAAATTATTTTAAGATCAAAAGGTCAACATAGCCTTTGATGTTTATTTTATGAATATTCAACGGTTCCAGTAATTTGGGGTCATTAGGTACCTTCATGACTTTGGTCAAAGCGAGCTGTGGATTAATGGTACCACAGTTATGTAAATATACCTAGTACCTACAATAGGCTCGATATCGCAGAAAAATCTTTATTATAGTAGCCACCTTAATTGCGAACAATACTCGTAAGTAAGTAATCCATTTTATTGTTAGTAAAATGTATCAAAAATATGCATTGAACTTAGCACATTATGAAGAGTAAGAGAGGATGAGCGCATTTTCACTTTGACTTTTCTTTCATTATGTTCTCTTTTTTAACTTATTAACAACTTCAGCATATGATGCATATATCTAACAAATAATAAATTGAATATATTCCTCCAGGGTTACAAATCTCAAATAGTCATTCAGGGTAATTTGGTTCTTTTTCTGGTATCTCATAAACCACCCATAATATCGTAAATAAAGTTATGATTTTAGTGGTGGTTAGTCAGCCGAGGGATGACGTTTTATTATATTATGGCCGTGATAGCTCAAAGATATGAGCCTGTTTACGAGTACATACATTATGTATGCGTAGTAAAATGACAGGTTTATTAATATGAACGTATGTAAATGTTTAACGAAGTAAATGGGCTTTTATCTTTCAGGGCCTGATGTATATAATGTAAATATGCATATAATCAAATGTTGATGGCTAAGAATGGTAGGTATTTTTGCTATCAACTTTTTTTAGACTTGACACTCTCGTAATATGATAAGTTTTAGTACCATGTCTGATAGTTGAATCTCGTAATGCTGACAGAAAATTGTAGCTCCTTTGATGGGATTTAAAACATCACCAAACGACTCTTTCCACCTTGGGTAGAGCAGAAGTGACTGACAGACTGTAAACTATTGTGAAACAGACAGGCGAAGCGAATACGATCCGAAGCGTTTTTATTTGTAATTTATGGAATTGTTTGACTCCAGTCACACGAAAAAGGGGAAGCGATCCGATAGTCTATGTGACTGGCTTCAAACAATTCCATACATTATAAACAAAAACGCTTTGCTTCGCGTTCACCTTGCCTGCCTGTTTGACAATAGCTTTACTGACTAAAAAACGCCTTGATTGCACATGCTCCTTTGAATTACCGAGGAGATAATCATACAATAAATATTACTACATTTGTAATAATAAAGATGATGGTACTTTTTTCATCCGACAGATACTGGGAATTTAGAGTTAATCTTAATGACGGTATTCTTAAATCATATTTCCTCACCTTTTACCCAGATATAGCCCCCGGAAACTAAAACAAAACCGCTCTACTAATACAGTATGATACAAAAATATTGAGTGACCTTTCGACCTCAAGTAGAATGGTTGCCTCGGCCTTGCCAAGGCATTTATGTTTATTGATGCGTCAAACGGCCCCGACTCGTTATTTATTTGAATGGATTTCATAAATAAGTAATGCAATGTTTTCCATGATCTACAAGAGAATTTTCTTTCATATTTTCTTGTTTTGATTTGTGAAGTTAGTTGTTTGTAGGTTTGTTTCGAAAGGCTGAAAAGAGGTTTCGATTTTCTCAGAATAAATTGTGCTCAGTGAACTGATGTTTTTGTTTTACATTATCGGCCCCTTTTTAGTGATTTGTTGTCCAGGGTTAACAAAAATTGAGATGAATGAGTAAGAAGTTACGAGTTCGTATTATCGTTAGGTAAAGAACGTGCATTTTAGGGTTGACCATTCAATTTGCAGAGAAAAAAAAAATCAGTACTGCATTAAAAACAATAGATCTGTTTTATTCTCAACATACATAATATGTATTTCTTTTAATTTTTCAGCACTTTATTACTTCCAGATTTTAGTACTGCCATGCAAATACAAAACTAGAAAATAACAGTTACCAAGTAACAAGTACTAAAAATACTCGTATAAAATACTCTTCTGTATCAAAACGAGTACAATACAAAACCTCATCTATCGCCCCCGACTTCCCCCAGTGACACAGTTCTTTAACATAAAAACCCGGTACACGACAATTTTCCGTGACGTCGAGGCATTGAAACGAAGTCATTTTGCTTGCATTTAATAAAAATAACACTTTTTTTTTGAACCGGCTCAAAGTAAAGGGTTCTCGCTGAAGTAATCGAGTGTCATTACTCGACTATGAATAAATTACACAAGTTCCAGACCCGCTTTGGGTGCTGGTGTAAATTTTGAGCGAAGGAGATTTTTTGTTTTGTATTTTTTATCATTTTTGTAAATTGAGTTTCTATTTTAATTTTAAGAGCTTTTGAGTACGGTACAGTGTTTTAAATGTTGGTTGTAGAGTGTGAAAATAAAATAAAATACTTGACGCAGTTGTCATACTACTATATTTGTTTATTTTTACCGAACTTACGTTTGTTTTTCGACGGTATACACATCATATAATTTTTCATGTTTTGTTACTGTTTGTAAGACTTTCTTCCATCTAACTAGAGATTCATTGTAACTCCAAAGCAGGATCAGGGGGGGGGGGGGGTTATTACTCGTACAACGTCTTAAAATTAGGCTTGTTCCGGCGAGTGAAAGTGACAGAGCTATACAAGTCGTCTAGCGCCATCTCGTTCACTCACTAGAACAGGCCTGGTTTTAAGACGTTATAATACCCCCCTGGAGCCTTACCTCGACCTCTTAACGCAATCCAGTTTAGGCTGAGGGAAAGAGACACAGCTGTCCAAGTCATCTAGCGCCATCTCTTTCCCATAGCCTAAACTGGATCGCGTTAAAAGTTCATGGTAGACCACCAGATCTGCTTCTATATTGTCACCGTCCTTCAAAGGCATGACTCAACTGAACTCACGTTCGTCATCTTTTTCATCACCCAAGTGAGCAATCAGATACATATTATTTATAGAAGCAAAAGTTTTTGTAAGGGATCTTTACGAGGTCGCGGGATTATTTGCTTACCGTGACCTCGGAACATAAAGGGCTATTGAAGGATACCGTGGATTTTAGTCAGTAGAAGTCTGACAGTCCTTCCCGCCCTGCCCGGGGTGGGAGGACTCATTTGATGATTTTACCACGTTAAAAACTTGAGAAGTGTCAAGGGACACCCGGATGGAACGAAGTTAACAAAAATAATAAACACCACACTGTTCAATGCGAAATAGAAAGACGAAAAGAAAATATCTGGCTTGCTTTCTATTAGAAAGAGAGAGACAGAGAAACATGTGCACGCCGCAATACGACAAGAGTCACGAGGAACGCGGGTTGAGTGAGGGGTACGGGGCGCGGGGTGCAGGCCGAGGTGCGGGGCGAGGCAAAAAACTGTCGTGCCAACTTTTCGTAAGAATTTTTACGTCTAGCCCCCTTTCACAACGCGCGATAACGAACTTCGTTCCAAAAAAAAATAAAAAAAGGGATCTGAGCTTTATGATAAAAATTTCGCAGTAGTGTTTTGTTTTGTGGGATATGATATTTTTCAATACTTGAATACCTCGTATATTGTCGTGTGTACTGCATCCTACAACAAAGAAGTCGATTATAAATCCGCGATATGTTCCAACAAAATTGTAACCAAAACACATTAGCACCACCCATCACGCCGTATTCCCATCAAACCAACCACAAGTTGTATCGTACGGAGCGAGTGTAATTCGTTATTATATCACATTTGAACTCGACCCACGTTAAAATTGCCAAAGCCCGCCGGCAAATTCACCCAGCAAGGCGGCTTTTTGGCTTAAAAAATATTATTAAAGGGTTAATGTTAAGGGTTATTCATAACACTTTAGCGTTACAACGGGTTACAAAAAAGGTTCTCCGCTGTTTAGGAGTTTTTGGGCAGGATTTTGAAGACATGGAGGTTCGTTCGTGGCTTGAATCGCAATGTTCGAAGACGGATGTTAATCAAAGTGTATTGTGGCAGTTTATGTTCTGAAGCATTGTTAAGGAGTTTATTGGTACCTACTTTTTAGTGTAAGGTGAATGGGAGGCCTGTAAATGTTAAGGTGTTTTTCGTTTTGTGAGCGTCGCGTGTTGATTTGAGGGAGAGAACGAGGGTAGTTTGTTTCGCACAAATTCTTTCGTGTTTAGTAAATCAAGTTTATGGCCGGTGAAGGGTGAAACTTGTTACCGTGAGTGGTGAACTGCCGGTAATCGTCTCGGGAATAAAGGCGGTGTATAAAAACAAAAGTTATTGGCGTTGAGGTTTATACTTACATATTACCTACCTACGTAAACTTATAGGCTAGTATCAACCAAGCAATCTTGATACCAGCTTATATGTTTCAAGGGTTTAGCAGAAATTACCTAATAGGCATAAATTCAAACGTATGTTTGTTTGTTACCTTTCACGGCTAAACTACTGAACCGATCAAAATTTTCGTATTTACATTGTCAAGTCCAGAAACTTAACTTATGTTGAACCCTCGTCACTGAGTTGATTGTCAATGTATGAATTAGCTAGCTTTAAAATCATTGATATTTTGCTAATTGTTATTAAAACACAAATATACACTGGACAGCAAATAAACCGAGCCACCCGCTACCGAGGCACTCTAATTCGATTTTCTCAAAAACTAAAAAACCTACAAGTATCAAAGTTGTACCTACAGAAAGTACGTTTCATGGTGATTGAAATGAAGGGAAACTTATTGGGTTTAATCAATATTTCAGTGTTTATTAAGGATTTTACAAAGAAGAGTCGTTTTTAAGAGCCGTGCATTATCATGCATCAATTGCATATCCTGTCCGATATATCCTGCGTAAGGTACCACATGGTCTGCGAGGATTTCAGTAATGTAGCGATGAGAAGTCAGTCCACGTGTACGGCCCGTCGGTGTGATGAAAACTAACGCTGTATGTGCTGTTAACGAGATGCCGCTCCAGACCATCCATACAGATCCTCCTCCTTAAGCAACAGTTTCCTCGATGCAACACTGAGAATAACGTTCTCCAGGGCGACGATATACTCTCTGACGTCGATCACTTCCATGTAGACTCACCCTGGTCTCATCAGGGAAGAGTAAATTACTCCACTGCTCTAATGTCCAATCCCTATGCTCTCGAGCAAATTCAAGTCGTGCTTGACGGTGTGCTACCGTTAATGCTGGGCCTGTTGCAGCTCTTTTTGGTGTCAGGTTCCATTCAGCAAGTCTCCTTCTGACTTTATCTGAACTTATGACCACTTGGCGTTCGTCACGCAGACTTTGTTGGACTTAAACTGCGTTGAGGTGGCGATTTCGCAGAACAGTAAGGTGGATATAACGATCATCTGCTGCTGATGTAGCCCTAGGTCTGCCCGTACCTGGACGGCGATCGAATGTTCCAGTCTCTAGGTATCGTCTGTAAACTCGTTGCACCGAAGATCTGCTGATTCGAAGCCTTCGAGCGACTTCACGTTGCAGAATGCCTGCTTGGTTTAATGCTACAGCTTGAGCTGCTTCCTGAGGTGTTGTATCCATTATTAATCGAAAAAAGTAGCAAAAACACACGCGTCTGAGCAAACGATGGACAAAAACTAAAGAAATGATAAGAAATATCCGACTGGGTCATTGCAGAGAAAAATAACGCTAATTTCAAACTCTGGTGAAAACAGAGCAAATCGTTAGCACTGTGTTTGTTGCTTGATTACAATGTGAGTTGACGGTACTTTCGAATTAATTTGTTGTCATTTTAATCACCATGAAACGCACTTTTTTTAGGTATAACTTTGATAGTTGTAAGTTTTATACTTTTTGAGAAAATCGGATCAGAGTTCCTAGGTAGCGGGTGGCTCGGTTTATTTGCTGACCAGTGTATGTAGGTATATTTCAAAGTACGGGTAGTGCTTGACACAAAGAAAAGAAGACTGCTAAGAACTGTTCTCTGTGAAGAATAAACTAACTTAAAAATCTTTTTAAAGGAATCCTCAAGTCTCTTTCCTTTCCTTTTCCCTACTAAAAGATAGCTGAAAGTTGTAATGAGCTGTTTTCGAACACTCAAGTTCTTACAGTCTAGGCAATCTAGACATTCCAAGTTTTATGTGTTAAAAAGTACCAAGTTTCCCTATTTACGAGTAGTTAGTGTTTTGTGAATTGTTAGATCTTTTTAAATGGAATCTAGGTGAAGATAAAATCACGCCTTTTTAACTCAAAACGTATAACAGATGCGAACTCGTATTTACCGCTAGTTAGGCGAACCATACATGGAAACAGTGTCGATTCCCTCAAGCTGCGAGTGCGTGGTGCATGGGTCCAGTAGTCCGTCTACATCCGGCTGCTTAACTGCACCGACCGCTCCAAGCAGTTCAACTGCTCAAGCAGTCGACACTGACTGCTTTATTTATAATTGTTTGTGTATGCTAGGCTAGGCTGGCCTTAGATTTAAATAAAAATACCTACACTCGAGAGCAATGAATCCGGGTCTCTTAAAGAATCCTAAAAATCTCGGAAACTAAAAATGCTAGGTTAATGCTATAAATTGTATTTAATAGACAATGTAATACTCCTTAAATGAAGGTATTAAAACTTCTTAGTTATTGTAAAGTTACCTATATCATAAAAAAATCAAATTTGAAAAAGGGCCACTTTCGAAGATGGAACTACGAAATTACAGCATTTGGTTTTGCTTTTGTTTGTAATCTGTCATTTATGTGGGTACATAAACCATGTTGATAGTGCTCTATTCTCATTATTCAAGCTGAAATTATGTCGCTTACGCCTGAAGAATGCACCAGAATACTTACAATGCTGGAAACCGTCCGGAGTCAGCGCGATACAGCCAGGACTGTCGGTGTGTCGCTGTCAACAGTACAAAGAGTTTTCCGACGTTACGAAGAAACTGGTTCTAACCTACGCAGACCAGGAACGGGCAGAACCAGGTGTACCACAGCACGAGAAGACCGATACTTGGTGAACACCATGCTTCGAAATCGCTTTCTCACAGGAACTGAACTCACCAATCAGTTTCGACGCCGCGGAGGAAGTAACCCAAGTGCATCGACAGTAAGACGTCGGCTTGCTGAATCTAACTTAAAACCCCTTAGACCTGCAAACGGCCCTAAACTGGAGCGTGGGCATCGTATTTCAAGACTAAGATTTGCCCAGAGCCACGTAAATTGGAGTATTGAAGATTGGTCAATAGTTATGTTCTTCGACGAATCAAAATTTATGCTCTGCAAGCACGATGGAAGACACAGAGTGTATCGAAGACCAGGGGAAAGATTCAAGCAAGCATGCATCGAAGAAAAAGTAGCCTACGGTGGTGGGTCTGTACTTGTGTGGGCCGGAATTTCTTCTGAAAGTCGCACAGAGCTGGTGATCATAGAAAACGGCTGTTTAACTAGCGTAAGATATGTGGAAGAAATCCTCAATGATCACGTTAGTCCATTTATGGTCAATTTAGGTGAGCATGCTATATATATGCATGACAATGCCCGACCTCATACAGGTAGGATTGTGAATGACTACCTTCAAGAGATGAACATTACTCGTATGGAGTGGCCAGCGTGCAGCCCGGGTATCAACCCGATCGAGCATGCTTGGGTCGAGCTAGGCAGATGCGTAAAACAAGGAAACCCTCCCCCAATCACGCTTCGTGAGCTCAAAATTGCTCTCACAGAGGAATGGGAGAATATTCCCCAAAATCGTATAAGGAACTTGATGTACAGCATGCCAAACCGCGTAAACGCAGTAATGAAAGCACGAGGAGGCAATACAAAGTATTAACACTTTCACTGTCCGCGCAGCAGACACAATACCTAAACAATAGTCGTGAGTCACATGTGATTCATCGGACAGGGAAGTGGTTAAAATTCAAGAAAATCGTAATAAAGTTCAAAAATTTCATGTTTCCTATTTTTGTTTTAAGGAGAGATCAGCAGTTTTTTCCTTTATGTAATTTTGTGTTAATAAAATGTATGGTGACTCATATTTTTTTTACTTTCATTTAAGGAGTATTACATTGTCTATTAAATACAATTTATTGCATTAACCTATCATTTTTAGTTTCCGAGATTTTTAACATTCTTTAAGTGACCCGGATTCATTGCTCTCGAGTGTAGTTACTTATCATACAAACAAATTATTATGCCTATTTCTTTGGAAAGTACCTTCCTATTTCCTAAAGCAGTGTTTCCCAACCTGTGGTCCGCGGACCCCTGGGGGTCCGCGAGTATATGTATGGGGGTCCGCGGTGTCATCTCTGGACCATACATAAATGCTAATGTCTCGTAATCACTATGCTTAGTTTGCTAACTAAGCGTAGCACGGAGAACGTACGCCAACGAGACTGACAGAGACTGAATGAAGGATGTGAGTGAAATAAGTGCGTGCGTATAATACAAATAACAAATACAGAAACAGATTACAAGTCGAATTTGATTTGACATTACAATTAAATTTTTATTTTATTAAGGGGGTCCGTGAAAACTGTGCTTGATTTCCTAGGGGTCCGTGGCCGGAAAAGGTTGGGAAACGCTGTCCTAAAGAGTACTTATAATATTTCAACGCATATTTTCAGCATAACCCTTTGTAACCCTTTGTGAAATCAGCAAATCTATTGCCACCAACCGTCACAAATCCAGACAAAGATATTACAAAAGATAATACGGCTTAGCATCGAAACGGAAAGTAATTTGTACTGAGATTACATCTGATTTAAACCTAGATAGTGCCACTTATCGCCAGGTGTTCCTATCTGATATATTGGACCGTTTAAGATAAACTTTATGACTCTGATTGTTGCGCTGTTTACGCTCAATTGAGATATTTTGACTTGATAATTTAAGCTGCTTGTTTGAGGTTATTTATGGCAATAGGTTATTAGCTTCTGGCCTATAACACGTAATAAATAACTTTTAAAATATAAAAGTTGCATTTTCCTCTCACATTACCGCAATTTCTTCAACCAATAAAATACTCTTTATCTTCGCGTTTTTAACAACGAAACACGAAAGTATGAAATTCTTTAGTTCAAACAGCAGGTAAGTCACGAAGTCTGATATTAAATTCAGATTTAAAATCTGAATGAGGGCTACACTATGACTGCAAGATTATGGCTGGAAAAGCTGGTTTACTGTGAAATATTACACAAGAATAGTATTTTTTGTAATCTATTAATATTTTTGATTTCATGTTCAGTAAATATTATCGAGGTACCTCATAATTATCTCGGTTTGGTTGCTCGTTTGGAAGGGATGAAAAATGATGTCCTTAGGTTAGCTATAATCCTTAGTTGATAAGTATTTTACTAACCTGTGGGTTAATGTTGCGTGCGTGCGCTGGGTGTCTTTCGCCCAGCAAATGCTGAGTTGGTAACCCTTTTGGTGCGGGCAATGCGGACATGCTCATCAAAATTCTTAATGTGCTTTTAATTTATTATACATATTTTTTTTTTTTTTTGTGCGTGTCCTAATGAAACAGATACTTTTCTATTCTATTCAATCACTAAAATGTATATTTTTCCTTTAATTTCAGAAGCTAACAAATTACTATCGATGACTATGGTGATGATGATAGCGTAAATATCTATGATAGAGTATCAGTACATGAATTAACAAAAAAACAACTTCCATTTTCTTATGAATCAAATGTTTATTCAACAAAAGCTGTGTTAACAAGAGTTCAGTATGAATTAAAAATAGCCGTTTGATAAGCAACTCCTAATAAATTCATAACCCCCGAATAAAAAAGATCGTCTTAAAAAGATAACAGCACAATTCAAAGACATTCTGTACCCTTAATTAGGCTTAAGATAATTTGATGAAAACAACCGCGAATAATGCTTATAAAACGGGAAAAAAAACTGGTAGAGTTTATTTCAGTATTTTTTAATGTACCAGGGAGTTGAAAGGGGCTGTCTCGACAAGGAAATTGGAGGAGCGCCGCACTTGAGTTGAATAGTGTGCCCAGATATTTGATGTTCTTTGAGAATTCCCATTTTTTATAGAACTATAGATTTTTAGATAGTGTGAATCATACTACTATGGAATATTTTAATTTATTGTTTTATGGAAAGACACACAAAAGATTGGCCATACAGAAAACCAGGCTTACTGGGAATGTCGCTGAACTATTAAGAAAACCGACCCCGCGAAATGTGAAGTAGCTAGGGAAAAGAGAGATATAACAAAAATATAGAACTAGTAATATTATAAAGACTTGATTTACGCAGTTTTTAGTAAATAAGAAAATAACTTCATGGAAACGTTATAGACATGGATGAATAGTATAAATAGTGAAAGAAAAATAAATCAATGGTTCGAATACCAAAATATAGGTTTTCAGTTTTAAAGGTTAAACAGCTATAAATACATCAAAATGTCGGTTTTGTAATTAATTTCTGAGTAATTTATTGTGCGGCATTTACGGTTAACACGAGTAACTAATTAGTTTCTAAATATTTCAGAGAACAAAAAACACAACCGTTTAATTTTACATAAACTGATCGTTCTAAAATGAAATAGGTCGGTATTTATTTTTGATGTTTTTCCTGTAACCACTAAAATTATTATGACATACATAATTACACATAAACTTATGCTTTTTTCTCATAGGGGTAATCAAAAACTGCAGAACACAATTCGAATCAATTACAAAAACAATATTTACTAACCATTCCCATCAATGGGAAAACGAATATCCCTTCTCAACAAAACGCATGGTGTCACTACCCTCGAACAGTACACGTCACGGTCTAATGTCGTCGTCGTACATTTATAACAATATTTTGTTCTCTTCCTCTTTGTAACCCGACCCTTTATTTAGAGGAAATTACCCTGTCCCCGTATACCATATACTTGTGATACTTTAAACATACCATTTTCGCGGGCATGCGGGCAGCGAGTAAAGGGCAACTCGCTGCCCGACCATGGACCATGCCCGGGTCGACGGCGCGTTGTGTCCCACGCGCGCCTCAAAGAGCGTCAGCATAATGACGGGGCCCCCTCTCAGAGGGCCAAAGCCTGCCGGGGTCGCGGGATTATTTCCTTACCGTGACCCCGGTACATAAAGGGCTATTGAAGGACACCGTGGATTTTAGTCAGTACAAGTCTGACAGTCCCTCTCGCCCTGCCCGGGGTGGGAGGACTCATTTGATGATTTTACCACGTCAAAAAAAAAAAAAAGCATACCATTTTATATTAAAAAATGTTTACACATACTGTTTAAAAAATCACATTTGATGGGACAATGTTTGTGGTAGATTGTTTTGTTAAAAATTCGTAGTGTTCATTTTGAAAATGCTTTCGAATCGGAAGCTTGCTTACGCAATATGGACGACCATTTTGGAACAAATTTTTTTTTTTTTTATTGAACTTTTAGCATCATGTTGAGTTTAAGTAGAATAAAATTGAAACAATGTGATACATACGCCAAACGAAAGTCCGTTTCGAAAAAAATATCAGTAACCTTCAAAATAAGGTTAAGTATAAGATAAATAATTATTAACACAAGATCAGAAAATGTTATCTCAATAAAATAATTTTCCTAGACTTTTACAACTCGGCGACTTATACATAGACAATATCGCACAATAATAGATAGTGTATCCCAAATTCAGATTTTTTTTATTAAAAGTCTGAAAAATAACGAACTAAAAAAAATAACATTGAATGAAATACAAGGATCTATTTCTTTCGAAAATGAGTTTTTTACACTTCGTAATTCTCAATACCACAGAATCGCTAGCTTTTCAACGATATAATGTCGCGGCCTCTCACGTTTTAAAAATATTTACTCATCTCGCTGTCTCGAACCCTTTATTCAGAGGAAATTAGCTTGTCTGGAATTTAAATAAGGGTCCTTTTTGGGAGAAAAAACGTTAAACAATGTTGTGGTATAATATCTCAATTGAACAATTTAAATACTTCAATCTAAAATATCTATTAATAATAGGCAATACCGCACAGAATGTTATTAAATTAGAAATTCCCATCGGATTCCCATTTATGGGAAATTTTGAATTAATATTGTAAGCCTTCTTGAATTTTGCAACTTACTTAAGTATTAATGATTGAACAAATTATGAAGTTATTAGCCAAAGTGGTGTAGGGGATTCAAACTAAGTTCGATATCTTGGCTCTGATAGAGCCAGTTCCCTAACAATTTCTGGGTATTAAGTACGATGAAACTGTTTAGATGGTCTCTTAATACCGTCCAGTAGTTCCCTTCAATTTATCATAATATATGCATATTTCTCTGTAATTAATGGTAACGACTGCATGATATTAAATTTTTATAACAAACCATTTTTTTCCAGAAGTGTGAGGCATGGGAAAAGTATGGCACAACCTCGCTTTTTACACTTTGGGCAGGATCAGAGTTTTGAAATTTACTATTTTCCTGTCCAAGCTTTCCACTCTTCCAGCGTATCTCCCGAAAGCCATTGCAGTGGTTGCAGACGAGTGTTTGTTCCCAACCTATGAAACACAGATATTTTTTTACCGCACGAAAAGTATCTGCATCAGTCGGAAGGTACAAAACGGTGACGAGCTTTACTGCCACAATAGTATGAATTGAAGCCTAGTTATGATTTTCGCAACTGTAGCCAACTTTATTTACACGTGGCACGTAGTCTTATAAAAAAAGAAAGATAAAACACACAAATGAACCCTAAAAATCCTTACATAAGTAACAAAAATAAGTACGCAGTTCACACAAATTCCACGAAAATTCTTTCATATTCACGTGGAATATTTTTTCAGTGAATTACCACAGTATATCGATGCTGAAATAATCAGCACATAAAATTTACATACATACCTCTACAGAGTCCTACCAAAAACATATTGTGGACTGATTACCATAATATTTCCAAGTCTATATTCAATCTCGGTACTTATATCTCAATGTTTGAGTACGAATTATTTTTCTTTGAAACGTTCATCCGTATTGTTCGCAAAAACTTTGAAACAAGTTCACAAACGGAGGGCGCCGTGATATGAATAAATTAGAAAAGTTCTCTCTTGTTGTTGGGCCAGGGAACTAACGGGATTATGACAATTGTATTATGCAGATATCGGCCTCTTGAGATAGAAATTATTTGGATTTTTTTTCTCGAAAATAAAATAAAATGTCCTTTTGTTTCCATTGAGAAAATCACTGCTAGGTTACGACTTCAAAGGGAAAATTGAACCATGAAAATTTCACTTTATTATAAATGTCCATCACATAGATTTTTTTTGTGTATATGTAGTAGACTTACATAGAAATCCCACTCATCGCCAAAGACTCAGTAGACTTTAGAGCTTTGAGCCCATATTGCCCATA
The DNA here is from genome assembly GCA_036375495.1 of Agrotis segetum. NCBI lineage: Eukaryota > Metazoa > Arthropoda > Insecta > Lepidoptera > Noctuidae > Agrotis > Agrotis segetum. The sequence continues at coordinate 2,307,064 of JAQSVV010000181.1, forward strand.
CAATAGCACGAAATGGTTTATCCTAACTAAGTAAAGCTAATAGTGTCTTTTTGGACTTCTATTACTTAGTTATGGTTGTTTTTCTAAGGTTCATTTTCGAATGAGGTACAACCTTAGTTACCAAGAGAACAATCACACTCAAAAGTTGTCAGCTTTAGTATATATGAATTCTAGGAACAAGCCAGCACAACGCAAAAAAGACCTACAGAAAAATAAAATAACGTATATTTTTCGACGTTCAAAATATAAAGCACTTTTGAACCTGCATGTCCTTAGGGAGATACCTACCTGTCTTTTCCGGAACATAAAACTCCTCTGAGAGACGTTATATTGTCATCCCGTTGTCCTTTTTAGGTGTAATCAAGCGACAAACAAACGAGTCTTGTTATTTTGAGAGTTGTAAAGGAAAAGATTTTAGTTGCTTTTCAAGATAAATAAGTAATGGGTTTAGTTTCGTTATTAGTTACAGATACATCCATGTAATGGATTATTAGTTCGTGGCTTTTACAGAATGTGTTGGGTTCGGTTAAAAAAATCTAGTAATTATAAGTATTTTAGCTAATCTTTATGATCTAAACAAAACTGTGGCAATAGTATCTTATCGGTGCGTGTTTTTGACAGCAAAAATAACTTTTCTTTCTTTTTAGTCATAATTGAAAAGTTTTTTTGAAGGATGGATGGAGTAAGGAGATTGTTTTACCCTTTCACGTATAAATTACTCTACTTAGGGCTGATTTTTCAATAGCCAGATAACCTCTTACTGAGAAATAAAAATGGCGGTTTGACAGCTTATCTATAGGAAAATATGTCAAACCGTTATTTTAATTCCTCAGTTAGAGGTTAACTGGCTATTGAAAAATCAGCCCTTATTTGAATAAAATGTTATTAAAAGATTGTTTTGTAACTTGCATTTAACAATTTTATCTTTTATTCCAGGTACTGTAATCGTACGAGACAACTAGTTATTTGAGTATGCGTAAGTTAAAAAATTTGTTAGCTCATCCACGATTCAGGAGTGGTTATGAGCGCTTTTCCACTGACTGTTGTTGGGACAGAAAGGCAAGATTCCTCTAATTGCAATTTTTCTTTCATACTACTACTACTTGTTATAGAATCTTCGCCGTTTAAATAGGTAAAGCTAAAAACCTCGAACAATTCGCTAATTTCATGCCCGCACGCTTATCCGCGCCCCGCGAGGTTAAAATGTCTTCGCTATCATAATGGTTATATCGCGTCGCCCAGGTTCCGTTGGTACTTTTTAGTGCCGGCACGCCGCTTTTAGGGCCGGCTGGTACTTTTTGGGCACTTTTAGTGGAAATTTTACCAAATTACACGGAACTTTTGATAGGGTAGTCAGGAGGGTTTCGCAACGGTAATAGACGTTTGTATGTGATTCTGGATTTTAATTGGCTTTGTGATTGTATTGTGTATCGGTCACTAGCTTATGATTGTAGTTTGTGTTAGAGTAGAGATTCGTTTGGTTTTAAATACGGTAGTTTTATCATTTGAAAATGAATAAATCTTGTATGGATTTTACTTGTACTTGGCTTGAACAATTGATTTTCTTACGCCGGGTCCATAGAAAAACTTTTGTGGCGAGTTTTACTAGGGACTTTAATCAACTTAAAGTCACATAATAATATGTAAATAGTATACTATTTGAATTCACCTGTCGGTATTTAGTTCGAACCTAATTTTTTGTGGAATCCATAAGGAAAAAAATTAAAGTGAAATTAAAAAGTGGGATTCGTTGGAAACCATGGATAATTCTAAAAAGATAGTTTGCCCTGCCGATACACATCGTGTACACACTCTTTTGTCAAACCAAAAGTATTCCAGAAAATTAAAAATAAAACCAACAAATTTAAATTCATCTACATACTAACAAAATGAAAGCCAAGCGATCGTATCAAGCATTCCCAACAGAACGTTTGTTCAAAAACCTTAATTTAGTGTCAAAACCAGGTAATCTAGATATTTTTGTATTGAACCTAAAGAGCAATAGGGGATCGGACCGTTGTTTAGGATATTCAAATATCGTCGTTTATTTTCATTCATGCCTGAAATGAATCCTGAAATTCTTTTTGTTTTGGGAATATGAAAATGTATTTTCAAAAAACAAAACTGCGAATTGATATCATGTTACCAGCTTTGTTAAGGGTCAGACAGGAACTACAAAAAGCTTTGACGTGTCATAACCAAACAATTAGTGTAATAAATGACAAATATGTTTGTGTTAAAAACAGAACATGGTATTACACGGGTCAATTACGAAGGCTACTTTGAATTGAGTTGATTTCTGTTTTTTTATTTGTCATGAACAAACGTCGACAAATGAGCTCGACTTATGTTGGTCGTTCCCATGGAGATGAACCGGCAAGAAACTTGGGCGCATAACCAGAAAGTTGGCAACATCGCTAATAGCTGTCAAATATTTATAAATTTTAGTTAATTTGGCAATGTTACTGTATGGAAATAAGAAACATGGCTCTGTAGTGCATTAGAAAATTTATACAGGAATGCAATTAAAACACTGAATTTGATGTTGTAACCGTTTTAGATGTATAAAAGGCATTTGGAAAATGCTTTTTTATGTCTAAAACTAAATATTCGGCGTTACGATATTAAAGATTGCATTCCGTAATCAATTTTTAGTGCACTAGAGAGCCATATTTCTTATTTTCATACAGCAAATTTGTGAAATTATTTAAAACTTGTTATTATTTGACAACTGTTGCGATGTTGCCAACTTTCAGAATAATAAAAAGAGTAACCATTAGGTTACTCTTTTTAAAATGTAATGATTTGACATAGCTACCGAAGAAAATCCTGTCAAAAGTCGTTCATTACAGGAGCTTTTCCTGCTTACCTTCTAAAAAGGAAAAAAGGAAGCTTTACAAAAACATTTCCTCATCGACACTCGCGCACGTGTCGAGGGCACGCGTCAAATTATTTTTAATTGACCCTTTACTTTTTAGGAAAATTATTGTGACTTTTCCTGGCTTCCTCTTCTGCGTTGAAAAACATGGGTAAAGTTATTATAAGTACTGATTTTTCAAACACAAAATCATTTTTAAAATTTTGAGTTTCGTAAGAGAAAAGCGTTTGATTTTCCTGCCTTTTTAATGTTTCTATGAGAAAATTTTAATTAACTAGCAGATTTAAAGGGTTATTTATGTTGAATGACCTATATTCTTTATCAACAACAGTTAAAGTTAACTCTAACTGTAATATCTATTGAAAAGTGATGGAATTTTTCTCACTTGAGAATTTGAAAACAAAATGGAATATGAACGCTTTATCGATCAATTCTTTTAATTAATGTGATCTTTGCCCAAGAATGGGACAGAACAGGTTAAAAAAATAAGTTTCATTTCCTTCGGTTCGGTTTAAAACTTACTTTACTTGTAGGTATTGTTTAAATAAAAAAAAACTACAAATCTTTTAACCAAGCGAGCCAAAATACCTTATATATACATACCTAATACCAAATCTATCACAATTACATCAGATCAAGTAGGATTACGAAGCTTTCACGAAGCTCGTTTCGCAAATTGCTGAGATAAAAGAATTCTTCGGCGTGCATTCACGGAGCGCGCTCCGTTACACTTTGCACATTATTATGGTGGTGTAATGGCTTCATGGGTTATGAGATGGAAGTTTCTTTCTTTCGGGATAGTTTCCTTACTTTTAAGGAGGGGTTTAAGTGGGGAGAAGTTTTTGTTACATTCTTTTGTTGACTATAAACGGAAAATGTTATGAGAGCCAATTTGCAAAAATGCGCACTATTTTCTGTGTTCTATTGTTCACTTTTTCTTTTCTTAGTAAAAATTAACATGGCAATCATTTATGGAATGAAATCTATAAAACATAATTATTTTGACTAATAATTGTCGCAATAAACGTATCCGAAAGGCCATCTCGGAATCGCCCTTTTTTTTTTCAAAAAACTAGCCTGCTCTGTTCAACCATCTAAATTAATCCATGTGGGCAAAGGTGGCAAGGGCGTCTTTCACGACGCTGTGCGTTCTCCTTCAGTTCGAACGGAACCTTCGGAATCTCCGGAGTAACTGCACAGATTCTGTTCTGAACATTTCTCAGCTGGACAGATTAGCAACTGGACAGAACGTGTACACTGTACAGTCCTTGACATAATTAAAGTATCATCCACTTTATCGTCCCGCCATCTCCTACGTAACCAATCATAGAAGTTCAGCGGCCCGTATTGACTCCACACAGGCTCAAATATACACACCCTGTGGATTTTCCAAACAGTGAGATTCAATTAGGTGCAATAGTTCGGAAGTTAAGAGATTTTGTTATTAATTAGGTAAGAACCAGCGTTTTTAACAACAATTCACATACGACACTCAACCAAAAACATCAGACGTTCACCAAATCGTAGTATTTTAGCTTGTTTAAAGAAGTGGTGGCACAAACTCCCTAGCAACACCTCTTATTGACAATGTAAGTACCACAACGTAATGCCACAAACCCGAGAGTTGCCAGAAAAACCACAATATCATTTTACGTCGTACTCAAACAAAGACGCAAATACAATAGACTGCTAACTTATATCTCAGTAAAGGCAGAGCCTTAATAAGAAGCGCCTCAAAGGTTGCCAAGCAACGTTTATTTCAGTTTCATACAGTAGCTCAGATTTGCCTGAAAAGATTTGATTCGCGTTGGATATGCGTGGAAGGATTTTGCGATATTGTTTCGTTATGATGATCGTAATTTTACGTGTGTAATTAAAATGATTTTGTGTCTGTAGATAATTATTTTACGGATGAAATATTAGGAGTGAGCTGTAATCTGTACAGTCACGAGCAATAGTATGTATACACTAAGCAGTATTCAAAAGCGATTTTGTGCTACCATATTGATTAAACTTTTGCCTTTTCATTAGACTTCTATTTTGGAAGCCATACTGTTACGAAATAGGTCTTATTTCAAGGTGGAAACCAGTATTTCACGAGTAATTTGCGTTTGAATTTTGTTAAGTGTATACATGTTATTGCTCGTGACTGTACATGAGGGTGAGTGTGTGATATAAACTACTAACCCCTGCTACATCGGTCTGAGAAAATATTCGAACAACGGTGAACTTTTAGAAAGTAAAATTATCAAAAATTATCAATCGCACGGAACAATATTTGTTTGATTTGCAAGTAGTTGTTAGGGATCGGGGTGTATGTGTACATAATGTGAGTTTCTACGTTGGTCAACGCACTCAAGACAAAGGAGCAATTCACGCAATACACTAGATGCTTATTTGTTTTTATACTACATAGCCATATCATAGAGAACATTTACGAAAACATGATGCATGTAGTCAAACATGAAAGAATCAGGCCAATTTTACCTGTGGATTACCAGCGCCAAAGAGGATGAGCTACAGCTTAGTAGCTTTGGAAACTAGTTCATAATTTATTGCAGAATACAAGCTAAGGCAAAATAATGATCAGTAAAATTGGTATTTTGTGATAAGACTTGTGATTTTAAAACATTATTGAGAATAGAGATACAGACATTGAAAAAAGATGTGTTGTCTACACGCGTAGCATGACAAATTCTATCTATTTTCCAACAAGAATAGACAAAGTTATTTGTTATTTTTGTCTTACTGTTTGCCCGAATATGGCACGTGCCAAAATAAATGTTTCTAGATAGACGACTGGTGTAAGGAAACATTTATTTTCTACATGTTAAACATTGTCATGGTTAGGACGAAATAAATCTTTTTGTCTATTTTTGCGTCGATAAAATCTATTTCTACGTTGTATTATTAAAGGCGTAGTAGATGTTTAATCACTTTGTGCTGAAAAACTCATTGATTCAAAGCATTTGTAGTAAAGGGGCGACTTCAAAATCTCGTCATTGATTTCTTCTCATGCGATAATAGTAGACTACATCAGAAAGTTGTAAGTTTCTTCAATACAAAAACACTTAAAGATTTAAAATCGAAGCCTTAAAGTGCCGGTTCCCGTGACAGGAGACCGAGATAGCAGACGGCGAAAGGAGAGACCGCAACAGTATTTAACATTAGACAATGACAAGTGTCGCGCAAACCGCCGCCTATGCAGAAGAGGCCGCGACAAGTGTCACGGTCTCCTGTCGCTGTCTCGCGGGTGAACCGGCACCTTTTACCATCGGCAAAGACAAGTCCTAACCGAATTCGACATTAATCCTCAACATAAAAAATTCCAACTAAAACACAAACCGATCTCACGAATATTCCACCAATTCTGAAATCCCTTGTTTTCAGGGCTATACAACCAATAAAAGTGTTTAATTAGTCAAAATCAATTCACAGGAGACTTATTTGTTCGCTTTCTGGAGCGATAAATCTAAGGGAAATCGTATTTTGTATTAAACAATAGATTGGGGTAGAAATAATGAATAGGGTACGGAGGTTCTATAATAATAATATAATAATATAATAATAATAATAAATTTATTCAAAAACATATGGTACAAGGTTATACAGTTTTCTTATCTAAGTACATTAAATTCACAAATAAATTTGTGCCTGAACTAGGTAATCCTGTGTTTCAGGCGATTAAAGGTAACATTAATTTAATTAAAAAATAATCACATAATTAAAAATCATACTAATCTAATGTTTATCAAAGGTGTAAAAATATAATTTTAATACTATCTTAACTTAGACTATAAAAAACACACACTAACAATATTACAAGTAATCTTTACTTTGGCACAAGTAATAACTTCTCTGTATCTTCATAGGACATTGTTTGTAAAGTTTCCCTAAGGAATTTTTTGCAGTTACTGTAATTTAAGGAGTAGATGTTGCCATTTTCATTTAGTCTGTTATAGAGCAGTGGTCCAAGGAACATATAAAATTTGGCTGTAAAAGCATGTTTTGTACTTATTTGGGGGCAAACTATATCTTTCCGTCTTTTATTAGTCAATTTAGTGCAATAAGGAAGAGCTGCGTGTTGTTTTATTACAGTGCTCAATATAAATAACTGTCGAACTGTTAGTACTTCACAAGATTTATAGAGGAGGTTAGTAGGGAACAGGAAAGGCCGACAAGTAGCCACCTTGAGAATAGCCCTTTGAGCTCTTTCAATGGTCAATAACAAGGTTTTACTTGACCCACCCCATGAAGTAATACAATAAGTCAAGATTGACTGACAAAGAGCAAAATATACTTGCCTTATTATTTTTGAATCTGAGATATATCGTAGCTTTTTGAATACAAATATGAGCTTACGAATTCTATTATTTATAACTTCCAAATGGTGTTTGAAGGAAAGGGTTTCATCTATTATTATGCCTAAATATTTTGTTCGATCAGTTTTATTAATATTGGGACACTTACACTGACTATCTAAAGGGATGGTGCAAAAATGTGCGTGTAACACTGAGGGTATATTTGATGTTTGCTTACGCATCGAAAACTTAATAAAATTTGTCTTCTCCGCATTTAGTGTTAGCAGATTATTTTGAAGCCATTTATTGACAATATTGAATCCGTGTTGCGCAAGCCGGTAGACCTCTTTTTCGGAGTCAGCCGAAAAAAGTAGAGCAGTGTCATCAGCGTAAGTAATAATAGTGCCATGTTCTAGCTTTAGATTACAAAGGTCATTTATGTAAATCAAAAACAGAGTGGGCCCTAAAATACTTCCTTGGGGAACACCATAAAATGTGTTTTTTTGAACAGCGCTGAGAACATTGCCAATCTTTACGCACTGGGAACGATTTTCTAAATAACTTTGAAATAGTTTCAACTGGGTGCCTCTGATGCCTATGGTCTCAAGCTTGCGCAGCAGAATAGGAATGGAAACTGTATCAAAAGCTTTAGCGAGGTCCAGGAAAATTCCTACTGTGTGATTACCCCTGTCAAGTTGATGTGCAAGATAGTCAGTCAGTTGATGTACCGCATCTGCAGTTGAAACTTTAGGCCTAAATCCAAACTGCCGTTTAGACAGAATTGATTTTTCTTCCAAATAATTCAGCAATCTTTTATTAATTATTTTCTCTAATATTTTTGACGTAGAAGGCAGCAAAGAAATAGGCCTATAATTCGATACTTGATCTTTACTGCCTGATTTATAGACAGGGATAATTACAGCTTTTTTGAGACACTCTGGAAAATGACCTGAAGATAAACAGATGCGGAAAATATAAGTAAGTGGAGGAACCAAAATGTCCTTGAATTTTTTAATAATTTTAATCGGAACGTTGTCCCAGCCAGCGGCACAATCTTCTTTCAAGGTCATGATTATATTTTCTACTTCAGTTTCGTCAGTATCTAGCAGCGCGAAGGATGATAAAGCAGTATTACATGTTAAAGGTGTGCTCGTTATGTTTTCGGATTGCCCTAGATTTTTTTCCGCTAGACTCTTTCCAACATTAACAAAGAAATTATTTGCTATGTTTGCGGATTCCAGCGGAGACGAGTGTGCTTGTAATAAACCTGAGGATGATTCATAATGTTTCGCAGTATACGTTACGTGTTTAATATATTTCCAGATCTTTTTAGTATTTGTTCCAGCCTCTTCCAAAGCCGCTTTGTCGTAATCTTTTTTAATCTTTTTAAGGAGATCATTGCAATAATTTCGGTATCTTTTGTATGAAAGTTGCAGTACTGTGTTTTCTGGATGTGATTTAGCTTTCATATGCAATTTATCTCTATGTTTCATGCATCGAATAAGACCAGGTGTTATCCATGGTTTTATGTTGTGATTTTTGCTACTTAACTGAGATACGACAGTATTTTTCTGAATAGCATTCTGTAAGTTTTTAATTACATACGTCATGCAAAACTGCGGGTCAGCGGAATTATAGACTGGATCAAAATCGATGACGCGTAAATCTTCCTCAAGTTTATTTATATTCAGTGTTGATGAGTTTTTGCGAGTGTTTTGATTATGTAATTTACAATTTAAGGTTAGTAGGACGGCATTGTGATCGGTTATTGTTGAATTAACAACAAGTGCAAGTGAAGGGAAATTCGATTTAAGCATAATATGATCCAAACAGGAGCCACTGTGATGTGTCGGAAAGCTGTGTGCTGGGAGTAGGCCATGATAGGTAGTTTCGACAGGTGTGTTGATTTTTGGTTTTGAAGGAGTATTGTGCTATGTTTGGCAACGGATTGAAGGTTGGAGACCGCAGGGAGAGTCAGAGGCAGGTATCACGCATTATTTAGTAGAGGTCGTATCAATTTTAAAGTACCATTATTTGGATATAGGGAATGATTTTACCCGATTAAATTATTTGCCAATTTTATATACGCATTAACGCTTGCGACGTTAACAAACAAAAACAACAAAGTAAACCTTTAAACAAGGAAATGGGAAAAAGTAACATTTAAGCAAGGGAATGGGAAAGGGAAGGGAATCATCCAGACTCAATGAGCAGTACTGCGATGGCTAGTTGGTAAGGCGTTCTGAAAAACTTACAGGATGAATCCAGGTTCGAGACCTGATTTCATAGATAAACGGACAATGAATAATTTGTCTAATTTCTAAGCAAACTTTTTGAACTTAATGGTTTTTCAGAACTGTGGTGATGACCAAAATAGTCAGGCCATTAGTAAATATACAATTACTTTGTGGTCTTTGCTATATTTTTTACAAACATGTAACCTGAAAACTTTTCTTTTCTGTCGATGTTTAGAAAGCCAAAGTTATTTCTACTAAGATCATTTTTATTGCTTATCGAACGAATAGACTTGGAAAGTTACAAGGCTGGAATAATTGTATTTTGCTTCGTAAATTCAATATTTATTGATGTCATCATTATTCCGGTAGAGGTAATATAATAAATATCGAATTTCCGAACCCAAATACAATTATTCCAGCCTCACAACATGCCTAAGTGTGTACAAAGTACTTAGTCATAATACCATTATCTTGAACCACTTCATTCGGATACTCTCGCAGAACATTATCATTTCAGTAACATAAGAGGATTCCCCCACAATCAAGCGCTTCGCCAGCCTGCCGAACTTAGCCGAGGACAGCCGAAGTATCCCGAAGTAAATTAATTTAGCAAAATTCGTATTTCTATGAATAATTATACATGGCCCGTTGATTCCTCGTGTGAGGTATAATTGAGTTTCGAATGACGTAAGTCGATTCTGTCAAAATTATTATAGGACCCTTTGAGGTCGACAGGATCGGGTACAAATTATTACGGTATCGTCTATTTTACCCACAAAATTAATTAACCAATCTTTAAACCCAAGCCTTTCTAGTTTCATAATCCTGCACGTGGGTTTTAGTTGAAAGGAAGTTTCAAAATCAAGGATATTCAAGAAACCATGCGAAACGAAGTGAAACTTCTTAAAATTAGAAAGAATTTCCACATAAATTTTCAAAGTACCTGGAGGGCCTAGTGGCCAATTGCCAAACGCTTTTTACCGCGCTTTCCTGTATCAATTCTTATCAGGACTGACATGAGCATTTTGATTCATCGGAAGACGTCCACTGCCAAACAAATCCCGCTTAGACCTTTAAGCCAAACGACAATCCGCCACTTGTATTGTATTCTCATCACTTAAGATGTTAAGCTAAATCCAAAGATAACACTTATTTCCCATACCATCTCTAATTAGTTATAACCGAATAAGTATCGTTATGAAACCTATCCCACTTCCCTCAACAACCAAGGGAGTTTCTACCGACTTTTATGAACAAATCTTTCTTTGCTCAACAATAAGATAATGGAGGATAATCTTGTTTGTATCACAAAGTAAAACTTGATAGACATAGAACAATATTCTGAAAGTTAGAATAAGTTTCTGTTTGATTTCGATCACTTAGGATTTTGCCTCGTTAGTCTAAGGAGAACTTCAGATCTCTGCTGAACATTTAGAGCCGGGGTATTTTCACAGAAAATGCAAACTATTATAGAGTTTTCATAGAAAGGTCATCTAGATTAATTATGCTCGGTTTTACAGAAGGTCAGGGATATTGGTAATTGATTTCCAGATCACTAAACTAAAATCTTTAAGAAATTCATAGTAGTACCAGTGCACCATTTCTTTCGGCGAAGGAAGTCCTCAAAATACCCCGGTCTTCAAAGAATATAAGACCGGGGAGTGGGGGTCTTTACCCCATTTTAACCATCCTGGTGTCAGCTCCATGCACGCTCCATGTGCTAAAGCACATGGAGTGAGGAGGTCATCATTCAGAGATCAACTGCAGAGGCCATCTAATATGCAATGCTTGTTAGTGCGATTTGTAAAAAGGTCTTTCCTGAGCCTAGTACACTCTCTAGCCTTTTTTTTTTATCGTGGTAAAGTCATCAAGTGAGTCCTAACTCTCAGGGCGGACCGAGAGGGACTGTCAAACTCGTACTGAATAAAATCCACGGTGTCCTTCAATAGCCCTTTACGTTCCAGCGTCACGGTAATTCAGTAAATCCGCGACCCCCGCAGGCTGTGGCCCTCTAAAGGGGGGGGCATTATGCTGACACTCTCTAGCTTACATTATGTTTTATTTGTCCTATATTTATCTAGTCTTAATTCTCTTAAACCCTTTGAAGGTCAAATGTGGTTGGTCACAAAGGAAGGCATTAAGGCTGGCTTGGCCCCGTCCAGCCAAGTTCATTATCAAAAGGGGTGTAATTATCAGCTTGGTAAATACAGAGGGGTCGTAAATGTGTGTAATTGTCTCTCTTTTTATCCCTAGTCGTTATTATAATGTGGCGGTAACCGTAAGGGTTTGGGCAGAGTGATAGCGATAGCATAAAAATTATGTGTTAACAAGATATTTATAATCTGCTTTTTATTAAATTTTAGAGACAATTTATGTGTTTTGAGGTGATTCTCTCACAGTATGGATTGGAGGCTCATCAGTTCATAATGTTTCCTCTGCTGGGACAAAGGTCTCCTCTCTGCAAAATGGAATGGGCTGTAATCTATCACACGGGTGATAGATATCGCAGGCGTCACATATTTTAAATTGCTGCTTATAGAACATTTTGAATACATTGGTGTTGAATTTACACTGAGTAATGTTCCTAGCAAATCGAGAATATTCAACAGTAAGAATCTAAAATAGATCCTATAAATAACAAAACTTACCCAGCCTCTAAATTCGGCATAGGAGTAAATTGGAACGCTAAACTTTCGTGTGTTATGCCTAAACCCCACGCACTTGAGGGCTGGTTTATTTCTATTACATTGGTCTAAAATTAAGAAAACATAACTCTACAATCTAGGTCATATTTTGGTTGCTTAGTCAAACAAAAACATTGTTCCTTACCTGGTGAATACTATAAACACAGAGTTTCTAAGAAAAGCCTTACACGCACAAATCAGTAAATGTATATTTGCAAACAAATATTATGTTAAAGGGGATTCCAATTAAATTATTTTATGAAACATCCCAAATTCAATTCGCTCCATCATCCCGGTGGCACCCCACCCTGCGGTGTGTCAGAATATCCGAAAACAATAAAACGCTAGAGCGATTTTAATCCTTTAAGGCTTTGTCTCGCAGACCGTTAAGGGTCGTTTTTGCTTGATTAATCTAATCCATACCATTGTAATTGTTCGCTTACGTTTCGGACTACGGTGTTCCGTATTTGAGAGATGTATACAGGGTGGTATTTATTTATATTGATGGTTAACACTTGAGTGGACTGGCAGATTAAGGCTGTACGCTGTTTAGATTATTGTGAGTGGCTCGTGACTGATGAATTCTCGTAATAGCTACACGGGTCGATCAAATATAAAGCTAGGCGTACCGTAGTTCGCGAGCATACGGGCGGCGAGTAATATGGGCTCGCTGTCCGATCATGGACCACAGGTCGACGGTGCGTCGTGTTTCACAGAGAGAGCTGTGCTGACAGCTCTCTCTGTGAAACACGACGCACCCCTCTTGTTGGCCCTCTGTGGTGCTCCCGTCAGATGCTGATCTGACGGGAGCACCACAGAGGGCCAAACGCCTAGCGGGGTTCGCCAACCTGCCGTAACCGTGAACCTGGAACGTTAAGAACAACTGGAAACTTTTAGATTTAAGTCAGTACGAATCTGACAATCCTTTCCGCTCCAACCGGGGCTCAGGACTCATTAAACGAAGAAACATAACAAAAGAATAGCTGAGATTGGTAGATTAGTGGCTGCTGATCAACGTCGTGACTCCTCCGTGACTCGGAAAGCGCTTTAAACTACTCAGTAGCTCATAAATATTAAGTATATAAATATAAATGATTATGATTATGCTCATGGCTGTCATCTGTAGATGCCCACTGGCTAACTGCTGCGCAGTTTGGTGGTTTTAGATTTTAATTGTATGTTTGGTTCGCAATCAATATTTTAATCATTAAGAAAAAAAATAACATTCGTGATGTTATTTTTTGAGAGTAGCCATGACTGGGTTTTGTATTACCCAGTAACTGGTGAAAATTATGGACGTTGGACAATCAAGAAGATCACAAAATAAACCAGAAAAAATTGTTTATAAAATATTTTTTCGTAATAAATAATAATATTAATAAATAATAATCAAATATCTTGATCTGGCTCGCGAGGTTGTCGATATGTGGGACGTGGATTCAGCTGTCATTGTGCCGATAGTCGTGTCGGCCCATGGCTTAATTGCCAAGAGCCTCGACCAACACCTAAGGAGGCTCTCGTTAGGCCGCTGGATCAAGGGCTTGATTCAGAAAGCAGTTCTTCTTTCTGGACACGGCGCGCATTGTTAGGAAGTTCCTCTCTCTGGAGCCCTTACTGCCGGTAGCTTGGACCCTGTTCCCGATACCGGTGGGCCACTATTTTTATATTTTTAAATTTTTTAAGTATATTTTTTTGTATTTCATTTAAAATATTTAAAAATGTAAGTATATGAATACTGAATAAATGAAGGAAATAATGCTAACAACTTTTTTATTTTCTACAAATAGTGACTCATAGAATTGAGACGTAGGTAAATAGAATAAAAATATATTATTGAATAAATAATAATATTTAATGAATAGGTGACAATAGGTGAACAAGTGACAGCCAGACACGACACAATTAGGTCACGAAAACGTCGCTCCTTAATATCGGTATCTACCTGCGATCATTAATAAAAACGTATCTGCGCAGTAAATAGGAAAATAAGACAGACTTTTGCTTGTAAATAATAAAAGGTATCGATTTTACTAGATGAATAATTATGGCATGTTCTTCCCAATGCTGAGAAACCGGCTGTTTGAGATCTTGATTGAAACCACGTTGCACTGTTTACTATTATAATGTTTATTGGACTGTTGCACACTGTTACACTTTATACAGGAGAAAGCACTCTTAGAAACTACTTATTATTATTAAAAGTTACAAGAGACGTGTGCGCTCTGTTCCTTGTAGTGACGGAAGCGCCAGAGAGCGACATAATATGTCGGTCCTATTAGGTTTGACAACTGAAATGACGTTGACAATACTAAACACAGGCCTATAAGAGAGGGCAATGGTTTGGGCATGAAAGGTAACAAAAAACAAACTTACTGTCGCATGAATACTAGTTTGGATAAATTAAACAATACCTACGCCAAATATAAAAGATCAAACGAATACCTGTTCTATATTATTAAATATAGTTTCTAAAGCTTCGGTATCTACTGTAATCCAGCACCATCCATCATAGTCGAGTTTCACAGTTTTTGGTTTCCTTTCGTTTTTCCCTACAGTTCATTTTCATTCGGAACACCAGACATTCGCTGTCATGATAGTGAAAAATTCTAGATATTTATAGCATTTTCATGACCTCTGGTTTTATAGATTTAAATTAGTAATAGCAGATAATACCATGACCATAACGCTTTATTTTATAGTTAAGTATCGTACTGTATTGTTTTATAGAATTTAATGTGGGCTTTAAAGCCTGAGTTGAATAAAGTTCTGAGAATTAATTTGAAGAAAACGATCATCAATTTATTTACCTCAACATAAGTATTATTTTCCAAATATTACCAAAAAGATATCTTTAAAATTCTCGGTACAAAAATACTTTAATAACTTTCCTAGAGACTTATAAATTGGTCTGCAATTTACAACTAACTTTCGGAAAAAACGAATCTAAATAAATCTAGGCACTTCATTACTATTACGGAAATTTAATTAATCTCCACTAAGTTGAAATAAAAAGAACTTTAGATAAAAAACTAATGAGCCAATTACACAGTCTAAGAACTGTTCTAATATTAATAGTTATACTAAGCAGTTGTCCGAATCGTTTACATAATTAGATTGCTACATTATGCTGTTCTGTGGGACTGCTTTCTTTAGACAATTTAAGCTTTAAGTTTTCGGTTCTGCTTATATTAAAGTAATGGTTATAGTTTCGTTAAATGATGGCGCTACATTTTTTCTAATTTACAACTTCAAAATGGAGAGGAAGCTGCATTTTACTTATTGATTTATATTCTAGTCTCCATTAATTTTGCTGTAAATATTACAGCAACATTTTTAACAACCACGAGTGGCCAGAATGCCTTTGGCCAGCAGTGGGATGATACAGGCTGACAATAGTGACAATATCTAGACCACTACCTGTTAGCCTATTGATATCAAAGCATTTTGCCTAATTATTGAGGTATTTGGGACCCACCTCAGGTAATCATCGAATGACTGAGCAATATTACAGGCGGTGATAAGCCTTATTAGGCCTTTTAGCTAGTAGCCACCAATCAGTCGAAGGCACCAATCAAATTTGACGTTGAGGCAGTTGACATTTTCAGATGATTACTATTGCCACTATAACAACTAATACTATAGAACATGAAAAAAAACATCGACTGCTTTTTTTTACATGTGGAAATCCTTATGGACCTGCGACACGGATCCTCCGCCTGGGGAAGACGGAGGGGCATGTCAGACTTGACTGACTAAAACCACACGGGTCCTCTGCCGGGGGTGCGGGTCCACTTGCGCAATACCGCTCCCCGGCAGGCCTTGACCCGACTACATTGCCGGATCCTTCTCGCCGGTGCGGCCGTTTATTAACGACTGCACCTCTCTTCGAGTGGGATGCAGGACACGTCGCCGTTGATCTGGTTGGGCGGCTGACTGCCCCAAGTCAGCCACCCGCAGGCTTCCTCCCATGGAAGACGCAGATCGTTTTGCGCCCGTCAGCGCCCGTAGAGTCCGCTACGGGAGCTGAGAGGGAAAGATAGTCTGAAAAAAACATCGACTGCTACAAAAAAAAAACAGCATACGTAAAAAGTTACATAGTACGGTCAATCGCACCATTGCCAGTACACAAACAAAATTACTTACTGATAACTATCAATAATCCAAATCCGTAATCGAAACCAATAAATTCAAAATGGCGGCCATTGGATTAATATTCCAAATGACCACGATGATAATGTTGACTAATTCATCTACTAATCTTCACGCCGCGTGCGTACTGGTGTAGGCAGAGTTAATTTATAGTTAGTCCGTGAGAAAGTACGTTAATCCGTGTTGATCTATAATTATTGGAAGTGATGTGTTTCGACATTGGTTGGTGTTGGTTGTGTGGGTTTCGTGTGTGAACTATGGGTATCGATAAAAGTTCGATGGTAAATATAGTTGTCACTTACACCTGAGGAGGAGTTATTTCAAGTAAAGTAAATGCCGACTTGAATTGTTCGTGTAGGTATTGCAATCGTGAAACAAAAAACACACCTTCCAAACGATTGCACCAAATTGGATAATCATTTTGTTTTAAAAATACGAGGCTAGGGCCTAGGACATAGGGATGGATAACCCTTATCTTTACCGTGGTAGAATTCAAATGAGTCCTCCAACCCAGAGCGAAACGGGGAGGGACTGTCAAACTCGTACTGGGTCAAATCCAAGGTGTTCTTCAAAAGCCCTTTACGTTCCAGAGTATCGGTTGCTTGGTGAAAAAGTCCTCTGAAATTCATTCAGAATGTCCATTCATTTGAAATCTAACTAAAATTTATTTCAAATTACTTCACAGACAGGATTTAGTCATCCACTTTTTTTTTCTTACCTACTACGATGAGTACCAATTTTTATTTTTAACGTTTTTGTCTACTAATCTTTAAATGAAGGTTCTATTTTAGCTTATGAGTAAACAAGGTGTGAATAATTACATGTTGAAATGAGAATCCGGTGATAAATCACAAAAGTTGACACTGCCCATCAATTAATTAAAACTTAGAAGGATGTGGTCATTCCGTACCTCTTAAAATATCAACATGTAATGCGTTGTTATTGAGTACAACAAATATTATTTATTTTAAACATTACTGTTACTCAGTCAGCCTGTATCATCCCACAGCTGGGCAAAGGCCTCTCCCCATGACTTCCAGCTATTTTGATCTAAGGCTAGTGTGAGCCACTGGTTGTTAGTTTTGTCCAGCTCATCCCGCCGTGTTCTGCGAGGTAAACATTTTAAACATGATTTAGTAAAAATCTCTTTTTAATATTGACGAGCCCGGCCACGTACTAAAAATGAAAAAACTATTTTTTTTAAAGTTTATTTTGGCCTTCACTTCTGTCAGAGTAAAAGAAAACATGATGAATCTTTATTTCTTATTATCATGTTTCGGGAGTTGGGGGCTGAAGGAGGTTTCATTAACTATCTGACACTAGAAGGTCGTCTTCATAAGGAAAAGAATAGAGCAGTGGTAGTCCAGTGGTATCGGTCCGGACTTACGAGATGTAGGTCGTGGGCTCGATCCCAGCTAAGGGCATTACTTTGTGTAATTTATTTCATCACCACTGCTCTCAAAACGATGAAAGAAAACATCGTGAGGAAACCGGCATGTCCTAGAACCAAAAATTCGAAGACATGTGACATGGTCGGGGCCGCGTGAAAGATTATGACCTTTGACAGAGAAGAGGCCTGTGTCCCAGCAGTTTGAACATTAATAAGCTGATGATGAAGTCAGTTTCATTTCACAAACCGCACCAGATTCACCTCAGTTTGGCCAAGACTTTAAATAAATTTAGATTATACATATTTCAGCTCTCTCTCTTACATTGTTAAGTATGAAAGGAAGGTTTATGCGTTTAATAAATGAAGTAACAAGAGAAAAACAAATACACAGTTTTCATTCCAGACAAGCACTACCTAATCTTGAAAGCTTTGTTCAGGTCTCATACCAAGGTCTCAGACACTAAAAACATAATGAAAACACTTTTCAAGTGAAATGAACCAGATATATTGTCCTAATTAGCCATTAAAAGGCACGTGGTACCTTTAATTAGGAGTTTTGGTACAGACATTACGGCACTCTGTTTAGGGACAATATTCCGAATTTAATGAACATTATGAGACGCAGCGTCGCGACGCGGAAAATTAAATTTATATTGTTTTGTCTTATAAATGTAGATAGGTATAAGTAGGTAGAGAGTATCTTCTTTGAAAAGGGGAAATTGTTTAATGTTGGTATATGACCTACTTTGTAGAAAATGGCGATGAAGGCTCCTAGCAACGAAATAATTGCCAAAGGTACGAGTTTGATTTGAATGGTTTGAAGGCTGAAGCTTCGTTGGTTGAGGATTATGTATGGATGTGATAGGGTTACACATGGAAAGGGAGACCCCAAGTTGCCTAGGGAAATACGTAAATCTATGTCCTACAGGTATGGACACAGAATATTTGTTTTCCTCCTAATACTTTCTCGTAGGATAATTTTGACAACAATGTGGAAGAACCGCGGTTTCTGTTTTACGTAATTATTGGTACGCTTCAATTTCGAAAGTTTATCACATTATATCTCTTTTTAAATCAGATCTGTGTAAAACATGAGAGGAAAACAAAATAATTTATGTATGTAAACCGTATTCCAAGACTAATTCAGGCACAAAATTGAATTTACAATCCATTTCGATCTAACACCAGAGTGGAATAACGTAAATCCATTTATTTTAATAGAATGTAACGCTGCTTCGTATATTAAGGATTATTCCGGTTTCAGTAGGTAATAAAATAATATTTTTGCCAGAACCGGTGCGCTTGAAAAAAAAAAGATGTTTTGATAATAAATTATATTAGGTATCATTCATGGACAATATGCGTTGCTAAACTACTACTCGAACTACTGCTAAACGAAGGTTAGCTATTGTAAAACCTGGAACACTTGACAGCTATACTTAAACAATATTTATTGATGTGATCGGAAGCGTTTTTATTTGTAACTAGTGTTTGCCCGCGGCTTCGCTTGCGTTATTTTAGAATTTGAGAAACAATACGGATCGTGTGGCGCCATCTGGAATATGAACGTAATTGTTTTCTCGGCAACAGCTCTCTTCTGTTATTCGGGATGTAAGATACCTTATATCCGTGTCTATACTCCTGACAACGTATATGCTAAATTTTGGGACGATCGATTCAGTAGGTAGTAATGCGTGAAAAGGTAAAAAACAAACATACTTGCATTTTTATTATTAGTTTAGAAGATCAATAATGTTATATCTAGGTACATAGTTTGCATAGGAAACGTCCTTATTTGAGCGACATTAATTTCAAAGAACCGTGTTTATTTTAAACATTAGACTATCATTTTTGGGTTGATTTACAGTATCGCTGCAAATTGAACGTACGATAGCATTGCTCTTCTCCCTTGCATTCCGCGTGATACCTAAAAAATAACTAATTAACTGACTCGATGAGCAGGTACAACTTGTCGTCGTTTAAAACAGAATCTATGCACTGGTTTGAACACCAATTCAAAACATAAATAAACACATTTTTTTCTAATCTTTAAAATTCCACACCTCGAAACAATTATAATTTAAAAAAATATCCAACTTACTACCTACAATTTAAATCAGTGTATATTTATATCCTAGAAAACTATTGAAAAAAAAATAGTAATAATTTAAAATCGCGAATAATATTGAAATAAAAGTATACACATTTTTTTAAATTATTTGAAACTCTCAGGACAAATATAAGAAAACTCAAAAAGTGAAAAAAAGAAACAGCGGGATTTGATCCAGAGACCCCTTGCACGAAAGTCAAGCAGGATACTAACCAGACTGGCTAGTACGCTGACAGTGTTTTCAAATAGCGGTTCTTATACAAATGTCAACAATGACTGAAAATCAACATATTATAAAATTGCTAATCCCCCAAAGGGAATAGCGTAATTATACATATCCTATTAATAGAAGAGCAGTTTAAGGAATATTTGGGGAAAAATTGACTAAATAATATCCAGTGGTTTAGCTTCCAACTAAAAACAAACAGATAAAAACAACAAAATTTAAAATTGCTTATCTCCCAGGAAAAATAGCGTAATGATACATAGCCTATCAACAGAAGCATATTATTAGGAATATTTGAGGAAAATTTGATCGACAACTTTACAGTAGTTTAAAAGATAGATCAAATCAAAAAAACATAAAAAATTTCGAAAGAAAAAAAAAGTTGATTTGGCATCAGAATCGATCCCTTATCTCGAAAAAAATACAAAAAGAAAAAAATATTCGATGTACAGGAATGACAGCTCTACTATTTTATTATATGTAAAGATAAAGATGTATGTCTTTTGTGTTTTTTGAATCCAATCACAAAGGAAAGCACAAGCAATCCGATAGTCTATGTGACTGGTTTCAAACAATTCCATACATTACAAACAAAAACGCCTCGCTTCGCGTTCGTAACGCCTGTTTGTTTTAGAGCATTTGCGCAGCCTCGCTCACTCTGTTTGGTGGAAACGGACCCTATGTAGCAGCCACAATCTACCACGAGCTCATTGAAACCATTAATTCAGAAAAGAATTATTGTTTCCTTTAAAAATGCTTGCTTACTACCTATTCTGAATTGAACGAAAAAGTGCTCACAAAATCAAAATAAAACCAGAGCGGCCCTTCAACTCAACTTCAAACATAAAAATAAAATGATAAGAGAGTACCAACCAAAGTTGAAACAAGCTTCGATTATCACCGAAAGCCAAAACCTCAACTTGTACGTAAGTACACAGAAACAATCCCGATATTGGGCAAAATTCCGATAATACAGCCTTGTAGTACGAACAACCTTAATAGCTTTTTGTTGGGGCTCGCTCTAATTAGCTTCTAGTCTACTACTATAGAAGAACGATCTTTGGTTACGTAGAGGGAGAGATACAGAAGGCTTACCTTTCAAACATACCTTTTAAGGTAAGCGTCCACAGGTCGGCATCGTACGTATCGGACGCATCGCATCAAACGGATTTCTGTATCGGCAGCGATCGGATTGCCGACGCGAGTATCAGCAATCGGATTGCCAATGCCACCTTCATCGCGTCCACTGATCGGCACTCCGTATGTAATTGGTACGCATCGCATGTAGGCATTGACGATGAGCCGTCCGTACGATGCGGATCAGTGGACGCAGTTGTATGAGTTTTAATACAGTAAAAACTAAAATCCGTTACGTACAATACGTCCGATACGTGCGGGCATCTGACGTCGCGCGTAGCGATTTACGGCCACCCTAGGAGTAATGGGTAACTCACCGTTCGAACAAGGATCCGGCCGTGTGTGTTGTGTTTGGTATGTGAATGGTTAATAGACAACAAACGAGAAACTAGGCCCTCGTATTTATACGCGATGATCCGCTCCTCATAACCTTTTAACCACATTACACTACACTCTTTTGAACCTCAAGAATAATAAGATACCTACACAATTAGACCAAAGATAGATTTCCGTTAATTATTTATCAACATCTCTGTTATCAATCTTATTAATTTTAAATTATTACTTACGCTATAAAAATCGTTGGTTTATTGATCATTCGGCGATATCTTTTCCCACTTACCATCTAATCTTTCCATCATCCAACTCCTATTTTCGAGTAAGCTGTATGCCAAAACGTACATTGTTTAAAGTAGAAATACTGATCATTTTCCTTCACGCCATCTGCGAGGAGGTTCTCACAAATAATATAGAAAAGTTTTGTAGGCAGTAAAGTAAATAGATTTTCCTTATCTACTAGTGTAAAGTGTGTGGGATGTATTATCTAAATGAAATTGTAACCCCACGTCTTCATCGCGATACCAGTTGTGATACGTGTTATCAAAAAAGTCGTGTATAAAACAGTACTAAATATAACAATGTTATTATACTCCTGTCTGATATTTTCGATAAGTTTTGAACAACATGTTATAGTTGTAAACGACCACCAATATATTACATATTTTATATTTACTTCGCTTAGTAAGAACAAATAATTTGGTTCTAACAAGAAAACACATGGCGCTGAGAAAACTATTTTGAACTGTAGTTGATCACAAGAAAGTTAATACAAAAATATACTGATACTGTTAAATTACATGTTTCATTATACGTCATAGTGGATTTTTGATGAACAATTTTTTTATATTAATTTATCTTATATTTTGTTACAGGTAAATGGTGTTTTGTTTTACTAAAGAAAAAGCACCCGCAACAATTCCAAGTAAGACACGTCATTTTACGAAAAATATCCCAGGCCTTACAATCTACAATTAAAAGCAAAATACGGTGTATTTTATTATCAGATGGAGCGTAAATAAAATGTAAAATATTCCTCCACGGAATCACTGAGCTTGTAAAATCATTCACCGTTCAAATCATTCATCGTTCATTTGGTTCACGATGGATGCCTCTGAATACACTTAAAATGACTAAAAATATAATGATTTGTAGACCGCCAATGATATTTTATAAATTGGCAGGTGTTCTGAAGAATGTAATGGAGAACTTTCTAGTAAAATATTCACGAACATTTGGGAATCAAAGTCGAGCCTAAAATAGTTTTGTAAAAGGTATGTGATTGACATGACGAGAATAGAGTGTTACTGATCTCTTGGTCCTTAAATTACTTTGTCAGGAGCGTGCTTACAGTAATCATTTATTGTTTACAAGAAATAATTTGATAATAATTAAAAATAAAATCGATTCACCCACGCTTCATGCTGATATCAAAATGATGACTGATTTATTAAATTGTGAGTCGCGTAATAAAAATGGTAGGATATTTAATAGTTTAACTTGAGACTTAAATATCCAGATACAGCAACAGGTTTCTTTTTATGCTAAATATATCCTGTTAATCGCGTTGACAATGTACTCAGTTGCCACAATTTGTTGCGTGGACAAAGAACACAGGCAATTTAGTTAGTCAATTATAAACAGGCATAAAGATATTGGAGCAAATTTTCACTGTACTTGTGGTGTATCATTGTACTCGTAAATACTGTTGCAAAAGATAAATCCAGAGTAGGCTTCACTAAATCCGTCTTATTGAGAATTACTTTTCCTCTCTTTCTTTTCTATGAAAAGAACTAGTGTCGACACTCAAGAAAAATGTCCTCCATTATCCCTTCAAATCATAACAATAGCGTGATAAGTTCAAACACAGAACCTCCCTAAGTACCGACTTGTTATCCTACCGATTACGATTAGGTCCGCGTACCCGAATAGACTCCATTAGGCTTATTGGCTTACTGGCAACTTGCCATCACTTACGGACAGAATTTTTCTGGACAATCCCAAATGTTTTAGGAAAAAACCAGTAATGGAGCGCAAAAAATTGCTTATAAAGGAGAATTGTATCGTAATTGGTTACGTTTACGGTACAGATTTATACTGATATCGAACCTAATTGATTGTTGAACAAAGAGTAGTTTACTATCAATGCCCATCTGTTCGTGAAAAATGCTATTTGAGAAAACGAATCACATTTCAAGGTAGCGTAGAGATGATATTGTGAAAAAGGCGATTGCTTCAGCTCCGCCAAAGTTGTCCTTTGTGAATCTTCTGCCTGTTCAATCTTCTTTGTAAAGATCCTCGTACATTGCGGACATATGAGCACACCATACTCAATACTCAATACATTTATTGCTTCCACAAGTGTACTTGGGTGGTAGGTTTTACAAAGTTATGAACATTGTGGACCCTGTCGGGCACTGCTATAGTAGGAGAGAGGAAGAGGGCTTTTATTTGACTAAATTAGAATAATCCTAAATGAATTATTTATAATGCAATCTATAATTATCTATTAAAATAAGTAAGTATTTGACTAATTTAAAATTTATCATTTATGTATTCATTGAGATTATAATAGCATTTAATTAATAGAAACTGTTTTAATTTATTTATGAATATATCGAGGGTATAGTGCTCAAACCCAATAAGTACGAAATTGACACTTTTGAGATATTCAATATTTAAGTTTCAAGGACATAAATACCTATGTTATTCAAATAATATCGGTATAATGAGTATTTGTGGTAAAAGTGGATACGTTTAATTAGTGTAAAACAGTACTTTTGAGTTTCTGAGGAAGTCCATTTTGTCATAATAAAAATTTAAGTTACAAAGGGTACCGACTTATTGGGTTTTAGATCTAGAGAAATCAAACATATTATGTACTTCGAACATGTTTTTTTTAAAGAATCACAAAAAAAAATCAAGAGAAATCACCCTTCGTCACTTTCGAAAGCTGTCGGTTTGGTGTACGTCTTCATGCCACACATCCATGCATGAAATTCCTCTAGTATGATAAGTTTTTCGAGATATTTTTTTATTTTTTTTCGAGTTTTTAGCAAGGCTAAGTGGTACGGCGACCTCCCCGATGGCGTCAGCGTAATATGTTGCGCTGACGACACGCTCGTCCTGGCATCCTCAACAGCCGGTGGAACTTCAGGGAGCACTTCCTGCGTCTGGCCCCAAAACTGAAACGGGCAGCAGCCGCCCTCAGGCGACTCCTGCCTAATCTCAGCGGGCCAAACGCCTCCTGCCGTGGGCTGTACGCCGGTGGCGTGCGGTCCATGGCAATCTACAGGGCCCCTGTGTGGGCCCTGAGCATCCGGACACGACCACTAAAGTTGGTCGCATGCCAGCTCATCCGGATAGCCATGACCCTAGGGTCATGGCTATCCGGATGAGCCGGGGATACCGCACGGTCACCGGCGAATCTTTCAACTTTGCCGGATTACTGCCCTGGGATTTGGAGGCGCCCTCCATCGCGTCTATGATTGGCACGTGGAGGCGAAGCGCCGGGGTGTATCCCCGCTGCCTCGACAAGTCGAGGCGTGGCGGGAACCGCGATCTCAGGGCAGTATAGAGGGGACGACTGTCGCGACCGACGTCCAGGCACGCCGCAATCGTGGCATTAAGATCCCTCTTTGAGGAGTTGCAGGATAGGCGTCACGGCGTCCAGACCTACCGCATGACGCAGGTCCTCGATGGACACAGAAGTTTCGGGAGTTACCTGTGTCTGATAGGGAAGGAGGAAACACCCGGGTGTCACCACTACGAGGATCGCCCGGAGAGCACAGTAAAGCATACAGTGCAAGACTGCCCCGCTTGGGCACAGCACCGACGTGTTCTCACGGCGACGATAGGTGGAGACCTCTAGCACCCGGCATTGGTCGCGGCTATGCTGCGGGGCGAGACGGAGTGGGAAGCGGTCGCCTCCTTCTTCGAAGCACTCAGGCATCAATGCTACGAAAGTTCTCGGACATGTCATAATTAAAATATATTTTTAATTATGAATGTCCGTTACACTATATAACTATCAATCTCTATTGTTTCCTTCACGTCCTCTTTTACAATTATTGTTTTCTAGCTGCTTTAAAACCGGCGTCGTGCGGTCCGTGGCCCTCTACGGGGCCCCTGCGTGGGTCCTGAGCATCCGGACGCTACCACTAAAGTTGGTCGCATGCCAGAGGGTCATGGCTATCCGGATGATCCGGGGATACCGCATGATTGCCAGCGAATCGGCCAACCTCCTTGCCGGATTGCTGCCCTGGGATCTGGAGGCGACTGCCCTCCAGCGCGTCTATGAGTGGCGCGTGGAGGCGCAGCGCCGGGGCGTAACCCCGCTGCCTCGAGAAGTCGAGGCGTGGTGGGAAGAGCTCCGGCGCGATCTAAGGGTAGTATGGAGGGGACGATTGTCGCGACCGACGGCCGGGCACGCCGCAATTGCGGTGGAAAGACCCCTCTTTGAGGAGGGGCTGAAGAGACGTCATGGCATCCTCACATTCCGCCTGACGCAGGTCCTCACCGGGCACGGATGCTTCGGGAGGTACCTTTGTCTGATGGGGAAGGAGGAAACGCCCGGGTGCCACCATTGCGAAGATCGCCCAGAGGACACAGTAGATCATACGGTGCAAGACTGCCCCGCTTGGGCAGAGCACCGACGTGTCCTCACGGCGGCGATAGGCGGAGACCTCTCGCGCCCGGCATTGGTTGCGGCCATGCTGCGAGGCGAGACGGAGTGGAAAGCGGTTGCCTCTTTCTGCGAAGCAGTAATGCTCGTGAAGGAGGAGGCGGGCCACTTGAGAGACAGGACAGCGTCCTCCCTCCGCCCCAACTGCAGTGGTAGGCGCCCGCGGCGTCGGACGTAAGCAGACGATCTCCGGCCAGCGTAGGCGCGAGCATGCGGGTAAATGGCAACTCGCTGCCCAGCCATGGACCATGCCTGGGTCGACGGTGCTTTGTGTCCCACGCGCGCCTCAAAGAGCGTCAGCATAATAACGGGGCCCCCCTCTCAGAGGGCCAAAGCCTGTCGGGGTCGCGGGATTATTTCCTTACCGTGACCCCGGAACATAAAGGGCTATTGAAGGACACCGTGGATTTTAGTCAGTACAAGTCTGACAGTCCCTCCCGCCCTGCCTGGGGTGGGAGGACTCATTTGATGATTTTACCACGATAAAAAAAAACCTGCTTTAAAAACGATTTTCTATTCGCATAAGCTTAGTTCGGACTACGCTAGTATTTTTAACCAACTTCAAAAAACTATGCTTTAGTTTAGAGTGTTATCGCACTAATAAATAAAAGAACTTCGATAACAATACGCGCGATGCAAATGCGCCTCGCAAACTGACAACAGTAATGCTAGAAGTTCATAGGTCCAATTGATTTATTGGGTTCTTCTTCGAACAAAGTATCAAGAAAGTTAGTTGACAATGAGAGCTAATACAATATAACTAAACATAACGTGTTACTTTTGAAACATAATCGAACAGTAAAACCCAACAAATACATTTGTTTTGATTTAACTTTTGGTTTTGTTTGTTTTTTTAATCTACGTATTTAAAGGTAAAACCCGATAAATACAAATAGTGATTATTGCCTCTAAACAGTTGGGTCATTTTAGTGAAAATTGTTGAACACTAAATACCAATAAAAAGCTTTATGTGGTTTAAGCGTGAAACAAAAATATTATGTTACAAGATAACACGCTTTATAGGGTACCAGTTTTTAAGTCTTGGCCAAATGTGGTGACTTTATTGGGTTTTTACCTTTAGTAACTTTCTTTCTGCTGCGAATTCAACTTATTGGATTAGACCACTGGAAAGAGCGTCAAAAATGCATTAAGATGTACTAATAAAACGATTTTTGATTTTTCGGCACTTATTGGGTTTGAACACTATACCCTCGATATTATTCTTTTCTATGTCTTCGATCTATTACCTATCTAAAGTTCTAATTTCTATGTCAACTTACAAGGAAGATAGTTAGTCGTAGTTTGTTGTTTATATTTTGTCACTTATCGCCAATGATGTGTCAGTTTATTTTCAGCTAATTTGAGCTTTTTTAACAACCTAAACATGGCGCGTGTAGAGGATTACGGATTACTCTCATGAAAGAGTAGTCTTCGTTGTGCGAATTTTAGGCGGAAAGGATAATCCTTTCAAATATTATTAATGTCAAATTTTGATATGGATGTTAGTTACTAAATTACGTCATAAACTAAACTGATTACGCTCAGAGATCGGCTATAGGAATGACCAGATAGAAGAAAAAGTTGATGATGAAACAGATAATAATAGAAGAAGAGAAGAGAAGAAAACGGGTTGTACTGACTGCAAGTTAAATAGAATAAGGATAGGAACTATGACAAGAAAATGTTCTAGAAAAATACTACATTATACGTGTAATTTATTTTTATGCTTACATTCGTAATCCACATCCAAAGAAAATTCGAAAACTCAATAAACGATAATGAACCATCAACATCCCCTCATCCCCTCATCCTTTCATCCGATCAGCAGAACATCTATATGATTGATACATAATCCATTCAAAATTAGACACGCTAAGCACCTGAGCCCCAACGCGGGTGATAAAATAATCCCCCGAAGTAGCGAGTGACGTCATCGATCACCCCCCAATACCCCGATGCATGTACTTGTACCACCGTGTTCGGATTATGTTTGTATTTGCATTGACACGATGCAACGAGGGATATTAAAAGGATTTTGCAGGTTTTTTTTTCAACGGGTTGTTTTGGGGGATTGGGGAGAGGGATTTTGTTTTGTTTATGATTGTATTTTTGTGACACTGTGTTACGTTTTTGCTGCATTAGATAGGTACTTTTGAATCCAAACGACTTAGTTTCATAGGTTTGAAAAATCCAACAATAAATGCTGTTTTACGTCAAAATGATGGATAACTAGTATTAGTGTTATCCAATTAGCTCGGTTCTCAAAGGACTAATGAGCAGTAATAAAAAAATGACACTTTATTCTAAAAGTCTTTAAATTGGACTGGATTTACAAGGCACACGTCCAATTTCAGCTCAGCAATGACATGTTATACGAAGCCTACAAGCTAAACAAAGAATAAAGTCGAAGAAAAATTGCCCTCCTTAAAAATACGATACAATATTCCCAGTCTTCTTTATACAAGTCAAGTACCAAAATCCTAGAGCGATCCGTCACAGATCTTCCAGCCCATTTTGTCGCTATACATCTACTATCTATTGAATTTTAGCCGTAAAATTCTCCTGACCATACAAGGCCGTACAAAAATGGGTGCCAAAAATGCCTGGCCGGTAGTAATTTACGAGCTCATGGGCCGAACCAGACGCGGATAAACTGGGTTCATATAAAGTGCTCCCGAATTTTTGTTTGGTGCTTTCTTTTTTTTATTTTAATTTATCTAGCACGGGAAAGTGGGCGGTGTTCCGCCGCCGTTATTTTGTGAATACACAGTTTTTACTTCTGCCCTATGAATTGAAAATGTACTCGGTTCTTTGTTTTCATTTTTATTAGTTTTAGTTGAGCTTTCTTTCATAAAATGGTGCTACATAAAAGTTTGCAGACAGAATAACACGTGAAGGAGGATTCAACAATAACAGTATCCATATTCTCGAAACGACACGAGCGCCTTTTGTGAGGAAACTCGTAATTTACACGTAAATTCTGCCTGGCACTTACTGAGACTTCACTCATTTTTAGGGTTCCGTAGTCAACAAGGAACCCTTATAGTTTCGCCATGTCCGTCCGTCCGTCCGTCCGTCCGTCCGTCTGTCCGCAGTTTAGCTCGGAGACGCACAGTAGTAGAGAGCTGTAATTTGGTGTAAATATACGGATTTGTTGTGCCGAAAAAGTGGTAAAATAAAATCTCGTAAAATATTTTTTTTTAGGGTACCTCCAGTACTTACACGTAAAGTGAGGATTTTTTTTTTCTCGCGTACCCCTTAGTGTGGGGTATCATTAAATAGGCCTTTAAAAAATAATGATAGTTTCCATTTACAGTTTTTTGATAAAAAAATTCGTTTGTGAAATATTAAGCTTTAAAGTGCTAAATTTTGCTCGATTCGAGTGTCCCCCCCCTCTACCACCTAAACGATTATGTTTGGGGGTGCGAAAAAATTCACAATAGTAGTGTATATAACGAAGTTTAAAAGAAAATTATCATGACTAAGTAGGCTTTACAACTTTACGAGTAATAGTCGACCAACTTATAAAATGTACTTGGTTATCCTATTTTCTTAAACAAAATGTATCGGAGACAACTGCAAATGTAAGTTTGTCAACTTTATTTTTACAGCTTTTATAGGTATGTTTTTTGGGGATAGGTAGGTTTTATCGTCAACTATTTTTAACTAAATTCAAAAAAAAGGAGGAGGTTCTTAATTCGTCGTAATCTTTTTTCTTATGTATTTTCCCCGATTTCTCAAAGACTCCTGGACCGATTTTGAAAATTCTTCTTTTTAAAATTAAATTCAGCGAATCAGTTTAGTTAGTTCGCATAAGTATTTTGATGGGCAGCTACGGAACCCTACACTGTGCGTGGCCCGACACGCACTTGGCCGGTTTTTTTTTCTTTCTGAAAATACTCAAGGTTAGTGTTGGATTGTGTGCACAGTTTTCCTGATATAAAGTATAGAGGCGTTGTGAGTTTGGTGAGAGCTCACGACAGGGCTCTTACGGCTTTACTTAATGCGAACTAACTCGAAATTCAATATTCAACACGACATTTTGGTGTAAACATCGCGTGACGCGCTCCCGACGGATGGCGTAAGGGATGAACTTTAAGAGTTTTAATTAATCGTGTTAGGTTGTTAAGTGAAGGAAAGAGGGGATGGTAATTTGATGAACGACGTTGAACGGATTTTTCTTTTACTTATCTGTGTTAAGCCCGTTCATAAAGTTTTTGCTAATTTTCAACTCGTTGTTTCTGATCATTCAAGTTTTAAGTTATTTCTAAATGCGATCTTTTTAAGTCTGATAAGACGAGATAACTCAAACAGTTGTCGTCAAGGGTAAAATTATCTCAATGAACTTAATATTTTGAAACAAGCTATTAGAATATTCAGATTTACTATTATGGGCCCAAGTTAACTACTTGGTTAATGGTTAAATACTAAATTGTTTTAGTCAATTACCAGTCATCCCACTTAAAATGCTGGTATTTAGCAGTATCTGATTGCGCTGAAATTTGACCTTAATATTATATTGGTAACATGCTAGGTTTATTTAACTCATCTAAAACCGCTATTACTATCGCTCCCGCTATCGCTAACTCTCATGACTTAGCTACCGCATGTTTTGTTGCGTCATCGATCATCTTCACCAACGCTTTTCGCTCGCCCCGCTCACGTCGAAAATTACTTACGGGACCTAACTACATCTCTACGTCGACAAAAAATAACGCCTCAAAAGGAAAAATATAACACGTACGAAGAAAATTTCCACGGAAAAGCCCGATCGGTTTGACCTCGTTTTATAGTTCAATAGGTTTTGCATAGCTTTGAGGAGATACTTAGTTCGAGTACTGCCTTTATGAGAAAAACGCAGGAGGATTGTATAATTATTTGCGAGGGAGGATCTAAAAAGTGGAATGATTTGAGTTCTTTTGAGGTGCATTTGACTTGGTTTCTCGAGTGAATACTGGCGGTTTAGAAATTGGAATCGGAATTACATAATTATTAGTCCCGAATACTGAATCAGAGACACTTTTAAACAAAGTTTACGGTTATATAATTTTAGATGGGACTTAAACGTATGTGGAGATAATATGGTTGCACTATCGAGTATACCTCTGCACAATCCTACGAAAAGTACAGGCGCGATGTAATAAATGTAATGTGAATGGTCGGTATTACACCAAATAACAAAAATAAAAACGCATTTTCACATTAAAACAAAACCACATAATTACTCCAATCTCTTATTCACCTAACTTTCCCAACACAAAAAGTCATCACGCAATACATTTCCGAAGCATAAAACCCGTGCATGCTTACGTCACAGCATAACACGGAGAATGGGGTAATGCAGGATACAAGACGTCATTATATTTATGAGGTAGAGCAAGAGGGAGATGGAGTCATCAACGATGACAGGGTGGCGGAAAAAATTGAGAGAGGTATGGGAATTTTTATGTGGTAATGTTTGTTCGTGTTTTTTGGGGAGAAAAGGACCTGTTACTTGTAGGTGGTGATAGCATTGTAAATGATTGTAATAATGAAAGTAAAGAACATGGATTTATCTGTAAGCTTATGCACTCTTTTATTTGGTAAGGATTGCAAAAGGAGTAGAAGTAAATAAAAAGTCTAAAGCTCATTTAGTATCAAGTAGGTACTATACTTTGTATTAAATCTGTTTTTCCTGATCACATAACTAAAGCCGTCTTGTAGATTGTATTTACTTTCTTTGAGGTTACTTTTAATGACAAAAGCACCCTAGGACTTAAACATATAGAATAATCCATCATTGTTTACTATTAGGCCAAATGGTGGTCGAACGCGAGTCTATCCTTAAAAAAAAAACAAGATTTAATGTAACTATTGTGCTGTACAATTCGCATTCTAGCTGCATCCATTAAATAATGCGATTGGTACAAGTATTAAAGATATTTCCTTTAGCAATTCATAGGGCACATTGATGGTAGGTACGGTTTGACACAGTGGCTGAGGGATTGACTATTGAACTGTGTGTTGCGCGTTCAATTGCCGCACAGAAGAAAATAATATCTGTGTAATAATATACAAATAGTTGTTCCGGGTCTTGGCATTTGTGTACGAGTATGTGTTTGTAAACATATCCACTGTACGTGTGAAATTCCTGGTCATGATTTTTACCACTATCTTATTTAAAAAGGAATATCTTTGTGTGACTTACACATAATATAAATAACGTGCCCCGACTGATAAAAAATACTGAAATTCTAAATAAGTATTTTTTACTACCGCCTCCACTCATTTAAAACAGTAGTCCTACGTTACAAAACAATAGTTTTTTTATACCTCACAATACGTTTACGACAGTCAGTCGCATACCACGCAGGTAGTAGGAAAAATAATGAGCGTCGAGTCGTCGAGTGATTTCAGGCGTAAGTCACACGAGGCGATTAGTTCAGCTACAGTACCGGCCGCGTGTGTGTTACGAGCTTTAGGAATGGCTGACTGACGGATTGAGCTCAATTTTGGGATTGAATAATTAATTTTAGTTTTAAAATGATACGTATACATATTTGGGAAATAGTTTCCACGGAAAATCCAAAATTTGCTTCCTATCATCATTAACATTTGGATTAGTTTTTCTCACTCATTGTGGGTCGACTTCCAGTCTAACAGGATGTAGCTAAAATAATTATGTACTTTATAATTTCAAATGTAAAATATTTGCATTCAGCCACACTTGACATGACTACTTATCCAGTTACTGATTGATGACTGAAGTCAAGTTTTCACAGTCAAGATACTGATAAGCTTGTCAAAGATCACCACTGCCCTACGACGTCGGCCACATCATTTTAAAGTCAGACAATATTAAGCCCTACTCGAATTTAAGACTTACCTGCGTTAATAGCGAATCTAGACAACGGGGCTTTTTCGAAAATTTCCAAAAAGAAAAATCTAAATGACTGGTTTCCCGAGCATCTCGGAAATAGCGCTCGCTACCATTAGAACAACAAGACAATCTTGAAAGACGGCTCAATTCTTAGACTTTTAGTTCTTTATCAAACAAAATACTAAGACAAACTTTTAGATCACTTTAAAACTTTCACTTTTAAAAGAAAAGTGACAGAAAAATACGTATATTGTCAGATGTATTTCAATAAATTCCGTGGTTAGTTTCATCCTTTGGGAGAAGTGAATAAAAGATCTCATAAAAGTAGAAACGCAGAAAAGTTAAAATCTAGCCAGTAAAACAGTTTTATAGTAGCTTATTTTACATATTAGGTCTTTTTTTAAATAATGTTGAGCACTGCAGAACAATTTATTTAACATTCATCCCCTAGAGGGGTTAAAAATTCAGCATGTTGGTAGGGCATTGCGTAATATTTTCCATTGTGATAAAGGCTTATAATAATCCTTAAAAGATAATATCGAAATCCAAAATGGTGAAAAGACTATTTTTTAAAGTGGTCAGAAAGAACTGCGTGAGAGATCACTACAGGTGGATTTTTTTGGAAGATACCCAAAAGTTGGGTAGCTAACATTACAGTTGACTAAAAAATAAATTTAATTTGCCCGTTAACAGATCTCAGCAATTAATAGTAGATTATTAACCAAGGGCTGTATGACATCAATTGCATACGAGGTTTTTGGCGCCTGAGCGAAGCGAAGGCGCTAATTAACCCGAGTATGCAATTGATGCTTACGCCCGAGATAAATACTCTGCTTTACAAATCGATTGTGAGGTAAGTAAACAACAAGACAGCAGGTTTCAATGAACAATTATTAAGAAGAAAAAAATGTGTATTTAATTAAAATTAATAGTAAAATTATTACAATTTGTAATAGATAAATGGTCACGTTCTTTTTAGGTATATTTATAGTTTGAATATGAGTTTGTGATGATAAGACTTGAGTTTGAGTGACTTGAGGTTCACTTGGTTAATAATCTACTATTGAAAAAGAACTCAAAGAAGAAAATTAATTATTTTCGCGATGCTTTCGCGCCTACTAGTAGACTGCCTTTTTTTTTCACGCACGCAAGCGCGTCAAATCTTGCTGGCCAGTTTGATTTTTAAATCGATTTCATCTAACATACGATGTGGAAACAAATAGTTCCATATTTAAAATAAAATCTTTATAAAATAAATTGTCTAGATTCTGATTCGAGTAATTAATCGATACCGAGAAAAAAAAAAAAAACTTTATAAAAATATTCTTCGTGCAGTATGAGTATGACAGTTCTTTTTTCAAATTCCAAAACCTATGCTGTAATGATAGTCATACACCCCGGCATTCAGGGGTGTAAGGGTGTACTTACAGAGCAAGAGATATGTAAAACAATTTTGTGAGAGAGATATCATTTTTTCGTTAAAAACTTTTCCCCGCACTAAAATATTCTCCTTTATCATGGATGCGATAACAAACATTTAAACTCACATACACAAACACCCAGATACGAAACAACTACGTCTTGTAGGTCATACAAATATTTGTTACGTGCGAAAATCGACAACCTGCGACACGCAGCGCGGCAGTCAATTGCTCAACCACAACCATTAGGGTACAAATTAAATTGATGAGGTACCAGGCTTTCAGAAATCAAAGGTGATCTCTCAACCGTGCACATCAACCCAGTGAGCCGTATGTCACTCATTGTTATTTACTCCCTCCGTTCTTTTATTAGCTGTAACGAAATTCTTTACAAAGGTCACATCAGCAACACGAACCTCCTTTATTTCCTTCCAATGAGGGCTGTAATAGTGTTACTGGAGTCTCGAGCCCCAGCTATTATGTACGAGCGATTTTAATCTTTAAATGTTAATGGGTATAGGCGAGAATGGCGTGGGGATGGAAAGTTTTTGTTGGTACCAAGTTGGCAATTGAGAAGCACTTATCGCGGTATCGATCGGTGTAATGTATAGTTTAAGTAATGCAGGTGCTCATAAATATGAGGTTGTATGTGCTTAAACTTTCATGATAGAAGGGAAGTGGGGTAACTTATAATGTTCTGGTCTATTTTCCTAATGGAGTTTGATAGTTTTCAAGGGTACTCTATTACGGTAAGAGGTTTTAGGGGTCAATTTTAACGTACCGTACTCGTGATGGGTGATGATTACCCAGAAGCCAAAATAACTACCACAATCTTTTCCGTAATATAATTTGTCAGCACATTTTAAAATTATTTTCAAAAAATGGTGCTGCCTATAAAAGGAACCAAAAATAACCAAATCCCAGTTCCCAAAAGATATTCTTGTCTAATTTTTTCCCTCCGCACACAAGAAATTGGCTTAATCTCCGAACGAAAGGGATATATCGTAAAAAGAAACATTCAACGATGTTTAATACAGACAAGATCAAAGGCTATCGATTAACCTACGTTTTTCCCATTTTAGGATCATTTTAGGGTTATTTTACGTTTTTCACATCAAAAGCAACCTTATAACATCACTCTAATATGATAAAAAAGTGGGTGTCTGTCGGCGTAAATGTCTATTTTATGCATGTAAAGGAAAATGTTGGAAAAATGACGTTTTCAGGAAATTGTCTGTCAGTTCCCGAAAGTTGAATACAAAAAAGTTTGGCGTTTTTCATGTGCTGTTTGCTTACATTTTTGGGGTGAAACAGGACCCTGACAAGGAACAAAACATTTCCTTGACAGCGCTGAATGGAATATTTATCTTTGTTTTTTTGGTAAAATTTAGTTGCGGAATGCGCTATAGATTTTGTATTCATGTTCTAAACGTCAAACTAACTACACTTATACTGCGTTCCAAAACACAGATCACTGACGTTGCTAAAAAGGCCGCCTATCTGAATTGGGACTGAACTGGCCTATCTGCCGGATCAGCTCTGGCATTGAACCGAATGGACTAATGCACAATAGTGCGCTAAGCATGTTTTTCCTACGAAAAAGATAATTTATGCGCATGTATTCTAATGCTTAAAAACTTGTCGTTAAAATGTTATTCAATACTGACTAATCTAAAGTGTAATTTTCATTTCGTAATTAGCCCAGAATATTTGCGATTCAGAGCGTCCGATATTTAGCACGACGCAAATCGATGAGACTACTCTATGATATTAATGAAGGGTTCAAGTTGTAGTCTGTAGCGGGATTAGATTGTTCATGGCTTATATTATTAAAAGTTCCTAATGTTTCCACTGCTGAGACACGGGCTTTCTTTCCAATATCAACTTAATTCTTCTTAATCAGGGGTACTACTATTTAGGCACGAAACATTCGGCTGCATCTTCGGGCGTTTCTCACCGTTTATCATAGATCAGTTAGTGATATGAACCAAATTAATGATCCTGACTCCTGATGTGTTGTCAGAACTTGGGAATTCCGTATTAATGAGGAGAAGGGGTTAAGTTGATAATTAGCACCCATTTCAGTCACACGGGTCTGTGTACAGCTTTATGTAACATCGATGTGTCAAGCACAAACGTGATTTTCAATCACAACGCTGACCACTCATCGCTTAAACCGCTGAGTTATTAAACCACTAATCAGGGACGATATTAAATGCACGAATAATCTGGCCGCTGAAAGCGCATCCGGATTTTGGAATACTTTGTAGCGATTAATATATAATGAAATCATTAAATCTGCTTTTTAATAATCAGATAACTCAAATGTAAATAATTTACATTACGTGCGGTCACTGTGTCACGAATTCGTTAAATTTAATTTAGTTTAATTAATATAAATTCGAAATCATCGCTTATTTAATTATTGTAATGATCAGATTCAGTAAATCAATTTGCGAACTTGATGATTTCAAGTCAATGACTAAGTTCACAGCTCGTAAGAGAGTGTCAGTGGTGTGTACTCGTTAGTTAGGTACTAAACATAAAATCGTAGACGATCTTTTTTATCGTCAAATATTTTTATTTATTCGGAACGATTATAAGTTGTATCGTAAGATCTTGTTCGGACATTTTCATTTCCTAATTAAATTACAACTACAACTTGACATTGCTCTTTCAACAGTATTTTTTTTATATTAATAACTGCTCTCCACATTAGGAATTTCTCTTGTGTCCGGGTTTTAAAAACAGGAGCTCAATGCACAGAAGATAAAACAGAATTCTTACAATAGTGTAGAAATATCTACTAAGTAAAGCCACCAAGTAAAGTGTCAATTCTAACTTTGAAGCTATGAAGAACTCATAAACTGAAACTATTAAGGTAAAGAAACACGCGAGACATTTCACATGTTCTATAAAGTAATAATAAATTGGTGCTTCAAAAACTTTAACACATACATAAACTTAACAGCTTATGTAGAACTTTAACTAAATGCAAATCACGAACCTTGCATCATGCAACTACTTACTGCCATCATAATAATATACAGCTCTACTTTTTGTGCTGATGATAACTACAGTACTGTCAAAGTAAATAACAAATTTTCACGGTATTGTGATGTTTTAGTGGCGAATGTCATAAAATGAAATTATACTTAGGATTAGACTTAAAGTGTGTTCGAAAGCTGGTGTCTTTTTTTATTTTTGCATAAGAATGTGGCGATCTGGCCATTCTCTGGCATCAGAGTTAATTAATAATTAAGATGCTTTGGGGAACCTTATGTTGACCTCTGACTTTGCATTTATATCCATTTACCAGGTACGTCTACTAGCTTTACCTTGTGTTTCTCGGGAATAGTACCTACTTTTTCGATATAAGAGAGGTACCCTATTTATCGATTCAGTGCTTTGGACGTTAAAAGGTAACAATTAGACTTACTTTCGCATTTATAATATTATATAGAAAGTTGAAGAAATAGGCGATTGCAGGAGGAGAGTTTGTTTTCGCCAGTACAAGTATTACAGTCACTCAAATACCACCCAGAACAGGAGCCAATTAGGCGATTTCCCATTTGAAAAAAAAAAGCGTGTCACTCGAGGTCTGTCGATGCCGATGACGATGCAGGGTGTTAGGCGTATTTTCGTTACGGAATTTCTTTATTCGGTCATCGCGTCAGACCCCGCGATAAAAGCTATGCAGTAGCTTAAAACTTGTCAATGTGAAAACTTCCAAGGACCTATATTTTATTCATTCATATAAATTTTGTTCATCAAGACTTCTTATCTGTTACTAAATCAACTACAAACACAATATAAATCCGACTCATTCAGTAAACTGTCACGCATAAGCACCCTTAAATCCTTTAGAAGAAAATCCCTTCCCAAAAGCGTTTAACACGACAGCTAGAAGTGTTCAACATGAAAAGTATTCAAGAAACGGGAACTTTTAAAACATTGCCGCCGCATTGTATGATGTAGGGTACATGTAGGGTAAGCTATACATTGTTCTATGTATTGTACTATGTACATAATTCTGGCGAACACATAATAAAGTATGTGCTCCGCGATTGTTGCGGCTTCAAGTTTGTGTGTTGTCGCTTGCTGTCGTGTTTCGCGGTTGTGAAGACGTGGTGCCGCTGTTAGCGGTGAATACTAAGATCTTGATCAGTCAAAAAGGCTGTCAAGTTTGGTTATATTTCTTTTGCTGTATCTAGCAATACAAAATTTTGAGCATTTGTTTTGATTGTTTATTATTATCTCTCTGTCAATACCTATATTTTAGATTTGACTGTAAAAAGTACAACACGATTAACAGTATAGCAGAGTATACCCACTGTTGGAATAAAGGCTCTGGAAAGTAGCGCCTTCAAAACACCAGTCGTAGTTTTAAGTATATTTCACTCAACATCTTTTCAGATATAATTAAATACAATATCAATTCCTGTTCATTTTTTTTTCTGTCTGGGTTTCGCTCATCACAATACGCTTACAAAGAGACCTGTCAATCTCACCAAGTAGAAACTTGTAACGGCGTTATTTTATTTCATGAAAAAGAGTTCATTTTGAAAGTTCATGAACATGTTTCTGTTGTTCTCAAGTTATATTTGTGGTTAAATTTGTTTTCTGCTGATTTGTTTCCGAGATACAGTTTCTGTTTCGCATCACAAGTACTGCCTTGAGGTTGAATTTACTGTTCGTGGAGTAAATTATAAATATTTGCAGAAGTAGGTATTTTATAGAAGTAAGCGATTTTACAGCTGCTTTAATAAGGATTTCAGTAAGTGCTTTTAAACGGTGCCTAAAATCTGTTAGTATTAAATACGTACTTTATCATGACCTCGAAAAATCATAACACAATAATCATAGAAGA
Organism: Agrotis segetum; assembly: GCA_036375495.1. Lineage (NCBI taxonomy): Eukaryota > Metazoa > Arthropoda > Insecta > Lepidoptera > Noctuidae > Agrotis > Agrotis segetum. The sequence continues at coordinate 2,346,346 of JAQSVV010000181.1, forward strand.
ACCGATGGTGTTTGGTGAAATAGTGTACAATTTAAAACTTTGGATGTTGCTGGCCGTACCTTTCATAATCATCTTAACAACGATAAAGAATCTTGGGTTTTTAAAACCTTCGAAATAATGTTTGTTATAACATGAAACTCACAACACAATCACTTCAACCCTACAGGCATTTAAACCGACTTCAAAAAAAAAGTAGGTTCTCAGTTCGACCTGTATGTATGTATGTGTTTGTCCGCGATTATCTCGCGTTTGGCTGAACGGATTTTTATGCAGTTTTCAGAAATAATGGATATCTTGTGATGTTGCTCGCATAGATCCGTTTTTGTTACTTACTAGGATTGTAGATTTTCAAAGACGCCGATTTTATGAATGTTTTTGTTGAATATCTCAACTAAAAAGCGAAAAATAAAAAACTTTTTTGAAAAAAAAAGGAACCGACTTCAAAAACAAACACAAAAAAACTAAAAAATAACTTTTTTTCCGGAAATCGGTGGCCATTAAGTCAATGAAATAAAAAACAAAGCGACAGACTTCCGAAAGAAAAGTTATTTTTTAGTTTTTTTGTGTTTGGTTTTGAAGTCGGTTCCTTTTTTTTTTTCAAAAAATTTTCATCATTTCATTACGAGAGGCTGAGGTATATAAAGAATTTTAAAAATCGGTCCAGCAGTTTTTGAGTTTATCCATTACAAACAAACAAATTCCTCTTTGTAATATTAGTGTAGATGTAGATAGTGTAGATAAGTCGTTAGATAATTCAAAACACAAGTAACAACTACAATAATTGATCATCTAATAAACATCCACTTACGTAACAACTACACACCATAATATTATCATTACGACAAGGTTAAATGTACGACATACAACAGATCTCATTCATGTCTTCCCTCATTGTTCCAAATTGCCGGAATATAACCCCATAACCAGTAGTTTGTACATAAACACACAACGTAGTCGAAGTAATTGGTGTTATGGCGTATTACGTAGTGTGGTGTATTATAGTAAATACCTACCATGTTTGTGATACCCGAAGGGTATGGCAATGGTACATACTTACATCTATAAATACGCACACATTTTGCCTTATTTAAGGGCTTTGGATATATTTTGTTGGAAATACTTTACTCGAGCTGTACTGTGAATCAAACTTATTGGTTGTGTGCTTAGCGGTGGCCTCAGGACTATCACCCATGCATTTAGTGTGGTGTGGTCTTGTGTCCCATCAAAATGAAAATAATCTATCTATTTCTTTTCTTGAACGGTCAGGGGAGAGACTCAAACTTTTAGTGCCAAGGACTGATACATTTGAATCTATACTAATATTAATTATATAGAGTTAAAATTGTTTGTTTGTATGTAGGGGGTAATCTCCGAAAGTAATGAACCGATTTTGAAAATTGTTTCACTGGTCGAAAGATACATCGTGAGTGCTATAGGCTATAAATTATAAAGATTTCATGTATATTTTACCGCCCAACGAAGTGGGCACGGGTTAGCTAGTTAAGAATATTTTGATTTCAAAGGATGCCAACGGAGCCTTAAACAATCATAAAGTTTTCCTTTAACAGATATCTGTAAATACGAAATCTATGGAACAATAAATAGTCTTTTATTTATTTTTACGTATTCACAGGTATAGTCCTATTGTTACAGTTTTCAAACATAAAGACAAGACAATATATTTCATTAAACCCATTAGTATGTCCCGAAATATGCCCATTGCCACGCACACATTCAAAACCCGTGTGAAATCCAGTGTAATGGTCCGGGCAAGCCGATTACCGGGCATAATCCAAGACGGGTAAGCATGCCACTTATGCCTCTTACGACATATTGTCAAGATGCCTCCACAATGCCCATAGAAGGTACGTGAGGGGCGTGTCAAGTAAGTTCGGACTTGGCTGAATTTGTCCGGCCAAGATTTCTGCCGTGTTAGGAAAATAAATATGAGGGCTTATTGGGTTGTTAGGGCATCGAAAGAAAAGATTTTTTGTTCAGAATAAATATTGTCGTAGATACTGTTTTGGAATATCTGAAAGAATCTTTTGAAAAGTATCAAAAAAAAGGTAATATGTTTTTTAATTAAACATCATCTGCCGAAGCATTTTTTCAAATACGTTAAGGTCTTTTAATAAAGTCTATCTGGATGTAGCTGAATAAAACAAAGAATGGCTGTATTAAAAATAGCCAAAATGTATAAATATTATTTTTGATTACTTACATATTTTTATAATAAAAACATATAAACATTTGGCCGTTGTTGCCTATTCAAGTCACAGTGAAAAGCAAAAGAAAATCCTCCCCTTTTATCAAACACACAACATAAAATTCTTCTGTATAACAGAAATATTTAAACAATTCAGAAGTACTGCCCATAATTCACACTTCAGTTGAGAAAGGCAATAGTATTGTATTAATGCACGAACCCACAGTTTCAGCGCTGAAACCTTCAGCCTTACATGTTTAACTGAACCGCGGTCATATTGTAATGTTCGCCGAGAATTTCTCCGCGATGTTTGTGCTATTGTGTTCTTGGTAGTTTGGATCGGTGTAAGACATAAGCTTGAGAAGTTTTGTGGAGATAATTATTTTGTGAAACAGAAAATTCCGTTATGTGGACTGACCATGTACCCTTAGCACGAATTTTCAGTATTTGAGACGTAAAGTAAACTTTAACTTTGACAATTTTCGAGGAAAAAAATAGTTCTTTCTTCGCACACTAGAGGTGCTGTTCCATTTTTTCATACAAGAAACGCTGTAAATACTGTAAAGTAAAAGAGTGAATATTCGTGCTAAAGGTGTACATATCGAGAGAGTAACTAGCTGCGGCGGGCGAGTAACTTCGACGGGAAACTGATGGATGCAAGTAGCGGATTGTCGTTCGAAATGGTGGTCTAAAGCAGAGGCCAATGTTCAGCAGAAAACGTCTTCTCGCTGATGATGATGATGTAAGCTATAAGCTTGAGAAGTTTCGAGTAGTTAGATAATAAATTGAGATTTTTTTATATAAATAAATATGGCTGGTATCCAGTGTTGCTAAGGTGTATTGTATAACTCGTTAGGTACTAAATGAAATTGTGAAAGTCATAATAATTATTCTCAGTCGTTCTATGTGGAATACTTACCAGTATTTTAACTGCATCCGGTTAGACCGAAAGCAGCAAAGCCTTTCATAGAGTGAAGGCCTGTATCCCTGTATCCTAGCAAAAATAACATTATTAGGCTAATTATGATGACGATGACTCCTTCGGTTTAGCCAGAAACTGTTAAACTATGTTTGCTCTTAACTTACACCATACCCTCAGAAACATATTTGCTGGTAAAGTTTGCCATAACATGTACGGAGGGCTTAATAGCATTTTGTTTCCATAAAACATGTAATGGTTGATTTGTGTTTCATGTACTTGTGTGGGCTACTATCTGCTAAGTTCTCTCTGAAGACTTTTATGTAGGCAGAGTGTGAGAGTGGTGTGGTCTAGTCTATTTTAGGTATACCGTGGCTCTGGAACGCAGCAAAGTCCAATCGGTAGATAGTAGACAAAAGAATCAGACGGCCTTTTCCACTCCATCCAAGGCGGGAAGACTCATTGTAATTTCTCTTTATTCATACTTAGTGGTTCTGTAGAGTCAAACGTAGGTACAAAATACCAGTAAAATCCAATTAGAAGACTTTACCTACAAATCATCGGAGTAATCACAATGACAAACAATAACCGGACAGCCATGTCAACCACACATGACAGATGGAACCAGCTTTTATAACGGTGTGGTTGCTGCCACCACAATGTGGTTGATTATCAATAGGACCACAACAGATTTCGTTATGTGGTCTCGAGCTGCGCTAAATTGAAGTATGGTTGTCACATTTAATTTATTATTTGTGGCACTTTGGTTTTTGTTAATTGGACTTTTTAGCTTTATATTTCGTGTTAATGATTACGAAATAATTGTGGACAGATTAAATTGAAAATGTTAGGTTCACATAGTATGTTTACATGTGACTGTTAATGGAAATTAATTATTACTTCATTTTATTTTCTTAATTTACTTAATTTAGGAATTAAAAAGTATTTATAAACTTATGATCAATCAAAGTGTCTATTACAATTACCACGTCAGTGGTAATGTTAAAATTATTGCACGTCAGTCGCAGAGTGTTAAAATATGAACAAACAAAAAGATTTAGGTACTAGGTTTTGGAGGTCTGGTAGACAGTCGCTCCCAACATAGTTGGGAAAAAGTTACTTAGATGATGTGATGTTACTGCTGTACGCTAGTTCATAAGCTTAATTCTAAGAGATCATGCAGCGGCCTTGTTTTTACATTTTTAGATCATCTTATGAGGCCTCCCACCTAGGCTATGATATAAGAGGGACTGTCAGTCTTAAACTGATTAAAATCCACATCAAGTACAGGCTTAGTTTTGGTTTGATGGAAGTCATTATCTTCCATTTTTTTATTTCTCGAGCGTAGCGAACCCAACAAATTACACTATTTATCACAACACAAAACCTTTGATACTTCTACAGCTCCTCTCGAAAATAAGTAAGTGTTGTAATTTTGTGTTTATCTAAGAAAAGACGTGTTTCACAGGTTTGTTATTTTATTGAAGTAACAGGTAACCTAGTTACATAGAACAAGAAGAATTTTGAATACGTTAAAAAGAGAACGCTATAAAGCCAGTATTATTACAACATTCGCCCCCTTAATCAAAATTCTCACAAATAAATATCATATAAAAATGGACTCAAAATATACCAATTAAAAGAAAACCTTATGAAATGTATAATATGTACTGAAGTAGGTAAACGTGTAAAATATATTTACACTAAACCTAAGCCCAGTACACATCTATTATGTACGACACGCTGCAATCTTTTGGTTAAGATGTCAGCGGGCATATCACTTGATTTGGTATATTTTAAGTTTACCGAATTATCACTAATCTTTTCCCTAATAAAGTGATATCTGGTATCTATATGTTTCGTCCTATGGTGGTGTACCGGATTCAAGGCCAAACACTGTGCACTCTGACTATCGGTACAAATAGTTACGGTATTAGGTAATAATTTTTGCCTTACCATAGGATCTGAAATTAATTCAGTGATAAACCTCCTTAAATAAATCGCTTCCTTCGTGGCTTCAGTTATTGCCATGTACTCTGCTTCCGCTGAGGACAAAGCTACGGTTTGCTGCTTCCGTGAAGCCCATGAAACAGGACTGCCTGCTAATTTGAAACAGTAACCAGTATAAGAACGGCGATCTATATTACAGTTTGCCCAATCGGCATCGCAAAATCCTACAAGGGGAATACTTGATTTTTTATAACAAATCGAGTAATCTAAAGTGCCTTTTAAATATTGTAAGACTCTCTTCGCTGCTAACCAGTGAGTCTTATTGTATCGAGTATTGAACTGACTCAGGTAACTAGTCGCGTATGCGATGTCTGGACGAGTATTAACACTCAGGAACATGAGGCAACCAATTAATTCTTGATAGGGATACGCTTCTGAATTATGATCACTATCAATGCTAGTACTGACCTCCAGTTGTCCAGATAGAGGAGTTGTACAAGTTTTACAATTCTCCATTCCAAACTTTAATAAAAGATTATTTATATAATTTTTCTGATGTACTTTTATTTCATCATTTTTTCTGGTTATATTTAAACCAAGATAATAGCTTAAATAACCCAAATCTTTTATTGAAAAATATTTTTGCAAGTCATTTTTGACAATGTCAAACGTCTTGTCATTACTGTAAAAGACAATTATGTCATCGACAAAGACTGCAACTATAACCAACTCTTTTGCAAAAAGTTTGATATACACACATGGTTCAGAGGGAGTTTTCACAAAACCAAATAATAGTCCGGTCAATTTAGACAAAAAAATGTGAGTGAAATTACATAAAGTCCCAGCAAGCTGAATTTTTGTGAAGTTGTTCAAAACATAATTATAAACAATGTCTAGAAGTTCCCCATCATTCCCCTCTAAGGAAAAAAAAATATTCAAGGTCAAAGGTAAAAAAAATGAGTTTTTCGGGATTTTCAGCAAAACGGGAAGTTTTATCATAAAAGTACCTCAGACAAAAATTGTAGATCATAAAATTATCTATAAAAATGTGTTAATACTTTTTTTCTTACGAGCCACCGTTTCAGAGATATAACGATTCAAAAAGTGATAAAAGTTGTTATCGTCAAATGCATCTAATGAGGTAGTGTACTTAGCGCGTTTTTTTTAACGTGGTTTCCCCAGTAGGCCTACTCCACGGGTCAGTTGTGATCCTGTTTATTGTAAAACTATTGCAAAATGACGGAAATTTTCAAAGATTGGGAAAGATAAAAGCGATGTAAATGAAAAAAAAAAGTGTTGAAGTTTATTCGTCTCATTCGTAAGTTTCAAATTCTTGTTCTTCTTCTTGATCTTCTTCTCCTGCTTCTTCTTCATCTTCATTTTGGATGCAAGTAAATTGAACACAGGGACAGGCACGCTTTTATCTTTCCCAATCTTTGAAAATTTCCGTTGTTTTGCAATAGTTTTACAATAAACAGGATCACAACTGACCCGTGGAGTAGGCCTACTGGGGAAACTACGTTAAAATAAACGCGCTAAGTACACTACCTCATTAGATGCATTTGACGATAACAACTTTTTTAACTTTTTGAATCGTTATATCTCTGAAACGGTGGCTCGTAAGAAAAAAAGTATTAGCACATTTTATAGATAATTTTATGATCTACAATTTTTGTCTGAGGTACTTTTATGATAAAACTTACCGTTTTGCTGAAAATCGCGAAAAACTCATTTTTTTTACCTTTGACCTTGAATATTTTTTTTTCCTTACAGGGGAATGATGGGGAACTTTTAGACATTGTTTATAATTATGTTTTGAACAACTTCACAGAAATTCAGCTTGCTGGGACTTTATGTAACCTCGAATGTCTAAATTGACCGGACTATAATGATTAAGTTTCATCTAACTTTATGTTCCAGGCACGTGGAGCTTGTTTAAGTCCATATAAGGATTTTTGTAAAAGACACACTTTGTTTTCCATACCTTTTACTTTAAAACCTTGGGGTTGCTCCATGTAGACCTTCTCTTGCAGATCTCCATTTAAAAATGCAGTATCAACGTCCAAGTGACGCATCTTCAAATCCAACTCAGCTGCGAGAGCCAGGAGAGTACGCAAGGAGGAGTGCCGCACGACAGGAGCAAATGTCTCAAAATAATCTACACCTGGCGTCTGGGTGAATCCCTTGGCAACTAATCTTGCTTTGTACTTCACAACATTTCCTGCTGGATCTTTCTTTAACTTATAAACCCATTTACATGGTATAACTTTCATGTTTTCTCTGTCAACCAATTTCCACGTCTTCAGCTTCATCAATGAATTATATTCATCCGTCATTGCCATCTGCCACTTGTCAGCATCATCAGCCAATACAGCCTCATTATAAGTTCTAGGCTCATCAGATGCTTGACTAGAAACTTTGTATGAGAAGTAATTAGGAGGTTTCCGGTCTCTTGAAGGATATCTACGTTGTCCATCAGTTTGACCAGTAGAAACTATTGGTTCCTCAATTGCTTCAAAAAATTGATCATTTTCAGCAGTCTGATCTTCAGCGACAACAGTATGGCTTGGAGCTGATTCAACAGTAGAGCCTGGAGCTGATTCAACAGTGACTACTGGAATATGTTCAAAAGACTCTTCAACTGTACTGGTTTCTTCCTGTATAGGCAGACTATTAGATAGTACTAAAGGTTCAGTAGAAGTCTTAGTATTGTTGATATTCCTATTATTTAAAGAAGAAAAACAATCTTCAAAAAATGTTACGTCTCTAGACTTTTGTAATGTTCTAGGACAAGATGAATTTCTAAAAAAATAACTATTAGGATCTTCTGTATAGCCTACAAATATAGCTTCATCAGCTTTAAGATCCAATTTCTTACGATGACAAGAAGGTATTTGTATAAGAGCTCTGCACCCAAAAACTCTGAGATTACTTAGGTCTGGTTTGCAACCATTCCATAACTCATACGGAGTTTTATTATTTAAGGCACGGTGTGGACATCTATTCTTCAGGTACACAGCCGTTTGAACAGCATGTTCCCAAAAAGCCTTAGAAAGATTGCTTTGAGCCATAAGAGAGCGCGCCTTTTCTGTAGAAAAGGCGCGATTAGTGCGCTCGGCGACACCATTCTGCTGAGGGCTATATGGTACCGTAGTTTGATGCTGAATACCACAAGATCTAAGATAATTTGAGAATTCACTATTAACGAATTCCTTCCCATTATCAGTCCTTATTGTTTTAATTTGAGCCCCAGTTTGTCTTTCAACCATAGACTGGAAGTGACAAAATCTATCCTTTACCTCTGTCTTAGAAGAAATAAAATAAACAAATATAGTTCTCGAAAAATCGTCTATAAAAATTAAAAAGTATTTATTACCCTGAAAGGAGCTAACTGACATTGGTCCACAAAGGTCAGAGTGGATCAGTTCTAATATTGAAGTTGCCCTTTTATAAGTAATCGCCTTAAACGGTTTTCGAGCTTGTTTCGCTTGTACACAAGCAACACATGGATTTTTATCCACATTCTTATAATCAATAACCTTATGACTATTTTTCAGCAGATTCATACCGACACGACATAAATGACCTAAACGCTTATGCCATACCTGATACTTAGAGATAGAATCAGAGTGCACATCATAGGCTCTAAATTGGGGAATATTCACTGCACAATCAAGTGTGTACAATCCACCACAGGGCGAGCCATGTAGAACCGCATCACCTGTAAAGGAAAAGGTTTTTGAATTAAATAGATTACAACCAGACTTATCAAACATTACAGTAAACCCTTTTTCTACTGCTGTCTTCACAGAGAGAAGATTTGTTTGCAAGTTAGGTACATACATCACATCATTTATTGTATTGACGTTGTTTTCGGTATTTATGAATATTTTACCGATGCCTTCAGCGTCAATCATAGTCCCATTTGCAACTGTTACCTTGTTATCAATAGGCTTTAAGTCAACAAACCAATCTCGTCTCGAAGTCATAATTATGTTTGGTAGCACCTGAATCAATGTACCATTTGTCCATGTCGTAATTATTCGTTGCTCCTAAAGCAGACACAGAGGTAGAGTCCTTATTAGTGGGATTCTTCCTTTTCATGACTTTCTTTTTCTTTAAAGGACAGTTTGGTCTCTTGTGACCAGGTTCTCCACCACCATAACATACAATTTGTTTTGCCTTTGACTCAACAGAAGAGGCATCAACCTTTGACTTCATAGCTGTCTCCAGTTTTATCGAGCTTTCCTTGGACATTTCGTTCAATAATTTGGACTTTACCATTTCGGTGGTAACATTAACTTTACTGTTTTCAAGAGCCATAATCATTGGGTCATATCGCGACGTTAGACCACCCAATAGAATAGCAGCAATGGATGCATCATCTATTACTTTGCCTATATCCGCCAAATCTTGGGCAGTGGAAATAACAGCATTGATGTACGACTCAATATTATTATCAAAGTCTCAATCTGTATAACTTCCGTTCTAAATATAAACGCCGACCTATGCCTTTGTCCTCATAAGCATTTTGTAGAGCATTCCATGCTTCAGCTGCCGTGGTTGCACTTCGCACATGCGTAATTGCAGATGATTCCAGGGTAAGGCAAATTTTTGTTAGTGCCTTCTGATCGCTCCTTACCTTTGTAACATTGGAAACGTTCATCCCTGTTGGGTAGCCACTGATCGCTTCCCACAACTCCTCATGCATAAGGTAATTACGCATTTTAAACTTCCACGTACTGTACCCTTCTCTATTATGTAGGGTGAATGATGGAATTGAGGAACTACGCATACCTCTCTCATTTGTGTCTCCATTTGGATTCGCCATCTCGGAAGAGTACACGAAGAACTATTTTGTTTCGTACCCAAAAAATTCGCACAAATTCACTTCAACAAATTATTATTAAAAAAAACACGCATACTTTTCTTGAAATAACAAATACATAAGCTATTTTCGTGCTGATAACGTTTTGTTGTAATTTTGTGTTTATCTAAGAAAAGACGTGTTTCACAGGTTTGTTATTTTATTGAAGTAACAGGTAACCTAGTTACATAGAACAAGAAGAATTTTGAATACGTTAAAAAGAGAACGCTATAAAGCCAGTATTATTACAACAGTAAGTTCTGTACCAAGCGGGACCATTATATGTACTTACATTAAATCATAATCATCATCATCAACCTATAATGTTCCCACTGCTGGGACACAGGCCTCCCTCTGTAAGTTCTGTGTATTTGGATTAAGAGGGTATGGGCCCACGCGGGCCAGTGCGGCTTGGTAGATGTCACATGTCTTCGAATTTTTGGTTCTACGAGATGCCTGCAGTTTCCTTTCGATATTTTCCTTCACCGTTTTGAGAGCAGTGGTTATGAAATAAATTACACAAAGTAATGCGCGGGGTCGAACCCACGACCTACAACTCGTAAGTCGTGACCGATACCACTGGGCTACCATTGCTCGCATTAAATACCGTCATATAATTAAATACTCTAGGCGAGTCCAAAAACAGTTTAGTCCATCTATAAACAAACAACATCTATCGACCAAACAGTTAACTGCCGAACTTTTTACTGGCAAGTAAACTGACGGATTTATCAAGGGCCCTTACACACGGCCGGTAAAAACTCTCCCCGGAATAAATACATCAGCTCGGTACTGCGGACTTTAATTTATCGCTCCCTGTGGATCGAGCCGGACAGGTATAAACGGCTCGGCCGCTCCAACTTAAACGATAGATTTGCGTGAATTTTTGAGAAGACTTTCCACGAGTTCTCTCTGGTTTCATTTGTTGAAGTGTTGTAGATATTCGGAACCAGAGTCAACGACATAGCTCATAAAATTTGCAAGTTGAAATGGCAATCGGCAGGCTCATCGCTCGTAGAACTGACAACCGATGGGGAAGAACAGTTCTCGAGTGGCGACCACAGTAGGCAGACCTACCACTTATAGGCGGACCGACGACATCGTGAGGGTCGCGGGCAACCCATGGATGCAAGTGGCGAATTGTCGTTCGGCGTGGCGGTCTAAGGGGAGGCCTATGTTCAGCAGTGGACATCTTCCGCTGATGATGATGATGATGATGTTGCAGATGTTATATCAGGCATAACATTATTTATTTGTCGTTAATTTAAACGGTATAAAACATCAATTAACTCCACGGGTAATGGCATCACAGGCTACCGGGACGTGTAGCATGGACAGAAACGTAGCCGCGTAACGAGGTTGGTCGACGATAGAAAAGAACACCCAGACTCGGAACAACTACTTGTTGGTCACAGAAATATAAATGTGTTCCTTGCGGGAATCGAACCCGCGACACTCAGCACGGCAGTCCAGTCGCCCAGCCACCGCGCTAACCGTGCCGTCATATATTTGGTGGTTTAAAATAAGGAACAGTGGACTCTCTTGAAAACTTCGTGGTCTGCCGCGACCCCGTGTCGGTGCTTCAGGGCATCAAAACTGTGCTTCTTAGCACAAAACAACAGAAATAAAAACACGGACCTTTACAATCTTATTAAAATTATCTAATGTAAAAATAAATGTTCTAAAAATATTTTCAACGCTGAATACCAATTACTTGTGAAAATAACAGCTCTTTAAATTCGCAAGTCACTAATTACTTTACCATGTCACCGGTTTCAGTTGATCCTCAACGACATAAGAGCATAATGAATTGATCCATTTAATTTCCACTCAGTAATCAACAAACAGCAATTAGTTAAATATTAATCACTAACTCAACTCTGCGTAATTTATCTTCACGTTCAAACGTTTAAGTAAACGCTCCCATTCTCTATTGCTAAGACAATTTTGTATGTATATTTGCAATGATCTCGAAAATTACTGCACACGTTCTGGTAATTCGTTCACCGTTGTGTAATTTGTTGGTTTCCGGTGAAGAGGCTTGAAGATGCGTGTAATGGGGTCAAGCAGAGAAAGTAAAGCAAATTATAAAGATTTGAACCATGATGGGTGAAATTATTTGATAAATTGGATATAAAACGTAATGATATAGAATTTGTATCACGAAGCTTTACAAAATTGTGTTTTTTTTTTTGTTTATTACAAAGTCACATGACTCGTATACGATTAAAGAATAATTTTAATCAAATACAATCAAATAAATCGATTTTTCTTGTGAATATTAATACAAATAATAAAGAGGAAATCCTATGAATCAACTAGAAACGACTAATTATGACGTTAGAAGTTTCGCAGTAATTCTAAGCTATCGTAAATTATCCAGTTCTTCTAAATTAAGAGCCTCACGCGCAACCATAATTTTGTGTTATTTTTGTTCAATTGTGCTGATTCTTAATTAATGTACTGGATCATAAGAACCTAGTACCATAATATCTACAGACACTTTGTCAGAACTGTTACTAAAATAGTAATACAAATTAGACTCAATCAATAACTTTATTTTTTCCTAACATCGATCTTCATCGGAAAAAAAGCGTTACAAAAACCATCCCTCAAAAAAACCATGAACAAGTTATTGGTCCATTATAAATCCCATGCTAAGTTAATAGATTATAGTTTTATCATCAGTTTCACTATTAACTCTTTTTTTTTTTTGTTCGCAGGTGAGCGATGGTGTTCCTATGGGGATCAGAGGTAATCTGTTTATTTGGATTGTAATGAAGAATGTTATGGGTACGGCCATTATGGTTTTTTGTTGAAGTGTTGATTTATTATTTAATCATAGTTGGATGGTGAGAAGGTTTGGGAATTCTGGCGCAGTGACTATGGAAGTAAAATGTTCTTATCGTCCTGGATTTTAATTAAAGTCAGGATTTCTTTATGCATAAGATGGAAGATAACCTGAAAAAAATAATATTCCTTCGAGATTTTCTGTGTGTGTTCACGGTACTGTATAGTGCTTTCGACGCTAAAATAACATTCTTAGATTTCAAAATTTTATTATGAAATTGCCTTTGGAAATTTTGAAAAAAAAAGCTTGCGGCTATATACAATTTTCGTAGAATTCATCCTGTTCGTGTTCATCCACCTATAGTAGGTATTAGCATGGCGATAAGGTCGATTATTCCGTCACGTCCCACATTGTTAGTACAGATCTGTCAAAAGCAGCATTTACTTTAGGGCATTATACACACTGAAAGACAAAATGACAATAGCACATCTCATGCTGTGGTCATGCCATTCAGACTACCTTGTGACGTTTGTTACTTGTTTGTCGTAAATTGTAGTTGTTAGTGTTCCATACGACAAAGACAACGCTCTACGAAGCCGAATGTAGCTGACTTCCTCTTTCCAATGGTCGTCGATGTGTATTAGGCTGAACGCAGACTTGAGTCAAAACAGTTTTAAGACAGACTATTGCTTTACAAAAACCATGAAGATGCGCACACTTAAAACAAAACGTCTCATAGACAATATTGTCTAATAGACACAAGAACTGCACAGCGACAAGTCTGACACTGAACAGTTTTGTTTCAGGTGAGCGGCGTGTCGTAGACAAAACAGTTTTGTTTATGTTTTAAGACAGACTTGTCTATGTGAGACAAGATTGTCTTAAAACAGTTGTGACTCAAGTCTGCGCTCAGCCTTATTTGTCTTCATTGGAGACGCCAGCATATAAACCTACTCAAACTGTCAAATTTCTTTAATATATTTTGAACCTTATCAAAATAGTGGAAGGTTAATGTTCGAATGGTAGAATTTGACAGATTGTGGTAGGTTGACCTGTACCTGAGTTCAAAACTCAATGAGTTTTAATTCAGCCATATCATTACTTTGTTTCTCCTACCTCGTAAATAACATAAGTAGGTAGCATTTAGTGCAAATTCCAGTGTTCACTGAACACTTTAACAAAGTGAAAACTGCACTGAAATGCAGGTTGGTTTCAGTATATTGTGTTGAAGTCATTAAAGCACAAACTTGGGGTATAAACACGCGAGTTAAGCGAGAAAATATGAGATTACAACATGCATCCCGCCGATGTGCACACACGCTAACTTATGATATCCTTTCTTATTCAAAATGTGAACAATGTTGAATGGCTGTACTATGAATAGGAAACATGAAGTAACGTCTTTTTAGTGTTCTACTATTGTACAATTTTGATCTCATAAAAGTTTGTTTATTTCTCCAATAATTTCTTTGGACATAAACTGACAATGGAGAGTTTTGTGTGTGTTAAGTTATAACATCGAGTGCGTATTAAATTTTTATGTATTTATTAACTGGTTGCCCAGTTGCCCAGTTTCCTTGTATGAATAGGGAATTGTATCTATATTGGTTTGCCTTACAAGGAAATATCGGGTGAAAGTTGATATCATTTAATTCACCTGTACAGTAGGCAAACATTATGGGGACATTATTATTAGATTTATCAGCATTTAGTTACTTACAAAGACCTATTCTTGCACTAGAAATGAATGATGATTATGAATCATCGCTTTTGTGAGTATATTGTGTTTTTTTTTTGTGAAATCGTGTCATCACATGTGTGACCTTTTACGTGAGGTTTTTATAAAAGATTAGGGGTGCTTGAACAATCCACCCTGTTTTATTCTGGGCTTATCCCGCGAAGACTTGGTCTTAAGGTGGAAGATCTAGTTTTCTCGCGATTTTTCCGCCTCCTGAAGTTCACTCTTAGAGTAAATAATACTATTATAATCTGTTGTTCGCATTCACACGATAAATCCTATTACAATTCCGGGCACCCGATGGTCGTAACTCATATTTAAATTTTATTATCACTCAAATATCCTTTTGGCTACGCAGGAGTATTATTATGTTATGAGAGCTGTAACTTCTACATTATCTTTACGACTGTGACGGTTGGTGCAAGGCAGAGGCGGAGGGGAAAATTTTGATTTACGATTTTACATTAAAACTTCTGGAATAACTATGCGTGTTTAAGAAATCACGTTTGGAAGAGGCTGTGTTCTCAGCAAAAACAATATTAACTCTGCTTTTTAAGATAATAGTTATAAAAACTTTACTGAATCCTTGGTCTAAAAAGGTCACTTTAGTAACATCACAATGTTCACAATTAAAATTGAAATCAAATTAAAATGAAATAAAAATTAAAATAAAATGAAATTCTATTTTATTTCTTTATCAGATACTTTCACATGCATAATGATGACAAAAATTGTCACAATTCCTTTAGTTTCAACATTAATAATAATATAATAATAATAATAGTTTATTTTTCTCTTCCACAAATAAAAACAATTGGTACAGCTTAGTTTGTTGACAAATGTACAGGAAAAAAATATTTTATTTGTGGTAGACTGGTGCCTAAACTAAGCCGAGGCCTGTATTTCAGGTTGCTAAAAACTAAAAACGCTACTGTTTTTAACATCCCTATTCTTAAAAAAAAAACAAACTTGAATTTAGAGAGCATTAAAACTACCGTCGGGTATTTAAAACTAAATAAAACAAACACACACATGACCAGAATGAGAGTACCTATTTATTAACTAAAACATTGAAACCGGTTGACAAGAGACAATCGCTCCCATTCACTCCAAAATTATTGCGCCAATCTTTTATAACTTATCCCATTCACCCCAACCGCCATAAAAGGGGGATGAACAGTGAAAAAGACATCAGGCCGCAGGATTCCAGGGAGGTGTGAACCGATCACATGATCGGCGTTTACGACCGCCAAGATTTACTGCACAATATGTTTATAACAAACGTTATAACGGTTGTTATTACAGTGACGTTTTAATTAGCTGTTTAAATTTGTGTTTGTTTTGATTGGGAATATTATTGGAGCTAATGGTCGGTGGAATTGGAACGGTTTATTATTGTAATGAGTTAATCGGCGGTAATTATTAGTATCATTGCCTAGCCTAATTAGAAATGTTGATACATGACTAAAAACTGGTTCTCATTAAAATTTTACGTCGTGTATACCAGAAATTTTCAGTGTAGAAATTAGTAAAAGGGAATTTTCCATTCAGTGGGAAATTATATTATTGAACAAAACGTTCAAGATTCTTTTATAACTTTGACAATAAATCAATTTCAAAAAGGCAAAGAATACAAAAAGAAAAAAATACAAATTGGGCCTGATCAATAAAAAAACGAAACTACTTTTCAACTTTCACCAGATTTTCACACAAACAACTTATAACGAATTTGAAAGAAAAATCTCTCAGTAGGCAACATTTTTTCTGTGTGACGACTTGTCACAAAAGATTCTCGGGGGTTGAAAGGGGTGAAAAGAGGGGTGAAGGGGTGAGTTTCAACCCCCTGAGCTACTCATCCGCAACAAACGATGAGCACTGATTAGCGATGTTGTTGTTTATTCGTTGCTAATTATATGGGTGGCGGGTTCTGTGTTGTTTATGTGGCACGTTACGCTTGTTATTTTTAAGGGGTGTGGCTGTTACGTGCTTTGAAAGAGGCCTTTAAAAGTGAAATGGTAAGTCTCGTTTTCGTTTCTTTGAAACATTTCAATCGGGTAGTCTTAAAACGTTTTATTTTTACTTGAAATATTGAAGGTAGGAATTTATATTTACTTGGGGTTATTAATGCGGACTGCTCCGTTTTTGCACGGATTCAAATTTTCGACTTATCCAGAAAATTTTCCGAATCTTTTCTCTGTCCTAAAATCTATCTCTACCTAAAATCTTGTCCTGGCACAAGAAAAAATAATTACCCACCCAATTTGGTATAATGATTTGATAGCGACAAAGACATTATAGCGAATTTTTTATACTATGTAAAAAGCATGGTATTGTATCGAAATATGGTAAGCAATAACAGAAAATAAAGTACAATTTATACCTCGATAAAAATCTTCTTACAAACCCCGAGAGCCTTGCTTTAAACTCAAAAGAGGATACAAAATAAGCTTACAATATTTCTCCCCGTAAAAATCCTTCAGGCACTTTTCTCACAAAACATCTATCCTAGCTACCTTTGTGTTAAACTTGAATCCTTCCACTATTATTAAGTTTAGACTCAGTTGAACCACAGAGCTTCTTTGTAAGCCTTCAAAAGCATTCCAATGTGCCAGCTAAAGCTAAATTCCTCATATATTTCACCAATGTAAACGCGGAACTAATAAAATTTGCAAGTAACAGAGCTAAACAAAATGGTATGAAATTGTTAGTTGCTGCAACATGAATAGGTAACACGTTACAATATAAATAAATTATTTGTTTGTTTAGTTTATTGCTGGTTTTATAGGTAAGGATAAAAGGTATATGGGCTCTTTTATTCTGGGAGTTGTTAATGTCAATCACAATGTACATTGTGGAGTTAAATGGCCAGGCATCCTTTGGTGTTTTTTTCAGTTTTACTACCTTTACTGTCTGAGAAATCGTTTAGTTTGATGCAGGTCCGATTTCTGCACGGAACAAATATTTTTATGATTTACAAGCAGTTTTTTTTGTGTGTGTGTGAGAGTTTAGCACCTACGAAACATGAGAAATTCCTTATATGGAGCATAGTTTTTTTTTAATTTAAAAATTGTAATGTCTTTGAACTTTAATCTCTAAATCTGTCTTTTGTCTGCCTTCGTGTTCAAATAGCGTAGAAACGTGAACCTGAACACTATCATAACTATTATAAACTGCGTCCAAGAGCGATCAATGTCATAACTAGTACGGAATAATTATACTCGAAACAAGCTCTTGAACTACGTTTAGAAATACTGATCGCGTTCAAACTCTCTCTTATTTTGTTGAGTGTATCACTGCTGTTTTGTATCATTAAGCAAAACTTTTAAAATAGCTGTAGCACTAAACTCACGATCAAAAACTACTTTGAATTAAACCGAGACGCGACTAACTACGAGTACCTACAGTGGCCACAGACTAACAAAACTAAACAAGACTTCACTTTGATGTCTTCTTTCATTGACTTTCTTTAATGAATTCCGTTCATTGTTTCTTTGAACTTTGTCATTAGTCGTCTATGGATAGTTTTTGTCTTTGTCAATGTTTTGCTTTTTATTACGGCATTGAAGTTGTGGTTACTGTGGTTACAGATAGTTAAACAAGTCTTTTGTTTAGTTTAGAAATCTGTGGCGTTATTTTCTATTTTCAGGTTGGCTTAAAAATATTATTTTCTTAGAGCTGTGAAGACGCCTTAAAAACAAATAATTAGAACTCACTGCACTTGATTCAAATAACGTACCTTTATCACAAAATAGGGTAAAGATATATTCTTAATTGTGCATTTAATTTAAATCATACCATCAAGTGATTGTACCTACTTTAGCTGAAAAAAGACTTAAACATAATAAAACGCATTCCATAAAAATAAACCCCTAAAATGATGAAAGAACAAAGCAAATCCTAAGCCGTATTGTTTTACGTAAAACATTGCATTAACAAAAATATGGTTATCCACATAATCTTTTAATCCCAGTATAACGAAGTCAAACATTGTACAGTGACTTTCAACTGAAACTCTAATCAAAGTACATGTTTGGGGTTGAAATCCTATTAATTCAGGGCCTTCTAATATAGCTCCGATGTTTTGTATGAAAACGGTCGAAAGAGATTTGATTAAGCAGAAAATTTTGCCTTTTTAGTCATTATTGGAAAGGCTGGAAAAGTTGGCATTGCGGTTTGGGATTAATAAAGAAGAATGTTCTAATTAAATTCCTAAAAAAGCGGGATTATTCGGAGATTAAATCCGCATAATGGGGCCCTGTAGGTCTTTATTCGTCCAGTAGGAATGAGCTCTGTAAACGTGGATTACAATAACTTGATGTTTAAAGACCTAGGCTTGCTAGCTTTATTTTCTCAATTTTGATGTAGGTATGTAATTATTTCATCCCCTCTTTTTCAATACATTTACTTAGTAAAGGTACAAGATTAATTAAAAAAATTTTCATTTGACTTCAACAAGCAAATATTTTTACTTAAAACCAGCGGTGTATTTTCATTTGTAATTTGTATAACGGATTCGTCCGACTGTTACTCGATAACTATCCCATTGTAACTCCAAACCAAAATCCATCTCTTCATTCCATCCATTCAACTGTTTTCGTTTAGTTTCAAAAAAGTTCTTTATTAAAACTTACGTCTTGTTATTTCTACAATTTTCTGCACATACATGCTATTCTGTAACACCCAACACTACATAAACCCCACACTGACGACTACGTTACAACAATATGCACCGAAGCACAGCCGTGCACGCGCACAAGTGTGCCACCCCTTATGCACGGTGCATCAAGCACGGCTCGATGTGCCAGACCGTGTGATTGTCACACCACACGTCTTGCTGCTAAGATTCTTGATCATAACTTGTGTTTGCATAGTTAATACTGTTATGGGGATGGATAGATGGATGTTTGTTATTCTTTCACCCAAAATTTATACATGAAATTTGGGTCGGAGATAGTGTAACACCTGTAGTTTTTCGGATTACTTTGCGTACAATTATCCAAGGCTTTTAATAATAGACTAATCTAGGTCATTCTAAGTGATAATTTAACTTAAATAAGCCACTAAAGTACATTATACCTCGTAGTCAGAGGCCTTGCGGCGCGCGCTATTAATACTTGATACTTGATCGGACGGCGAGCTAGCATTATCTCCAGTGATGGTTACTTTAGTTGATAATATTCATGCATTTTCATTAAATTGACAAAAAGTTTCACAACATACGATACTTACTAATTTAAAGCTGGGTTTTATGCTTGTTAGAGATAACATAACGTTAAAATAATTAGATTTTAGTAAAGTTTCATTAAATTTAGATGAATTTTAAAATAGATTTAGCTAATGTCAAAGCTTTTTGTGGCTTCGTTTTAATGCTAGTTAGTGTGGAATTTGATAGTATTAATGAACGACACTTTGTGGAACATTTGAATTTAATTTTCAAAACTGTATTTTAGTTACAATCGAGGTATAGAGGATAAAAATCATAGCATTATTACACTTGGCTTGATCAGTGATTGATTTTCTAGTCTGGACAGCTGCAAATCCTCAAGTTAAAAATAAAATAAAACACAAGCTTACCAAAAAACAATTAAAAAGTCTCCAAAAAAAAGTGAACCTTCACATAATCCTTGCTAATGAGCTTTAGAACAGCGCCCAGCTAATCCTGCCTATCCAGTTTTCATAAATCCTCAAACGTGACCTTTATGTCTATTTATAATACACATCTGTCCTTTGAAGGGAGACTAAGGTTAGTTTAGAATAACTTGGATTAGTTAAAAATGGATTCGAAGGTGACACACCTGGTTTTGCTTGGGAATTTATGTGGCTTTTTTGCTTTTTTGCTAAAGTTATTGGTTACAACTGTTAGCATATGGGAAACAACGTGCGACATACACGCGGATATCGTAAGAGCAGGCTTGTGTATGATGTAGCAATGTATGTGTAGCCCACAAACCGATTTGGACCAAAACTAATACAACGATATCGTGTTGTGTTTTATGAGATTACGAGCAAAGAAGAGTCTATAACTGAAAATGCAATACGTCCAATGTTGCCCAATAGATCCAATGTATGCCAGGGTAACAGCAATATTCAAAAGAGATACCGTGCCCCTGGAACTTAGTGGAACAGGGTGTGTCTTAGTTAGAACGAGTGTGATAGGGGAAAAGTCACAACATTTAAAAAAATTTCATCATCCTAAAAAAGGTAGGTAGTAGATCAGGTTAAATCGAGTTTTGTTCAGGTCAGCACATAACACCGAATCCAATGTACTGGCCCAAATGAGTGCAGCGTCATTCACTTGAAACATACAGAAATACATGGATAAAGTAGCAGCAAAAATAATCAGTAAATAGAACGGGTGACTATTATCATAAACTGAGAGTGTCACTTCATTCAAAGGTTTCAGTCTCAATAATTGCCACTTATAGATGTCGGTACTCGTTATGCAGGCCGTTTACACGCACTCCTGGAATCTCTTATCATTAGGCAAGTGTTCGCAACTAAGATAACAGCACATTTTGTTTTATCACCCCTTGGCTCGAGGGGGAATTTTGTTTCGGGAAGTTTGTCGCAGCTGATTCGAATTCGAATGAAATTAATTGAATTAGTGTCGTTTCTTGTATATTATTATTGATTCTTGGTATTTGGATAGCTAGGTATTCATTTTGATGTCCTTTGAACCTGTGGATAAATACAGTGTGTGAACGCGAGATTACAATCGTAGTCAGTAACTAAAGACGTGTAAACAAATAACAGACTAAAGATGTTACGATTTGTGTAAGTGAGAAAGGTCAATGACACTGTATTTGCTTTGCTTTATTTATGCAATTGCGTGTGAAACTAAACATCCAGACTGACGTTATAGCGATTCTGAATATAACATTTTACGATTTAATAACAAACATGTGCTAAAGATTCCGAGTTGATCAATTCAAGAGAAAATTTAATATCACGTCAATAATCACGTACGTAGTCTATGCTGTTATTGTCACTCTGGGCCGACATCATGAATCGGCGGCCATTTGGACCCAAACATGAATAAGCAGTATGAAGAAAGCAATTTGGTATATATCTGGTAGAAAACAGTAAAATAAACCAAAATCATAAAAATAATTAAATAATATTTTGTTTTTATAGAAAAAAATGCCTTCTTCTGTTAGGAATTACCTCAGGTGTACAGAAACGGACGAACTCCGGCGAGCAAAAGTATTGTTCCCGAAGAAAGCAACAATAAAAGTCATATGATAATAAATGACGTCCAACGTCTTTCATAGTACAAACTCCGTAGTCTTCTAGCCCTGTTTGGAGCAGAATAGAATGTCCTACTGGCTGACTAAAAGTCCACCCTGTGCCTTCTCGTTTCAAGACTATGGAATCTTAAACATGAAATGCGACCGGCATTTCGGTTTTACCGTGGTCCTTAAATGGATACCGTGGTCCCTAAATGGATAACAAACTAACTATTGAACAGCTAAATGACGTAAAAAAACTCCAAATAAAACCATCAAGGAAATCCTTAATGAAGTAACTTGAGACCTAATTAAGCTTAAACGATCTTAATTAAAAGCTAAAAAGATACTCCTTTCAACCCGTTTATAGCTCAAATTAACCCATTAAATTAAAATACGCTACACAGTAGCCCATTGACACACTAATAAAAAACAGTAAGAACACTAATTAACTCATAATATTAAAATCTGCTGAAAGTTGCTGAGCAATCGATTGCTGCAGTGTGTTGCGGGTTCGATCCTCGAACGGAACAAAATATATTTGTATGACCTACACGTAGTTGTTCCGGGTCTGGTTAAATACATACTACATACATATATAAAATACACAATATTGTGATTTTCAATGTTTGTAAATTCACCAACGATGCATGAGAAATTCCTAGTGTTAAAAACTAAACTGTTTAGCGAAACTTGACCTGGCAAATCACCAGCTGAACAAACTTCGTTATATAAACTACTATTGTGAATTTTTTTACATCCAAAAATATAACCGTTTAGCTGGTAGAGGGGGGGACACTCAAGTCGAGTAAATTTTTTTATCAAAAAATTGTTAATGGAAACCATCAATATTTTTTAAAGACCTATTATTTATGATACCCCACACTAAGGGGTACGCGGATATCTATCTACACTGATTATTTTTTAAATCTAAATAATGGTGATAATGACCATGTTAGTCTCAAACCTTAAATTGCATGTTTCCTTGTTTTTGGATCAACGACCATCAGTTCAGAAACTTCAACAGCATCAGCTTTATCTAGGGTACAGTTGGCTGAAGGATTCTTCAATTGATTTCACTTGCCTATCGGTAACTCTCATCCAGCTGATGGTACCAGCTGCCTTGCAAATATTATTGCTACTTCTCCCATGAAGGCATTTAACTTTAATTCATGATTTCTTTGATGACGTAATGGATAATATTGTCCCAGAACAAAAGAAGCACATGTTTTAACTTCAACCTAAATTACAATACTGTCATATTCCCCAAAAAAATACTTCAACGTAATTAAATTTTCCACGTTTTGTTTCGTTTATCGATTTCCAATTCGTTTTTATCGTTGCACAAGCCAATTTAATTTTACAGATTTCAACTAAGCAGGGTCAGTCAGCCAATTTGATATCAGTTAAACAAAAAGTTACAACCGGATTTGATGTGGGTATTTCGAAAAAAGTCACAGCGCCAGCTGCGCGCGCGCCGGTACAATGCTCTGTTTATTGTATGGTAGCATGTGTTCTTTGTGTTTATGTTACGTTGCGTTTTGCGTTCTTGTTTATATGGGAGAGGTTTTTTTGGGAATCATTTCGATGTGTGATTAATTGGAGGATGTTGACTGTGTCTAAGTGGATGTAGACGTTTTGTGGTTTCTGAAAGGATGTGGTTGGAATTGTTATTTTTGTTGTGTGGTGATTAATAGCCTTGTTAATGTATGAGTAACATTTATTCTAAATTTTGAATTTGATTTTGTCTATAACATCGTTTTGGATGTTGTAGTTATTGGTGTAAATAAATAAATAGTGACAAAAAAAACACATTATTTTTTAAACTACGTAAAACTTATTTTCAACAAAATTAGAGTAAGTTTAACTCAGTTAAGAATAACGAAGACTTTCGGCCAATTGTGCCAACAGTATCACAAAATACTAATTTAAAATGTACGAAATTTAATTTTCAAAAAAAAGGAAAAACACAAACAATCTTAATTACCAACAAAAATAGCCACACCAAATCCCACATTACGAATAAATAAATCAGCATTAACGACAGAACTGCTAAAGATCAGCATGATGCATAAATTATAACAGCAATCAATAACACGAACATCAAAACATTTGGAAAGCCAGCGTCCAACAGACTTCCCGTCCCTTCTCCGAACTATTCGTTGGATGCAAAGGGAAGTTCAACAAGAGACTGTCTGTCTGTTTGAACTCTAACAATAAACAGATACGTCCAGACAGTTTGCTTCAAGTCCAAGCTATAAGATCACAGATCTGATGTCTTATATCTTGGAGCAGCTTTTGTGAGTGAAGATTTGTGGATAGCTTTTGCGGAGATTTTAAGATGGTGGTCTGATTGATAATTGTATTAAAAATGTTTGCATTTCAAAATTTACTTATCAGATTTTTGTATTCAAAAGTGGTGTTCATTTATATTTTTTTATAACTTTTTATCAATTTTTGAAAACAACTTAAATCGGTTACCTACTTCAATTTGCAATATGTGATTGTTATATTAAACAAAAACAGTCATCAAAAATGTAAACTAAATGGGACATTGTCTTTTTTCTTTCAGTTTTAGTCTCATGGTAAAAGTCATTTTGTAGTAATGAGAAAATGATCGAGTATCTGTCACTAATAAATAATAATCACTCTGTGTCGTAATCATTTCCAAAATTATGAACGACGAAATACCGTTTGCCATTTCATAACAACTCTGCTTTCCCATTTCGAATCCCCGAAGTGCGGTACTCCCTTTATCATTCCAAGTGCAAGTTACAGAATTCCATCAGTAGGTATCGTATCTGTTCCATGAATTGGAATTCTCCAAAACCATCGACCATCTCGATGTTCAGGGAGGCAAGTTCCCGTGAAGACAATGCGGAATGCTCCGTCGATGTCCGATTTAATTAGAATCGCTTCGTCGCATCCCATAGGTGTCGTGGCAAACGACTAATAGATTATATCAGGCAAATGTGACAGAAGCTTTGAGATATGCTTGCGAGATAAATGAATTTAGTCCGTGTTCCGTTCGATAGCGTTCAGTTAGTTAGTTAAATTTTATTTCTGTTGATTAAAAGATAATTATGTTTCCCTTTTTTATGTTTCCGCCACTGAGTCTTTCATTAAAAAATATAGACTTGTAAAATATTAGGTTCCATTGAATAACGTCGGGATGAAAGGTATCCTTTATGTTAATCCAGGTTATAAACTGTCAGCGTTCTAAACGATAATCAAACCCGTGAAGCCGTTTTTTGAATGAATTAGTTATAAAAGTACATCCATCAAAAAATTACACATTTTATATTATTAGTAACATGCTGATCTATGAACAATCTGCATTCATAGCCAAAGATAAAATCAAATACATATTTGATATTCTCAACGATGAGCTGACATAGGGATATCGAACGATAAATCAATAGCCTCACCGCAGAGAAATCAAGTAGCAACGGAAGTGGCCAACGTCAAACATTTGATTCTGTTAATTCTACCTTTAAAAAACAAATCAAACCTAGAGTATCCAAAAAAGAGTACACACCCTCCTCATCTCACAGACCTTTATAAACAAACTTAACCTTTCCCAGTAAGGATAAGATAACGTCAACAAATCCAGCGGCAGTATGCGCGCATACGGTCCTGCACTCTGCTTATTTTGATATTTCAACCCACTTCGGTATGAGAACGTTCCTAAGTTTAGAAACCCTTTGTTATGTTTTCACATAAGAGAAAAGATAACATGTGAGGCAAATGTTAGGAGTAACGTAGTTTCTCTGAGTGAAATTCTGTAATAATATTTATTTCTAAGGAAGGCTTGCTTGTATTTTGGAAGAAAGTTTGAACTAATAGAGGATATTGTTTTAAAACAGTCGTCTTAAACCTTTTGCCACAAAATACTGTAGTCGTTTCAAAATCTGATGATGACTGATTCTTAGTTTTTACATTTATTGAAAGAAAAGTTCTATCAGTATCAGCTTGCAACATTCGAGCTTTTGACAATATCTTCCCTTTATTATAATAAGTATGTCATTTTTTCGTATTATTTTTCTTCATGGCTAATGAAACAAGGCTTTATTTTTCTATGCTTGAAAATCAACAGTAGCACTAAAGGATAGCCCTGCAGTAGCCCTAAACTACAACAGCGTTTGAAAACTGACAAAGCATCAAAGATAACACGACAAAGCATTCATTTTTCGCAAACCTCCCTTTAATCCTCTCATCAAACAAAAATCTTCGGTTTCAAAGCTTGCAGTATTTTAAAAAAGACTCGAAGCATTCAGCGATCCAACGGCAATATCTGGGAACTTGGGAAAACTAACATGTCCAGTCTTTCTTTTGCATTCATTCCCGACCAGTAGCGGTTGGATCGCTATGCATACAATATGTCCGATTTTAGGGTACGCTTGTGATTCTGCAAAATGTCCTTATGCTTTTAAGTGTACACTTTTATGCCTGTCTTATTTGTCTTTATATCACTTAGTCTTAGTTCAATTTTATATGCTTTCCTTTATTTGTTTTTACCATATTCATTTCCGTAAAACGGAAGAAATGTGTTTTGGTTTTACCACCCCTCCGAAGTTCTCTCATATCGATGGTTTAAAATACTACTAGACTACTGAATTTAACATTCACTTAGTGAATTTTATGACTTTAGACTTTTATTCTAATGACTAAGTTGTTAAGTTCTTGTTCCTATCAGATTCATTTATTTCTTCTTCAATATAAGTACTATATTGTCAATCAAATTAATGTACTCCACCATCTTCAATACAAATCACATTACATATACCGTTCCTGCGATCCCAGATAGTTTCGTTCCTGGCATTTCTGTTTTTATATTTTTCTGTCCGTGGTAGCTGTGTAAACGCCACGCCAAATCCGGCCTATTTTTGTTACCGGCCAGTGAACCGTTTCCAGCTTTGTTTTGATTTCTACCAATCAGAAATTCAATTTAGTGCGGGAACACATATATAATCAAGACTTTTTGGTAGTTTTGTATATATTTTTTTGTTTTCAGTAAAGCTTTTGACACAGTTGTATGAAAACTTGGCAGTATATTTGATTTTGCTATAGTTTTAGATTTGGTTTGACTTTGGTCTGTTTTGTTTTGATGTGTGTGTTGTTTCAAAGCAATATTGTGTATTTTCATGCCTTTTTTGTTACTGAATAGAATATTTTGGTCTATATATAAATTTATGCCAATATCGTCATTTAGGTACCTATCCCTGATTTTGTTTCACGTTACTCATTTTCTTCCTTTATTCTCCTTTGTCCATCATACTATTACATTAAAACTTTATTAATCGATACAAGTATTTATACATTCTATCTACCTTTCCTAGTACTATTAGAAGTAATAAAATAAAATTATATAATCTGTGCCTCACCACCAGTATTCAACTTATTGTAATATTTATTTTATGAGTATATCTTCCGTGATAATAATAGTCCTAGATTTTCAATGGAAGCTCTAAATAACGTCTATTAATTGCGAGTTGTTGGCCAATGTTATTTAATTTAAAAACACTATTTAAATTATTAGTAGCAATTTCTGTGTTTAGTTAAATGTTTGATCTTAGTCTTACATCTATCATCATCCTGTATGAACTTCGAAAGCTCAATTGTAACACAAATTACACTGTGTATTATATCGATATTTCCCGTGTTTTTATCTTCTGTTCTATTTCATAAAGGTATGAATTTCTGAAAACTATTATGATTAACCTTATCATGTCTTTAGTTAAAGTGAAATCAATAAATAATTTAAACCATACTTAATTATAAATACGATTATGAATAATAATAATAAAAGAAGATTGGACGCATGTTAAAGTTGGAAAAATCCTAGATCCGCACCTGCTTCCAAATCCTACCATTACACCGATGAGGCAACTGCATTGACTGTTCTAACTGACACTTACCGATTATTTCTCCCTCCTTACTGTCCGATGGTAACAAGTCTTTCGTTAGAATAACCGGTGGCGCTCGTAATCAGCCAAACTGAGACGAATTGCTAATCCCACACCCCAGGCAAGGTTTACCGTTTAACTAGGCTCTAGTTTACTTCCCTGAGAAAGATTTTGCAAGCGATAAATTTCTTGCTTGAAAGTAGATAAAAGAAAAGGGTTCCAAAATAGTGAAGTTGATTAAGTAAGGAATTTAATCAACTTGGGCGGTTTATAGAAATTTCTATTAATAAAAGTTTTTGCCACTCCAAAAAGGGATTTAGACTTAATCGTTATGAAAGCTTTCCGTTTCATTTATTTCGTATTCCATAAAAGATTCATCTAAGCATGTCTTTATCCAAAATAATCTTTACAAAACTTACTTAAGTCAGCTCTTTTTAAAAACATGGCCTTCAGCTTCCAATCCTAAATAGGCACTCGCAGCAAAACCTTTCAACTTTTTAATTCCAGTTAAAAACTTTTCAAGTAAGTGATTTAAGAAAACACTTATATTTCACCAGGAATCTTAGAAGAGGTAGCATAATTTCCGAAAAAAATCTAACCCTCACTTTGCTAATTCCGGAAACTTTCGCTGGAGTGTTCGAGGACACCTGTCGGCCGTTACGGTAAACTTCGGAGGATTCCCCCCTTTTTTACTACCTTTTGAATCGTTTATCTCAGCGGTGCTTTGGGATGAGTGTATTTGAAACTTCGCGATTGCCCATTATGCTGTTTTTCTTTTTTCCGCCGTCGAACTTTTTCAAACGCCAATTGTTGGGACTTTGGTAAAAAAAAACAAATCGCTGATTTTTAGGTCGCGGGTTATGGCCGGTTTGTTGCACGCTGTGACGTAATCAAGTTTTTTTTTTAAAACCGCGTTTGTTTTTTTCCCGCAGATAAAAAAGAGGCAGACGGTTCCGGAAGATGTATGTTTCCAATAGATATTGTATTTTGGTTCGGTTTTTGTTATATACCTACATGGTTTTCCGAGCGAACAGTTTTTTTTTAATATATTTTTTCGTTAGCGTATACGAAAGCAATTTTATAACACGAATATTTGAAACAATACTCCAAGCGCATTGTCTCGCTACATTTTTAAACAATGGGAGGATAAAATATCTTCATAATAAGAGATTTTTGCTTAGAGAAACTTAAAATTGCAAACGTTATTAAATATTTTTGTTAGCAAAGAAAGTACCTTGCAAGCTGCAGAAAAGTGTTCTTATTTTATTGGTCCGATAACAAAAGCTGTTTGAATATTCAACTTCTTTCTGGATAATATTATGAAATATAATAAGGGAGGTATTTTTGCAGTTTTTCCTACATTCATTCGAAAGAATTAAAAAGAAAAAAGGAATTCATCATGTTTTTGATCTGCATCGAAACTCATTAAACTCAAATTTATTCCTAGTAAATGGTTTCTAAATTATGTCCCAAGTCTCAAACGAAACTATTAGTATATATCTCTGTCAGTAATACGCTTATAGTCTTATAACAAAAATGACATTACGCAACAAAAAATCGACCTTGTGAAACGACTTCCATACAAAACCAAAAAGAAATGCATTTCCATTTTTATTGTACAAAAAGTTCCGTAAACTATAATCTTGATTGTCGATATAACCCGCACTCTATGACTTGGGGTCAGGCCATTGTGGCCATTCATGGCCCACGCAGCGTGGTAACCGATGGTATGGCTATTTGTCATAATCTCACGTTGGATGCAGCGTTCGTAGGTTAGAATCTAAATTTTGAATATTTGGGTGCTACGGATTACATTGTAGTAAAAATTGGATTTGAATTGTAAAGATTAGGATTTTGACATCAGTTGACGGCATGAGTGGTGTACAATTTAGATCTCAGTATCTTTTACCCAAGTGCGGTAAACTTTAAAAAGAGTTACACGTTTAGTAAAATTTTATTGGGTTATTATATTTCCGAATATTTTATACTTTGTCTGAATTTTGTGGAACGTTTCATGCCAAACGTCTGTTAGGCGGCTTTGAACATGAGCACAAAAATAGATACTACATTATTGATATAATTTAAGTGTTTTTGAGCCTAAACTACTCCTGCAGTAGCCATACTGATTAAACTAAACCTCGTCTGATTTCAGAATTCGTTACATAACAAAACTCAAATTAAGAGAGCATCAACCATTACTGCGGAAAAGAGTCAGAAATAACATTAATAAAACTTAAAAACTAATACAGAAAGAAGTTCCACAGTTTATCATTCCATAACTAGCAACAGTTATGAGAATATTTTGTGTAGCGCCACAAAATTAATATTACCTTAAACATTGATTAATGGATACGAATGAACGGACTGACTCGGAAATTATTTGATAGCAGCCGACTTTAGGACTGGTTTGGTTCATGTGAGTGCCTTTTAGTGGAGAGTAATTTAAAACAAGTAACGTAATTGTGTGATTATGCAACCTTTTCATGCTCTGTTTTATTTTACCAAAAGATGAAATAGAAATAATTAACGAGTATTCGCAGAAAAGGAAGCAGATAATTTTCATTGAGGAAAGCGAAATCAAACCACTTTAAATCATTGCTTTGTTATGGCTGCTACACACGTTACAAAAAATTGTTACAATTGGATGGTAGTACAGTTTAAACTACAACGATAAAACTACAAATGTATGTTTGAGAAAAAATGCACAGTTTTTGCGATTTTTATCATAGACGCTTGTAGATTTATCGTTGCAGTTTGAACTGGGGTATTACTTTCCGCTGCTGATCTTGTAAGAGAATAACTCGATTAATTTGTTCCTCAGTATTCAGTCTAAAAACACACCATTCAGAAATCCCGACATGGACAAAAAGCCCTATTTTTATTTAACCCCGGTAGAAAGTTTACATCTTAAACAAACCGTGTGTTACATAACATTGTTTGATAAACAAACTATATTCGGATCAAGACGGGAAACATATAAACATGGGCCATAATGAGTAACAACAGTTTTATACAATAACTTTCATAGAAACAACTTCCTGGATTTTGTCGTAACTTTGTTTATCTGTTTTTTGTTTTATTCTTTGTTTTGTTTATTGGAATGTTTCTTTTGTGCTTTGTTTTGAAGATGGTAATTTATTTGAGAAATTAAAAACAAGAAAAGGTTAAAGAAATAATGCATTTGTTTAATGTCGTCTTGTTACAACAAAACTTCCAAATTATAATTAACAATTACGTAACTTTTTAATCAATGCCATACTTGAAATTATTCAGCTAGATATTTATGACAATTAAGAAAATAACAAAATTAGCATAAAACACAACCACTTAATGTGCAACTAACTGTACTAGGCAGTCAACCGCAGGTGGTAAACCTAATCTCTTACAACGTTGTACAGACGCCCACAAAACGAGGCCTAAATAAGAAAAACTATTGTTACCCATAGTTTTATTGTACTTTTTGTTTTATAATATTTTATCTGTTTGTATGACAAATGGCCAATTATTTCGTGTACGTGTGGTACTATTGTCTGATCGCTACTGGTTTTTGAGAACTTTTTCATGTTTATTTTTTTGGATAAAAATAGTAAAATTCTGAGCGGATTGGGTCGAGTTCACTAACGATCAAACTATTGTGTTTCCAACAATATGGATTAGTATTCAGCTTTTTCAAAGAAGTTTGGAACATGACTAGAATTCATATTTTTGCTGTGCTTTGATAGTTTACACATTCTCTTTTTATATTTACCTTTTTTCTGTATATACAAGATAAACAAAATAATGGCTTTATGACCTTGATCTCGTTTTACTATCCTTAAGCATTGACTAAAGTATTTATGTAAGCAGAAATTTTGAAAGCTGAAATTGCCGTTTTTTGAAACCTGCATTTATGACTTATAACAATATGTTGTGTTTTTAAGGCGATTATGATACAGGTCGACGATCTTATCGGATGCATTGAAATCCCCTGCCACACTGCCGAAGTCTTTGTTTCCCGATTACTGCAATCATATTGTGTTCGTCAAGTCAGGAGTTAATAGGTGACTTATAGACAAGCGCGTTACTCCGTTAATCAAATCATCGCTTACAATCAAATGAGAGAGTGATGAAACGCGAAAAATAATACCAATATTGGACATAAATCGACTGGCTACCTAACCTCCACTACTGGGAAATACGATACCCCTTGATAATTCTAGATATCATGTTTTAACTACATCGTAATAACATTTATAATAATAAAATACTCATATCCATACATTTATTAATAACGACACATATCGTCCGGCTACCAGATATTGTTAGATCCCGTGACATTTGTCCCCCGGCGACATTATAGTGCCATTATGATGCATTCAGATAAACAATATCTGACACTGATGCTGTGGCGACTCCCACGTGGACGTGTACGTTTCATTCGGCTATTGTAGTAGTTTTAGATACAGTTTACGGAAGCTTATAGTTCAAAATATATTGTAGGTTACAGCAACTTTTTCATATTATAATATCATACCTACATCTCGTACTCACAGTACATCACATTTTATTTTATTCCCATGGGAATGAGCCCATTACCTGGAAATAAATCCATACTCCGTGGCTGCTACTGAATAACCTCGTAAATAATAAATTCCTTATGTGAAAATTCAATAACACATCGCCCGACCTACGAGTCAAACTTAGAACCTTTTCTTCAACAGTCACACGTGTGACCGCTATACTAATGAGGCAAACCTTTAATTTGTCTCCGTACAGACACCAAGTGCCAAGAGGGAACATACATAATTATATATTTATTAATCAAAAAATAAAATGCACCCTACATAGATTAATAATTGTTAAAACACACAGCGAACTAACTATCCCTAACCAAACAATGTCTTAGGTATTTCATCTAAACAATTACCGGTCCTACATTGTACTCCGTACAGGGTTGAACTGGGCTGGAACAGACCGGGTGGTTCCTGACACTAAACAATTAAAACTCAAAACTAATTTCAAAGATAGCCTGCTCAGGACCAACTATTTTAGTTTTTATTTCTTTTATTTGTATTGTAATTGTATTGTACAAAAATAATTATGTTGTACTAGTCTCGCGCTAGAGCCTTACTAATGTTTTCGTAATGTTATCTTAAAGTAAATGTTTCAAATTTAAAGTTGAAAACAATCGTTATACTTATAACTTAATAAAATTAATATTAAGAATTTAATTAAACCTATTTTAATATCTGCTGCTCGATTATAATTAGCACCAGAATACTAAAGAATACTTGTATTTCGGAGTAAACAATCGGCGTTAATTTTTTGAGCTAGCGCGTCTGATCTACTTTACAATAATTTTGTCGCTTGCTAATAGCTAGGACCTAACCTACATTGGATCCCGATCCTATCTATCACCTAACCTGTTACGAGGACCCTTTAGCCAGGCTAGGCCTGAGACACGCGCAGTTTGGGCCCATCTATATGGCCAATGACCAGTCCGGCCCTGGTCTGTAATCCTACATTTCATTTTACGACGCAAAGTGATGGACCCTAAAACAGACTAGAGTCTTGCTATGTCATCCTAGTCCTTTTAGTACTTCGAATAATGGGTAGGTGGGATAGAATAGACTAAAGTGACTGTTACGTAAATACTGAGGATACAAATACGTAAGGGACGAATCATAGATAAGGTTTTAACCCTTTTTGGGGCTAATGGAATATGTTTGGCCTTAAATGTCATTGTCTCCCAATCCAGCCAGGTGCATCACTTTCTGTAACCTTATTTCATGACCACTGTTGAAACGGTGAAGGAAATCGTCAGGAAAGCAAGTCGTAGAATCAGAAATCATTACGACTAGAGGTTACAGCAGGGGAGAACTAACTATAAATAGATTAAATCATTTTAGTCTCTCGCAAAGATGAGGTTAGGTTTCCCAGCAGTGGGAGAATTAACTATTATGATTAAGCTATTCTTTATAATTTTAATTATTTTAATTTCAAACGTAACGTAACAAAGTCTACATAGACAAAGTCAGTGGTTCTTCACTAACTTTGACTATGTAGACTTCAACACTGTGTATTCTGTTACAAGAGCATCAGCCTTATACCTCGTGCAAACAAGAGTCTATTAATTAAGCAGTTCCAAAATAAACTTAAAAATTGATGAACTGTCACCACGTTTCCTACCTTCATAATAAATCAGCTTAACGATGTCGAAACAATCTCATAATATTTTAATATACTTTTAAACTAAAAGCGGATTTAATTTTCAATCGCTAATATTATGGATGCAATAATAATAATCGGATTACTAATTGATGATAAACTTGACGGGTATTGACGGCAAACCGACTTTGTGATAGCCACAGTTAGTTTTTAATAGCAACCCAATACCAACCTTATTGTAAGGTTATAATAGTGATCATTTTGATTTCAACAGTAACTGTAAAAGGAGTGTAATAGGATTTATTTTGAATGAAAAGTGGCGGTGACTAAACGCCCACTATGTTTAGTGACAACTTTGTACTTGATATGATAATTATGATAGCTAAGTAGGCACTGAGGTAATTTTGTCATTGGAGTTTTTGTTGAGGGTAAAAAACTCAAGAGTTTGTCACAATGCGGATCTAATTATCATCACTAGGTAAACATTTTTACCTATGTCGGTATTTCTACCTGCTCAGTGGGTTACTTGTTTTGTAAGGTGTCGATAAATGTTATCTAAGACTAAAAGCCATTTTTTCTAACAAGCTGATGTCGTCTTTTACTTACGTCACAAAAACGTGATAAGTCGTGCTAGGGCCTCAAAATTAAATTAACCTGTAAATGTGTACTGGAATAAATAAAATTGCAGCATCGAAACAGTTATATCCTTTATCAGACAACTACAGACGAAACCTAAGCACACGTATCACACTGTAATATGACATAACGCAATGTGAGAAGCTAAACTATGACTTCCCTCAATTATAAACGTATACTAACTTAAACTGGCGCGCTTAACTGAACAGTTAGTCGGAATATATAGCTTAGATAAACGGGCTACAAGCACTAACGGTAAAGGCGTCGTTACACGAGACAGAATCAACATAAAGTTTAGTTAGCGAGCTATGTTGAACGTTTGGTGGAAAAATACGGCTAGCATTGATAACATGGTATGGTTATGGTGATAGTGTATAAAATGATGAGCGTTTGTTGAACTACAAAGAAGAAAATGCAAGTTTTTCAGTTTATGATAAGAGGTAGAGAATGTTGTTGCATAATT
The DNA here is from genome assembly GCA_036375495.1 of Agrotis segetum. Classification (NCBI taxonomy): domain Eukaryota; kingdom Metazoa; phylum Arthropoda; class Insecta; order Lepidoptera; family Noctuidae; genus Agrotis; species Agrotis segetum. The sequence continues at coordinate 2,381,195 of JAQSVV010000181.1, forward strand.
ATTTGGCCATGGAAAAGGTGAAATGATTTAAAAACTTTACAATTATTATTCATCATCATCATCAGCCGAAGGACGTCCACTGCTGAACATAGGCCTCCCCCTTAGACCGCCACGCCAAACGACAATTCGCCACTTGCATCCATCGGCTGCACTTGCATCGCACAATTATTATTAAATAACGTCAATTTAACAAACAGTTGGTCATACTAATTACACAAAAATGCAGATTTGAGACCAGCCAGCTTGTGACATACGTACGACAAGCTGAACAATCCTTAACATTAATTACAATCGGATAATGACTGCCGTTAATATTTCGCCTACTTAAGACATTTTAAGATTTGATAAACAAATAAAAAAATAAAAATAATCTTATGCACCGTGTGAAAAGACCTTAACCCCCCAAACAGAGGCATCCAACACGGCAGAGGTGAACTTTCCAGAACGTTCTGATAATGCCTCTAACATAGCACTAGCTGAGAATTTAAGTATCATAGCTGTTGCAGAATTGCTCACTGCTCGCTTTGATTGTAAGGCTTAACGTTGGTACGAGTTATGTAGGTTCGTGGTAACCAGCATTTATATTTCAAATTTAATAAGGCTTAAATGTGCAGTTATGCCGTACAAATAAAGTACTAGATTATGTTTTAATCGTGTTTAAGAAACGGCTTTATTTTAATAAGAATGCTGTTTGAAAATTTTAAAAGGAAAATGATTACTTTAAAGCCAATTTTGGTAAAATTTTGCCTCATCATTTAAAAGGGAGATTATGAAGCAAGATTTTAAAACTCCCAAAGGAATAGAGGGTTCTAAAGCAAGTTGTAAAGAAGACACAAGCGTACAGTTTGGCAAAGTTTGTAGAGTTATTGCGATCCTTATCGAAGTGTTCGACGAGATACGATAAATAACTTTGTAAGGTTAATACTAGTGTAAGGTTTATAGAGCTTCTCTTAATCTAACATGAGTTTAAACATTTCATTCAAGCCGAAGAAATAAATAATAAGATAAACTCGTGGTTAAATAATGACATTACAGGTTAAGCCTTGCTTGATAGTTTTAGTCAGTAGATTGGTCATGGTCTATTACATTCTGAGTCCCTGGTTGCTCATTTGTACATCTTTGATAGTCGCTACAAGAAATAAGTGTCCTGAAAGTCTGATAACCAGTTTAGGAGGGTATATCGCCCTGTAGCCAGATAGGCAGTCGCTCCTGGTTAAAAACAATAAAATACGACCCAACATAATTATTTTGGGAAAAGTAAGCCAGATAATGTATTTGTTTAAATAAAATATTTGTCTTCAAAAATCGGCAAAATATACTTTTCCCACAAAAATTTCTATTATAAAAAAATGCTTAAATATCTATTTTGAAAATTAAATTTTAAAACCGTTAAATGCAGTGTTAATAAAAAGGTCTTTATTTCCTGGGTGCTATTATTAAAACTGTAATATTATACTTATTCCCAGCGCTGCTGTGTCATGAATATTTTTCAGAACTCTATTTTTTCAGAAAATTTTACTGAAAGACGGCTTTCAGTTAATATTTCACTGGAAGATTTTAAGCTGAGTATATATTTAATTGACCACTGACACAAATATATATGTCTACAAAATATCTGTTTGATAAAAAAAACATGCGAGGATTTTTATGTAGTCAAAAATAAATAGTTTCATGCACCGAATTTAAATTCTGTTTTACATGCAGTAAGCTTTTATAAAATGAATACTTTTGTGTATGAATGCGAGTATTTTTTTTCTTTTGGTACAAAATCTATGACCACTTTAAATTACTATTCATACAGTTGCAACTGACTGCTATTTGTGTACTGTTATGGAATTCAGTCGAAAATAATGTACCACGTAGACCATTATAATTTTTTAAGCCTTTTGCGTTTGAAGGCGGATGAAACAGCAACCCACGTAATCCTGGAATACGAGGGCGTTGCTAACCAACGGGCACAAAACATTGGCACTCACTTCAAGGTTGCTCCAAGAAGCCTGTGAACGTCCCAGGACACTTTTGAGCTTCTGGAAGGAGCTGGGTTGGCTCATATAGCCAATCGTTCCACCCCACGCATATAACAATAACAATAAACGCTTTGCGTTGTTCATCTACCTTCTACCTCTTAACTACGAGTACTAGCGTTGGATTAACTTTCAATAGCATATAGGATCAGCTTATAATGTTTTGTTACCAAAACTAAAGATTTTTATTCTTGTAAATAATCTGTAATTAATGGAATTTCCTATTGAAATCTTCAGTCACCACCGGTTAAAAAAAAATCAAGAAAAAATGATTAGTAAGTAAAATCTATAATATATAATATATCTATAATATAAATCTATAATATATCGCAGTTATGTTGGGTACGTTTTCATAACATTTCATTAAAAGCCTAAACATTATAACGAGTTATGTTGGACTGTGGGAACCAACATTTATATTTTCAAGTATCCATCGATCTATACGAAATTTGCTGCCACAAAAACTGCATAGCATGCAAGAATTTTTCGAGAACAGAAAGTCTCTAATCAGTGGAGCGCTGGGAGCATGGCATGAGACACAATTTGGCAAGCTGAGTCTCGTTACAGCATATAAGTGAACGAGCTTAAGCTTGCATACATCGATTGGACTTGCTCTGGCAATGTATGCGTGTAATATCTTGCATTGGTAAATTTGTGGAATAAATTTCTTGCATTAGATACTAATAAGGATAGGTAAAATTTGTGTTTTAATTAAATTGAAGTAGTTTTGCTGACCAATATACTTTGCTAATCGACTTTACACCACATTTGACGTGTTAATCAAATGTTGTGCTCATGTGTATCAATTTATTATTTAATTTATTATAATTTTTATGAAGCATTACTCTTCAACTATCAAACACCCGATCTCTCCCCCGGCTTTTTTTGCATTAATTTTAGAATTTGAGACTTTTTTCGGTATGATACTGTACACTTCACGAAGTGAACCTATGCAAAATTTCATGATAATCAGTTTTGTGATTCAGGCGTGACAAACCAACAAACATGAAAGTTATGATATGGAAGTTAGGTTACAAGCTATGCACTACATGCTTCGAATAATTCACATCGCTTCAAAGACGGATAATCTTCCTACAAGCAAATATCATGGCGTTCATAACTAGTTATAATTGTCAAGAGGATTGCATATCGTCGTACACTAAGAGCCAATTATCCTCAACTTTACCGTAGGGATTCCACAAAGGTAAGCTTCAAGGCAAAGCTGATCCGTCTTTTCATCTCATCACCGAAACGATTTACGTTTGCAGACTAGTCGTGAGAAGAGTTAGACAACCGTGGGTACTTGTGGGTACCCCGAGATGTGTTTACTCACCCGTGGCTCAACTGGCTTTGGGAAGATTGACTCAGGCTGTACCATTGGTTTCTAGAACTTTAACCGCCTTACCACAAGAAAGATAAACATATTCTGTTGAACACGTCTTGTCTAAAAAAAATGTCAACGTCAAAATTACATTTCACATTGATTTAAGGGTCGTTTTACAGTTGACAGTTTTGAGACTAAAATGTTCAACAGAATTATTTTTGGTGGTAAGACGGTTACAGTCTTACTAAAAATGCTTAAACATCTGTTGAACACTGTCTAAAAATAGTGTGACTGCAAAACGGACCTTATTGGTAACCGTCCACGGGTCCGCATCGCACGTATCGGACGTATCGTACGTAACGGATTTTAGTTTGCCTTGTATTTACACTCATACAACTGCGTCCACTGATCCGCATCGTACGGACGGCTCATCGGCAATGCCTACATGCGATGCGTACCGCTGACGTTATACGGAATGCCGATCAGTGGACGCGATGAAGGTGGCATCGGCAATCCGATTGCTGACACTCGCGTCGGCAATCCGATCGCTGCCGATATAGAAATCCGTTTGATGCGATGCTTCCGATACGTTCGATGCCGACCTGTGGACGCTTACCTTATTTCATCATCATCATCATCACTGTCATTTTAAAAAAAAAAAGTATTCAGCAGTCGTTTAAAAGTTTTTGTAGTACCACGGTTTTTGTTTTGTTTTTAAAAAGTGTTGCCTTTAGCCTTGCCATTGTTGACGTTCTATTATCAAAACTCCATGGACTGTCTATTTGGGGTCTTCATTATCAAATCTGATACGGACAAACCTTGCATTGGATGACAATATGAGAGTATAATGTGATCATCAAAAGTGACCGATTGTTATTTTAAATGTCAACAGTCTTTAGTTTCGATTGTATTGCAGTCAGAGCACACAAATGTATGGAGTGCTATTTTATTGCAAGACGTAATGATAAAGTTTTGAATAGTTGATATCTCAATAAAGACGAATGTTATTTTTTATTTATTTAGCGATATGCTCGTGTTGATGTCTAGACTAGTTTTCCAGAAATCAACTTCTGCCGATAAAGCATTAGTTACACCGCGCCAATATTGAGTTTTGCGAACCCTTCATACGTATTATTTGCCCAAATAACGTTCTCCTTATTCAAACAAACATCGTGATGATATTCGTTCCAAAAATCTCTTTCGAGAACCAACAGTAGGATCATGTTTGCGTACTCCGTACGTTTTTTGAATGGCACCCTCCTTGCTTTCTGATTTCTAAATAAGATACGGTTTCAAATCTCATGCCAGACATTCTGTTATTGAATGCAGTTTTTGTCTGTCCCAAAGATGTTTGGCGACGAGAAATTTTTCGTTCGCGATGCCATAAAGGGTGGAGTGGAGACAGGATTTTTGCGAGAAAATAGATGAATGTTTGCTTCCAAGATGTTTGCTCTGATTAAGTTTTTAGTGCCCGTATTGGAGAAATTGGATGGTAAGATTGGACATTCTTGGAATAGATGGTTTTGGGATTTGAGAAAAGGATTTTATTAAAAGTTTCTGCTGTCGAACAGCAATAACTTCTCTAATACCTATTTAGGTCTTATCGCTGCATTTGTCTCGATTGCTGTAGAAGATTCCGTCATTATTCTTAGATTTCCTACATTAGATTGATCTGCATCTACCTAAGCATCTAATAGAACTCGCTGTCTCTAAAATATTTAATTTCCTAAAACATTGAATACTGAATTTTATTCACATTTCAGATATAAATTTTTAGCTTCCGTCTCCTCGCAATTTTCTTTAAGAACCTGGAATTTCTGTGTAACATGACAAGCGCTAGTTTTCAATAAGCAAGGACAGTATTTCAGCATCGCATTTGAGGACAGCGGAGGTAAATATATGTGCCCTCTGAATTTCAAGAGGCACGGACATTCGCCCACCTGCGCCCCGGCTAAAGAGAAGTTATGCGTTCAATTTTGTTCTGTGAAGAAAGGTGGGAGCATTGTGGCAAGAGGTAGCGGGGCGGAATGTCCCATCTAGTTTGTGTTAGGAGCGATAAACTTGGTAGAAATATTGGGGACGGTGATATCGTTTTCTTTTTAGAAGTAGTTGACTCACTAGTTTATTTTTAATGGCCAAGGTTAATTTTTCGCATGTTGCGTGTGTTCTACAGTACATTTTTTTAAAACATTCTTATTATTAGGACTCTAGTTCATAATAATTCATCATAATATAATAATTACAAACAATTCTAAATAATTATGAATATAGTGATAATTTACTGTATAATTCTGGTTCTAAACTTAAATCACTGATATTTTCATTCCAATTTTGACGTATTTTTGTACTAACTCCGGAACTCCGGCCTATCGTCAACTTTTTTTATTTTATTTTATTTATTTATTTAGGTTCACCAACAGTTGTTACAGATATAATACAGATAGGAACTTAAATGTATTAGTGTCTTAAATCTAACTGTACAACTTTGCCATTAAACATGCATACCACTTGTTTAGACTAGGCAGAAACTACTATCCAAACCACGTATGCACAAAACACCATTTCCATAGATTTTAAAAAGTTCAAATCGTCTCTCTCAGAGCAACTGAAAAAATTGGTTGGGTTTTAGACAGTCAGGTCTATGGTTTCTTAGACCTGACTTTCTAAAACCCAACCTATTTTGGTAATGGTTGGAATGCAAAGGGCAACTGAAAAAATAGGTTGGGTTTTAGACAGTCAGGTCTAAGGTTTAGGTTATTTTTTCAGTTGCCCTTTGCATTCCAACCATTGGTATTCAGCCCTATCGAGCCCCGTCCAGTCATACGCCTTCCAATATTTTTTGTAAACATGGTTTTCTCCATTTATCAAAAAAACTTCTTTTTATCACTCAAACCTCAGCCTAACTGTCATGATAGCATCAGGAACCAAAATAGAGTCTCCTCAGAGGCACAGGGGCTAGATCTCTTATTTCTCACACACGTTATTTGTTCGCGAACAGTAATGTGATTTCTTTTTTAGTTTCCTTTTGCGAGCTATTTTTGAAACTTTGTCCTAATAATATTTTCTATAATGTCTGTAATATAGATAGGAAACTATAATAGATTTTTCTATTTTTGGGATATAGAATTTGATTATTAAAGTCCATGAAGTTCGGAGGGTCAGACTTGTTATACTTGAGTGGTCTACGGACTATAGAGGTACTTACTTAAGTTATTTAAAACCATTTCAGATTTTGACCTTTGACTTTCAGTATCTCCGTCTCTAAGTATGGTCTAGAACCTAAAAAAATACAAAGACACCAAAACTGTTATACGAACTACGTAAATGTAAACATTATTCCACTATCTACCACTTTCAAGGCATACCATTTAAAACTAAAACCACTATAAAAGCAGTGTCCATAACAATAAAACACATGTTTCCAAAATGTTTTACAACGACACTTTATAACCGAATAACTCACGACGGTTACCGATCAACAAAAATATCACGTAACACTATTGTTTCACCCACAAAAATGTAAAGACCCATCTACACTCACAACAAAATCCAACAAGGTTAAGGCGCAAATCACCAAGAGAATTCGGCCTTAATGTAACAATGCATAACTATAACTGAGGAGAACTGAGCATTACAGGGCGCAACTTGTTACAATTTGTCACAATCATTGACATCAAACAATAACTTGTTTTGCAGAAAATCATATTTTGGATTGTTACATTACAGGTGAATGTGAACGGTAGATTTGTAATGTAACAAATTAACAATCCTAGATACACTCTGTAACAATCACTATTATTTCCGTACCAAGTGGAATAATTTCAAGCATTCGCCTTTTATGCAAATAGCTTGCAGAGTATCATCAGCTATTTAATGAAGTTACTCAAAATCTAATTTTCGATTGTTACATTACACGTTACTCCAGTGCTTTAGTTGCAAGATGAAACCAGACCAGCAAGAGCGCTGTTCCTGTTAAAACCAAATCTGTTCCCAGCTTAACGCTCCGGTTACACGGTGGGTGGCCGTATCGGTAACAATGGAGGATCGTGGGTAATTGTGTACTGGTTACTTGATTCTTTGACAGTTATTGGCACTTATTTGATCATCAGGTGAGAGTAGGAGGGCTGATAAAGGGATAAATAATAAACCAGCTATGTATACTTGCTTTGTTCGGATAGATGTATTTACCAAATTGGGAGTGTATTGACTGTGGTACACTCCTTTATACGCATAATAGGTGGGCATTTAGCCTACCTTTGTTAAACTTTATTAAATAGTATCTATAGCGATATTGTAAAAGAGTTGTGTTACAATTTAGGTGTACAATAAAGTAAATATTATATCTATTTATTCATGAGGACGTTTGTATACGAGGACTTTCTTACAAAATATTTCTCTAGATATTTCACCCTTGTAATTGATGATACACTCAAACTTCATACTAATATAATAACACAAATGTGAAAGTAAGCTATAAATAAGTATGTTTTCTTTTGAACTAGTTTCTTTTAAAATTTAATCACTTTGTTTCATCCTTTCACGTCTCAACCACTGAATTGATCATGCCGAAATTTTGTATATAGATTGTCAGGTATACAAAAAAGGACATAGAGTACCTTTTATTAACTAAAAAGACTATTACGCAAGCGAAGCCACTGCATACAGCTAGTAATTCATAAATAAGCGCTTGTTAAAACTATACCATTAACGCTGAAAACTAGTGGTGTTGTAATAATTTTAATGAAAAGAGTCCAATTAGTTTTCAATTTGGATTAACCCTAAATGTGGTCTACTTTATGAGCCTTTCATGGCATTAATTTATTTGACAGCCTTTCATCAATTACCTTAATTACCAGAAAAATGAATACCAATTTATAATAATTTCACTTTCGCCCCAATTTTTCATACAAAACAATTAAGAATCTAAATCTGATGACAAAGTACGGGTAACATTCATCAGTTCTTCTCCAATTTCTTCATCAATTAATTGGTCAATAAATTAGGCGTTAGAGTGAGTTTGGGCAATTTTTCAAACATTAAATTTAACGTGGGTATCGATCTGGCCCACTCGTTTATCACCCACATTATTCTTGGCTATATCGTATCGCTGACAGAAGGTTTTGGCGTCCAATATCTTAAGATACGATGTAAATGTCAAGAAAAAGCGGACAATGCATTTTTTTACGCTGCAATATCACTAGACTAGGAAAAAATGTTCTCTGTGTGTGCTACAATTGATCCTCACACAGACTTGTATGAAAATATAAAATCAGGATAACAAGAATATAAAAAATATGTATTAGCTTATGTTACGCCCCTAAAGGAAATACAACCTTTATAATTATTTCCTCTTCATTATCTTCATAAACAAATTTCTCTCATAAAAAAATCCTTTGTAAGATAAAACCGTGCTCTACCCGAAAAAGTAAAATCGATATTTATGTACCCAATGTTGTAGTATTTACTCCAATATTGACTCCATAAATATCTTCAAAAATCGCTTCCACTCCCAAATTGGCCCATCCCTTCCGACTAATGCCTGTCACAGGGAAGAAGTATCGCTTTATATAAATTCTCCAGTTCAATTAATTTCAGTTATGTCGGACGGTATCGACTAGGTTTAATTAACCTTCGTGGGTGATGCTCTAAGACAGATAAATAATTTCGTAACGTTAGAAGGTTGAGGTCAAGATTTTTACTTTGTGATGTTCGAGTTATCGTCATCAGGTTGAATGAAATGTCATTATTAACTGTGCGTGTGTGTGGTAGACAGACAAAAAATGTGATAATAACACTTATTTTTTTTATTAAATTCTATATTTAGACTTTTAAAGGGGGTCAGGCCGGAATGATAAGGTTCATAGTGGATCAGATAGGAATTAAAACAAAATAATAACAAGGAACACAATTCGCCACTTGCATCCATGCAAGTGGTGAATTGTCGTTCGGCGTGGCGGTCTAAGGGGGAGGATATGTTCAGCAGTGGACGTCTTCCGGCTGATGATGATGATGATGATAAATAACAAGCAGGGGATGCAATCAAACATTACCAAATAAATTACAAATTGTTTTAAATATCTTGAAACAATGAATACCTCGTCCTAAGAAGAAGTGGATAACCTGGATGTGCACATCACTTCGATGTGTCAATGGCTGGTTCAAAGTGACACTAAGAAAGACTCAGCAGTGGACACCAATGGCTAATAAATAGAACTTATAATAATTATATTGACTCTTTCATACAATAAGCAATGCACTTCCTCACTATAAAATCCAGCCTTTTGTCCTAAAACGAAAATAGCACTACTTTAACCTGATCCCAGCTCCAAAGGCAAAACTAAAATAAAGTTAGCGTATTTTTCAAAGTGACAGCGTTTGTTTTAGTAGTCTGCTGATGGACTTTAATAATTCAGGGGCCAACAAGTTGAATGGAGTGGCGACAAAGACCAATGTAACGTACTCGTAACTACGTACTCAAAAATGCGGCCTAGAATATAAAAACAGCCTAAAAAGAGTAACGGACGGAGGACGGATGTTTTTAGATAAAAGTCTAGACGCAATAAATAGTATAGATAACGTAAAGAATAACATTATTTTTGTATACTATTTGTTTTCAGGACAATGGCAGTTATTCTGAAGAAAACAGAGACAAAGAAATTCATAAAAATAAATGTTTATTTCGGCGATTGAAATACTGTGTCACTAAATTGTATTTGTATCATCTTTTTTTTCGTATCATTCATAAAAGTATCTCAAACTGTCTCATTGTTACATAATTTTCAAAGATTTTGTAGCATTAGGCACCCTGTCTTTTCTCATTTTTTTTCTCATTACACGTGAAAATGCGACCAAGTACCCTTAGCACGAGTTATCACTCTTTTATTTTACAGCATCTTTCCAGTATTTACAGCGTTTCTTGTATGAAAATATTTAACCGACTTCAAAAACAACCACAAAAAAGGGTAAAATAACCTACAAAATAACTTTTCTTTCGGAAGTCGGTGGCTTTATTTTTTTATTTCGTTGTCTTTTTGCCACTGACTTCCGAAAGAAAAGTTATTTTGTAGGTTATTTTACCCTTTTTTGTGGTTGTTTTTGAAGTCGGTAAATTTTTTTTTTAAAAAAGTTTTTTATTTTGCTCTTTTTAGTTTAAATATTCAACCCAAATTCTTGTCAAATACATCATTTCCTTACAAGTGCACTAGAATTTGTAATCCGTGGCACCGGTATTAACATCGCTCATGTACACAATCATGCTAATAAAATTCCCTATCTCAAAAACTGCTGAACAGATTTTGATGAAACTTGCAGTATTCCCTAAGGTGAACGATCCCTAGTACAACAAAAAAAGAATTTTGAAAGTCGGTCCACAATTGGCGGAGTAATCGCGTAACAAACACGCAAAAAGTAATGTCATCCAAGTAGCCGAAATCAATAAAAATACTCACAAAATAAAAAGTACTGAACCAAATTGGATGAAATTTTTATGGGACCACACTGCAAGTATACTGCATCGAACAAAAAAAGAATGACACTAATCGGACTAGAAACCTCGGAGTAATCGATGTATATACATAAAAAAAAACATACCGACCGAATTGAGAACCTCCTCCTTTTTTTGAAGTCGGTTAATAATGGAACAGCGGCCCTGGTGTGCGAAGGAGGAACTAAAGTTTTTCCATGAAAATTGACATAGTTCCAGTTCACTTTACGTCTCAAATACTGAAAACTCGTGCTAAAGGTACAGAACCGCCTTAAATAATATAGTTTTTATAGTTTAAAGTTTTTTCCATAAATGAGTAACAAACATCCATCCATCCACCATCACAAACTTTCGCATTTATAAGATTAGTAAAAAAAATCCCCTTACGGAACTTTGGGTAAAATCTAGTATCTACTACTACTGTACAGTATTTTCCCCTGTCCTAATAAATTCCAAATTCTATTAACGTAGCTAGTAAACATAAAAACTAAACGCTGCACTTTCCCAGTAAAGTTTTCTATTAACTAAAACGCCATCAGATTGAAACACTAGATAGTAATTTAATATACTACGATAATTAACTGTTACTGAAACTCAACAAGTTCCCATAAAACATTTTAATTACGCTATCTACGTTAACTATAGTTTCGTGTAAATCGTTCAGAACTAACAAGGGGCTATTCTATGCTATTTAGTCTGCTATTTTATTATTAACTATCTACTGCTATCTAATTAGGAAACCCTCAGTTTCTATAAAGAGTTAACGAGCGGCTATCTCCTATTAATTTGAAAGTAAATTGGATTTTGTGTAACAGCGGGTTTCGTGGTTTATCGATAGCGTTGTCGAAAGAAATTAATCGAAATTCACATCATCATTATCATCAACACCATTTTTTTGTCCTGCTCATCCATTTGCGATCTCCTTTCTAGGCGTTACAGTCTTCACACAGTCCGTTCATTTTCGCTTTTTCATCCTCTGCAGTTTACATTCATTACCTACCAAAACAATGAGGTATTTTATACAAAAAACTGGTACCTACAAACTCTGTTACTGCAGCAGTCACTTACTCTTTGATATGGCTAAGGGTTGGAACTCATCTGGCAGCACGGAATCGCGACAGAAAGCATAATGCGATAGCACGCGGTGGAATCCTCGAGGCGGCCGCGTGCTGTCGCATTGTCTCGGTCTAGGAAAAGTGCCGTTCTGAGCGACGGAAAGAGAAAGGGCGATGGAAAAAGGCGATCCCGTGCTGCCAGATGAGGTCCATCCCTTAATCTTCTTCTTTATCGTATCTCCACAACAGGTAGTCGCGACAAGTAATTGCTGTCTCTTTGGCACCGAAGCACACTAAATTCAAGTATTTTTTATTCTTGTCTGATGAGACTTTCAACTGTATGGATTGTGTGAGAAATAATATTTATGTAAAAGGAGTAAATGATGCTTTGACGTCTGACAGGGGAGAAAGTCTGAGAGGAAAACGTGTTACACTGATCCTAAGTAGTATGGCAGGCAGATAATGACGATGTGAGGAGATTTTCAGCCTATACAAATGACAAGGGGAGAAAGTCCGGCCATCTTACAGATTTGAAAAATGAACGTAATAATCGACGAGAGACCTTTTCAAACAACGAAATAAAAATAAAGGCCACGAGCCTATATCCATTTATCTTTACACAATCCTAAGCCATCTCTATCCTAACCTAAATGAAAGCTCGTATTTCACAACAAGACATACTAGACCTATCGATTTTACGAAGGACAACTAATATCTGGGCCTGTTACTTCAAGGATAGATCTACTCCAACAAAGTTAAAGTGGTACTAGACGGGCTAGAGAATCGTTCAACTAGAATCGTAAAGCAAAGATAAATAGAAATAGTCATGTCATTGGTCGATACACGTGGAACCAAATTTTGTAATTGTAAATTGATCCTATAACATGCCCATCTGTATTTGATTCACAATTGCCACATTAAGGAAGGTTTGAGGAAGGGCGACCTTAAATTAGGTCTAAAGACCTGAATGTCACAAAGCAAGTTAAGGGGCTTAGTATAATTTATAGTCGAAAGATCAGAAGAAGAAATAGTATGCACATAACATTTGCAAAATTAGTAGTATACAAATAATAGATCAAGTCATCTGTATGGACCAGATTATGTCCAGACATAAAAATATTGTTTGAATTTGTTTTAACGCGACTATTCTGAGAAAAAATAACTGATTAGTCGAATACGATATTCAGTAGCTCCAAGTAAAATACTGATTTTTAAATGCATCTAGTTTGATTAGAAGCCGATCCGAAAATAGCTGGTAAAATTTAGGAAGCACACCAACCTCACCTAATTTTAAAACAGCCTTCGAAAGTTGTAAAATCAATTTACAGAAGAAAAATAAAGCGAAAAATAATAAATTCCAGACGACCCATAATTTGGAGACCTCCCGATCTGTTTTGTATACGTAGGTATAACTACGCATCTATTGTATTTGATTAATAAATTATTTGAATTCATTATCTTCAAGTGGAGTGATTGACTTACTTATCTTTATTAGGGCTCATGTACACGACGCCGCCGCCGCGCCGCTACCGCGCCTCTAGGCTGTGTACACGGTCGCCGCCACGCCGCCGCCGCGCCGCCACCGCGCCGCCGCCGCGCTGGCACCGCGAATCCATTTCTATAGTGTTTTATTTATCTGAAAAAGGAGGTTTCTCATTTACCATAATGTTTTTTTAATGTTTATTCGCGGATTACTTCTTTGTTCATGAACCGGTTTTGATGATTCTTTTTTTGTTGGAAAGCAGATATTTCTTACTATTTAGCTCCACTCGATTTCTCTGGTCTTCCATCATCAAACCCTAATCTCCATATCATGGAACCGCCTTTGAAATACCTTCTTTCCAACAAAAAAAGAATCATCAAAACCGATTCATAAACGAAGAAGTTATCCTTGAATTATCAAAAAAAAAACATTATATGGCCGCAATGAGACATCTCCTTCGTTAGATAAATAAAACACTAGCGAATGGCATCGCGACGGCGGCGCGTTGGCGGCGCGGCGGCGGCGCGGTAGCGACCGTGTACACAGCCTAGAGGCGCGGTAGTGGCGCAGCGGCGGCGCGGCGGCGGCGTCGTGTACATGAGCGCTTAAAAAACTCTTACTCAATCGATATATTGTAAAGCGTCAAGAGTATAATTATACGTATAACAATATCTCTCATTATACCGATAAGATCATTTGATCAAAAACCTCTTAAGCTACAATAAATGATCTTCATTACTAAGTGGACTCGCGTATCAATCAAATGTATGACACACGCAACCTTGACTCGAAATGTACCAATATAATGTTGTTTTTGCATACAGTGACTATACCTTAATCACAATCATTATGAGGTTCTTATGAAATCTGCTATGGTCGATTATGGTTTAAGAGAGAAGCATAGAGCGATTTATAAAACCAAGAAACAATGGGTTAAATCTAGTAATCATTATACTAAGGACTGATTTTATGGAAGCTGTTAGCAGCTCGCGCAGCTGTCGTGGGCAACCGATGGCGAATTTGTCGTTCGGCGTGGCGGTCTAAGGGGGAGACCTAAGTTCAGCAGTGGACGTCTTCCGGCTGATGATGATGATGATGTTAGCAGCTAAGTTAAGGTCGTTAGACTGTTTTATCAGCTAACCGCAACCCTGAAAAGTAAAGGAATAGGTATTGAAGGATCACCGTGATACGAAATAATAATACCTAATACGTTTTTAAATGGCAAAATATGACATAACTTTGACTTGATACTGCAGAAAATTCCAAACATAAGAAGCAAGATAAAAAAAAAATCTGAACGCTCAAATTTTGATCTCAAACCACACATCAAAGAATTTCGTAAGTCCATCTCAATGACACTGTACCACAGACACGTGGGTGCTGATCGATGCCCATGCAAGCTGTCAGAACACAAGAGAATAGAAACAATTCGTTTTTTACAATGGCGGACAATGCCTTCGTTGTTTTGTGGCTATTTGTCTTGTGTTGGCTGGTCTCAAGGTCATTGTGGAAGAGGTGTGTCGTTAAGTGTTTGTAATCACAAACACGCAATGGAAGCAAGTGGGCAAGTTTTAATTATTTGGAGTAGGTCAACTAATATATTAGCAATTTTGAGCTGTTACCAGCGGATTTGTAATGGTATAACTCGAAAATTATCCGATGGAAGCATAATGTCGGGATCAACGGACGTATCCTATAATATGTTTTTCCAGATTGTTACCTATTTCTGAGCCATAATATTGTATCAAGCTCCATTCCGATTTGTGCGATTGTACTCAATCATTACTACTCACATTTATCCATGCAACCAAAACATCAAAACTTTCGCATTTATAGTAGTTTCTTTATTTTTAGTTTCATACTTAATTTAATTTTACAGTACCAATACCAATTCGACGAGTTACAATTGCCTTTCCTCCAGTTTTATTCTTATAATCCGAATCTCAAGCTTCGAAAATCACATTAATATCTCGTGCTTTATTCAAACTTTTGGACTTCCTAAAACAGCCATCCATCTTGTTTTATTGTATCTGGCGAAGCAATATGTCTACGTCGTATTATAGTTTCTTAATGTCCGTGACATGACCAATGCGTCACCTTATATCATTCTTATGAGTAAATTAACACAATCCTACATTGTTAAATGGTTCTGGATCGTGTAGGTGACGAGTGGGAAGATAATGCTTTGTCGCAACCATCAATTGTGGTAACAGTATTGAACGTGTCGGTTGTTTCATTACGATCGCCCTTGAGGTCAAATCTGGACTTGTTACAACTAAAAAGATCGTTACTATTGATGTTTTTATTAAAACTCCTACTTTTGACAAGAATTTTATTTAGGTCAACTGTATGGCGTTGGCCTTAGGGACCACCCGTGTTTTTCTAAGAAGTTGAATAACATGGTTAACAAGGCGGAAGACAAGTTCCTGTTTGGAAAGTCAACTAAATCATAATTTTCTCAGTACAGTTAAAACTAATGAAAAGGAAGAAGTATAGAGTATTAAAATAGAAGGAAGAACTCTTTAACAGGACTTCTTTTTTAAACTATCTTCTTTCTCAGCATATCGATAGCAATAACGTTAAATTTTCATTCATCTTAAGGACTTTCTGTAAGGTATAAAACAGATGTCGATTGCTCCTGGTCCATAAAGAATCTCTCGCAATACTAAAACAAATAGGTTAGAATCTTATAAGGTATTAGATTCATCTCAAGCATCTTTCATCAGAATATACTCTTTACTGACCATTGTGTTGCGCAAACTGTGTAGTCATTACCTCATTGTGTATCATCAATGTCTACACAGTGCGAAGTGACAGGTAATTAGTTCGCTGCCTACGGACAGAGGCTATTGAAAAGAGTAATTAACGGCTGTACATATAATTAATATTGTAATAAGTTTAAGAGCAAAATATAAAATAGCTTTTTTTACCATACATAATTTTGTTACTGACTTTACTCGCTTTAAGTTCTAAGAAACGTCTATAGATATAAAAAGGTTTATTCCACTTTGAATTATCTTGTATAATCCCAATTAAAATCATAGTTAGAAAGTCGTTCTAAAAAAATTTGTACAATTTCTTGTCTGGTAAAATGGTGCCAAACTCACAAGGAAGAGACTTTCGCATTTAAAATATTGATTATGGATTGTACCAATTAAGTCGGTATTTACGTATTTTAATTACTGTAAGCAATCCTCAACAACATGATTAATGTTTTCCTCTAATCTATGTGCTATAAGTATGACGGTTCAATACTCATTAGTGCTTCAGTATCTTGCTAACAAGAAATACTCTAGTTTTAGCACAACTTATCACTACTCAGAACACCAATCTCCACGCTCCCTGCGGCATTTCGGTACAGACTCGCCAGGTGTACCGAAAAGCCTCAATAAGAGCGGTGTGAGCCGCGAATACACCCAGCTTAAGGGTGTGTTACACGCTGTTTGTAAAGTCCGAGCTACACTAAGTTCTACTTTATGTTCCCGTGTAAAGCTTGTGTAGTATGTGCTATATGGTCTACCTAAAGTGGTACCAAGTAATGTGTTTGGTTAACCTAGTAATGTATTTAAGGTTTAAGAGGTATGTTTGTTGCACATTTCCTTTCAAGTTGTTTTTTTTTTTTTGTGTGTGTTTGATGGTTTCTCGAAGGATAATCGATAAATTTTGTGTTGCTCTATTTTCGCCACGAATTTTCTCCACTTCGGTAGAACCATGACGAGAGGTACATAAAGATGATGGAGAAAAAATTTTAGAAACAAGGATATAAAATAAACAGAGTGAGAAGAACTAGCAGGATATCAGTTAAATTGCATGCAAATTGTTGTCTTTTTCGGCAATGGTTTCCTTAGTGAGAATATTAGTTAGAAATGACCACTTTAGCAGGGTTATGAAGAGACTGTAATATCGAAAGTTTGCTGACGTGGACTCACCTGGATGTGAAACTGAGAATTAAGTTGAAGCTGAGAACAGTTGTAGGCTGATGATGTTGATAATTTTCACGAGATTTAAATTTATTTATTTAATAGGCAAACCAACTAAATACACGCTAATACATTTTCATTACACGTATTTTACGAAACCAATAACATTGCATGTATCTAAATTAAAGGTAAGCACAGCATTTTGTTTACATCTCACTATACAATAATAAATAATATTACATTGAAATTATAACTTTAAATAAATAAAGATAACTAATGTTCATGCATTTTTACATCCTTAGCTATAATAGTAGTTTAATTACATTATCAGAATGAATTACAATGAATTAAGATTGAATCAATACAAAACAACAACAAAAAAAAATATAGAATTAAATAAAAATACTCTAAGCATTCTACTAAACTCAAACTGTTTGTTACTAGTTATGAGCTTTATGTTGGAAAATCGAGTTATATTCTGTCACACAATTGGACATTTAAGCTATGATGATACAATACTGAGTTACGAGTTGAGGATGTTATGAGATATCAGCTCAATTGATTATTCTGCTATCATTCAGTTGATTGGTAGTGTCATTAACATTCATTAGCACCTTTGCATCGATATTGAACTACGATCCATCGGATCCCGGCACAATAATAATGTCAGTGTTGTCTGCATTCCAACAATGTAATGGAAACAGAAAGGAAACAATTTCTTATTTGCATAAACAATATATTTCACTTCCATTTTGCAGAAATAAATCTAAATCAATATCTATAAAATGTTTTAAAATGTAGCATGTAAGAACAACAGAAATTAATGAACAGTTAGTTTATTTAGTAATCCTATTTCTAACATTATTTCTATTATTAACGTGAAAGTTTGTGAGGTTGTATGGATGTATTAGTCTTTCACGCAAAAACTACAGAACAGATTTAGATTTTTAATACACACAGTGTAGATAAACACATACATACCTACTTTGACTTTATTGTAGCGAGAGGAGCCGCTGGTAACAGCTATTATAAAAAAATGGAATATTATCATCTAGCAGAACAAAAAATCTACTCCCAAAAACGAATGAATCAAACCTGACAAGACTAAGTCATCCCTATATTTCAGCCCTATACTCAGAATCTGGGCACGAGTGACGTAATATAATAAGAGTAGCTTCGTGCCAAGGATCGCGATGCAAAGCCTTTTATTATAACTGCACGGCCGAGTTCAGCCAGTTATTGTTGGAAGTCCCCGGAGAACGTTGAACGGTGACTTCTGCAGCGTCTTAAAATATTTTGGTCGGTAGAGATTGTTCTAGTACCATGTGAATTGTCGTTATTCTGAACTTGTCTTTACTTTCGAGTTACGCGCCCCTTCTGTCACGACAAAAAATATACTCGGTATATTTTTTGTCGTGACAGAAGGGGCGCGTGGAGTATTGTAACAGTCGCACGTATCAATCTTCGAGGTTAAGCCGCAATTGCCAAGATCAGTGTGTGGATCGGTTTCCATCCATCACATATCGAGTTGGAAACTCGGAAAACGAATAAAACTGTTTTTTTATACGGACTATAGGTTTCGACTGTGATTTATACAGACTATAGGTACCTAGTCGTTAGTCCAAAAAAAATAAAATAATAATTATTATTTTTACCGTAGGATACCAATTACATACATCTTAACGCGGATATTAACTAAAAACAAACGTCATAATTGTTTGCTAACAAAACAAAGCTCCTTTAACGGTGAATATATAATTTACTCACCTACTATTTAACGTACATAATAAGCAGTTTCATAGTGTAAAATTATAGTTTATCTAGTGGTGTTAACGACCGGTTATTATCAAGTCGAAATGCCAACATCCTTTTATGATTAAAAATAAAATATCAATTCCGAATAAAAATAGAAGTTGTGTGTTCTTGCAATTCAAGTTCGGTAATTGGTTTGAATGCAAAGCAAGGTTTTTGAATATTGATACAGTTCTCACGATTTTATCCCATAGTTGAAATTCTAGTCTATCTAGATGATGTTTTAATTATTTTTAACGCTATTTCACGCAAAAAATGTCTTGACAGATTTGAGATGTAATTAACGGTAATATTTAATCACCATTTATTGCTTATTAAAATGTAGCTCGGGTGTTTCCGTTTTCATCCCAAGTTTTCATCCCACGAATATTTTATTCCGTTTTCTACCCAAATCTTAGTCCGTGTTCTACCCACAATCATAATAATAGTTGTTTTTTCCGTATTCTACCTAAAATATATTCCGGTTTCTACCCACTGCAGTTTATAATTGTTTTTTTGTACAGACAGAAAAATAATCTTAAACTATTTAAACTTTGTATACTTATAATTTGATGAATAGGTACTTATTTACGACGTCACTTCCTTGTGTGCGTCAGAATGGCTGGTTGCCTGTGGCGTTGGTCAATGAGAGTTGATTCGAAAATTGCTACATAATTGCTTATATTTGCTACATATAATAAAAAATTGCTACATAGGATATATACTTAGATATAAAATATTTTTTTTGACCAGCCATCCTGACGTCAGGATGGCTGGTCACCTCCTAGTTTTAAGTGAAGCGTACAGAGTTTCCCGAAATGTATTGCGTCAAGAATTGCTTCATATTTACTTCATTTATCTCATTTATTTGTATCTTTAAAAATATGCTAAATAAAGGATGTAGCAGTAATTTAAATTATCCCAAGGAAAAGTCCCTGATAAAATAATAAAGGCAAATAGTTGCAGTGCGTCTTCACTCAACGGTATTGATACTTTAGGCGGCAGGCGTTCTAAATAAAATTGTTAAATGGCATGTTCTGTATGAGTAGGTAAGTGGACAATGAGCACATTAAAAGGATATCGTAAATAAAAAAAATTACGAAGAGTAAAAAGAAGATAATTCCACATTGCATAATATGCGAAAAAATAATATGGCAATAAGGTAAATTAATGCTGAGGTTATGGGACAAATTGCCCACGAAAAAAGGTGGCCCGCAGGCCAGATGTCCCTTTTTTAAAATGTGCATGGGTAGTTTCGCCCGAAACAATTTTTTAGCTTATTTTCATATTTATCATCATCATCATCTCAGCCATAGGACGTCCACTGCTGAACATAGGCCTCCCCTTAATTTGATCTCCACATATACCGGTTGGAAGCGACCTGCATCGAGCGACTTTTATAAGGTTGACTGGCCACCTTGTTGGTGGACTTCCTACGCTGCGCTGCGCTTGCTAGTTCGTGGTCTACACTCTAGCACTTTTCGACCGCATCGGCCATCTGCTCTGCGAGCAATATGGGCTGCCCATTGCCACTTCAGCTTGCTAATCCGGTGGACTATATCAGTGACTCGTATGTGATCACGTAGAGAAACACCGAGCATAGCCCTCTCCATAGCTCGTTGAGCGACTTTGAGCTTTGAGATGAGACCGATAGTGAAAGACCACGTTTCGGTGCCGTAACTCATAACTGGTAACACACATTGGTTGAAGACTTTCGTCTTGAGGCACTGGGGTAAGTCGGACGGAAAGACATTGCGTAGTTTCCCGAACGCTGCCCAACCTAGTTGGATTTGGTGGTTGACCCCTTTCTCGAAGTTTACTTGTCCTAAGTAGATATTATATAAGTCAACAACTTCGAGTATTTTCATATTATTTTTACGCATATATTATACAATGTGGAACTAGCTTCTTTTTACTCTTCGCATTTTTTTGTTTACGATATCCTTCTAATATGCTTATTGTCCACTTACCTAATCATACATAACCTGCCATTTAACAATTTTATTTAGAACGCCTGCCGCCTAAAGTAGCAATACCGTTGAGTGAAGACGCACTGCAACTATTTTCCTTTATTATTTTATCAGGGACTTTTCCTTGGGATAATTTAAATTACTGCTACATCCTTTATTTAGCATATTTTTAAAGATACAAATAAATGAGATAAATGAAGTAAATATGAAGCAATTCTTGACGCAATACATTTCGGGAAACTCTGTACGCTTCACTTTAAACTAGGAGGTGACCAGCCATCCTGACGTCAGGATGGCTGGTCAAAAAAAATATTTTATATCTAAGTATATATCCTATGTAGCAATTATTTATTATATGAAGCAAATATAAGCAATTATGTAGCAATTTTCGAATCAACTCTCATTGACCAACGCCACAGGCAACCAGCCATTCTGACGCACACACTTCCTTGGCACAGACGCGCATACACACACACAGGCACAGACACTATGTCTATTTCATTCAGCCGGAGAGGGAGTGAAAGAGAAAGCAATATTTCTAAAGAATATTGCTAATCTGTTATACCCTTTGTTTCTCTTATCTGTTAGTTAGTCGTAAGTGATCGACAGGAGCATAGTTGCTGTGAAAGTGATATTAAAGCAGTTAAAATGCAAAATCCAGGTCCAAGTACCAGTAAAAACATTGATTCCGAAGTTTATTTTACCCTGTCAAAAAGAAACAAGCCAGTGTTAGTGTGTGGTGGTAGAGAATTCCATAAAAAAAGAGTGAATAAGGACAATTCCATAATATGGCGATGTGCGAAAGCGCCTTCTTGCTTTGGCATTATAAAAACAATGGACAGTGAAATTATTAATAGAAGTGGACACAATAGTAATTGCCATGCTAATTATAACAAACTTTTAATTAAAAACTCTATGAAGAAAATAAAAGAACAAGTCAAATCTGCCGATGGTCGCCCTATTCAACAGATCTACGAAGATGAAGTTTTATTAATAAAAGAACAAGGGTTAGATTTAGTAGAAGAAATCCCCAAGTTCTCAAGTGTGAAAACAGCATTTTTCGATGCCCGAAACAGAAGTCAAAATGTTTCTAAATTAGTATTTAAGAACAAAAGTGAAGTAGAAATACCGAACACCTTCAAAGATTTTTTACTGTTTGATTACGAAGATAGCAATAATAGAATAATTGCGTTCGCTACACATGAAGCTAGAGATCGAATGAGTAAACTTGCAATGTTTTTTGGAGACGGAACATTTAAATGTTGCATACGACCATTTATGCAGCTATATGTCATTCATGGTGACATGGGCAGCACAGACACTACAACAGGTATCACACCACTTGTTTACTGTCTTCTTTTAAACAAAAAGAAATCAACATATGTAACACTCTTCCAACTTATCAAATCGCAAATACCAACCTGGAAACCTTTAGAGTTTCTGACAGATTTTGAGCCGGCAGCCATAAACGCTTTAAAAATTGTTTCGCCAGAAACGAAGACAAGAGCTTGTTATTTTCACTTTTGTCAATCAATACACAAAAAAGCCAAAAAGCTTGATCTAACAAAAAAAAACTATTTGAAAAAACATGTGGGTTTAATACTTACGTTACCTTTAATACCTCAGGAAATGATTGATGATGCCTTCCTATATATTATGGAAGACTGTCCCACCTTAAACAATATTGTTAAATTTAATGACTATGTTGTCCAAACATATATGAATGGTGGTAAATATCCCCCAACATTGTGGTCCGCAAATAATAGAAGACACCGAACTACAAATGCACTAGAAAGCTGGCATGCAACCCTAAACCGCTATGTGGCAAAAAAGAAGACTCTCAATATGCTCCAATTCCTCACAATTATAAATAAAGATGCCAAGTTACAAAACACGCGTTTTACTGGACAAGTTTCATCATCAAGGCCACGTAACAATGATGTTTTGGAGAGAGAGAAAATAATTAATTCAGCATTAAGTGATCTTTCTTGTGGTAAAATTAGCATCGGACACTGTCTGGAGAAATTAGTACCATTTACTTTTTAATTTATTGTAAATTATTTGATAATTTTCATATGTAAATCATAAAGCTATAATTTAAATCTGTGATTTTATATGCACAATTTGGTAATAGTTACGATCTGTGATTTTTAGATGTATAATTTGTAATAGTTACGATCAGTGATTTTTAGATGTATATGTAATTGGTAATAGTTACAATCTGTTATTTTTTTAGAAGTAGAATTTATTGATAATAGTAGTTTGTGATTTTTTAGATGTAGGATGAATAATACTTACAATCTGTGATTTTTTTAGACGTAGAATTGATAATAATTACCATTTGTGATTTTTTAGATGTAGGATGAATAATACTTACAATCTGTGATTTTTTTAGACGTAGAATTGATAATAATTACCATTTGTGATTTTTTAGATGTAGGATGAATAATACTTACAATCTGTGATTTTTTTAGACGTAGAATTGATAATAATTACCATTTGTGATTTTTTAGATGTAGGATGAATAATACTTACAATCTGTGATTTTTTTAGACGTAGAATTGATAATAATTACCATTTGTGATTTTTTAGATGTAGGATGAATAATACTTACAATCTGTGATTTTCTTAGACGTAGAATTGATAATAATTACCATTTGTGATTTTTTAGATGTAGGATGAATAATACTTACAATCTGTGATTTTTTTAGACGTAGAATTGATAATAATTACCATTTGTGATTTTTTAGATGTAGGATGAATAATACTTACAATCTGTGATTTTTTTAAAATGTAGAATTGATAATAGTACGAATCTGTGATTTTCTAGATATCAATATTCTAAAGACTTAGTTGTGTTAATTATGAATAAAGATTTTTCTAACAAAGTTTGTTTGTCTGCTAACGTTACTTACATAAGTTACTAAACAGTTATGTACTATGCCGTGGGTTGAAAACGGAGTCCATTTTTGTTGCGGGTTGAAAGCGGAATAATTATTATTATTTTTAACTCCTGGGATGAAAACGTGGGATGAAAACGGAAACACCCTGTAGCTCAGTCATAACTAATTAGAGCACTAATAAATTTATAAAAAAGCAACTTACAAAAATTGAGATGTTCGCAGAATTACTAACACAATAAATTAGTTGTCAATCGAATTAATTCAAAATTATGATTAACGACGTTATAAATAATAATATGGAACCTTAAAATTTCACGAAACGGGTTGATCAACTCATCATTATGATAATTATAAGCATTGAGTCATTAACGACAGGAAATGCCACAGTGATTCACGAACAAGATCATTAGGTGTTTTAGGAATTTTACACATGAACGACTTAAATCAAATAAATCGCAAAATCGCGTTTTTGATTGTGAAGAAGATGGAATATTTGGGATGCGATTCACTTTGTTGGCGCAGCATGCCTAGTTTTCCATACAATTCGTCATTACAGCCGTCTCCACTTTTTCAGCTACATCATTGGGAACACACTTCATCCATTGTTGCTTTAATCTACATATTGGACAGCACATATTCATAGTGGAAAAATGCAGATTATATATTATATTAAAACTGGCACATGATTTTGTTAACTTTTTGAGACTGTTGTATATAAATCTTCAGAAAATTCTTTTCATCCATCGTTTATTATTTTGGTCTTCTTTTAAAAATGGAATACTTTATAGATATGAACATCTTTAAACTGTTTAATATTTACATTATTGAAGCAATGTGAACGCATTCAAGTGAAATAAATAGGTAAGCGAACGGAGAAGCCTAATTAAATTAATCAATTAATGTTAATTACCTCTGTGAATACTATGTTTAGTAATAATTCAATTCAATAAAACTTTAACGAAATGTATTGAAATTGTTTACTATTGTTTTGTTTGGAATTTCAATGACTCTGGGGAAAAGCCCAGCAAACAAATAAAAATCGTGATAATTTTTTTTTACAATGAGTAATCCGTTTCTAATGATGACTGTAGTCGTGTCGTGTTGTGTAGTGTTAATCTCTCTATTTAAAACAATCACGAATAAAATATGTGCCAATTTTTATTAGAAAGTGATATTATTGGTAATGTGCAATTTTGCCCTAATTTATTTCAGGTATTGTCCTAGAGAATTTTACAACCGTAATAAAAAGTTGCGAAATTATATTTTAAGAATCTCGGTTGTAAAGTATCTATGTTGTTGGTGTACTTGATCATTCAATAGCAGAGCTTGATAATTATGTGAGTTCTACTAGCATATGAAATAGTTTTAGCGTTTTTTTTACAATAACTTTTGCATGAAAAAATAACAAACATCTATCCATACATGCTGAAAAACCATTTATTACAGTAATAAGATTTAATATTACCTACAAAGCTGCTGCTTCGTCAAGATCCTTAGTTTACCAATACGACCCAAATTAATTAAGAAGCAAAACTTAATAACAGCTAAATATATTAGTTTACGCAGGCTACAATATTAGGTAACTATAATAATATTTACTCCCGAAAGCAATTTTCCAGAGCCTTCTTATTAAGATTAATTATTTAATTGTTCCTATAAATAACAACATTTACTCCAACCTTGTGCATGTAAATAGAAAATAAATTGTAATTGTTAATGAAACTTTTGTCACTGACTTCGTCAGAGTCGTAATTCCAAATTACGCCACGAAAACATTCTTTTGTGGATAAAAAGTTTTAATTCCAGATTGTGATCTATATCTGTGTTAAACTAGGTATATTTAGATTCCAACAACTCACGCATTTACAAGAATGATATTATAAATATTACACAGACTTATTTCGTTAGACATTATCCAAATCTGCATAAAAGAACACTCGACATTCCACAACGACCGTAAAATCAACACGATCAATCTATATAAATTATATAAGATATCTAGTGCTGCATAGGCAGATTGTCAGTCAAGTTAGTCAGTTCAACAGTCACAGGCAGGCAGCGTAAAGCCAATCAAACATGCAAACGGATCAGGATGTGTAACTACTGTGCGTTATTTGCCTTACGCAAACGCAACGTCAATTCAAAATGGCGACGATCAATCTATTCACAGCATTAATGTTCAGTTTTTTTATGCGTATAATTTTTCTATAGCTGATAGCAAAAATTGCTAGCAAAGTCTGTGAGTTGGCAAATTCAGACCATTGAAAGTCCAGTTTTTCACTGCGTAAAAAGGTGTACTTAAAACATTTGAAGCCTTATGTCTTTCACCTTATGTGATGACTGTGTGACTTTCAAACCTCAGGGGTTGCATATGGAAAAGTTTAGGGGTCGAACGTGGAAGAGGGTAGAAATTATTGGGGGTTGAATGTGGGATAAACCGATCATATTGTCATGTGGTATGGCAATGCAACGCTATATCCAATTGCGCTCTATCCAATGCCTCTAGCCAATTTAAAAGTTAGCTGTGGTTATGAGGAGTAGAATTAAAGACACAGTACCAGTTTTAGCAACTGATATCTCGTGCTTAAAAATCAATAACAGCGACACTCCAATCCTTTACCATAAAGTTCTTCAGATTGTATCAACCGCCTAATTGTAGAATGCCGAAAGATGACCAATCCAAGCGGAAACTCAGTCCAACGAACCTCATGATGTCATAGACTCTTAGAAATAAACCGATATGACCACCCAACAGTCTTGATATTCGCATAAAGATACCATCAGTATGTGTCTAGTTCCGGTTCAAATCAAATCCACGTCATTTTTAAACCTTGGACTGTATGTAGAAAATGTAAACGGCAAAAAATATTGACATGGCTGTATGACTGTGCAAAAACTTTGTAACAATTGTTTGGAAGTGTTTTGTGTAATTGACAGGTTATTATTGCCCCAGGCCGTTCTGTAAATGATAGTTGTTTCGAGATTTTGATCTTGTCGCATTAATTATTTGTATCGCTGTCTTTATTTACTAGTTCACAAGATCTTTCTAGAAAGCAAGATGGCTGATTGGTAGGATTTCCAAGCCAGATGAAGCATAACTTTGTTTTTTGTCTTAGTAATTTCAGTAGACCGCCCTTTTCGCGACAGGGTAAAAACATAACTGGCACACTGTGTGTCTTCCTACACAGTTCATCGTGGAAATTTTATGTTTTTACTAGGTTGCGTGTCGCCCACGTAACACGTATTACTGGTAATCTATTCCACGGGTAAATAATATGGGGCTAAAAGGTATTCTATGCGTTATTCCAGATCATAGTAAGATTATTTCAGCGGTTATGATGCTATTGAGTAAACAACACACCCATCCATCCATTATTAAAACATCTACATTTATACTATTATAGAAATGATTGCGTTCAAAGTCTTTTTATTTCTGTAAATTATCTGCACAGGTTGAGTGTGTATCTACAGGGTTTACCTATGTAAGTTGAAAAAAATTACAATTATTATTTTTAAGGTTTGTATTAGGTGTGGTATTAGGTATACTCAAATCAGCGCAAAACATTTGTGACCTGAGGTGACGATATTCAGTGGTCAGCTTTTGATTGACACTTAGCTAATTGCTAACCTTGATAAAAGCATGCCGTGAGAGTCTGACAATCATTTTTATTTACTTGTCGCTTATGTTTGACGATCATGCCACATAATTTCTTTGTTACATGTTTCAAATATATCTACATTTACTTGATTTATTGTTGACCTTTAACGTTTATATTTGAAACTTTTTGAAAAGAAATTCGGCTTTGAGAGCCACCGACAAACTTTTAAGATCAGAACAATAAAAACTTGGAAACGGCTAATTTTCTTTATCGTCGAGTACTTTGTCTTTTATTGCGAATACTAAATTCTATTACAATCAGTAGACACTGGAGAGTTTTCGTAAAATGCTATTAACAACTTTTTCAAACGATAAAATTAAAATGTCTGAAAAGTTGTTCGGGTCACGGTATATCGAAACTTGACGAACTACGTCAAACTCGATTTCAGTTTTTTTGTCGACTTCCAAAAGATCTGCGGTATTTCTAATGTAATTAACATTGAAATAAAACTTAACTATAAAGTTTGTAGTACGTCTAGAAACTTAACTTTTCACATTTAGAATTTTAACGAATTGGAGGAATATTAAAATTAATAATTATATTTTTGGTTTCAAAGAAAATTAGTTCGTATTCATGTAATGCTAAATAGCGTTTTCACAATTATTATTTACTGCTAAGAATATTAACTTTATTTGTAGCATTAGAGCACACTATTAACACTTCACAATTTCTCATTTTCAAACCCCATTAGTAAAACTTTTTTTTTCAATTTTGGAATGAGTCCTCCCACCCAGGGTAGAATGGGAGGGACTGCTAGACTTGTACCTACTGACTAAAATCCATGATATCCGTCAATAGCCCTTTAAGTTCCGGAGTCGGATGCTTACCTTATAGTCTTCTGTGACCCGCCAGACTTTGGCTTTGGGAGCGCGCGCGTGGAACACGACCCCCTCGACCATAGTTCATGATCCGACAGCTAGTAGCCCATACTTGCCGTCCGCATGCCTATTAGAAGAATCCTGGACTGGCGTTTCTTAATACAGATTATTATGTAACTAGGTAATAGTCAAACGCCATAATATTCAATACTGGCTCCTATTGTAACAAAATGTACTTTTTTGCGTAATATAACTATAAAAAGATTGAATAATTATATAAGTCAATAATACATTCAAGTCTCCATCTGGTCGGCTTACACTCATAACTAATTTTAATTTAAATAAACCAAAAATATACAGTGTACCCTCAAAAGTGTGTAACTTCCCGGGTCGGTAAATACCCCGGTGATTTACTCGAACAATTTGCATACATATCACATTGCTACCGTTTCAAATGCTGAAGTGTATACTTGCCCCTCATAATATATTAGGCCAAGTGGTCCTCAGTTAAGAATACCGAATATATTTTACTTTGTAAATATTGCAATCTTTACTATTTCCAATTTTCGGTTTGATTTTGGAGTTTTGTATCTCTTTATCTTGTCTTTAATTGTGTTAGTATATTAAATAATTTATAAAACGAATATTATCATCATCATCATCATCTCAGCCATAGGACGTCCACTGCTGAACATAGGCCTCCCCTTTTGATCTCCACATATACCGGTTGGAAGCGACCTGCATCCAGCGTCTTCCGGCGACCTTTATAAGGTCGTCTGTCCACCTTGCTGGTGGACGTCCTACGCTGCGCTTGCTTAGTCCGTGGTCTCCACTCTAATACTTTTCGACCCCATCGGCCATTTGCTCTGCGAGCAATATGGCCTGCCCATTGCCACTTCACTTCAGAACGAATATAATTAAGAAAAAATGTATAGTATACGATATGAACGACATAAGAATTCCCTTACTTTGACAAAAGAAAAACATACGGTGTTGATTGTCCAGGTGGCCCTACTATGACGATGAAGTCATAAAGCGAGAGTAGTTTCACTGTGGAAACGAGATGGCACTAGACTACTTGCATAGGTCTGTCTCTTTCCCATAGTGGTACTAAGACGTTATGATAGGCCCCCTGCTTCCAATATGCAGACGATTAAGTACCTACCTATCTTCATTGACTGCAAAGGCACAGTAGCTTCTCCAATATCCAAAAATACAATACCCCACAACAATAACTTTATACGCTCAATACCCAAAAAAGTGTGGGCATCGAAATACATCTAAATACACCGTTTCTAAATAAATCCCAAATAATAAAAGATCGTCACTTATAAGAATGAAAAATATACACGTAGGCGACGAGTGGGTAAGTAAATATGGAACTACCCACCATGAGATTATCTTTTGTGTGTTATAAGTGTATAAGTGGTGATGCTGGTTTTCCTCTAATACTTGTATTTCCGTGTCCGACAAAGAATCTATCTTGTTCCGCTAATCGGATTAGAGCTACTTCCTAAAATTGCCCAATTTATTAGTCACTAGCTGTGTCCAGTGGCTTCCCGTTACAACTCGAAAATTATCCCACGGGACATAAAATCGGGATAAAAACTATCCTTTGAGCTAATGCAAGTTATAAACTATCAGTGTATTTAATTTCATCCAAATCTGTTTAGTGCTTTTTGTGTGAAAGAGTAACAGACACACATACAAACTTTCGCATTTATCAAATTTTATTAATAAGAATTTTGCATTATTTTTCTCGATTGTTAGCATGTATTCAATAAGAATAAGGATGAATAGCTCGTGGCTAAACATTAATACCTGCAAAGATCGATCTTCAAGTTAAGCCGCGCTTGCTGAGGCTGGTTCATGGATGGGTGACCATCAATAATAAGGAGTTTACTCCGTGCCTTGGAAAACACGTAAAGCCGGAGTCCCGGGCAATCACTCCTAGATCTTTGCCAGTTGTCATTGATAGCCAGAAGCTTGAAAGTCTTACAACGACAGTCTTACCTAGATGTACTATATAACTTAAATCCCAATTTTGCGCTAGCTTTTGGTAAACATGAGTATTCCAAGTCGCTGCCGACAGCTAGTCAAATCAATAATCTTTAATATAGATCGTGTGTTGCCTACAAAATACCTAGAAAATTACTAAAATACATTTTCTACGAGCGGCCGGATATTATTCGTTGAACCACCCTTTGGCTATTTGAGGGTACTTAATTATTATTTTAAAATTCCCTGCAGACTGCCCGATGATAACTCAATTTCTTTGGAATTAGATATCTGAGGAAAGGGCAGTTTTGTGTTGTTATGTTAAAAAATGTGTCAGACATAACATTTATTAGAGAAAAAGCAACTTTACTGTTTTTGTAGAAATTTCTTTCGATCGTCCAGAGCACTTATATATATTAACTCATATTGTTTTTGCATAAAAAATCATCAAATAATGTGTACCTCTGCAAGCCTTATGCACAACCTGTTTTCTTTACACGCCGTTAGTTTTCCAGGGATGCGAAAAAGTTTTAAATACCTAGTCCCACAAAATAATCTCATGTGCAGTGAAACTTATCCAGTTGAAAAAATGTCAATTATTTAGTTTCATTAATTATTTTGGCAATCTACGATTGTGTCTTGATTAATTTAATTACATATTATTTTAATGTTAAGAAAGTTTACAGACTACAGCATAATTCATATAGTTACAACAATTGCACTGACATTTTCTATTTTAAACCTTTCTATATTTAAAGTAAATATCTATTTTTTTAGCAAAAGCCAACTTTGAATTAAGTTAAAAGTACTTTCATAATTATGTCACAAAAGCATATTTTTAATTATAGACTAATCTAGAGAAAATCTGATCGTCCATGCAGGAAATTTTAAAGACTTGGTCGTTCGACCCTCTTAAGTGAAGTAGAACAAAAACCTTTACCTTCTTTAACGCCAAGATCCCTTATAATTTAATTATATCTAATCAATTAAACACATTCCACCTGACATCTTAAAACCCAAGAACACATCGCGTGAAATCTTTCCCTTATTATATTAAATACCAATTAGCTTCTGTTATTTTTAGAAGAAATTGTGAAAAAGGCGATAAGTATAGGTAATCATTAATTATAAAATAAATCTAACATAAAACCTTCGTGCTATATTTAACTTGGCCAAAGGTACTAGGAGAACAAGAACGTAAGTTGGTGGGTAATTTTCTTCACTGTTCATTTCCTTACTGAGGTAGACGAGTGGGGTCACACTACGCCATTTTGTGATTTATTTTGTTAGTGTTACAGTAATTATTGGGTTGGCAAATTGGTGGTGTTTCGTGTTGGTATTATCAAAATTTTCTAAGCACCATGAAAAATTCGTGGTTATGGTTTGAATTTAGTTAAGTTGTTACATCATCTTCCTAGCCTTTCTCATATATGCTATGGATGAGTTTTCAGTATACACAGGTCGAATGTCTATCAGCCCATCTTTTATTTGGTGTTATTGTTTAAATATCAAATTATAAACTGTCGATCAAATTCAGAAATGACGACTCAAGAAGTACTTAATCTCTCAGAGTTTTCAAAAAGGCACGTTATAAAAGTTATCAAAAAGGCACGATAAAGATAAACATCAGCCTATAAAATAACTACAACTTCGTTTACTAAATCACAAGAGTGAATACAGTGAAAACAAAAAAAAAAAGGTGTCACCAAAAACGTCTTCATGAAAGAAAGGCAACTGTGAATAGAAATAAGCTTTAATAAAAATAAGTTTTAATATAAAGTAAACGGGAATGTAAATATGGGTAACGATCGAGCCTCAAACGTGACCTGTTTGCAAGAAACCACAGATTTCGGTTACTTACCAATATCCGGCTTTTATTACATTTAAATTATTCTATCTTATCGACGTTCGAGTTTTTATCAAGCGATGTTTTTATGCTTGAAGTTATTTTTACGATGAAAGAAAAACAATTGGTTCAGAGATGGGACGCGAGGTTACGTCTTCGCTATCAGATGGAAGCTGTCACGTGACTTCGATCTGAGTGCAGTCATGTTTTTTAAACACGCTGTGTATAGAATTTACGATTAGATTGGCGAAGAAACTTTCGCTATTATTATGGAATTGAATTGCATTCAATTTGTGTACATATTCCCTTTGCAGATGTTATTTTAGACTATAGTTCTTGTTTTAAGTTGAAAGTTATCCCAGAGGAACGTTTTATCTGGGTAAAATGTATCATGTATGTTAAAACGGTGTAGATACTAGGTAGATTTCATTGGAGCACATTTAACAGTTAAACGAAAAAATATAACATAGACAAAG
Source organism: Agrotis segetum (assembly GCA_036375495.1). Taxonomy (NCBI): domain Eukaryota; kingdom Metazoa; phylum Arthropoda; class Insecta; order Lepidoptera; family Noctuidae; genus Agrotis; species Agrotis segetum. Next base: position 2,413,945 of record JAQSVV010000181.1, read on the forward strand.
ATACCAGTCTGGTACCATCATTTAAACATTGAAATGGTAAAAAATATTTAAGAGATCTATAAAAATCCCTCATAAATCGAAAACATTTTCTCTTAAAAATTCTACTAGTACGCAGTAGAAATTCAGCACAAATATTAAAGAAATAAATTCCACTTTTTAATCCCTAACTTTATTAAATAAAATAAAAGGCATATTTCTAGCGTACAGTGTGTTTCTACGCTGCGCTGAATACACAAAGTAGGTCAACACGGCCCACTGCCGCTTACACGAAGTTTTCAGTCTATTGACGACATGGAGAATCAAGAAGCGTTTTGATTTGCATAGTAATGTGGGAATTAAGATAGAAATAGGTATAAATACATTTGCAGGACCAGATAAACCATGATGAGGTTCGTGAAACGCTCTCTCGCTAATGAATGATAGTAAAAATATAATTCTAAATTTCTAATACAGAAATCTGACAGATTGTGGTAGCTTGATGTGCTGGCGTCTGTACAATATGGACACTCGCCTGTCAAATCCTAGTGTTAGTTTTCTATTAAAATTGGGACCTCTAAGTAAGTTTATGACCTTTTTACGACTATTGGTAGATTTTATGTGTTTGACCTTCAAATGGTGTTTTAACAGTTTGGGATCAGACATTTGGGTATTGATATCTGATCAGGGAATTTAATAAAAATGTTTATTATTTTCTTCTACCTATCTACGTGGGTTAGTTTATAGTAGAACTAGCTTTGGCCCACGGCTTTCTATGAATATAAATTTATACCGGGAATGTGCCAAATGGATAAAAATATTCTATTTTCGATACCTTTCTCAGAATCCGATCACCTTTTAGACGTAAAAATAAACCTAAAAGCGAGGTGAACTTTTATCGTAATAGTAGGGCATAAAAAAAGACATTCGAAAATTAGATAATGATTTTAGCAATTCTTAATTGCTTCTCATATTGGATAATAACGTGAGATTTAAGTCTGAAATGGATCATACACAGGAAAAAATATAAAAGTTTTAGTAGGCGTGGGCGTATGATCCGTCTAAAAGATGGCTTTCTCGATTTATATCAATAAAATCTTCTTCGGCAGTAAACCTGTATTTATAACCCAATCGCAGTTATAGCTTTATTAGAAGTTTATAGATAGTAACTAGTATTTGCGCATTGCGCGAGCTGCAAGCAGCTCGCGGGGTCGTGTTTTGAAAAGTATTTCTTACTTAAAATTTTTTGCAGTCGCCATTTTAAGTTTTGATTTTGACCTTACTATCGGCTTTAGCATCCTCGAAAACTATTGTTACGAGCTGGGTATTGGGATAAATTAATTAACACCAATTAAAACCAAATACAACTTTATTCACAGACAAATCACAAATTAAAACAATCACAAAACACTACTCAACACTTTAACAATTATACACACTCTTAATCACACGTAGAACTCACTTAGATATCGCTTGTAGTTCGCTTCGAGTTGCCTCGATCGTAGTCAAAACCAGACTGACTCGGTCGCCGATCGGCGTCCCTTTTTATACCTCGGCCGGACCCACTAGATGTTTCTAGAAGGTGGTCGAATGTTCTGGAAACATCCATAGACTTTGACATAGTCCCATACCTTCTGGAACATTCCAGAACCATCTCGAAACATCTAGAACAGGGTAGAACTTTCTAGAAACTTCCAGACCAATCTTCGCTAGAATAGCCGAGAACCTTGTGGAACCTTCGAGAAGCTTATAGATTGGTCTCGCAATCCGACCGACGTAACACTGCCCCCTCCTTAGACATGCTCGTCCCGAGCATCATTAATCCCGATCACTCCCGAGCATGCATAGTCCGTTGTAGTCGTCGTTGTATCGTGCCAACCATTTAACGTAGTCGAACTTAGGCGCACCACCTTGACTACTCTGTATGCGGTAAGGAACATCACTGCTCTTGGTCGCAACTCGGCATAGTCCATCCCGTTTAACTTTCGATTTACGGGACATCCGTGTTGGGCGCACTGGTTTATGCACAACATGTGACGTTACATCAAAACCACTATCGTTTGTCTGGGGTCTTTTCACACAGTTGTCCAGTTCATTTTCCTGCGCAGGCCGTAGGGTTTCCTTCCGTTCATTAGCGATATCTGTTTTTCCTCTTGGCGTCCTCACAAGCACTTCTTCTTTAGGCTCTTGCTTGGGCTAAGGCGCCCTTCAAGGTCTCGTGATGCCCAAGTCTTACAGCTGCTCTAACTTCCAAGTCACTTATCCCGTCGATGAAAGCCTGTACCAGATTGCAATCAATGAGAGCCGGGACGGACCGATATGCTTTCCGGACCATCTTCTCAATTTCTAGGGCCCACTGTTGCAGGCTCTCGCCACCTCGTTGAACACGATCCCTTAGCTTAGCGCGAAATACGTGTTCCAGGTGCGCGTCGCCGTACCTGGACTCCAACGCTTCCCGCAGCTGCTCATATGTCACATCTTTGCCAAGAACTTCAAGTACGGTCAGGGCCTGGTCTCGCAGACCTAAGATGAGCGCGGTCGTAGCTTGCTCCTTGGTCCACCCATTCGCCTTCATAACGGCCTCAAACTGCATCCTGTAAGCCGACCATGATACTGTTCCGTCGAATGGCGGCACCTTAAATCCTCGTGCCGAAGGTACCGCAACCACTGGACACACAACCCCGTCTCCAGTCCTTAGTTCACCCAAAGTCTTCTTCATCTCAGCATTCTGAACTTCAGCTTCTAAGATACGACTCTCTAGCTGGTGAACTCGTTCTTTCATCATCTTGAACTCCTTGCCAAATGTCGAGTGCAGGTCTTTTATCAGGAACATTTGCTCCTCCTGGCGGCGGGCCTGCTCCTCCTTATCCTTTTGTAGCTGTTCTTCCAGGCGGCGAGCCTGCTCCTCCTGGCGGCGAGCTTGCTCCTCCTTGTCCTTTTGTAGCTGCTCTTCCAGGCGTCGAGCCTGCTCCTCCTGGCGGCGAGCCTGTTCCTGCAGCAGCGCCATAAGCGCAGACAGGTCTGGACCCACTGGTGCTGAAGAGACTGCAGATGGACCTGCGGCTGGTTCCGTCGTAGGCTGAGTCTGTATCGGGGAACCTCCAAACCGCCTCTGGTCCATGTCTTGCTGGCGCTGACTCCTGGTACGAATACCGTCCGTGTCGTCCTTTGGTAAAATTGGCATTTTATTCCTCACTTCTGACACCAAATGTTACGAGCTGGGTATTGGGATAAATTAATTAACACCAATTAAAACCAAATACAACTTTATTCACAGACAAATCACAAATTAAAACAATCACAAAACACAACTCAACACTTTAACAATTATACACACTCTTAATCATACGTAGAACTCACTTAGATATCGCTTGTAGTTCGCTTCGAGTTGCCTCGATCGTAGTCAAAACCAGACTGACTCGGTCGCCGATCGGCGTCCCTTTTTATACCTCGGCCGGACCCACTAGATGTTTCTAGAAGGTGGTCGAATGTTCTGGAAACATCCATAGACTTTGACATAGTCCCATACCTTCTGGAACATTCCAGAACCATCTCGAAACATCTAGAACAGGGTAGAACTTTCTAGAAACTTCCAGACCAATCTTCGCTAGAATAGCCGAGAACCTTGTGGAACCTTCGAGAAGCTTATAGATTGGTCTCGCAATCCGACCGACGTAACACTATTAAAACGACTCCCATGATGAACAATTAAAAAATGATCGCAGCCGCCATCTTAGATTCTGATTTAGACTTCACTATCGGCTTTAGCACCCTCGAAAACCATGAAAACGGCATCCAATATAAAAAAAATGATTTTTTGAAGTCCCCATCTTGGATTTTGATTTTGATCTCACTACCGGCTTTAGCATCCACGAAAACCATGAAAACGACTCCCATGATGAACAATTCAAAAATTATCGCAGCCGCCATCTTGGATTTTGATTTTAAGCGGCTTTAGCATCCTCGAAAACCATGAAAACGACTCCCAGGATGATTATTTCGAAAATATCGCAGCGACCATCTTGGATTTTGATTTTGACCTCGCTATCAGCTTTATATTATCATCAGCCTATTGCCGTCCACTACTGGACGTAAGCCTCCCCCAAAGAGCGCCAACCATCCCGGTTTTGGGCAAGCCGCATCGATCCACTGCCAGCCACCTTCCATCTTGCAGCAGGGCGTCCTACACTACGTTTGCCCATTCGCGGTCTCCACTCAAGCACATGTTTGCTCCATCTGCCGTTTGTCCGTCTACATACGTGCCATTTGGTTCTACATTTGGTTTTCTGGCGAATAACTTCAACGAATGACTTACGAATTCTATCCACCAGAGAAACCCCGAGCATTGCTCTCTCCATTGCACGCTGAGCAACCTTAAATTTGTGGACCAGGCCGATGGTAAGTGTTCATGTTTCGGCTCCGTAGGTCATTACGGATAGGACACGCTGGTTGTAAACCCTGGTTTTAAGGGTTTGTGGGATCGATGATTCAAAGATATGACGCAGCTTCCCGAATACCGCCCAGCCCAAGCGTATTCTTCTAGCTGCCTCCTTCTCAAAGTCGTGCCTGCCCAGTTGTACACTTTGGCCTAAATAAATGTATTCTTGCACACCCTCGAGGGCAGCATCATTCACGATTACAGGTCTCGGGGTGACGTGACCATTAAACATGACTCTGGTTTTGTTCAGCCAGATTCATTCAGAGACCCACACGCCTTGAAGAATCGCTCAAGCTGTTCAGCATTTTTTCCAGCTCCTGCGGAGACTCTGCTATGATGACAATGTGATCCGCAAATCGGAGGTGTGTACTGTTTTTACTGACCGTTGATATTAACACCCCGTCCTTTCCAATCAATCGTCTTGAAAACGTCCTCCAACGCGTTTGTAAACAGTTGGATTGGTTTTGTGCTCTGTTCTTGTACTTAGACGGTCACTGTTGCGGCCTTATACAGACATCTCATCACCTCAACGTAGCGACAGTCGATGAGGCATCTCTGCATGGACTCCAGAACAGCCCAGGTCTCGACGGTATCGAAAGCCTTCACGAAGTCCAAATACGCTAGGCACAGAGGCTGGTTATACTCCTCGGTCTTTTGAATCACTTGCCTAAGGGTGTGTATGTGGTCTATGGTGCGGTAACCTTTTTGAAACCCGGCTTGCTGCGGTGGCTGAAAATCATCGAACTTTTGGGCGAGACGATTTAGAATAACCCTCGAGAACAGCTTATAGATATAGCTCAGAAGTGAGATGGAGCGGTATTTTTTAAGGAGCGCTTTATCACCCTTTTTGAAGAATAATACTACCACACTCCCATGCCATGCCTCCGGTGTTATGCAAGTGTGGATGACGGAATTGAAGAGTTTACAAGCTCTGTCAAGATAGGTATTCCTCTTGCCTTGAGCAGCTCAATGGTTATTCTGTCATCCACTGGGGCTTTGTTGTGGTGAAGCTGCCTGAGTGCCATTCCAATCTCACCCATGTCAATGTCGGGAAGCTCGTCTGTGAGATGGCGTGTCAGTTTGGCCCGTTGGTCATCCGCGCCGTGGGCCTGAGGTGGGCAAGGTATTTGAGCATACATAAAAGTCTCCGTAGAACTTTTCGACTTCAGCTAGAATCTCTGGCTTTGAGGTGACGGTGGTGCCTTGTGACGTTCTGAGCTTTGTCCGGCAACAGCGGGAGGTGTTGGGCTTGGCAAATACCTTCGAGCCTTTATTCCGAGCTAAAGCTTGTTCTATAATTCGGTTATTTGCACTCCGAGTATCGCGTATGAACTGCTTTTTGACCTCCCCGTTAAGAACCTGACTCTCAGCCTGTGTGGCTTTGTGAGTTCTCGTCGTTTCCTCATCAGTGCCAGAGTCTCGCTGGTAATTAAGTTCCGACTTACGTCCATTCCTGATCGGTCGAAAAAGTTTACAGCCCACCTCGCAGACGACACGCAGCAGGCCTTCGATGACGTCGTTTATGCCCTCCTAGATTTTAAACCTCACTATCGGCTTTAGCATCCTCGAAAACCATGGAAAAGACTCCCATGACGAACAATTATTCGAAAATTATCGCAGCCGCCATCTTGCATTCCCGTTTTGACTTCGCCATCAGTTTAACATCCTCGAAAACCATGAAAACGACACCCATGATGAAAACACAAAAACTATCCAAGACAAAGAGAATTTTTCAATTCCAAAACAAACTTTTCAGTTTAGATAAAAATATGATATTTCAAAATATTATTGTGTTAGGTACGCGCTTACTGCCCCTTGAACACTCTATGCGATCATAAGATTTGGATTTTAACCTCACTATCGGCTTTAGCACCCTCGAAAACCCTGAAAACGACTCCCATGATGAACAATTCCAAAAAATATCGCAGCCGCCATCTTGGATTTTTATTTTGACCTCACTATCGGCTTTAGCACCCTCGAAACCCCTGAAAACGACATCCATGATGAACATTTTGAAAATGATCGCAGCCGATATCTTGGATTTTGATTGTTACTTCACTATCAACTTAAGCATCCTCGAAAACCATGAAAACGACTGCCATGATGAGCAATTCAAAAATTATCGCACCCGCCATCTTGGATTATCATTTCCACCTCACTATCGGCTTTAGGATCCTCGAAAACCATGAAAACGACTCCCATGAAGAACACTTCGAAAATTATCGCAGCCGCCATCTTCGATTTTGAACTCACTATCGGCTTAAGCATCCTCGAAAACCATGAAAACGACATCCATGATGATATCTTTGAATTTTTTGCTGTCGCCATCTTGGATTTTGATTTTGACCTCACTATCGGCTTTAGCATCCTCGAAAACCATGAAAACGACTCCCATGATGAACAATTCGAAAATGATCGCAGCCGCCATCTTGGTTTTTGATTTTGACTTCACTATCAGCTTTATTACCCTCGAAAACCATGAAAACGACAGCCATGATGATATCTTTGATTTTTTTGCTGTCGCCATCTTGGATTTTGATTCTTACTTCACTATCAACTTTAGCATCCTCGAAAACCATGAAAACGACTCCCATGATGAACACTTCGAAAATGATCACAGCCGCCATCTTAGATTTTGATTTTGACCACACTATCGGCTTTAGCATAGGTATCCGAAAACCATGAAAACGACATCCATGATGATATCTTTGAATTTTTTGCTGTCGTCATCTTGGATTTTGATTTTGACCTCACTATCGGCTTTAGCATCCTCGAAAACCATGACAACGACTCCCATGATGAACAATTCGAAAATGATCGCAGCCACCATCTTGGATTTTGATTTTGACTTCATTATCAGCTTTATTACCCTTGAAAATGAAAACCATGAAAACGACAGCCACGATGATATCTTTGAATTTTTGTTGTCGCCATCTTGGATTTTGATTTTGACCTCACCATCGGCTTTAGCATCCTCGAAAACCATGAAAATGCCTCCCATGATGAACAATTCGAAAATGATCGCAGCCGCCATCTTGGATTTTGATTTTGACTTCACTATCATCTTTATTACCCTCGAAAACCATGAAAACGACATCCATGATCATATCTTTGAATTTTTTGCTGTCGCCATCTTTGATTTTGATTTTGACCTCACTATCGGCTTTAGCGTCCTCGAAAACCATGAAAACGACTCCCATGATGAATTATCGCAGCCGCCATCTTGAATTTTGATTTTGACCACACTATCGGCTTTAGCATCCTCGAAAACCATGAAAACGACTCCCATGATAAAATTGATGAACAATTCGAAAATTATAGCAGCCGCCATCTTGGGATTCTCATTTTGATTTTGAAAAATGATTTTGACATACTCTGGGCCCCAAGAAAAAATGTTCCAAGTTTCTTCTGAGATCCACTTAAAGGGTGGAGAAGGGGGTGAAGAGGGGAGATTTTGAAAAAAATGGTTTTTTCTTTTCCGATCCTCCTCTATACGAATCCGTAAAAAAACACCAAACACGGGTCTCTTAGTTTCTGAGATACGATAGGGAGGAGGGGGGGGGGGGCAAAAAGCGGAGACTTGGTACTTTTGCCCTACTTATGAGAGTTATTTGTAAGTTTGCTTGTCGTCACCCGCGAGTTACGCTTCACCCGCTCAACCTTCGCTCAACTCGGTCTCGCAGATTCGCTCCACTCAGGACCTACCTACCACCAGAAAGCTATCGTGTCCTCATCCCTACGCTTCGCTTTACCGCAACATAATTTTTCCGAGTTACGATGGGTGGAGGGGGGAAGGGGGGAGAGGGGCGAGTTTAGAAAAATGGTTTTATCACACTCTGGGCCCTTTGATATGAATCTGATAAAAAAAAATGTTCCAAGTCTCTTCTGAGATCCTCCTAAAGGGGGGAGAACGGGGTCAAGAGGGGGGGACTTTGAAAAATGGTTTTTACTTTTCCGAGCTTCCTCTATACGAATCCATAAAAAAAACAAAACACGGGTCTCATAGTTTCTGAGATACGATTGAGAGGGGGGGGGGAGTAAAAAGGGGAGGCTTGGTACTTTTGCCCTACTAATGAGAGTTACTTGTAAGTTTGCTTGTCGTCACCGCTGAGTTACGCTTCACCCACTCAACCTTCGTTACGCTACGGAGGTCGCCGGCTCGCTTCGCTCGCCACCTCCCCCCTTCGCTCCACTCGGTCTCGCAGGTTCGCTCCACTCAGGACCTACCTACCACCGGAAAGCTATCGTGACCACATCCCTGCGCTTCGGTTTACCGCTACCGGGTGAGGAGTGAAGAGGGGGAGAGGGGTGAGTTTCGAAAAATGATTTTGACATACTCTGGACCTCTTGACACGAGCCTGAAAAAAAAAAATCCAAGTCTCTTTTGAGATCCGCCTAAAGGGGGGGGGGAGGGGGCAAGGGAGAACTTTGAAAATGATTTTTACTATTTCGAGCCTCCTCTATACGAATCCGTATACAAACAAAACATGGGTCTCTTAGTTTCCGAGATGCGACGGGGGGAGGGGTGAAGGGAGAGTTTTGAAAAATGATTTTGACCAACTATGGGGCCCTTGACATGAATCTGAAAAAAAAAACTGTTGCAAGTCTGTTAACTTCCGAGATCCTCCTAAAGGGGGGAGAAGGGGAAAAGGGGAGGGGGGACTCTAAAAAATGATTTATACGTTTCCGAGCCTCCTCTATACGAATCCGTAAAAAAACAAAACACGGGTCTCTTAGTTTCCGAGATACGATGGGGAGGGGGGAGAGGGGGGGCGAAAAGGGGAGGTTTAGGATTTTTCCCATACTCACGAGAGTGACTTGTATACGAATCTGTCAAAATATACCCACCTCCCCCTTCACCATCTGGGAGAACAATTCTGTCAGTGAGTGAGTGGTAATCGAGCTTTATATAATATAATACATATAGACAGATTATTTTCTCCTCAGTATTTGCTCAGCTCATTCGTAAGAAACCTTTTCTATTTTTGCGACGCCATTTTTTTCTGCCAACCGTTCAATTTATTCTAGTTCTTGTTTGAACGATAGTTTTCGCAAGAAAACGGTTCGGAACATAAGAAAAAGTTTCACAATCGACCTTTACGAACTATCAAACATTTGTTTGTTAAACAAATCATATCCCATACACATCAAAGAACATTTTCCTCAAGTTGGCATGTTTACGGGCAATGTTCATGTTCCTACTTTTTCACCAAACCTACTCCGTGACGGAATAACAAGGAATATAGCGTGATGCCCAAGCCACCACAATTTGTGTGAGTGGAGGGAACGCGTGAGCAATTATAGACATTATAATTTGTACGTTTAGAATGAGTATCGCGTGACGGGAAATGAGGTGAATTTTTTGAGGGTACGTAATTATATTCGTATTTAGAATGTGGTTTATTGGATAACATCGAACGGGTGTAAGTGTAGGTCATGATTTTTGGTGGAGTTATGAACGTAGTCGGTTGTAACGGTAGCCATATTTTGAGTTGCTCATGTTTTCGGATTTGCAGGTACTGTCATGCGATCCACTGTATATCGAATACTTGATTTATGAATCGATAGAATATATATTATTATATATATTTTAATAATTAAATATTATCTTAATATGTACTATTTTTAAACTATTCCAAAGCATCTATGACTAGGTATTTTACAATATCAAGGATTTAAGGCATATTATACCTTATTTTTATATGTTACTAGCTGTTGCCACCGGTTTCACCAGCTGCAACTCAAAAATTATCCCCGGGAACATAAAATCGGGATAAAAACTATCCTATGTGTTAATCCAGGTTATAAAATATCTATGTACCAAATTTTAGCCAAATCCGTTCAGTGGTTTTTGCGTGAAAGAGTAACAAACATCCATACATACATCCATACATACAAACTTTCGCCTTTATAATAGTAGTAGGACTAGCTACACGCCCCGTATTCATTCAGCTTCGCCCTTCTGCATTGCCCTTGTTGTTCTTTTCATCGGCTTCCACTCGTACCGAGTGCAGTTGAAATATCAGTATTTTTCATGTACGCACTGCTTAGCTGATTTCCACAACTTAGAAATGGGGTATCCTACTGTCAAAGATTTACAAATGGAAGTCGGGACCTTACTTATTATGTTTCATTGCCTCCGTAATAACAAACAAGCAACTAAAAGTGACTTTCTCTCCCGCAGTGCCAACATCAGACGTACAAGGAGTGCTGGGCAAGAAGGCGTCACTGCCGTGTGACATCCAGCCCCTGCACTCCGATGATGACGTGGTGATGGTGCTCTGGTTCAAGGAGTCCGATGGTGATCAGCCTTTGTACAGGTAAGACATAACAAAGTGTCTAGTTATGCCATTTATTCCCATGAAATTAGGTGTAACACACAGCCACTTACATTGCAAACGGAGAACCAAGTTCCAATTTTGCTCACTGCCTGTACTCATAATTACGATTTACCTTTGAAAGAACTGACTTGAACCCTGACTGCTATGCCGGAGGTCGTGGGTTCGATTCCCACCCAGGACAAATGTTTGTGTGATGAGCACGATCATTTGCTCTGTGTCTGGGTGTAATTTTTCTATAATATGTATTTACTTAGAAATATATAAGTATGTTTATCAGTTGTCTAGTACCCATAACACAAGCTTTGCTTAGCTTGGGACTAGATGGCGTTGTGTGATAGTTGTGGAATATTATATTATAAAAAAAAAACTTCTCGAAGGTCACTTCTCACGCTATCGAAGTTGTAAGGTGTGTAGCAGCCATTCAGAAGCCCAAAGCCTGCGGGGGACGCGGGACCGCCTTTTCGCGGCCCCGAAACGTATAGGGCTATTGAAGGACACCGTGGAATTTAGTCAGTCGCTCCCGTCCTGCCATGAGTCGTAGGACTCATTCGATTGTTTTACCCGGAAAAAAATTGTCTGTTTTTGCAATACTCCATCAATCCGTGCAATAGTTACCTTATCAAATTCTATTGAACCTTCACTATTAATACAACTGCTATCAATAAATTATTCAATAACAAAGAGTATCTTTAAATAGAAGTCACTAACGTCAACACGCCATTGACATTACATCCAAGTGATAGTAATGTACAGCCAGCATAACAGTTAGATATGCAGGCAGCAATTTTCAGGTCCATCTAAGTTTGCATCTTACTCGTATATGTCCCAATCTTTTATTTTTTTTTAGCTGGTTGCTACATGCAGCCAAAGACTGGTATGCAGACACATTAAAACTTATAGCTGAACTTTGAAAAACCGTTTGAAAATTACTGCCTGCATATCTGTTTTGCTGACTGTACCAGCACATGATGTGCTGTTGATTCTATCAACATGGAACACTTTAACTTATGGTAATGGAATTCAAATTGGTATCAGAGTGATTAATATAAGTATGGCTCAGTGTTCAGCTGATTTGGTTATTGTGGTGAATGAATGTTTATGGACTTAAGGGTTCAAAAATTAGATTATTAGCACTATTTTTTATGCTTATTCCTGCTAAATATTAGTTTATTTCATTAACCAATCAGCTTTCGATCCAATATTGGCAAGAATGTACAATCGACAAAGTTGAATCATGACCCATTTTGACAATAAATCGTTTGAATCCGTCAAATTTACAAAAATCAAAGTCAGTAAGTTACCATGGATATGTATACCTATTAACGTGAATGTGCACCTTATTGTATTTGAATGTCTGTAAGAATATAAGCTAATCGTAAGCCATGATTCGACTTTGTCGATTGTACATTAATAACACAGAATTTTATATTGCCACACTAAAAAATCAACAAAGAACTTTACTAGAGATTATTTCCTGCAAAAATCGAATAAGACGTCAAGTACGTTACATTCAAAACTAGTGAATTATATACTAATACTAAACCTTTCTTCCACCAGCTATGACATCAGAGGGCGCTCCATCAACCAGCCGAAGCTCTGGTCTTCCCCCTCTGTCTTCGGGAACCGCGCCTTCTTCCGCGGCAGTGCCACTCCAGCGGTCCTCATGGTCGACAATGTGATAGCCAGTGATGCTGGCGTGTATAGATGCAGGGTAGACTTCAAAAATTCGCCTACTAGAAACCTCAAAGTTAATTTTACTGTAATAAGTGAGTACCTATAAGTTTTACGGTATTATTTGATTTTGATGTGAATTAATATTAAGAGGGCCAAAGCCTGCCGAGGTCGCGGGACTGTCTTATTAGGTAATCGTGAACCTGGAACGTAAATGGGTATATTTACCAGCCTGCCTGATAGGCTTAGGATGTTAAACAAAGTTCGGTTAAGTCTGAATTTTCACATTTCGGCACAACCAAATTGCAAAATGTTTCGGGAAATCAGAGTTCTTCCAACATATTTGTTTTTATCTTACTTATCCATAAAAGAAACTGAATATTTATTGCATAGTCTTGGCCAACAATAACCTATGCATGCCAAAAAATAATTATTTGCATCTATCTCTCTTCAAAACACAGAACTGATACCTTGGTAACTGATAGACCCAGCATTTGAAAACGAAACTTAAACCGGTTCATTTCCCAACAGTCCCACCAAATCGTCCAACAATATTCGACGCGAAGAGAAGAGATCGGACGAAACTCATAGAGCCTTACAACGAAGGAGCCAACGTCCTCCTCATCTGCGAAGTTGAAGGAGGTAAGTCATTTGATTAGATAGTATACCCTGTGCAATATTTAAGACCAACAATATTTTCTAGTTTTGTAGTTTTTTTTCTAATCAGCGGATCAGCTTTCGGAAAAGATTATTTTTGGTCAAAAGAAAGAAACCACGGACTCAGTGTTACCGAGACAAACCACACAACAATCACTAAATGTTATACGATTAAAACACATTGATTTAAATCCGTATTGTCTATCCAAAAACATCAAAATATAATTACTTAGAAAAACGGAAGAATTTTTTTATATTAAATACCTATCTATACCAATACGTCATAACGTAAAGACAGAAAACGAGATTAGACCAACATAATTAACCTATCCACTTAAAAGGACATGATCTAACTCACACAGATTTACTAGCACAGCAAATGGCTTCAAGAGAGGCGGTTTAATCTACGTCCAACATGGAGATGTCAGACTTAGGCTAATACAGTTTACTGTCAGGTGGAATAAACCGTAGGCACTGAGACGCGAAGTGAAATGAAACAAGATGTCTCAGAGGTTAAATGGAGATAGAAGGAATTAAGGATTGGTTGGCAAATGTTGATTGTGCGTTAACTTGTGTAAGGACAGACTGAGACATGTAACACGGACCTTTAGACCTAGATGAAAAGTGAAATAATAATCAATGACAAACTGATTTGAATGCCTCATTCGTCTAATGTTTGCAATCACTTTTAAGCATCAGGTCTTGAGATTTCTAGAAATCTGCCTAAGTAGGGCAGTGTGTTCTTGAAAGCAGCAGGTTTGGTTCTAAATTCAAGAAAAATGTTAGGTTAAAACTATATTATTAATTATGTGGCGATCTGTGGCCGTAGGTAAATGTATTTTATTTATACAAATGTCACAGTCATGCAAATATGGTATTTCCCATCAGTATAAAATCAACAATTTGATAGAGACGGCAATAAGGACAATAACATTGAAGTGATGGACATCCAAAAACATACAACCCTACAATACACCATTAAAATTCATAAACAACCATCACCCTAAATCATAATGATTCAAATAATTGATAAAACAAAACGAATCAATAACAGAAATCTTTATAGCCGATAGAAACAATTAACGGCCATAATTGTACCCTTTGAGTTGTAAACAATAAAACATTCCGATCACATACAATTTGGGCCCAAACAACAATGGAACCATATAAATGATAAACACACAGGTATCGTGGGCGTTAATGATGGGAAATGTATGGGAAATGGTTATGATGTTCTCGATAACGGTATTTCTATTTTAGAAGCTATAGTAGCAAAGGACAATGCATTGGTATGAAATGGTAGAATCTATTGATTTCTTCAACAATTTTGATGAAAATGAAGATAGAATTACTAAAATAGTTTTGGGAATTTTTGGTATTGGACACTGTTGTCTTAATTTTGGGGTGTATTAAAAATTTGGAATTTTTGATTCAACAACTGCATTTCAGTTTGTTACATGGTAGTACAGTGATTGACGTCGACAATCCAAAGTACTCACCGGCAGCAGAAGACGCTGATGATTTCTTATTTTCGGAATTCATTGTTAAATTAAATTTGCATATTTTTTTTTTATGTTGAAACGTTGTACGACTCATGCTTGTCTAAGTCTTGTTCTATCCTCATGTCAACAAAAAAAAGTCGTACCAACCTATCCATAACAAAGCTTATCTAAACAGCCACAAATCAGGGTCATTCTTATATCATAAATTAAATAATATCTCTGTCAATAAGACCTCAAAGATTTTCCAAGACAAATCACCAACTTGATTCTGAAACGACTTTAACATTATTCAACTTTAACTTGATGAAAGCTAAGTTGTGTCAGAAAGAAAAATGAAGCCATTAAACCTCGCTATGATTGGTGCGACAATTTGTCAATAAGAATAATGATGGCGACCACGAACTCCAGATAATTATATATCGACAAAAATGTGTCTATTTTGACACCAGGATTGATTTTCTTGTGGCTCCTGATTTCGTTGTTGTCGAACTAATGATCATATTTGGTACTATATAAGATGAAATTATGTGAAGAAGTATGGAAGAAAATAATAAATATATGCTTTCTTTAAATAAATTTCAATTAAACGAGAAAAACATTGATAATAATATAAGTTGGGGTTCAAATCAACAAGGCTGTCAAAGATGATAATGAAGAGATTAAAATAACAACTGATTTATAGTGTAATTCATCATTTCTTATTCCTTGAACGATGCCAATAAAACTAGAAAGATAGCTGAAAGAGAAGTGTGAAAATATGAACTTTTACAGGCTGTGAGTGATAATAAGGATTTTAGAGATTTTGAGGTTACACCCCTTGAGTACTCCTTGAAGTCAGTGCGGTTGCATTGTAAATTCGCGCATGTCCAACCGTCTCCATGCAGAATAGATCAGGGTAGTATTCTAATAAATAGTTCCTCCCACAGGTAGACCACGGCCACGGGTAACGTGGTACTTAGAAAACGTGGTGATCGACGACTCATTCGAGCAGCGTCCGGATGGCGTGACGGTGAACACCCTGACCTTCCCCAACATCGGGCGGCAGCATCTGAACGCGAGGCTCGTCTGCCAGGCTTCAAACACCAACCTCGCGCAGCCGGAGACCAAAGTTCTAATACTAGATATTAATTGTAAGTACACGATGCAAAACAGTGCAGAGTGGTGGCTAAGTGGTATCGGTCCTGACTTACGAGTTGGTCGTGGGTTGAACCCGGCCAGGCGCATTACTTTGTGTAACTTATTTCATCACCACTGCTCTCAAAACGGTGAAGGAAAACATCGTGAGGAAACCGGCATGTTTTAGAACCAAAAAATCTAAGATATGCGTGTGTGTGTGGGCCCGCGTGGTGGATTATGGCCCGTGCCCTCTCACAGAGAGGAGGCCTGTGTCCCAGCAGTGGGAACATTATAGGCTGATGATGATGCAAAACTATTACCATGGAAAGTAAAACACACCTAGATAAAAAAAATAGTGTGAAGGCAAACTTTTATATAAGTAAACATAGGTACGGTGTGTACCATTTATTTTTACCTATGACTATAAATAACTACAATATTATTGGCACTTCGCACAAATAAAACGATTAAGGTACACACTGAAAAAAAATGGTCGTAGTTTTTCCTCCAATTTGCTTTCAATGTTTGAATGCCTGACACTTTCAAATTCAGCATTTTATTTATGTCATATTTTTGTCAGTGAATTTAAAAATAAAGAATATGCGAGTATTCACCAATTTTTTTTTGGTATCATGACATTTTTTGTCATTTATTTGATGATTCTCATAAAAAGTGCAGTAATAAACTCGTTCTTTTCACAGTAAAACCAATCACAGTGAACATACTAACAAAAGAGAAGCAGGTATCAGCAGACAAGAGGTATGAGGTGGAGTGTAAGACGACGGGTTCAAGACCAGAGGCTTATGTCACGTGGTGGAAGAACAATAGACAGCTGAAGAGGATGGCGAAAAATGTAAGTTGACTGTTAGTTACAGAAAGTATATTTTAGTATGCACTTGATGCATGACCATTTTTAAAATATGTTAATGCTGTGAGAGAAGTGTTAGGTGCTAAAGCACATATTATGAGAACTTTTTGAATTCCGGCTAACTTAACAATAGAGTAAATACTTATAAATACTTTTCCTTGTTTGCTTTAGTAGGGAAATAAAAATGAAGCCTTTGTGCTTTTACGTCTTCTACGAATCTAGAATCTGAAAGCTAGGAAGTACTAAGAAGGACGCCCTAAGTTGCAAAGGGATGCTATTTTTTTTAATTATTCCAATGTAAATGCTACTTAATTATTGTTCGCAGTAAGATTTATGCACTTAAAAGACGAGATATTACAACAATATCATCAAAATAGTACTAAATCCGTCTCTAAAACTGAGCCAACAAACAGAATCGCACCAAGCTGCTAAACCCTCATTTTCTTTATTTATAACCGCGCCAATCTCAACACCAAACACCAGAATCACTTCCAGAGCATACAATATCAAATGCAATTTAACGTAAAGCGCATCTTTTCGCAGTTCTCCGAGAACAACGAGACGTTGAGCGTGCTCAGCTTAGTGCCTGGCGTGGAGGACGATGGCAAATATTTGACGTGCCGCGCTGAAAACAAACATATACAGGACTCCGCTATTGAGGACAAATGGCGGCTCAATGTACACTGTGAGTATTGATGACGGATTGGAGCGATGGATTGGAACGAGAATGTGGAGATGGATGGACTTTTAATGTTTTAGAAGTTGGAGATAACGTTTAGTGCTTTTTACTGTCAAGAAATAAATATAAGTTTGATCACTCTAGTTAATTCAATGAGAACAACGCGCTCTAACGGGTATATATAATTTCCCTAAACTCCAGCCGTCGTAAATAATAATCGTCTCTGTTAAACACTTGTTAAAAAAACTGTTAACGTCAAAACGGCATTTGGAATTGATATAAGGGTCGCTTTGCAGTTACATTTTTTAAGACAATTGTTCAAAAGAAGTTTAACTTGTAGTAAGACAAGGTCAAAGTCAAAAAAGTTATTTATTTGCGTTTAATGTAGTATGTACGAGTACAAAGATGACAAAACTAAATAAAAGTTCAAACACATTTTGCCATAAAAATGGCATGCAAACATTATTAAAGTTTTATGACGGCAGTTGCTTGACTGGCTTACAGCCCTCATTTTGTAAAAATATTAAGAATAAAGAGAACTGAACATTAAGAAAACACAACATCTAATTCAGGTTAAATAACGTCAAATCAGGCAAAATTTCAGTCATGTCGTAATCACATACGAGTACATGCATGTTCCGTTGAAAACACACATTTTGCTAACAAGGACAAATGGAACCTCGCTGTAAGCATTCATCAGAATTGAAAGGATTTTGATTAAAGAAATGATGATGGATCCTTAGATGTGGCGTCGAAGTTTTTTCTTTACTTTGTGAGGATTTTCTTATAAAAGAGGTTAGGTTATCATACTTTTATTTAGGGTTTTGTTTCTGTTACTTAGTCTGCCCTAAGCTGGGCAAATGATTTCTGCCCGATATTTGCAGTTCTTGCCAGGGTCATGGTTCTATCTTAAGAGGTTACCGAGGTCCAGTCCAATCCAAAGGACTACTGAAGGAATGGGGCGGGCAGCGGGAGCGGGTGGCGGGGTAGACTAGATTTTCGCTCAAACCGCCCTGCCCGCACTTGGTGCACCTTTGGTTTGCACGATCTCACAAACTATTCTGCCAAGTTGCTGACCTTGCCCAAAGAACTCGGTTGATGGTTCACCCGCAAAAATAGTCCAAAAAACTTTCTTTTAAAAGGGTTTAAAGGCCAAGTTGCTGAGGTACTACGTAAGCGAGGGGGACGGGGTACTGCGTTGTGATTGGCTAACTCAAGGTCACAGGATTGGTCGAAATGAGACGAATATAAGACTTTTTTGCCTAATGTGTTGGCAGACATCGGTCGCCTGTTATTACTCTGAGTCTAGTATTATATCGTCGTTGTGTTTGCGTTACCCGCCACACTATGGGACCAAACAGTATTTTCCGTCTCAAAAATGGTTGAGACAAAAGCCGTGTTACTGAAACTGTTTTGATTGTTTTACATTCATACATAATAGAACTATCCAAAACCAAAGGGTTTTCTTGCATAAAATTATAACTTTACCTTCTAGCTGTTTCACGGCTCAATATAGGGTTTTTTTAGCTCACAGCTCATTGGGCTTCCCGCATAATTACTTCACGTACCTAAATAAGGTTTCAGCTCACTACAGTGGTAGTGTGAATTACAACTTTAAGTATTTTGCAAACTTGCAACAATATTCCTGTTCAAAATATTCAAACTTTCCGAAAATTTTAAAGACTTTCATAAATTGAAAAACTTTAATGTTTTTCAATGAGACTTTCATAAATTGTAAACTTATAAGTTGTTTTCCTGTAACGAATGCCTTTTGTTTATCGGATGTGATTTAATACGTTGTGAAGTCAAGCACATAAGTTCTTTTGAAAGTATCGCAAAAAGGTGCTCCGTCTACAAAAGTTGAAGTTTCCAAACTATGATGTGAAACAACTTATACAACATGAATTTTCTCGTTTATTTTCTTGTAAAACTTTACAAATATCTTCGAGCTTGTCTGAAGCAACTTTGAGTTTAATGAAAAAACTAATTCTAAACTAAATATCCGAGAAAGTGGTGTTCGAACACGTGTCTCGACCGCAGTATTATCAACTTGGTAATTCAGCTGGAGTCATCTCACTAATTCTGATATCTAACTTGTGATTGGATAACTTTTGAGTTCTCGAAGTTTCTTTGTTAAAACACTGTTTTTCTTTCAGTTCAGTTCATTACATTATAGTTGGTTTTATTACTATTGGAGTGGTTGAATGATATTTGGAATTTGAAGCTATTATTGTAAGACTGAATCCATGTTTTTGTAACGAAATTGCAATTCTAGTTTCACTGCTCTACGCTTTACTTTAGGGGTCTCTTGAGACTTTAAAAATATAAAAGAAGATAGCATGTGAGTTTCTCTATTTTCTTACTAAAAAAAATATAATACTTACAGTAAACAATTCTCCAAAGATATCATCTTTCATTAAATTGATTTTATCACTTACTCGTACCTAAGTACAATCTTTTTCAAACATTAAGGGACTGCATTGGTACTTCTAATTATGTCACTCTTTATAGCTATGGAAATAATAACTTTGGGGATAACAGTAATTAGGAAGCGGTGTTAACAGTTTAAAGGACCAGAGAAAAGTGTTTATGTGATTACATTTATCTTTCGTAGAAACAACACTACCTATTACGATTGTAACACACTCCTTTTATTTCGTTCACGTTCATACATCTAATCAAACGAGAGTACGTGATATAGGTAAATGTAGATAGGTACTTACAGTACAGTATTGTGCGATTTACGCTTGTGCTACAAAAATGTACTGCAAGTGACCACAGTTCGAATTCACGCTTGTGCGAAACCGTCCAGCTCCACATTATGCTGGTCCCATTAACCTGGCCATAACTTAATTTGATTTTACTATTGGATATAAAACAATGTTTTTCATGTCGCAATAACATAAAATCAAAGTTCAACTTAAGGAAGTCGTAGGACTGTTTGTCGCACATCCGTTTGTCGAGCTCACATAGTTCACGCCTAAGCAGCCTGAATACCGCTACAAGCGTGCTTCACCGTCGATCACATCTTCGCTTACCATCGAGGCGGGATAGTGGTGAAACGCGAACCTATCATAAAACAAAAAAGTTCGTACACTACTCAAACACTAATATCATTCATAACCAAATGAGTCTTCTAAATTCTAACCAATAAGCTTGTCGACAGATGTTCCAATCGTCGACCTGAAGATGGGCTCAAACCTCAACCCTGACGAGATAAAGGAAGGTGATGACGTGTACTTCGAGTGTACTGTGAAGGCTAATCCCAAGACGCACCGCCTGGTCTGGTTCCATGATGTGAGTAATTGGAATTACTGTAATTAACTTAGAGTAAGCCGCGATGATGACTTTGTTGATTTGTTTGGTAATCAAGAGGTTGACCTTATGATTGTTTGATACTATTAGGTAATTTGGATAACTATTAATTTAATCAATTATCCGATAGCATAATAATTATTATCTCTTTGATAGTTAAGGCAGAAGCATTTCCTATAGGTATACATAATATACAATTTTTTGGCAATTAAACAACAGTTTATAAAGATTTTGTTTGATGCGGACAGCTTATTTACAGTACCCTTAGCACGAATTTTCAGTATTTGAGACGGAAAGTAAACTGGAACTTTGACAATTTCAAATTGTCAATTTTCAAGGAAAAAAAATAATTCCTTCTTCGCACACCAGAGGCGCTGTTCCATTTTTCCATACAAAAAACGCTGTAAATACTGGATAGACGCTGTAAAGTAAAAGAGTGAAAATTCGTGCTAAGAGGACTGGTTGTAGACAGCCAGTAATAGTAATGACAACTCTTTTTCCGGGAGGCAGAAAATGAGTTCAATTACATTTTGCCTAATCAAAGTAACCCATGTTAAAAGCTAAGATGTAAGGGTGATCACACTGGGCAAGACAATTTCTTGTTAAAAAAACTGGATATCGTACGCAAGCTGTATCGCTCCTTGGAGGAGGCTTATGTCCGGCATTGAACTGGAATAGGCTGAAATTAGGATATTTAAACTCTAGCTATCTAAATTTCTTTAATATACCGAGAATCATTTGGACACTGATTCAGAAATTTAACCCAGAGCTCCCAGTCGATTCAGCACAGCAGTCATTCACTGGACATACTATTTACGCAGTTTGAGAAATAACATCTACTACAAATAATAATAGATAGACAGATAATAATCTAACAGCCAATATTGTCATCTAATAATAAAGTAGCGTCTAGAGAAAAGTGAGATTAACGAAAATGAATAATAAACCGTGCTGAGACAAAAATAAATTAAGTTACTAGTCTTGTTGTGATCCTACTTAGGGCCAAATTAGCTTCGTTTCTAGATATATTTTCGGCTTAGAATTCAATTATATCTCGAAGCTACTAATAACTAGCTGTGGCACGTGGTTTCACTCGCTTGTCAACCGTCTCTAAGGTTCTATCTATCTCTGTACCAATATTCTCCAAAATCTTTTTAGCCGATTTGAAGCCGATTTTATAGGCCACGATAATGTCGTCACTATTTACTTGGAGGGACTGTCGTCGCGAACACACGTCCGGTATTACATACGTCTAAGGCCCTTCGTACACAAGGCGACTCAACTTTCCGGTATCTAACGACTTCGGTATCCAAGCGACTATCGCAATACAAACCCATAGGGGTTCGAACAAAAGCACGCGTCAATGAATACCAAAATAGTAAGGTATCGTAGACTTGCGTCGCCTAGTGTACGAAGGGGCTAACCCTTCGTCTGAACAAGTGTAATGCCATTTTTTTTTTTTTTTTTTTTAACGTGGTAAAATCATCAAATGAGTCCTCCAACCCCGGACAGGGCGGGAGGGACTGTCAGACTTGTACTGACTAAAATCCACGGTGTCCTTCAGTAGCCTGTTATGTTCCGGGGTCACGGTAAGGAAATAATCCCGCGACCCCGGCAGGCTTTGGCCCTCTGAGAGGGGGCCCCGTCATTATGCTGACGCTCTTTGAGGCGCGCGTGGCACACAACGCGCCGTCGACCCGGGCATGGTCCATAGTCGGGCTGCGAGTTGCCCTTTACTCGCTGCCCGCATGCCCGCGCCTACGGTGGCCGGAGATCGTCTGCTGACGTCCGACGCCGCGGGCGCCTACCACTGCGGTTGCCAAATCGGAGGGAAGACACTGTCCTCTCTCTCTCGCGGCCCGCCTCCTCCTTCACGAGCATTACTTTTCGCAGAAGGAGGCGACCGCATCCCACTCCGTCTAACCGCAGCATGGCCGCAACCAATGCCGGGCGCGAGAGGTCTCCGCCTATCGCCGCCGTGAGGACACGTCGGTGCACCGCCCAAGCTGGGCAGTCCTGCACCGTATGCTCTACTGTGTCCTCCGGGCGATCTTC
Source organism: Agrotis segetum (assembly GCA_036375495.1). Lineage (NCBI taxonomy): Eukaryota > Metazoa > Arthropoda > Insecta > Lepidoptera > Noctuidae > Agrotis > Agrotis segetum. The sequence goes on from JAQSVV010000181.1 coordinate 2,436,563, forward strand.
GCAGTGGTGGCACCCGGGCGTTTCCTCCTTCCCTATCAGACACAGGAACCTCCCGAAACATCCGTGTCCGGTGAGGACCTGCGTCATCCGATAGGTCAGGACGCCGTGACGTCTCTCCAGCCACTCCTCAAGTGTAATGCCATGCTGAAATAGTTGAATAATTCTTTTGATAGAACCTTTAAGCTATTGTCAAACAGGTAGGCGAAGCTAACGCGATCCGAAACGTTTTTATTTCTAATGTATGGAATTGATTGAATCCAGTCATATAACAAAGCGAAAGCGATCCGATAGTCTATGTGACTGGCTTCAATCAATTCCATACATTACAAACAAAAAAGCTTCTCTTCGCGTTCGCCACGCCTGTCTATTTGACAATTTAATAGCTTTAAGCTATGTCGCACTACGAACCCTCTTTAACAATTCATTAAAACTAAGTACTTTAACCTGTATAATAAAATATACATGCAGTATAAAATTACTTGCCCTCAACTCCCGGTAAACTGCAATTCCTTTATGTATAAACGTTCCAGGAAATTCTCCTGGTATTCACTGTTAAAAGACATTTAATTTATAACTGTAATGCATTGGCAACCGCAAGTGCAGAGACCACGGAGTTATTTGTAATTCTCCTATGTTTTGCTCTGCGTGGACATTGCACAGGAATGCGCTTTGTTGTTTAAGTACATATTTTTGTTGTATGTTTAATTTAGTTACGAGGTTTTTAATGTTATTTGTTCTGATAAAGTATTAGTATCTGAAAGTTCAAGCGAGTATGCCACCTCTTTGTTAGAATGATTGTCACATTCACACTCAGTCACAGTCTATCTTTCTAAGACAGCCGGGACTAATTGCTTAACGTTCTTCTCAAATCAAGGCAGAGTCTCGTGGGATCTGGGAGCCCTGGAAAGAGAAGGGCAACCGAAGAACGGTCTTTAGTCAGTAGGAGTCTGAAAATGTCAAAAAGAATTTAAGGCGCTCCCTCGCTGCGAGACAATCACCTGTAATGCAACGTTAAGTTACACGGCGCTATACCAGAAAGCAAGATGCAAATATTTCTATCTCGATTCTTAGTATAGCGCCGTCTCCTTCTGTTCAGCAAACGCGGCCATCATGGCCGATTGTGTAGAGGAGGCTTTCAGATTCGAGCATTTCATCAGCGAGGGAAGACAATCGAGCATCACAATGCGCACCTTGTATCAAATCTTTACTAAATGTACGCGAATGCTCGTCAGTCAGGGAGCTAGTAATATAATGCTCAAAGTCGAATCTATAATGTTACATTCCACTGATCGGCATTCCGTATGACGTCATCGGTACGCATCGCATTAAGGTATTGCCGATGAGCCGTCCGTACGATGCGGATCAGTGGACTATCGCTCCTACTAAAGTCCTTTCAAGACGTCAAAAGATCTGTTAACGAAAAATCACAAGCAATTTACTACATTATTTAATTGCTGTATTGTTTTTTCATCTAGAACTCAGAAATTTACCACAACGAGGGAGCAGGCGTCATCCTGAGTGCTCAGAGCCTGGTCTTACAGAGTGTGACGAGGGCCGCAGCTGGAGACTACACCTGCATGGCAGCCAATAGTGAAGGGAAAGGGACCAGCAATCCTGTCACCTTGCTGGTTAGATGTGAGTATCCTTGATTTAAATCAGTTTAAATTCAACTACCATTTTTCCTCGGATTACACAGGGTAAACCTACTGCTTGCAAAACCTACTTGAAAAATATTAGCGGCTCCCACACTACGCTGATACGCGGTCTCCACTCCAGGACTTATCTGGTAACCGTAACCCTGGAACGTAAAGGGCTATTGAAGGATTATGGTGGATTTTAGTCATTACAAGTCTGACAGTCCTCCCGTCCTCCCTTGGGTGGGAGAACTCATTTGATGATTTTACCGCGAAACAAAGGACTAGTCTGTTCCACCGGATACATAAAAATCACCTTGGCATGAGAATAGCTGAAAAAGTCGATTTAAACTAGGAACTTAACAACTTTTGTAGCCTCAAACCTAAATTGTCGACCATAAACAGATATCATGGCGAAACTCTCAAACACTAAATATCTTATCTATAAGGTTTCAGTAACCACACAACACTTTGACTGCAATCTAAAACGCGCGACTAGCATTTAGTAGAAGCCAGTGTCACCAGGGAAATGTATTCTAGGCATTACTAGGGCTGCTTAAAACAAACATGTACAAAGTACTATTGGTTTTATTTATTTACATTAATGTTAAACGATTGTACAGAACCTGCCTGTTCTCGGTCTTACAGTGACGTTGGACAGTTGTCAAGTGCGTAGGCGTCTTAATGGTTCCTTCCCGCCTTGTGTGGAGTGGGAACTGTCAGACTCTTATTGTCTACTCTGGCCCTGCAGTCTCGACAAATTTGACAACAAAAATAGCTTGTTAAGTCTAATCGATGTCCAATTTCTTTAATAGATTTTCAACCTCATGCTTTCGAAATAAAGTTGTAAGTCTATTAAAGGAATTTGACAACGATACGACTTAGCGACCAATTTTTGTCGCTATCTAATGTCGAGACTGCAGGGGCTGATCTTTCGATTACCTTTGCGTTCCAGGGTCTCAGTATCCTGTTTAAGCTGTCCCAGACCCAAAGTAAGGCAAGTGCTTGAGTGCGAATTGGAAGAAAAAAAAAATCGCTTATCCAAGTCTTTATGATGTCTGGTCAAAAACTGCAGTCGCTAAAAAAAGCAACGGGTTTTATATTGAGACTGAATATTCATTTCGGGCGTTGATGAATTTAAAAGAACCTTGATTTTTCAAGTCAATAAACTTTTATTTTTATTTTGGTGGATACTATGGGCAGTTTTACAGACCGATACAAAATTCTTACTTGTGCCAAGAGCAGACAGCCAAACAGGTATTTTAATCCAAAGACAAAAGAGAGACACGACATGTGAGGAGTATTTCCTCTAAGATAAAAGCTTGTTATAGAAACAAAACACAACAAAAACTAGTGTTACGTACGTGTGGTAAAAGTGAAAGACACTTCAACGACACAATAAAATCTGGACACTACTGCATGACCGTTAAATAGTAAAACGACAGGGGTCAAGTGACATGAAATCTTGACACATGGAATAAATGAATAAACTATAGATAAAGCCAGACAAGGGTATTTTGGCTTATGGCCATGACTCTAGAAAGACAGAATGTGTGTCACAAATAAAATGTGCGACTTCTTCCCGGCCATCATGATTTTTAATGCAGCCACAACGCCAGCACAACAACTTACCCAAATTGTCAAATCCCAATCGAACATGCTGTACTTTTTCATCATTTGCTATCCTTTTCTCATCTATATTGGGGTCGGCTTCAAGATGAATCTAAATATCACTACCTTCTTCTATTGCGATTTTGGGAATCCATCTCGCCATCTCGTTCACTCACTGGAACAAGCCTGGTTTTAAGACGTTGTAATACCCCATCCTGGTATCTGTACAACTATACCTACCATAGACACGATAATTCTAGACATACCTTTAACAAAAAAAAAAGAAAATCAAAACCTTCATGTTTATGTAACAACCCTAATTCTGCACTCAGCCATTCGTTTGAGGTTAACAAAATTTTCGAGTCGCTTATATTGCTCTGGGACCTAGATTGGGTACATTTTGAATAACGCTTTCAGGAAAGATGTTTCGCGGACATTTTGGGGCATAATGGCCCGAGGATTGGTAACAAAGTAATGAGTGTTTTGTTAGTCCGTTGAAACAATGTAAATGGAAGTTTAGAGTGCTACAATGTGACTGAAACATTCTACGTTTGAATATTTGGTCTGGTTTGAGGTAATGAACGGTTTCTGTTAGTGGAGGTTAGTTTTGTTTGAGTATTTGAAACGTTTGAGCCTCATGTTTTGATCTCTTTGTAACAGTAAAACAAAATTAAAACCATGGTAATGGTCCAGTTGAAAAGCATCAACGGTCCGGAATTTTTTAATTTTCTATTTGATACAGTTCTGAAACTATTTTCTTATTGCTTGCTTAGATTTTAGCTTGTAATTTATTCAATGCTTTAAAAATAAGAAACCTTCGTATAAAACATAATTCTTTGCAGCAAACCTCAAAATACACAAAAATAACAGGCCGATTTAAAAAACTTACATTAATGAATTTTGCAGACAGTAAAATTTAGCTGTATTTCCTGAATTACTGTAAAAGCAATTAAGAAAACAACATTTCTAAAGGCATTGTAAGCGAGAAAACCATTGTAAATACATATTATGTCATCACAGCATGTGGGAAGCCAAGCAAAGAAACATCCAATTCCCGACTGCGAACACAGAGCAAAAATTTCTAACCATTGCTTTTACAATGTCAGTTCCACACTCGAAATAAAATCAGAACTAACAGCAGCTACTATTTTCCGCACCGAAAACCAACAATTAAGAGAACAACCTCGCAAATATTATCACTTAAAACCTCAGGAAATTATATTAAAATTTTGTTGTGAAGAACAAAAGAGGTTAAATTCCCCTCGAGGACGGTAAACCTTCCCTGTTTCCGTCAACCACGGTAGTGATGTAAAAACCTGAGAAAATGCAATTTACTTGCAAAATTGATGAAGGGTTGCGCAGTGGGCCCTTAAACGGTCCTTTTATAAATAGAAGCACGTTTAAAGGTAGATGCGTTGTGTAAAGAAAATTGGATAGAAGGAATGTTATTAAAATGTTCTACTTTAGGTAAGTAGTGAGTGCTACCAACTTTTGTGTTTATAAAGTTAGTTGGTAGGAAAGTGGACTTTATTTTGTGATCGTAATTACAGCTTAGTCTTTTCACCTGCTTGCATAATAACATTTTGAATTGTTTTCGATAAGATTCGGCCAAATTGATAAGGAAATTTGTGTTTCTTCCCGTTTTTGAGACGTAAACGAGGATTTTGACGTTAATTTTATGGGTACCTAAAATTTGAGTTTCTTGTTCTTACACTAGAGGCACTTCATGTTCTCTGTATGGCCAAATACGTAGAATTCACGGGCCTTTGGACGCCGCTGCCGCTTTAACTTACTAAATTGAGCAAATGAGCATCTGTTTTCTCCCAGTACTTAAAAATTACGATAAAATTGTCAGTGCGTTTGCAATGCATATATTTTCCAACCGGTTCAACCTGACCGAACATTTAGTTCAACCCAAATACAGCCGCAGTTTCATAAAATATTCTATGAATGACTAAAACCTTTTGAGTGTATTATTTTTTGTGTGGCATTAATAATAGTTCTATTTTTATTTAAATGAAATAAAATTGTGCTTCTGAATGATTAAACAACCGACACAAATAGTTTTTTTTTTGCGAAAACACATTTTACCATTCGCAAAGCTCATATTCGATCACCAGAGGCTCTTGCATGAATTCTACTTATTTGACCGTACTGTGTACTTAGAGTATTACGATGTAAATTGATTGAAAACTGAAAATGCACATCTAGTATGAACTAAAAATTAATTTTGTCCATCAAATGAACGTTAAAGTCCCCTCATACTTTATGTCCCTAAAACGTGAAGACTCGTAATAAGGCCTCATGACCAAAATATATCGATTGTTTTAGCCCCCGGCTGTACCTACCTGAATTACAGGAAGGTACAGCTACAACACTATCAAGCGCACTCCTTACTCCCGCCCATAACTTCTGTAATTCAACACTATCAAGTATCCAGTTCCATTACGTCACAGGTTGGACTTTATCATTAAAAGTGGCGGCCAAGTGTTCCGAGCTGCAGTTTTATAACGATCGCCAAGTTTCCCCGGTCTTGTTAGAGGACGACGGCGACGTAATATTGTACGTCATACTTTGTCCAAAGTTTCGCTATTGTTTATAGGTATTTATGAGGAGCTGTAATTTTCAAAGGATGAGGTGTTTTTTTGGTTGTGTTATTAAATATTACACGTTTTAGCGGTTGCTTTAATAGACGACAAGATCAACCCCAATATATCCAATTTCTATCAACTAAGGGCTCATTTTTCAAAAGTCAGATAACCTTTATATGGGGAATTAAAATAACAGTTTGACATATTTTCCATAGATAAGCTGTCAAACCGCCATTTTTATTCTTCAGATAAAAGTTACACAACAACTTAATAAACAACATAATTATGTTTTTTTACATATTAAAATCGAAGTATGCATAACAGGAGTTCAACTCTGTTTTCTTTCCTAGATGCTCCAGTCTGTGCTGAAAGAAGAGACGGAGAACTTTTCGGTGCACTGAAGCAGGAGACAGTTTCCCTCCACTGTTCTGTCGACGCCAACCCAGCGCTGGTCTCCTTCCACTGGACCTTCAACAACTCTGGGGAACAAACGGAACTACCTCCGAAGTAAGTTTAGATCATAACAGCCTTATTACAAAAACTTAAGCAGTTGTTGAACACTTGTCTAAAAAAGTGTGACTGCAAAACGGACCTTTCAACGTCATAATCTGACATTTTTTAGACAAGTTTTAAACAGACGTTTAAAAGTTTTTGTGGTACCACGGTGATTGTTTTAAAACTTAAGGCATTGCCAAACAGCGGAACTACTACTATGAAAATATATGTAAAACAAAACACACCACGCTGACGTCGACGTTTAGTGGGCTCGACGACGAAGTAAGACTCGTCATACACGAGGCGACGCAAGTATCCGATACCTTACGACTTTTGTATCCAGGTGACAAATCCATTGAGATTCATTCACAGACACGCATCAATGGATATCAAAGTCGTCAGGTTTCGGAGACTTCCGTCGTGCCACGACACGCCACGCTAAACGTCGCCGTCGCGTCACGCCGAGCTTTCTGTCTGTCAACTTTAAAGGTACTATTATATTATTACGGCTAAGTCATATGTACAGATCTGGATCAACCAGTCTCGTTACAGACATTTTACAAATAGTTTATACCATTAATTGCTACTAAACTAGGGCAGCAATGGGTATCTATCAATAAACTATCGTAGGTACAACTTTGTTTGACACTAAACTTTAAACTACCATTGTTTCCCGTCTTCTCCTTTCATCTCTCTTATTTAATATCTCATCGAAAGTACACAATGTTGGCCTAGATATAGTTTCGAAAGTCGTAAACAATGAACAGAAATCAGATATCGGATTGTACGCTAATTTTAGACTTTAATAAGATGTTGTAACTAGTGTTTATTGTGGAGTACATCAGATAGCAAAGTGTTTGAAACGAAACAGAGTGCTTCTAAGTTGCTTGAATTTTAGAACTGGGCTACGTCATAACGATTTTAAGTCTTCAAAATCTTCCTTACCTACTCTCATCGCCACACATTTCTTCTTAAAAACGCGTTCAATGTCTCCACTGCTGAAACTTCTTCCTCTCAAGTTTTATCCTAACAGCTCAATTTTATACTTACAATATTTTTTCTGTTGTTAAGGTTATACAGCAGCCACGGCCACACCTCGACCCTCAACTACACTCCATCTACTGACATGGAGTACGGAACCCTGGCGTGCTATGGCGAGAATGCTGTCGGGCAGCAGAAAGTACCCTGCCTGTTCCAATTAGTTGCTGCTGGTGAGTCCTTATATTATTGTTCAAAACTATTAATTTTAAACTTTATTTATTACACAGTAAGGTATCAACATAATTACTTATATCATTAATGATGCATAATGTTTTCACCAACATAGGTAGGTATTATAATTTGCAAGTTAAAGTGGCAATGATAGGCGCGCGTAGAACTTTTCGAATGGTGAACACGAATCAAAAGGCGCAGCGTATAGGCAGGCCTCCCACTAAATGGACCGACGTGAGTTGCGGGCTACTGGATACAAGTGGCGGATTGTCGTTTGGGGGGGAGGCCTTTATTCAGCAGTAGATTTGTCTTCTTGGCTCACGATGTTGAAGATGATAACTTATTGACTGAAAAATTAAAAATGAAATTAATCATCGCACAGTATTCGAAATTTGAATGCGATCCGTTTTAGTTCTACAAGTAGAAATATTACCTATTATAGGCCGAAGATATTGATTTAGTTTCCAAACTGTGTTATTAAGGTTTTCAATGGTCAACATTATTTTGGTAAATATAAATGCAAAACAGTTATTTTAAGACTGAAATGACGGCTGTTAAATATTTAGTAAAGTTTACGATAGTTCTTATCTTACGCATTATTATCTTTAGACAAGTAAGTTTAAATATAATTTATAAATGATACACTCTTATAGTAATCTTTTAATCATTTGATTCCTTTAACTTATAACTTACAGAGACTGCTTGAAGCAACTGCTTTAATCTCCGACTGCGTAATATAGTACCTCAGATCAAAGAAATAGACAGATAGAATGCTCAAAACACGCGAGTGTGTCCACCAAAGTTAATACTAAATCAAATCGAATTACATTCCATAATGTTTTCTTTGTTGTTGAGAACAACTTAAGACGGCATATTTTGGCAAACAACAACAACGACGCGCAGCTTGGTACGACGTGTAGCTTGGTACTGTCGCAGCTTTGTATTCGATTTTGATTTTGTATTAACTTTGGTGGACACACTCGCGTGTTCTGAGTGCTCTATCTGCCTATTTCTTTGATCTGAGTATAGTACAGTCTTTACTTCTATACAAAACGCACATAATAATATGGCGTCTCTCGAGCAGTTCAACTGCGGTTGATAAGATGCGTTTGACAACTATTATGAGCAATCAGCCATCAAACAATAATAATTATAATTAGTTCATTCCTACATCTTTATTTTTCCTCAGGTCGTCCATTCCACCTGCAGAACTGCACTGTAGCCAACCAGAGCATAGACTCTTTGAATGTAGAGTGCGTTGAGAATTTCGACGGTGGACTGCCACAGACTTTCCTGATGGAACTGCTCGAATTGCCTTCACTCATTGTAAGTGTCAACATCCTTATAATCAACAGAAGAATATAACATACTGCTCACTATTGTAACCTCTTCTGCATCTCTTAACATTTTTTTGTGTTTGATGTTTCCTTTGTAAAGGGCTTCACACACAGCAGCTATAATGTAAATATGTACATTATAGCACGATACATCTTATTACATCTTTCCACGACCACACACTGCAGCTATAATGTATATTTTTACATCTTCGAATCTCTATGGAAAGATGTAATGAAGTGTATCGTGCTATAAGGTATTTCTTTACATTATAGCTGCTGTGTGTGAAGCCCTTTCTTCATGTCATTGCTATAGACTATTTTTGAACGCCACCTTCTCCATCCCATTTTTGTCAGTAGTGTGGAAATAGTAATTTTGATGTTACCTTTTGCACATTCACCAAAATTCTGTACGATTCGGTAAAACATATCAGTACAGTTTTCTAATGAAATATTTTTTTCGTAACTACTTATATTTTTCTCAGGTCCGCTACAACGTCTCCACGAACCGAACTCCTCCCTACTTCGAGATCCGAGGTCTTCCACCAGGCGTGAGTTACAGGATCGACCTGTATGCTGTCAACGCGAAGGCAGGAGTGACGTGTCCACGATAGAAACTGTTACTTTGAAGGGTCAGGCTAAGTTCACTGGTAAGTCTAGTGATTTTTAAATTTTTGAAACTGTCACAGATAACATTTTATACAGACTAAACTACATTTCAGAAAATTCGAAAGTTGTGATAAGGAAGCTTTGTTCTTAATGGAAAGCAAAGCAGCAAAAAGTCGACAACTGGAAACTTTGTTGATAATTTATAATCCAGAATATAACTATGCAGACTTTCCAGGAAAAACGTATACCTATAATACATGCATTAAAATCCGAAAATCTAGAAGTCATCCCAAATCTAGTTTGTTTTCGAATCAAAATATGATAATTTTCATAATCGGTTAACCAAACTGCTAACATCTAATCATAAAAGTAAACAAACCTTCGTTTGAAGCATCTGCTATAATGGTCAGATTAAATATTGAGGAAATATTCAAACATTTATACCAACAAAATTTAAACTCCAGGTGCAACATTGACATAATATCACGTAAAGCAAACAAAATGGTGACAGCAAACACAACCCATGCACCAAAAATACATTTCAAATGCACACACATAAGCACAGAGCTCTCCAAATCCAATCCTGGAACACAATACTCACTCGACTTGCTATTTCTTCGTTTAGAATCTGTTGGTATCGCCATTAAGTGCTTCCCCCAAATAAGCAGTTCTCACGCTCCAAATCGACGCCCACATAAAGTTTCAACTTGGTAAATAGATCAATACAGAAGGTTCACTTTACAATACGGGCTAATAGTTTATTCCAGAAATCCCACCTGACAAATCCCCATAGAATGAATTCTTACCCCCCCCCCCCCCCTCTATTATCTCCACTATTCAATAAACTCAGCAAAGGGAAGATTTCTGAAAACAAGTAACAATCGCCATCACGAGTTTTTATTTCTATTATACTCATGCTCAATAAGAGTTGACGATTTCAGACTAATGAGTAAAAAAGGCTAATTTTTTTCATGAATTTTTGCTACAAGCTTTTGCGAGAAGCGAAGCAATAACCTATGGGACATCACAACATTTAAAAAAAAGTAATATAAACAAAACACAAGGAATTAAAAGCTCAGAACAGAAAATAAATCAGTAGCTGCAAGTCCAAACTCAATTGATTGTCTATGACCCATGCACCGTGCAGGTGCGTGACACCAACTAAATAATGCATCGAAGTACAAAAATATAAACCAAATTGTCGATGCTGTTTTATATCCGGCTCGAAGGACCGAAATAAAGAACCGAATTTTGAATTACGGTAGCAAGTTTAAAGTAGACATAGTACATAATTTGTATAGCGTGTGTATAGCGTCGTTCAACAAAGTGCATTATTTCTGAAATATAAAGTAAAGGCTGATTAATTACCCAGAGGTACGGGCACTCCGTAATCGAGGCGGTAGGACCCTCTTTGTGGGGTGGCGCCACAGTGTCTTCATCAGACACGGATATTTCGGAAGGTTCCTGTGACGGAATTGCACAAATGGACAGGACGGCTCGCGTGGTCGTTACCATAGTGTGGATCGCCCGGAGAAAATGTTGGAGCATACGGTGGGGGTCTACCTGGCTTGGGCAGAGCACTGCCGTGTCCTCATGGAGGTGATAGGCGGTGACCTTTCGCGCCCGGCATTTGTTGAAGGGACGGTGCTGGGCGAGGGCCAATGGGTAGCAGTCACCACCTTCTGCTAAGCAATAATACTACCTAGTGAAGATAAAGAATAAGAAGATAATACTACCTAGTGAAGGTGGAGATGGAAAGGAGAGGACAGCCTCCACTTGACAACACTAAGACTGATGTTGATTTGAGTTCAGAAAGGAAAAAAAAAACTCAAACACAAATAAAAAAAAAGCAAAGTGAGTATTTAGTCAAAAGTTTTAACAAAACAGTCGTAGATTTCACATTAAGTGGGTTTTCTGTTTTATCTCTGTGTTTATGCTTACTTACCCAGAAGTCTGAAATTGTTTACTTATTTGCGACCCAATTCGAACTCTTATACCATTATAATGTATTTCTTTGTACCGAGTTCACGGTTTTTATTACTTGCAAACAGTATTGGGAAATTCCTTTTATAGAATTCACTAGAATTTAGACAGTTGTAAGATTTGGTATTTTCGAGAAAAAAGACATTTTTTTAGTATATAACAACAATACAAATAAGGTCATGAGATTTATGGTACCTACTAAAAATAACTAACATAGCATATTAGGCTGATAAATAATAATAGATTCTCATAGAAATAATAAGATGTCACAATACATCCCGAATCGGAAGTTATAATAATGTACGAGTACGTAAGTAATCTAAGAAAAAGAAGTAAGTATTAGTCTCCCTAAAAATGATAATGAGTGTAATATTCTAGCAAATACCTAGCCAAGACTTTTCAGAAGAAAATAGTTCCTTTAAACAACGAACAGTACCTAAATGCACCAATTTACATTCAAATTGAACCACAATTCAAAACCGCGCTTCAAACTTAGTCCGAACTAAACGCCATTGCATTTTCTTTACCGTCAATACCCCGGTAAGGACCATAATAAAATCATGACTGCGACCCAGTGGTTAATACCTAGATATCCGCAAAGCTAAATGAGCTCTAATAACTCAGTCACGCTAACGTGAACCGGGTTTTATTTCACAATTGCCGATAGTGGAATGAGTTAATAAACGGCTTGGTTGTTTATTCTGAGAAATGGGAGGGTTGTTAGGACTACGATTTATGATACTGGTTACAAGGACATACTAGGAGTAGCTCTACGCTTAATAAAAACAACCCCAAAGGTCTTCAAGGTTAAGCCGCTTTCCAGGGTGCATGATCTGCGACTGGGTGACTATTTATCATAGTGAGTCTCCTCCGTCCTTCGAGAAGCACGGAGTCTTCTACACGATCATACCCGACCGGGACAGAGGTGACCTTGGTCGCGTCAACAGTACCTACCCAACCGTCTGGAACGCTGTCGACGTCGACGGTCGGGTCCGACCGCGGACGTAGCCTATCGGGAGGGATGTGCTCCCGACCAAAGTCACCGAAAGGTCGTTTGTCTCAGCCCCTATTTGGTCGGCTGACCAACGTCTATACGGTAGATTTTCACACCAACCAAACCAAGGTGACTTTGATCGGGCGATCGGGTTTGATCGTGTAGAAGGGGTTTTAAACTTTTGGTCCTGACTGTCATGTTGTAGACCTTTGGCAGTCGTTACTGTAAGCCTCTTCGTACATTAGGCGACGCAAATCTCTGATACTTTACGACTTTGGTTTTCAAGTGTCAATCGCAATACAAATCCATAAAGGTTCGTACAGAGGCACGCGTCAATGGATACCACAATCGTAAGGTATCGGAGACTTGCATTGGCTTATGTACGAAGCTTAGAAGCTCGAAAATGTGACAACCAGTTTTACTAACAGGTACCCTTATTCTTTTAAGTTGCGGTCACTCCCAGGGTGGGATGGCTTACTTCATGAGTTTCCGAACATAATTTTATAAAAAAACCAATGTATAATAGATGCACACTCCTTGACCCAGGCCAAGTGCGCAATCTAATTTTTGCTAAAACTCATCTTTCATCAAAAACAAGCTCGAAACGTACTAGCCAATTAAAACATGAGTCCTCAAACCACACGACTAGTTCATAAAAGCATACAGACCTACATACACCCAACTTTATACAGCGACCACTATTCATAACCATTTTGGTTTGGCCGAACACGGGGAGAAACGACCGCAAATTTTAATAAGTACAGGTTGCGTAACACGGGTCAATAAAGCACCTAATTTTGTACTACGTTTGTGTGTAACTACCTTTTTGTTTGATGTTATTATGGAGAAACTAAAACTAGACTAAGTTTATACTACAGACAAAACGCCCTTACTCATGAAGTAAGTCAACTTATTTGCGTCGTCGACCAACTAGAACTGAAGTGAATATGATCTTTACTGCTACGACCTACAATATTGATGCAGTTCGACCGATTTACGTCGTCGTCGTAAGCTTTTTTTTTACTATCTACCCAATGACAACCATTTTTACCTTTATAGTAAAAATGTTTTTCAATTGTGGTTAATCAGCGACGCAAATTATGTAGTTGAATTGCATCGATTGACGAAATCGGCCAGATATCATACAATTGTCCGGCCGAAGAAACTGGACAATCGCTAGTGTTTGCTAATGGAGCCGCACGAATTGACGATATCGCTCACAGATCTCCTCGATATCGAATTGCATGTACGTCCTAATAACGATGCACATGATTCTCTGTTCAAAATACTTTTGTGCAACTACTCGTCACGTGCGACATCTTTTGTGTTTGGTTTGCAGCGCCTTTATGTCGTAGCAGTAAGGTAAAAGTAAATACGTGCGACTTAAATCGGCAATCGACTCGATATCGCAGCAATCGCGTCGCGTCGCATCATGAGTAAAGTCCCTAAGCGCGCCGCTAAGTTAGCGTCCTAATTTTGTCTTACAAACATTTTGTCAATACTGAGACATTCCATTATCTATTATCTTGCTCCAGTTGTGGCTAAACAAGTGATCTTGTAAGTGTAATCTAGATTCCTAGTTGATGAGAAATTCCTTAAGGGAATGTACAATAATATTTTGAGTGGTCTAAGAATCCAACGAAAGATCTTTAACTTAATCAAGTTCTGTTTTTCTGGCGCAGAATAATGTCAATAAAATTTTTGCCCTCCGCCCCTAAAGACTACTACGTAAGACGTGATGATAATGTAGGGTGACTAGCAATTAGTGTACGATACTTAAACACTAATTGATTGTGCTCATGATAACAAACAATTTTTATCATGGGAGCAACGTTTGAAATCGTGAAAAAAAATCAACTGTTCGACCCGATTTGGGGTTCTGCACAATTGAGGGGGTTTGCCTAATGTACTAAACAGCTGATATTTTTTCACGATTGTGCACAATCACGTGTTTAAGACGTGTCATACACTAATTGCCAGTCACCCTATATAAGACTAAAAGCACAAGGCAAAAGACGTAATATAAAAATATAAAAATTATTAGCCACTTTTTCCAAACTTATAGCTCGAAGAAACAACGGACTTTCCTTTTTATAGTTTTCATTGCAAGTTTTTCTTTTAAAAGTTATGAACAGATACTTAGTTTTTCTTTAGTCATTTTGTTTTCTCAGCACTTTTGTCTTTGATTCCGAAGAAAATCTCTCGCTGTTCTAATTAATATTCTTTCATCTTTCCTTATTGATGCTCAGAAGTGTTTTCATAAGATTTCTATGTTAGGTTCTACGGTATATAAATGTTATTATTTTAAACGCTTATGGAATTTTCTATACTATCCTTTGAAATGGAGTTGACACTTAGCTATGACGGGGCCCTATGGAACACTATGACCTTAATCATGGACACACGTGGTGTTAGGCAGTGCCGTGTAAATACCGTCTGACATCCTGCTTGTACTTGAACAAGACCTTACAGAAAGATTGCCAAGGGATGTCCACCTTAGATGCGGGCGGGCATGCAGGCGGTGGGTAAAGACTCGCTGTCCGGCCATGAACCATGCCCGGGTCGACGGCGCGTTGTGTTCCACGTACGCCTCAAAGTGCGTCAGCATGATGACATGATGACGCCCCCCCTCCCCCCTCTAGAGGACCAAAGCCTGCCTGGATCGTGGGACTTATTTCATTAAAGGGCTATTGAAGGACATCGTGGATTTTAGTCAGTACGAGTCTGACAGTCCCACCGCCCTGCCCGGAGTTCAGGACTCGTTTGATGATTTTACCACGCTAAAAAAGGGGTTTTAGAAGTGGCGTTGGCAGACTAACATATAGATAAGTCTGTTATGAACTTTAATGAATTTTACAGACCAGAAAAAAACGTGGTCTTATAGAAGCTGGTTGTACTCAAAAAGGCTGCAAATGATGATTATTCTATAAACCTTTATACGTTGTTATAATTTATAGTGTATCATGCGCAGTTGCCTTGATTGTTTTGCTAAGCAATCAAATTAAAATGTGTAAAAATGAACCATTACTTTTTTCATTAAACGTTATTAAAACCTTATAAATATTTGTTCGCTGTAATTTATTATTGCTTTACCACCCCAAGGATTAGCATATCGCCTCGTAACACTCACATTTCTATTTAAAAATGGCGTGCCCATACTTTTTATGTTAACTTTTAAAACACCAGTATTTGTCACATTTCACTGTGTTTGAAATGATTAAAAGTTACCTTGTTATAAATTTTAGAATTTAATTTAGAATTCGGAATTGTTTGTGGTTCTTTAGATTTATAACTAGTTTAAATTACCGCTCTTGTTTGGGTTGTTACTAATGTTGTTTTGTTTTCTAAATACGGTATTACGAATGTCGTACGATATTCTATTGCTACGTACCTATTGTAGATAATCTTCATGTTTTGTACTTTTAACATTTTACCGTTAAGTTCACTATACTCGTGTGTTTTATTATTTTAGCTACACTTAAAAAACTACTATCCTGAATAGTGACTGACTGATAAATTAATCACAACCAAATTGTTTCCAGTTTCCACATAATTATAATATATTCTACCATTTATTATCATCTACTTGAACGTACTAAAGCTAGCTATGTTTTTCCATCATCATTATCGGTTACAAAATGTCTCTTATCTTTGGACCCGAAGGCTTCTTTTATAAAGGATCTATTAAACAAAAATTTTTGTCCTCAGGAGAAGGCAGTGCCCTCGGCATGTCTCCGGTACTGGCATCCATAGCAGCCATGTCAGCATTACTAGCGACAGCAGTTTGCGGCGTGTTGGCGGTGTTGTACAAGCGGCACGCGGCAAGACATCGGCATTTACCGGCTAAGCATGCGCCTTTGAGGTGAGTCTTAAGTTTCCAGTAAGAACCAATTATTTATTACATATTCCAATTATACACATGTATCGAGGTGTACCTAATCTTGAAAACGAATAAGAATTAACTTTGGGTGATGAATAAATAAAAAAAAACTAGATCAGTGTGCGTTGATTGTTGATGTTGTGCAAAGAAATAACAAGAGTTCTTGTCGAAGGAATACGTATTAAGAGAAATTTTGTGTTCTTAGACGTATATTCCAAGATTTAAATCAATTCCATTATAGCGGCAAAAATCGTGTTAGTTGACAAAGGCATAAATGTGGAAGCACAAAAAAGCTTTTCTTCAATATAAAAACCACCACGTTTCATTCATTCATTGTCAAATTCTTAATTAACATGAACAAGTCGGCAAAATGTAGTTGTTTATTAAATACAAACCCAAAGCTCAAACTAGCTTCAGGGTGAGTTCAGTTTCAGGCGTAGCTTTATGAAGAGTTTGTTTTACGATGAGTAGCTATTCCATTATCCGGTACCAGGAATAACCGCTAACCTACCTATGATGCAGGCGAGCTTTAATCTACCGGTTCCATTCCGTCTCCTAGGACCAGTGAAGTTAAATCGATTCCAAGTTCTCGATTTTGAATCGAGTCTAGTTCAGGCTTGTAATTTGACTTCAGAACTAGTGGTAGTTACAGTCACATCCGGGAACGAAAGGATATATACCTAGGGGTTATTGAGCTATGTGATTTTCAATAGAGAAGAATTAAAGATATTTCTGTTTATTGAGATTAAAACTTCTTTAAACTGTGCCGGTAGTCGTTTTGACCAAAAGCTTTGCCAAGAGCCGCGACCAACATCCAAGGAGGCTCTCGTTAGGCAGTTTGACTAAGGGCCTGATTCAATAAGCAGTTCTACTTGACACGGCTCACATTTTTAGGTTTGTTTCTGTGGTTTTCTGACCTCCGTTAGCTTGGACCCTGTTCCCTATCGGAGGTAGGTACTATTATGACTCAACTATAGTTACTATTTTGGCGATTGAAAAAGAGAGTCCATGGAGTTTCTTGCTCATTCTTCTCCATAGAGATCTAAGCTTTGGAATGAGCACCTACGGTACTTGACTGGGACTGTAGCACCATAACTATTTTTGTACTTGTTTCATTTTTGAAACAAGTACAAAAATAGTTATGGTGCACTTATGAATTGTTAAAAGACATTTTTATGTCTTTTAACAATTCATAAGTGCCTGTAATTGGCCTAGTTAATACTCGTATAAACGATTTGATTTGACCTGGCCTATTTCTTATAATTATTTTAAAATGTTTTTGTATCCGAATTGTGGCCACTAGTGAACGATTATTGGCTGACGATGATTATGAAATACCATCTGTAAATTCTACAACTATCCAGGAAAACAAGTACTTACATTATGACATTTCACTAATAGCTACTTTTAAAGTTTCTTGAACTTTAATAGAGAGTGCTTGAAACCGAACGGCACGCAACACGCCACACTTGATGTGGGTTTATGGCTAGAATTGGTGTAAAACATGTCACAAAACTGAAATGTGTATTAAAAACTTTTGGAGTTAATCATGTTTTAATACCAGCCGCTATACTCCGTGGTTTCAGCCTCTGCTCAGTTCCGATTGGTTCGTAGCGTGATGTTATATAACCTATAGGAACCATGTTTTTGTGATGTTATAACTAGCTTTCATCGATAAATGATTAGGTATTAAAACAAAAAGATTTTTTCAATTCGAAGCAGAGTAGATACTTTCTAAGATTAGCGCGTTCTTAACCAAACAAACTCTTCGGTTTATAATATTAATATACAATTTTAGATTTATTTATTGGAGAATGAGTGCCTATGTGAAAAATGTGGTAGTTCATGACCTAAAGTTCATCAGGAGCATCTTTGAACCAAAAAAAAGCGAACTGTTTTGTTTTGAGGGATACAATGGTTCTCGGACTGTAATACTATTATTGTAACCTTTGCTTGGGCTGTATAGAATTTTGCGTTAAATAAAGGAATAATAATTAAAATAGTTTGTAATATCCTACTACTATTATAAAGGCGAAAGTTTGTAAGTATGGATGTCACTTCCCTCCGTGCAACGGTACAGTGTAGTGGTGATTTGTTTCGCTGCCGATAATTATTACTTTTTACGTGTTTCGTCGTCGATTACCGGCTTGTGAATTGATCCCAGCTGTGTACTTTTGTGCTTAGTGGTGGTTTTGTGAGTTTTTAAGGGTTTTTTACGCGTATTTTATTGGTAAATATAGTTAAAATTAGTTAATCAGCATTCGGTGAGTACTTTTTATTTTTTGGTTGTGGGGGTACCGTGAAAAAAATTATCTTTTCGAATTTTTTCTTCGTTTCTACGTTCTTATTTCAATTTTTTGTTGTTTTTAATTCAATATTATGTTGTCCAGTAATGATGAACCACCTGATACCGGGGGTGTAGACTCATCGCGTCGAATAACAAAGCCACACAGGTCACCGACCTCCGCTTATTCAAAACGTTTGTTTGTCGATATGTCTCCCTCTTATTTAACACCTGAGGATAACCCAAAGAGACAACATTTAACCGATTCTTTTGAAAAATCGTCGCCGGTAACAACTAATGTCATTAATTCGAACGAAGAGTATTACGACTTAGTAAATCAGGCGTCTGCATATTTGTCGAAAATAAACGACATTGTGAACGATCAAGGATCCCGTATTAATATAGCCAATAAAACCGCGATTATGGACATGACACAGCGTATTACGTCTATTGTCTCTTTGTTAGCTATACGGTCATCTTCCAATGAAACAAAGTTAGTCAATATTGAGCGCGAACTGGATAAAGTAAAATCAAATAATAATGTCAGTATTGTCAAAAACGATTCAAACAAAATTTCTTATGCTGATTCCCTGAAACTTCGTCTGCCGAAGGTCGCTCCGGTAATGGAGTCTAGACCACCGCTTCCGTGCGTGATAGCATACCCCGCCAATGAAAAGTCAGCTGATTTCGCGACTTCGTCAGCTACCAAGGAAGCTCTTAAAAAAGTTATTAAGCCAAGTGATGACGGTTTTCAAATTGTAGGCATGAAAAAAATCGCGAAATCGGGCGTTGTGTTACGTGTCGCTAACGACACTCAAATAAATAAGCTGCAATCGGTAGAAGGTATTAGATCCGCCGGGTTAAGACTCGAAAAACCGAAAGGACGAAGGCCACGTATATTAGTCAAAGACGTTCCATCCTCAATGGAAGACAACACTTTTTTGCTTGCTTTGTACCGTCAAAATATAAAAGACGAATTGTCAATCAAAGAGGAAGACTTTATTAAGTCGACAAAATTATACGTCGACGTAAACTAGATAACGGTCGCAAGTGGGTAGGCATTGAGATCGACGCCGCCATACGACAGCATTTAGTTAATACCAAACAGAAGCTTTTATTGACTTCGCGACTTGTCGGTTTTTTGATGATGTCGATGTAGTACGTTGTCTGCATTGTCAGCAGTTCGGTCACGTAAAAAAATACTGCGTTAATAAATCGCCTACCTGTGCTAATTGTTCTGAAGCACATGAAACAAAAGAATGCCCGCATAAGGATAACTCTGATTTTACACCAGTATGTGTGGCGTGTAAACGTTTTAAAAAACCGTTTGACCATCGGTGCGGTTCTCAACAGTGTACCACCTATAAAGTTAGGCTCGAACAGTTAATACTCAACACTAACTACTAATATAATGGATGGTTTAAAAATAGGTCAATTAAATCTCCATAACGACAGAGTGGCGACTTCTGAATTGGACAAATTAATTATCGATTATAACTTAGACATTGTACTGATTCAAGAACAATACCAAAACACGAGCTTACGTCACAAGGTAGTTCAGTTGGATAACAAGGCACGAGCCGGAATTTACGTGTCGCGTTCTTGTAACTTTACAGTAACGTCTTTGCGTAACCTCATGACGCCTCACTGTGCAGTTGCGGAAGTCTCATCCGCTACTTTTAAGCCTTTCTCAAACAGGCAGGCGAAAGCGAGGCGAAAGCGAGGCGATCCGATTCCGAGGCGAATGCGAAGCGAAGGGCGACGTCAAACTGGGTGCAGCGAACCGACGTTTTGTATGAAGCCAGTACCGAATTTATAGCGATCCGAAGGCGAAGCGGAGCGTTTTTGTTACGTCATGTATGGAAATATGAAGCGAAATCGCGCCGAAACTGAGACCACGTCAAACAGAAAGGCGTGCCCGCGAAGCGAGGCGTGGCAGTTGTATTAGCTGGCTTTATAAGAACGACGTCAAACAGAGCAAATACGGACCGAAGCGTGCACGTTGTTTGTGTTGCCAGATTTTTCTTTTTCTTCAGTTTCTTTCTTGTAACATCGATAATTTATTGAGAAATTTCACAGAGAAAACAGTTTGAATTCTTTTTATTAGATAAGGTGCGCTAATCGATGAAATCGACTCAGGTTTTTCAAGTTTTCTTCGCGTGGAACAGACGCCAGCAAATCAACCTACAATATTACCCAATTGGCATCGGCTGGCTTTTGCCTGGTCCACTAAAACGCCAGCTGATGTCATCACTGGTTACCACTGTCAAAAATGCAGTTGAAGTGGTGTAAATGCTGTATATTTCACGCCTTTTGAGGGTCTCAGCAACCACAGCAAAAGCGACAGCACAGCCACTGTGCTTGCAATATAAGATAGCGCAACGGTGTCGACACAAATACCGCCACACACCAAAGGCCCACCCGCCTTCCAATATCCCAACGTCATGTCGTCTGGTCTCTTCCCATCGTCAGGAACAGAGCCGTTAGGTCCTAAACCTGTAGGTAAGTCGGCGCTGGCTGGTAGTGGCCCTTTTGCAACCCTCTAATATAAAAATACTTATCAGGTATACTATGTAAAAATAAAAACAACATTTTTAAAATTGTTTATTTAATCATCTTTATCAACAATATCGAGGAATCCTGCCCATACAGTAATATTTTGTTAATGTCTAAAACATTACTATAGGTACTATTTTTTGGCAATAATTATGTCTCTTGAAGTACCTACTGAACTGAATAATTTTAACTTTTAAATAGATAAATATTATGACAATCGCGTTGTTTCCAAATAGGTCATTCTCCAAGAATCCATTGATTAATAATTCTAAGGTATCGTGTGGCAAAGTCTTGTCAATAAATCATCTTCCTTCATTAAACCCTCCGTTCGAATAGGGTACTTTTCCCAGAGATAAGACTCTCGTCTAATTCCATGTCCTCATCTTCAACACAAATAGGTACTGATACTGATTAGAGCGAAGCTTCTATGCAGCTCAGAGAGGCATAACAAAGTGTTTAATGAATTTGGCATCCATATTCTTTTCTCTTCAAAGTTAGAATGAACAGGCTTTTTCTGGGTAAGCTCGCTCCATCGTAGGCTTCGTCTCAGTCACCTTTGCCTAGCTATGCTATTCTCAATAAGCACAGCATAAATCACATCGCTGGATCCACAATGTGTTTTTGGACGTGACACAACGACTCTCACCGTTCGCACCTCACGATTGGTTAGGGATTTAACCAAAACCTTTAAAATACTTAAAATTAACATAATATTATTTAAGACATATTAGTGACAGCACTAGTGACAAACAAAATAAAGAGTAATACATTCATAGAGAAAAATTGTAAAGAGTTTCTATATAATCAGTCTCCCGCACTAATATGTAAAATAAAGGCTTATTCAGACCTGAGCGATATTCGCTGCCGCTGTGGGTAGAGGTACATACCGCGCGGGTTTCGCTCAGGTATTTAGTATCAAGTACCGTGACTAGAGCGACCTGAGCGATATTCGCTGCCGCTGTGGGTAGAGGTACATACATACCGCGCGTTATTCTACCCACAAGAATAGCGAAATCCGTTTTGGTGTGAACAGTAATATTACCGCATACCCGCTGGGTTTTCTCTGACGCAGACGGTAGCGAATACCGCTTAGGTCTGAATAGGCCTTTAAATCATTTAAAAATTGTGGTTGTCTATGTATGCACAGAATACTTAATAATACTACGTACAGAAGAGTCACTTCCCAAAAACAGTCAAACAAACGTAAAATCTTTGCTCGAGAGAATAAAGTACATTTTAACTGGCGTCAAGATTGCACACCTACTTTTAAAAATTGGGTTGCGGGATTATTTCCTCACCGTGACCCCGGTACATAAAGGGCTACTGAAGGACACCGTGGATTTTAGTCAGTACAAGTCTGACAGTCCCTCCCGCCCTGCCCGGGGTGGGAGGACTCATTTGATGATTTTACCACGTTAAAAAAAAAAAAAAAAAAAAAAAACCTACTTTTAAAATAGCCTACACGACGCGTGCTCAAGCAAAAATGCACTAAATGGATACCCGCGTGAGTTTATTTTGGTTTATCTGACACTAACGACTCTTGAAGGTCACGATCAAAACATAAGTCCCCATTCACACGAGCGCTTTTTTTTTTTAACGTGTCCGTTACTACAGCAAGACAATGTCTTCTACAAGGAATTGAGTTCTGGCCATTAATTTGTGCGTTAAGGTGCGTACAGACCATGTAACATGTTATAATATTATATAACCTGTTTTTAGGTACATAAAATGTTACAGAAATTTATTTATTCCTGAAAGTTTCCCACATATTGTTGACACCTGAATTGGTAAGACACCAAAATTAATCATTGACACAAAAATTTGAACTTCATGAAATATAGGTATTTATTTTATTACTCTAAATTACAATACAATAAAAATGAGTAATTTCTATTAAACTATTGCAGTTTTGTTTAAGTTTTCTTGTCTGATAAGGAGGGAAGAAATGTGGAACCGTTATCCCCATCCCGACCAAAATCGTACACTTATTACTCAAAAAGTAAAAGGCACAAATTAATGGATGTGTGTGTGAACTAAGGGACCAAACTGAAACGCGCAAAGTAAAAATCGTAAGATTTAGTAGTGGACTTAAAACAATTGTAGAACAAATCTGGGAATTTGTAAACAAATATATTAAAAACTACAGCCCTTAAAGTGTGGTCCCTCAGTCCTCACAGACCATCAGCCAGATCTCGGAAAGTATTTGATAAATTAATGTTTTGTGACTACTGACATTTAGTAAAGAATTTGTAAAGATGTTTACTGAATTGCTGATCACAAAGCATTAAAGGTAAAAAATATACAACGACTAAACTGTGGTCCCTCAATCCACACAGGAAAAATAATTATTTTAGTGAATGTTTGTAATAAAACAAAGAGAGAAAGTAAAATACTGATTTCACTTTTATTTTAATATAAAGGAGAAAAAATTGGCGAGCTACGTTCAACGACCATTTACAAGACCTATGAAAAAATGTGTGTTGCCACACTTAAAAAACATTATTGAACTACAACAATATTGCACACATAAAAAACTAGTAAATAAAAAATAAACCACTAACATTTTGGTTTGATTCTAAATTATTGTAAATCACTGCAATTAATTGCATTGATTTATAATAATTTAGAAATATTATAAAAAATATATGTTCACATTGTATTGAACAGTGAATATTACCTAGTAAATCTTTCTTTTTCATAAAGTTACCACATAAAGTTTTAGTAAAAATCGTAATGCATTTTGTAAAAAAGAAATAGAAAGATATATCGACGCAATATGAAGATAGCGAATAATAAAAGTGGTCCCTCAATCCTCACCTCTACTAACATAAGTGCATGTATTAGCTGCTAGACGAGAGGATTATCAGAAAGTCTATAATATTGTTACGTCGATCGAATTGCGAGACCTATCTATAAGGTTCTCGAAAGTTCCACAAGGTTCTCGACAATTCTACTCAAGTTCGGTCAGGAAATTTCTAGAAAGTTCTACCCTGTTCTAGATGTTTCGAGATGGTTCTAGAATGTTCCAGAAGGTATGGGTTTACATCGAAGTCAAAGGATGTTTCCAGAACATTCGACCACCTTCTAGAAACATCTAGTGGGTCCGGCCGAGGTATAAAAAGGGGCGCCGATCGGCGACCGAGTCAGTCTGGTTTTGACTACGATCGAGGCAACTCGAAGCGAACTACAAGCGATATCTAAGTGAGTTCTACGTGTGATTAAGAGTGTGTATAAGTGTTAAAGTGTTGAGTAGTGTTTTGTGATTGTTTTAATTTGTGATTTGTCTGTGAATAAAGTTGTATTTGGTTTTAATTGGTGTAATTAATTTATCCCAATACCCAGCTCGTAACATTTGGTGTCAGAAGTGAGGGATAAAATGCCGATTTTACCAAAGGACGACACGGACGGTATTCGCACTAGGAGTCAGCGCCAGCAAGACATGGACCAGAGGCGGTTTGGAGGTTCCCCGATACAGACGCCGGGTGGTGCTCAGCCTACGACGGAACCAGCCGCTGGTCCATCAGCAGTCTCTTCAGCACCAGCGGGTCCAGACCTGTCTGCGCTTATGGCGCTGCTGCAGGAGCAGGCTCGCCGCCAGGAGGAGCAAGCTCGTCTGCTGCAAGAGCAACTCCAAAAGGACAAGGAGGAGCAAGCCCGCCGCCAGGAGGAGCAGGCTCGCCGCCTGGAAGAACAGCTACAAAAGGATAAGGAGGAACAGGCCCGCCGCCAGGAGGAGCAGGCCCGCCGCCAGGAGGAGCAGGCCCGCCGCCAGGAGGAGCAGGCCCGCCGCCAGGAGGAGCAGGCTCGCCGCCTGGAAGAACAGCTACAAAAGGATAAAGAGGAGCAGGCCCGCCGTCAAGAAGAGCAGATGTTCCTGATAAAGGACCTGCACTCGACATTCGGCAAGGAGCTAAAAGTAGTTAAGGAGCAGGTCAATCAGCACGAGAATCGCATCTCTGAAGCTGAGGTCCAAATTGCCGGGGTGAAGAAGGCTTTGGGTGAACTTCGGTCTGGAGACGGAGTTGTTTGTCCAGTGATTGCTGCACCTTCGGCACGAGGGTTTAAGGTGCCGCCATTCGACGGAACATCTTCATGGTCGGCTTACAGGATGCAGTTTGAGGCTGTTATGAAGGCGAATGGGTGGACGAAAGAGCAAGCAATGACCGCGCTCACCTTAGGCCTACGAGACCAGGCCCTGACCGTACTTGAGGCTCTTGGCAAGGATGTGACTTACGATCAGCTGCTGGAAGCGTTGGAATCCAGGTACGGCGACGCGCACTTGGAGCACGTATTTCGCGCTAAGCTAAAGGATCGTGTTCAACGTAGTGCTGAGAGCCTACAGCAGTGGGCTCTGGAAATTGAAAAGATGGTCCGAAAGGCATACCAGTCTGCTCCTGCCCTGATCAATGGTAATCTCGTACAGGCATTCGTCGACGGAATACGTGACTTGGAAGTCAGAGCCGCCGTAAGACTTGGGCATCACGAAACATTAAAGGATGCCTTGGCTCATGCGTTGGAAGTAGAAGCAGTGAGGCAAGATCATCGCACGCATCGCGTCAGAGAAGTAGTGGAATCACCTGTACGCGACCGACCACAAGGGTACAGTCCCAGGTGCTATACTTGTGGTGAAAAAGGTCATCTTCGGTCCAGCTGCCCCAAGCGAAATACAGCAAGAGAAGATCAATCCCAGCAGGGAAGAGGGGCCGATAAGACTGCCCAGCAACAGCAGGGAAACGAGTAAACGCCAGGACTGAGGGGCGGGTGCTGGCTGGTATGGAAAGAGCCCCGAGGATCTCGATCTCACAGGCCCATGACGGAAACAGCCTGATCATCAAAGGCGAAGTCAACGGAAAACCATGCAAATTGACACTCGATACAGGAGCTTCTCACACGGTCGTCAATTCAAATCTAGCAAGTCGGTTCCTTGGGGACTTCTTCAACAACCACGACCGCATACAATTACTGACAGCTACCGGTCAGCACATAACCGTCCGAGGCAAGAAGGAGGTGAAGTTAAAACTAGGTCATAAAGCATATTGGCATAATGTCATCGTGGCTGACATAGTAGACGATTGCAT
Organism: Agrotis segetum; assembly: GCA_036375495.1. Classification (NCBI taxonomy): domain Eukaryota; kingdom Metazoa; phylum Arthropoda; class Insecta; order Lepidoptera; family Noctuidae; genus Agrotis; species Agrotis segetum. The sequence goes on from JAQSVV010000181.1 coordinate 2,462,824, forward strand.
CTTGGGCTTGGACTTTATGCGGAAATATCGTTGTGAGATCGATGTTGATCGAGGAGTGTTGAAATGTGGTAAAGAAGAGATCTTTATGGAAAGTACACCGTCAGAAAAAGTGCTTCGCTTGAAATTTGACGTGTCAACACTTCTGGAAAACTGCGATCTAACTGGAGTAGAAATGGATAAGGCTAAGAAAACGTTACTCCAGTATGCCGACATGTTCTCTACAGATGATGCTGACATAGGGAGAACAGGGCTGGTTCAGCACAAAATTAACACTGGCAATGAGTTACCAATCCGACAACGACCAAGAAGGGTGCCGGTTGCTCGCGAAAAGGAAGTGAAGGAGATGATTGAGCGCATGGTGAAGAACAGTTTTATAGAGCCTTCATCTAGTCCGTGGTGTTCTCCTGTGGTCCTAGTGAAGAAAAAGGACGGCAACACGCGGTTTTGTGTGGACTATCGACGGTTAAACGACGTCACGAAAAAAGACAGTTACCCACTACCTAGGATCGATGACACATTGGATACGCTGACAGGAATGAGGTGGTTCACAACGTTAGACCTGAAAAGCGGCTACTGGCAAGTGGAAATAGACCCTAAAGACAAGGAGAAAACTGCATTTTCCACAGGAAAGGGCCTATGGCAGTTTAAAGTCATGCCATTTGGATTGTGCAATGCTCCTGCGACATTTGAAAGGTTGATGGAGCAAGTACTTGCTGGATTGGTCGGAGACGCATGTCTTGTCTATTTGGATGACATCATCATCGTGGGCCGAACATTTGAAGACCACCTTCAAAACCTAACTAAAGTGCTGTCGAAAATCCGAGGGGCAAATCTTAAGCTAAGTCCGGAAAAGTGTTCATTTTTCAGGAGACAAGTGAACTTTTTAGGACACATAGTTTCGGAGGAAGGTGTTCAGACAGACCCGGAGAAAATCGTCGCCGTCAAGGAATGGCCAGTTCCGAAAGACAAGACGGAGGTCAGAGCATTTTTAGGTTTATGCTCCTATTATCGACGGTTTGTCAAGAATTTTGCTGATATTGCAAAACCTCTACACAAACTTACTGAGGAGAAGCAACAATTCTGTTGGGACGAGAACTGTGACATCGCATTCCAGGAATTAAAGAAACGTCTGTGCAATTCACCTATTCTTGACTATCCTGACACTGAAAATGACTTCATAGTTGACACAGACGCAAGTAATACTGGAATTGGTGGGGTGTTGTCTCAACGGAAAGGAAATCAGGAAGTTGTTATAGCTTACTACAGCAAATCTCTATCGAAACCAGAAAGAAATTACTGCGTTACGAGAAGGGAATTACTTGCCGTCGTAAAGACTTTGCAGCACTTCAGTAAGTATCTGCTGGGACGAAAATTCTTATTGCGAACGGACCATGCCGCATTAAAGTGGCTATTGCAATTCAAGAATCCAGAGGGACAGGTGGCGAGGTGGATTGAGCTACTACAAGAGTTTGACTTCGTAACTGAACATCGCAGTGGGAGGGCACATGGTAACGCAGATGCACTGTCTAGAAGACCTTGCCATGAAGACTGTAAGCACTGCAACAGGCAAGAGGCCAAGGAGGTAGTGCCTGTTAGAATGCTAAGAACGGATCTCAGTAACGAATGGAAGGAAACCTTACAGCATGCTCAGCAAAATGACGCAGACATTAAACCAATTTTCGACTGGATTAAAGCTGGTGCTCCTAAACCCAAGTGGAGTGATGTAGCTGCGATGAGTTCCATCACTAAGAGTTATTGGGCGCAATGGAACAGCTTGGTTATCCAGGAAGGAGTCTTGTGCCGTAAATGGGAAAACGCTCGAGGAGACAACTGTCACTTACAAATGGTTGTCCCCAGAGCCAAAGTACCAGATGTGTTGCGGCTCTACCACGACGGATGTTCAGGTGGACATATGGGTGTAAAAAGGACCCTACTGAAAATACGTGAGCGATTTTACTGGATCCATTGTCGTGAAGATGTGGAGGACTGGTGTCGGAAATGTACCAGTTGTGCGGCTGTGAAGGGACCCCAGACACGCAGCAGAGGTGCTTTGCAGATATACAACGTTGGAGCCCCGTGGGAACGGATAGCACTAGACGTGGCAGGACCATTTCCAGAAAGTGAAAACGGGAACAAGTACTTCATGGTTGTCATGGATTACTTCACAAAGTGGCCAGAAGTCTTCGCCATTCCTAACCAGGAAGCTACAACAGTCGCAGATAAATTGGTTCAGGAGGTCTTCTGTCGTTTTGGAGTACCCTTGGAAATACACAGCGACCAAGGAAGGAATTTTGAATCACAAGTATTCCAGGAGACTTGTCGGCTGATGGGTACTCACAAGACTAGAACGACTTCCTACCATCCACAATCTGATGGAATGGTGGAGCGGTTCAATCAAACGTTGGAGAGATACCTGGCCAAGGTTGTGGAAAGCAGGCAAAGAGATTGGGATAAGCACATTAGGGTGTCCCGTCGATGTATGAAAAAAAAATTTTTTCAAGCTACACAATCGCAAGAGGTATCAAAATTTGCGTTATTTTATATAGATTACGAATATGCTAAAAAAACTATAATTAAGTATTATCTTTAGGGCTCTACCGGAGCTTGAGGTTTTGTAAATTTTCATTTTTACAGACAGAAACCGTATGGTTAACAGAATATAAAAATCTGTTAAAAACGGTATTTTATTATTTATATCAGTAACAAAAAGCATTAGAAAAAAAAATTAAGCTTCTAATATTATTCAGAACGTGAAATTCAAACTTATTTTAATGTCAAAATTTAGCACTTCCATTCAAATCCGTTCTAAGTAACTATCTCTAAAAGTTTCGTCAGTTAGACTTTATGAAGCCTATGTTATGGTTTAACACATCTTTCCACAGCTTCTGTGTGACAGAAAAAGTCCATTATTTGCAAGCCCTTACTTTTACCATGATTTAAAGGTCCTCGTTATAAATACGTTTAAAAACAAGTGTTGCTGTCATCTAAAAGTTGTGCCACACACTCGTTTCGGTGTAATATCTATTTTTTATTAATGGTTAAAATATCCTGTGTTTACAGCTACTTTTAACTCCTCAAGCTTGTAGTATTCTTCAAAAAACCAGCTCCTGAATGTGATCTCTGTCATCATAAAGCGTGCTGGCAATAAGGTTTTCTGAAAAGCATTTCTTGTAGTGATAGAATTCACAACAGAGCTCAGATTTTCAAGTAAAATTCGAGAGTTTAACGTATTATATTCTTGAAATGTCAGGAATATGTTTAGCTCCGTCCTTATAAGACTTCTTTAGTTTGAAAAGTAACGAAACCGAACAATGTAGTTGACAAGCAGTTGTAAATTTTGTGATGGCTTATTAGTATTTAAGTAAAGCTATAGGTTGCGATAGGAATCGAAGATTTAATCCAAATAGTATTGATCTTTTCAGAAATAATCGAAAATACATCTAAATTGGATGGATCCTTTCTATTTTAATTTAACTTTAGGTCATTCTTACAAAATAAACCATATTTAATGACGTTCCATAAAGTTGGTAGCTGTCGTTCGTCAAGTTCTTTTTAGGCCTCAATAAATCACAAGCAGTTTCATCCGCTTCCAACTCATTATTTAAGAAAGATTAAACACAATAACAACGTAATTAGATACGAAGAAAACATTCGCAGGTCAAGTGCAGAAAAGCATGGCGCTATGTAGAAACTGAAGGGTGTTTGCATGTCAAAAACTATAAAACCTTACGTTTCTAAGGGTGCAAATAGGATTTTTGTGATGTATGACACGCTAATTAATATAAAAAAATGATTTCTAGACTATTATGTACTTCAATAGCCAAAATTAGGGACAACTAAATATCACAATAAAAATGTCAATTTTTCGTAACTTTGCAGACCGGTAGAGCCCTAAAGATAACATTTGATATTTTTTTAATTATTTTTCCAGTAATCTACAATAAATTACGCAACTTTTGAGACGTCTTGCGTTGTGAAATTCTAAAAAAAAAATTTTCGGGACACCCTAAAGCACATACAGCCATTTCTTCTGTCATACCGTAGTGCAGTTCACGAAAGTACAGCTGTGACACCAGCCTTCGCGAACTTTGGAAGGGAATTACGGTTGCCTGCTGATCTCATCACCGGAACCCCTCCTGATACTCCATGCAGTGTAACCGATTATGCAAATGACTTGCGTAACAAGTTGAACGATGTATATGAGCATATCAGACAATCCGGCCAACAAATGTCTGAAAAGATGAAGACCCGATACGACCGGAAGACAAACAATAGAGGTTTCGACGAGGGGTCACTTGTGTGGTTGCATAACCCAGTGCGTAGCAAAGGGAAGTCTCCTAAATTGCAAGCAAAATGGGATGGGCCATACCGAGTCGTGACCAGGATTAACGACGTCACCTACCGGATACAAAAGGGTCTACGTGGCGCGCCAAAGATTGTCCATGTTGACCGTTTGGCGCGATACAACGGGACTAACGATGCTCGGGACGAGCATGTCTAAGGAGGGGGCAGTGTTACGTCGATCGAATTGCGAGACCTATCTATAAGGTTCTCGAAAGTTCCACAAGGTTCTCGACAATTCTACTCAAGTTCGGTCAGGAAATTTCTAGAAAGTTCTACCCTGTTCTAGATGTTTCGAGATGGTTCTAGAATGTTCCAGAAGGTATGGGTTTACATCGAAGTCAAAGGATGTTTCCAGAACATTCGACCACCTTCTAGAAACATCTAGTGGGTCCGGCCGAGGTATAAAAAGGGGCGCCGATCGGCGACCGAGTCAGTCTGGTTTTGACTACGATCGAGGCAACTCGAAGCGAACTACAAGTGATATCTAAGTGAGTTCTACGTGTGATTAAGAGTGTGTATAAGTGTTAAAGTGTTGAGTAGTGTTTTGTGATTGTTTTAATTTGTGATTTGTCTGTGAATAAAGTTGTATTTGGTTTTAATTGGTGTAATTAATTTATCCCAATACCCAGCTCGTAACAATATATAGTGTACTTAACTTTTAGTAAAAAGTTACTACTAAAACATAGTTATCTAAAATGGAGTATTTCTCACCTCTTAGCTGAGATAATATAATTCACACACAATTCGGTTTCAGGGCTGGACTATCCACTGAGAGTGCTATTTTATCTCTTAAGCATACCGTCAGGTATTATACGGAGAGAAAGACGCCGATATATGCCTGTTTGACGTCCGACGTCAACCGCGAAGCGGTGCTCCGTCGACATTTTCTGGTCATTTGACATTGAATTGAAAATAAAACGGTAGTGTATTTAGTGATATTTTGACTTTTAACATTTTGCTGTGCAATCAGTAATTTTGATGGGAATTCGGAATCTTATTGCATAGCAAAAGGATATTTTTTGATTTGCGTTTAAATACTACCCATTTATGTGTGTACGTGTACGTAATGAATAAAACTGAAAAACTAAAACCGATTCAAATAATCTTGTTTTGAATTTGTTAAAAATTTTATTTTATCCACAATAAATCTTTCTTACGGACTGTATTTTGTTTTTTTTTTTAAGCTAAAATAAGCAAATTTCGCTTGCTTCTTTCTCTTCTTCGAGGGCCTGGTGGACTTGAGTATTTCATTTCAGTTTGATACCTCCACGCGTTCCTGAGAAAAAGGGTCTTGACAGATGGACAGGCGGACACCAAAGTCAAATCCCTAGTACCTACATGATCTTATGTTTCCACTCAAATTAAAAGGTGTACAACGTATCGAAATGCCTCTATGGCGTTTTTGGAATAAAAAAAATCGTATCTTTATATTTATATTGGTTGAATATCTCCCCCGCCCGGTCTGTAATTTTGTGTTACGATATTATTTATTTTCTTTAGGTATAAAATACTGTCTTTATGAAAAGCTATCATCTGTTGATAAATCTCGTTGGGGCCTGCTAGATAGACATACACAAGAACTTTTAGACAAGTTTTTATTTACTCCTACCCAAAAATGGCATAAAGCTTAGCTTAAAGGCCTTGAAGTCGTAACCAAAAATTAATGAAAAAAAATAGTGATACCGTAAACATGTCACAAATTGACATCTATTGATATTGCCTAGATAATTCTTGATTTCATGTTTTGTTTGTTGATTTTCCGTGATTGTTTACTAATCGACCGACTGCGTAAAGTAATGAACTAATATGCAACAAGAAAATGTGCAGCCATTGTGGGTGTGCACATACTTAGTTTTCTAAAAACCACAGTATGCGATTAAAACTAGGTTTTAAAAATAATATTCAGACATTTACCTACTGTTGACCAAACACAACTTGTATTTACATTTGTGACTGTATTAAGACTTTACCAGTTCTCAAGACACGGTTAACGGATTATTCGAATACTGGATTGGTCCACCTATAAAGGAAAACAATAAGTTATATTTTCATTGAGGAGGTACCAAGTATCTTTGATTTGCATTGAAAAAGTTGAGGCCCAGCCGTCGTTTTGTTGAAGATGAGAACAGTACGACATGAAACAGAGGATTAAATGATGATATTTTGAATGCCACGACCTTGTGTTACGATATCTTTGCATTAATCAATTGACTGTTGAAGTATGGCTTCACTAATATTAATTTATCAATTCCAGTCCTATTTTGGAAACAATAATGCTATTATCATAATCATGTGATTGAACATACATTCGTGCGTATTCTGAAAAAAAATTGTAATGTGTGTTTTGTACGGTTAAAACACATCAACAAAATGTTAAAGAGCAGGGGTTTCATGACATCGTTGTTATAGATAATATCACAATAAAATAATTGAATAATAAGTTGTTTGATTTTTACACGGTGCACCTATTGGGCGTTTTTCCATTAGCCGGCCCGGCAAAAATAGCAAAAATGTATGAAATGGTATGGCTCGCTTTTGCACTGCCAGCGCCGGCCCCGGCGCCGGTGCCATGCCGGCAAATGGAAAAGCACCCATTAGATACGTTACTTTTTATAAAGAGGATAGCAAACGAATAGGTACAGAATGCGTTACTTACGTCCTCATAATTATATTTTATTTTGTAAAGGTGTTTGCGCAGCACTGTTGCCTGCTGCTGCACCTGACCAGTAGTGATATGTCTCTTATCAACATTAAAATACAAATTACAACAACAAAATGTATTTATAGATTTCTTACATAAATAGCTATATTTAAAAGATATTTGTACGCGTTATTCACTCAAACCGCATGAAAATACATCCGTTCATGATCTTCGTTCATTACACGGATTGTTCTTGTGAGAGGTGTTTTGGCCAGTATGTTGGGCTGGCCACCGGACACAGCAAGCAGTGGCGCGTGCCAATTAACGCCACCACAACAGCTTCCTCAGCATCACTCCCGGGCTATATGCTTAGCAGTAGCTTTACCACATATGCACCAGTTAAATTCCGTGGGCATCCTGAGCTTGTCGTCAATATCTAGCGTGATGACCAAACAGATTTCACCAGAAGCGTTCGCTCCACTCATCCTCGGTCAAGATTTATGATGCACGTCCTCGATTATTCCACATTTCTCACAAAGCAGAACAGCTCATTTGTAAATAATATTAGTTTTTAAATCGGCATGACAGTGTGTGTCACTGTGGCACTGTCAAGTTTCGGATTCGCTTCGGATTCGCCTCGGAAACGCCTCGCTAACGCTTCGCTTAGTTTTACAAATACAAATACAAAAATACAAAATCTTTATTTCTGCATCAAAAAAGTTTACATAAGTTGTTGATTGGAGCCTCCTTTTAAGCAAGTAATGCCTGTATTAGGACACTCCGCTCTTCCATATCAATATACAATAAATAAGAAACTAAAATTTAGATTTAACAGCATGCTTGAGTAGGTATGAGAGTGTGAATGTGTGTTAGTCGAGGGTGAGTACATGTGTGTGTGTGTGTGTGTGTGTGTATGCGTGTATATGTGTGTTAGTGTGAGGGTGTGTGTATGTTTGTGAATGCGAGTGTATGTATGTGTGTTTCATTACGTGTGTTGTAATAATGCCTCTGTGTCTGCGTAATTTAGTGACTTTATCCAACTGGTTAGAACTTTTTTACATTCGTGTAATTGTTTATTGTGTATATATATCTTCTTATTAATTCTATTATAAAGTTGACAAGCTACTGTACTGTACTGAATGGCGGCAAATCTAGTTTTAGTTTGTGGAACCTGTGCTATGAGATCTTTTCTTCTTCTTGTTGTTATACTTGGATCATATGGTAGTTCTTTATGTTTTTTTAGAACGGCTTTTATAATGTATAACTTTCTCACAGAGAGGAGTCCACTGTCCTGATAGAGAATTTCGGTAGGGCAACACATTCTTTTGAAGTACATGATTTTTATTACGGCACGTTGTCCTCGTTCAACATGTATAAAACCAGATTTTGCCGCAGTTTTATGTTTGACGTCGTGCATACAAAGCCAGCCATTACTAATAGTTCGGCAACGCTTCGCATTCGCCTTCGCCACGCCTCGCTGAGTTGTAATATCGCCAACGCCTTCGGATCGCTATCGCTATCGCATCGCTTTCGCGTTTCTATGTGACTGGATTCAAACAATTCCCTATATTACAAATGAAAACGCTTCGCTTCGCTTTCGGCACGCCTCTCTGTTTGACAATAGCTTTAAAGTTTACATTGTGAGCTGTTATTTTCAATATTCAGACCCTGTTGCTCCTCACATACATAACCTCCGTCACGTCTTGCGGTCACTCGCGGGCTGCAAAGTAATCGTAGGCGCAGACGTTAATGCGTCTTCGTCCTTGTGGTATGGCAAAGTCCGGTCCACGGACTACGAACGGCGCTGCGCTGTAGAAGACTTCATTGCTGAAATGAATCTAACAATTCATAACACCCCCGATGCACCACCTACTTTTTGCAGCCCAATGGGCGAATCTTGTATTGACGTCACACTTTCTAGTGCCGACGTACAGCTGGATAGGTGGCGTGTCCTACCGGACGCGTCTTGTAGTGATCATCGCTTGATCGTGTACGAGTTTGTTCCGGTTTTTATTCAGGGTTCCTCACATGTCATTGGTAACTTTAGGTACAAAAGTAAAGGCGCTAATTGGGAATTCTTTAGATCACTTTTTGCGTGTCATGCCAAAGAGTTCACTCGCGATGGGCTGTCAGCTGAAGAAAGTGCTGAAATTATGTCAGACACCTTCACGTACTGTGCTGACATTGCCATTGGTCGCGGATCTATGACCAATATACGTAGATGTGACTGGTGGTGTGACTACCTAACCGAACAGCGTAAAACTTATCGACGGGCGCGTAAACATCTTAACAAGCTTAAAAAACGTCAAGTCACCGGAGACTTGCTAACAACTGCTTTAAATACATTTAGAGTTGCCAAGTCCCGTTACAGAGCATCGGTTGAAAAAGCTAAGGGTAATCTGTTGCGTAAAGTAGTTGATAAATTGGAAAAAGAAGGTCCGTGGTCTCCTTTATATCATGAGTTTAAAGCCAATCGATCAGTCGACCTCGCGTTTGTTCAGAACATTAAAGTAAATAATATACACACGACGGGTATCGAAGAAACAACTGAGGTTCTGTTAAATACTCTTATCCCGGATGATTCATCTGTTAATGACAATGACTACCACAAACAAATAAGAGCGTGGGCTGCAGTCGCACCTGAATCACCAGCGTCAGACCTTCCATCAACTGACGAATTCCTTAATGTTGTCAGGAGACTGCCCCTTAACAAGTCATCAGGTGAAGATAAAATTTCGAATCGTATGATAAAGGAAGCGTGTAAATCGGCGGGTGACGCGATATTAATTGTTTACAACCGGTGTATTTCCGAAGGCGTTTTTCCTCGTATATGGAGACACGGCTTTATACGTATAATACCTAAAAGCGGCGACAAACCACCTGATGACCCTAAGTCTTACCGGCCCATAACATTATTACCCTCTCTGGGTAAGCTCCTTGAGCGGCTTATTGTTCCGCGATTGTTACCGGACGGACCCAAATTCCATAAAAACCAATTTGGTTTTACTGTCGGGAAATCTACCGTAGACGCGGCACTCTCTGTTAGAAAAATAGTTAATACCTCCGAACACAAGTACGTACTTGGAATCTTTTTGGATATTTCTGGGGCTTTTGATAACGCGTGGTGGCCAATGCTTCTGCTTAAAATAAAAGGCCGTGGTTGCTATAATAATATATATAATCTCCTTTGCTCATACTTTTCAAATGGTTCTGCAAAACTTAAACTCGGACATAATTCCGTATCGAAACCTCTCACTATGGGCTGTCCTCAGGGTTCGGTTATCGGTCCCCATTTATGGAATCTAGGTTTTGATGATTTCCTCGCGATTCCACTTCCTAGTGGCTGTTCTTTAACTGGTTACGCGGATGACGGTCTCCTACTCATTCAGTCGAGTACTCGTGCTGGACTCGAGAATTTGGCTAACACATGCCTACGATTAATATCTCAGTGGGGCGATCGAAACCGTCTGACTTTTGCACCACATAAAACCTATCAGCTCCTTTTAAAAGGAGACCTTAAATCGTGGCCTAGTATTAAATTCAACAATGTTCCCGTTAAAAAGAAGCAATCGGTGTGCTATCTCGGTTTAGTCTTAGAGAGAAATTTTACATTCATAGATCATATAAAAACGGTTGGGGAAAAAGCTAAAAATAACTTTTATGCCTTAACGAGAATATCAAAATCTACTTGGGGTTTGTCGTTTTTAACTTTAAAAACTATTTACGGGGCCACTTACTTGGGCTGTATGTGCTACGGAGCACCTGTTTGGGCCGATAGGGCCACCATAGGGGCGGCACGGCGTAAATTGCTTCAGAGTCAGCGCTTGGCTTTGTTATTCTTAAGTAAAGCATACAGGACCGTCAGTACTGAAGCTTTACCGGTACTTGCTGGTGTTTTTCCAGTCGACCTTGAAGTGCAGCGACGTGCTGCAATGTACTATTCCGCACGGGAGACCACTGATGCTGATTTTTTACCGCAACGTGAACGTGCTAAAATATCTAGGTTATTCAAACCACAAAGTGACGTTTGGGAGGAACTTTTATCCGAATGGCAATGTAGGTGGGATAATTCCATCAAGGGGCGGCACCTCCACCAATTCTTTCCATCCGTTCGCGAGCGGTTGGCTAGGACGTGGCTGGAGGTGGATCACTGTGTTGCCCAATTTCTCACGGGACATGGTAACTTTAAAAGTAAATTATTTTTCTTCAAGCTTGTTCCCTCGCCTTTTTGTCAATGTTCAACACCAGATTGTGAATATGAACAATCAGCACATCATATTCTATGGGAGTGTATTCTTTGGCAGAACGAACGCAATATTATGTTGGATACTATACAGGCTACATCTGGAGTCGTTTACTATACGGACCTTGTGGAAACTCGAACAAACTTCCGTGCGTTCAAGCGTTTTTGCCATACCTATTATTGGAATCAAATATAACAGTTCACAATTTAGGACCCATTAATATTAGTCATTTTACCCGTGGTGCTAGGCAACTGGGCTTCTCCCAGTTGTAATGTCCCTTTGTGCCTATTGGCCTTGTTTGGTTCTGTCTCCTGCTTGCATGGAGGGAAGTGGGAACATATATTTTTTCCTACTCCTCCACTATTCTTTTCTGATTAATTTCGTTGCAGGATCCAAGACAGGTAAATTCATTCTCCGGGACACGTCGAGCTTAATTGTCTCGGCGCTTTTCTGGTGGTTGCCACTGTTGATTCTGGCTTTCAGGAGTTGCAGTGGTTGGGAATAGTGTGGTGGGTTTGTCCCAAAAAAAAAAAAAAAAATAAATAAAAGTATGGATGTATGGATGTTTGTTACTCTTTCACGCAAAAACCACCGAACGGATTTGGCTAAAATTTGGTACACAGATAGTTTATAACCTGGATTAACATATAGGATAGTTTTTATCCCGATTTTATGTTCCCGTGGGATAATTTTCGAGTTGTAGCGGGTGAAGCCGCTGGCAACAGCTAGTTAAGTAATAATAATAATTAGAACTCAACAGGGGGGATGTTGTAACATCACTAATTAGTGATGTTACAACAGTAACAGTTCAGAAACAAACGAAATAAGACATCTGAGGTGATAGAGAGACATTTTACGGATCTGGATTTCTTAACATCCTATTGTATTCTAACGCTTATAGATCTCTTGTCTGTCTGTCTTGTTTCTTTAACCATCGATTTAAAAGTTGTTCAAAAACAAAGAAAACATTATGGAATGTAATTATATTTGATTTTGTATTAACTTTGGTGGAGACACTCGCGTGCTCTGAGCGTTCTATCTGCCTATTTCTTTGATCTGAGTTCTAGATATTCTAATAGTTCTTAACGCTTTTAGATTTTATTAAATTTAAAGCACAGCAAATTAATAAAACAAATTCTGCCTGCAATTTTGGTAATGAATACAGACGTAATAGCTAAAACCACGCTTGTACCAATATCCCATAATTCAAAACCACGTCCAGCCCACTATTGTCCATTCAAATCAGTTGAGCTTTGCAGCTAATTAAGGGCAATTAGACACGACTAATAATTAGATGGGCGACCAATTCAGCATTTACGCATACAAGACAAGTTTCGGAATATAGGTTCCTAAGATCAAAGAATATTAAAATAGTTCAGATGCGGAACTCGTATCTCTACTATTATTGTACCTACGCGCCTTAGATCTGTAAATAATATCCGTGATAAATGCGAAAATAAAATAAGTTTATTTCGTATCAATTTTGCTTGCATGGCTTAATTATGTGAGGTTTAAACTGACTTTTATAAAAAAAATCTAAAGTGTGATACTGCTTCCGTGATAAGATAAGCGAAGTAGTAATGAAAATCATCTCAATTAATTTATACCATGAATGCCATCAGGTGGCCTACCGAGATGGCGCTAGAGTTTATGCACTGAATAGTTCCAAAAATATACTTTTTTGAGTGGTATAATCATCAAATGAGTCCTGTCTGTGAGGGACTACCAGACTCACACTGTTCCTTGGGTTGCCTATTGCATTCTAGCAAGTCCCGCTGCCCACTTTTCGTAAATGGGCGTTTTTCCATTAGACGGCACGGTAACGGCGCCGTGCCGGTGCCGGGGAAGCAAAAATTTATGAAAACATATGGCTCGTTTTTGCACTTACCGGCGCCGGCGCTGGCCCGGCGTTCATACATTTTTGCTTCCCCGCACCGACAATACGCCGGCGCCATAGCCGTCGCCGTTGCCGTGCCGTCGAATAGAAAAACGCCCATTCTGACTCCGTTGTTGCAAGACGATTGGCTTTTCTCTTTGTAAACATCGAGATTGCGTTAGAAGGAAATTCTACTTCTGTCTTTTTATTCAATGGCACCGATCATTACATGGGTTTATTGTCCCACCAATTTAACCCACAACATAGTTGATTGCTAATTCAAAGGAGAGATTCAAGCAAATAATTGAGGTGTCTGTGGTCAATTGAATTGTTCACACTATAACGTCTTGGTTTGTAATTCTGGTTTATGTAGCTTAGCTGGATGGTTTTGGTTAACACCAGATCAGTGATACAGGTGCCGTTAAATCTATGGTCAATTGAAGCATATATTATCCCATTTAGGATATGGGAAAATATTGATTGATTGTATCAAGTGAGGAGCTCTTAATTCTAACTTTTCATAAACTTTTGTACTAGCAAGTCAAATCTGAGGCCTTAGCACAAGACTTCCCTATTTTACATTACAGCTTATTTGAAGCATGTACGGCCTTTATTATCTGAAAATGAAAAAGCGCTTGTAATGGAACAAAGAATTTCTTCACCAAATCAACAGCCTTTGTACTAAATCTTCTCATGTTCACTTTAAGTTAAATGTGTTTGATAACTTTGACGAAGTTGTTGTTCAATTTGATAATTTATCTCTTCCTTCTCCAACAGTGAAGCGATGTACGTAGAACGCGCCCCTCATTGCCCCACTCCGGTGAAGCAAGAAGCCGAGTCTCGAGCCAGTAGCACGGAACCTCGGGACCGGGGCGAGAGAGGGGAGCGGGCGGCGCGGGGGGCGTTGCTACATACAGCTGATCCGAGAGACGCTGATGATGCAGACCCGGATATCATACCTAGTTTGTATGGTGAGTTATTTAGCTGACTGATTTCTGATATTTTGATTTGATTCAGTGATGGAGCCAATTTTCACTACAGAAATGATTTTGGCGGTAGGTAAAACGTTGACGTTGGCGTTGATGATACAACTTTTTCGTTCTCAAATGTATGTAGTTTGAGCTCTGCAGCTGCTTACTCCTGCTCAGCTTTCATCACGGTTTTACGGTGTGTTTTGAATAACTATTATGGTTTAGGTACAACTATCTTCGTACAAGTTTTTCTCTTATGAAAATCATAAAATATTATACGATAATTATGGATTCAGAATGTGGATTTATATTATTTTGTAAACTTAAACTCAATCAATTGGAGAAATCGACTTCCAGTCTAAGCAAATCCAGATACGTAATTGTATTAAGTAGACTGAAGCATTTAAGCAAACGTTTTCCTCCATGCAGAACGAAGGCCAGTATCAAACGGGTACATGAGCCTGCAGCGGCCGCCATCTTCGGGGAAGATAACCAAGATGAGCGGCGAAGATGTGCGCTCCGAGCCTGACGGGGGCGCCTATTACACAGACTATAGGAAAAAGGATTATAGGATACCTTTAACTAGTGTGAGTATTATTTAATACAGCTATATAAAACTTTCCCAAAAACTAGATTTTTTTCCAGTACAAGTATTTGTGAAGCTGGGCACTCACTTAGCAGCGTAGCACGTAACGTATCAGATACGGTATCAACCTGCAAGTGGGTACGGCTCGTCCGAGCACACTGCGAGCCGCCTTTGTGTTTGTATGACTCGCCGAGAGGCGGTATCACTGCGAACTTACAGCGAGCGGTTCGCAGCGGGCTCGTGCCTACGTACTCACTTGATACCGTATCTGATACGTTACGTGCTACGCTGCTAAGTGAGTACCCAGCTATACGTACAGGATCCGAACCTGAAATACGTATCGCAGCAGTCAATCGATACAGGATAAAATGGTCTCTATTAAGGTTGCTAATACAGGCTATGGTCTTATATTTGGCTATTAGTGTATGTTGTTTCAAATTTGTTTGCAAATATACCAACGAAACAGGATGAATTTTAGTATAGGGTAAACTATTTTTATTTAAAAAAAACATTCTTAGGTTCTGTCTTCTCTTCAAGTTTTTCCATGAACAGGATTTTCCTCCAACCAAGTTTCTAATACCTATCTTCTCTTCCAGTCTTATCATAGTTTAGGACGCGTGAACAAAGGCGTGAACGCGTGCAGCCCAAGCTCAGCCACAGGTGTGACGTCATCTCTCACGGCGCACCGACTGCGGCCCGAAGTCGTCACGACCTCGCATCGGGTGCAGGAGAGCTGTATATAGGTCGTCACGGAAGCGTCACGTACCCATCCTGTGTAAATAGCCTTTGTAATAAGTATTGACGTAAGGATGATGAATTGTGTAGAAGCGACATTTTGTGGTTAACGTCGTGGTCAATGCCTATTTTATCTCCTTTTATAGAGCCTCAATGAGGGCTAAGTTTTGTCAGCGTTTTGTATTTGCTGCATTCGCCAAACTTTGGAAATTGTTATAAATGTTCATTGATATTCATAAATAGACTTGAAGAACAGCGTTTTAAATATAGAAACTAAAATAACAATAAGTACTGTTTAGTACCTCATCCCTTTTGCCGTCGGAAAGCGGACACTACAACTCGCTTTGCGAGTTCAGTCATTGCAAGACCGAAAAATAGGCATAATTGCCGATGATTCAGACAATTTCGAAGAAGTCTCGCTTCTATACGATTTCATAATCCTAATGGTATTGACTGTGTTCCTTTATAGTCTAATGAAAACGAGATTTTTGTAAAAGATTTATGACTTTTAATTGTATGTTTGTATGTGATACGCTTGTTGGCCGTCGGTCGGTTTTAATGTAAATAGTAGATAGATAAGTAATGGCGGTCTGTACAGTGTTTGACCCTTTTCCTTCTCGTATTTAATTTGTGAATGTGAGTTTTAGAGCATTGAGTATTTTCTAGGAGACTAATTCTGATTTTCTAGTTTTGTACCCTATAGATAAAATAAACTGCTCAAAATAGCAAAGCACAACTTCAGTTTATGGCCACGTCTCTAGCAAAACTCAAAATAATTTGACACGCCTATGCATCTATTATGAAATGTAGGCAATCAAGTTAGCCATACTAAGGTGGTGCCTTGCTTTTTGAGCAGTATTTGTAGAGAAACTAATTAATTTACTTATCAACTAAAACCTTCCACTACTCTTCATTGTTGAAAATAAAATTTGAAGTTCATAGTTCCGGCAATTACTCTGAGTTTTTCATAAGTAAAATCCAAAGATTTGAAGAATTCTCAACAAATCCAAAACAAATAATCAGAAACTTAAATAGAAAACACATATTTGTTCAGCACTTTAGTATTGTAACAAGTCGTTGTAAACCTTTTAACACTCTTAACGATCTAAAAAACCAATAATCATGACATTTCTAAGAGTAACACAAAACTGACGTATTTGGGACAAAAAGTAACAGAAAAGTGACGTTTTTGGGACGTAAAAGTAACAAGTATTGTGACGGTTTGGGACGAAAAGTAACAAATAGGAATATTGAGAATAAACGTTTGTGAGCAAACTGGAGTGCGATTGGTTCTGAGAAACGGCCAGTTGGCCAGTTTGGTCTATCAATTGAAAATTGAGTCGGTGTGGGCTGTGAAAACAACGAATTTTGAAATAGTGGAGCCATTTCTGAGCGGATCATTTTAAAAGTGTGGCATAGGCAGAGTCAACAGTTTGGTTGCGAATTATAAACTTGATCAATTATACCGTTTTAGTAAAAAGAACATTGGCCATGGGTACCTAAGAAAAAAGTACAATAACTGCAAAACAGATTCCCTTAACAAATTTATTTTTTTCTCCATTCCTTTGTTTTGAAGGACCCATATTATCATCATGTGTTTCTAGTTTCTTCTGGATGAACTCGCCCCATGTAAGGCCTCATCTTTGCTTCTATTCTATGTGTAGATTGAGACTTAATAAGACCAAACTGATTTAAATTAAAAAAAACAGTAAATAAAGGATACAATTTTCCATAATTTCTCCTTATTGACAAAGTTCCACGCTCATCGCTCCGCTTCTTCACCCGCTGTCTTCCTAACCCCACAACACCGGCCACACGCAAAGTGTCGTAAAGTCGAACGACAACATTTATCCACAGTTAACGCACCGCCAGTTATTTAACTCTGTTAAGTCGTTGTAAATTGCTCACAACTACTCACAACTGGTATAACATTGTCAGAATTATGTGTTTGAAGCTCACGCTTGACAAGGTAATGAGTTGTGTTCGGGTGTGAGGTCTCATTGGTTTACTGGTACCATGTTGACATGTGATTTGAATGTGTTTCGATGGTACTTAGTGTTGGGTGGCTTTTCGTCGACAAGTTGTCAATGGAATATTCGATACTTTTAAGTTTGATCGACAACATAAAGTTAAAGTGGTTGATACCCGTTATTTACAACAATAACTGATACTTGAATAAATATTGTATTGTTGCAGTTTGAAGTTTGACGCGACGTTTCTGGAATTCATTGAAGCATGACCTCCCCATTATAATTTATGAGGTAGGTAGACTCAAGGTACATTTCTATAGTATTTACTATAAAAATGTGATACTGTAGCCATGAGATATGTATAACATTCATTATCAGCCTATACCTGCCGTTCTGACCGGCAGGACCGCGGCTAACTTTATTTTTGTAATTGTTCTTGTTTCATGGAGGTACAAAAAATTTCATAAGAAGTACATAAAAGTACATTTTTGGTAGATTATTTCATATTTAAAATATTTATATTTGCAACAATACGCCCGCCGTCTTGACCCACACCGTCTTTCAGGTACGTCCTAACACAAGCACGTGTTTCAGACATCACTTCTAAAGTCATTTTATTTATTTCTGAAGTCGAACAAAATTTAAATAACTTTCCGAAAACAAAAACAACTTTAACTAGGTTTTGGAAACCAAGTAAGTACTTGATATAAAAGAAAAACTTTAGTTTCAAAACTCATTTCAAATCTAAGAGAGATAGACAGTTTAATTGCCAGTTCTAGAAACTGTTTACTTTGTTTTGATGTATCGTTGTTTACTGTCTGGTGTAAAATAACAGTTTAATCAGAACTAGTGAGTGTATACTGTAAAATAAATTATTTTTGTAACCAAATATTTATATGTACTTTGTGTAATTGAGTTTGTCTGTTATGGTAGGGTTACACTGGGAGCTATGCGAACTAAAAATCATCTATTTCGTAAAAAAAAATAATTTGTTAAGTTCAAATTCATTTTGTGAAAATCTTTTGGATTATAAAAAATATTTAAAGTTGTTCATTGAGCATGGACACAAATAGTGTTTTTACCTTTATACTGAACCTTTAAAACTATACGCTTTAGGTATCCCTAGTAATTTCTAATCGAATTTTCAGTATGATTACTTCTTAATATCAACAAAACTGCTAAGTATTGCTTTTTTGCCAGTGTTTCACCAGGAACAGGGACGCCACTTATAATGCCTAAAACTTGTCATCTGTCAACCGGTCAGGCTATAAAATAGTGATCAACTTTAATGGCATTGTGAAAACCTTGGATCAGCAAAAATATGGTTCATTGAATGTTATAATTTAGATCACTATCAACATGATTAGAATAAATGTCATTTGGCCTAATTGGTACAGATGCTATTATTAGCATTATCATAGCTTCCAGTGTAGTCTCACCCTGATGTGTAATTTCATCTGCTCAAGATAATCAAGTGTAATTGCTAACGCTCGTGTTTGTAACTAAATTGTTAGCATTAAGTTCTGTAACATTTGCTTTTAACAATAATCTGTTAATTTTGTACCGTATGAGATGAAAATTTGTTATTTTTTTTTATTTTCTTGTCTGTGTGGCTGTTAAGAAAGTCGAAAAATTAAAACTATGCTGATTTAAAGCTACTAATAACTTAAAAGTGTAAAATATGTAACAAAAGCCTTCGAGATCTCTTTTGCAAATTGCTGACTGAACTAAGTACCTAAGCTCAAATATCTCACAGGATTTCACAGAATACGATAATTATCACTTTTAATGAGCGAGGTAATACAATTAAAATAATTTTTTATTCAAAATAGAAACGTGGTAATTTCTGAAGGTTTTTTACATTTAAGATTTTTACTTAGCAATGAATGGAACTTTCAACATTGCTGTATTTTTGACGAGTCACTCTGAAATAGCAAGCCACACTCAAATGCAACAAATTAATCTTGCATTTGATACAAACATGACATGTGACGTCACTTCTCATCGCGTCTGGGTCAAGCCAGGCGTGCACGAATGACGTCATAAAGCCATGCACCGTGCAGACGCCGCGTCGACGGCTGCAGATAATATTCCACTTTATTTTAACACAGCGAGCATAATTATGATACGTATAAATGCGCCGTTTCGCGAAGCTGTGCGCCGCAGTGGAGACGTAGGTTTATTTAAAATTAAACTTCGTGAACAAAATGTCAATCGGAATTACAGGCTTTTGAAAGAATCTTATTATAACCTCAAGGCTTGGGATGCTATAATAATAATTGTTGACTTCGGTAACAGGTATTGTGTTCGAATAAAAGCTACTCGGTGAAAATGAACTCAGCATGAGTAGATAGTAGTTATTAGAGTCGGGTCGTTGAGATGCCGTTTATAATTTGCTGATCAATACGATCTAAATGAGAGTTGAATATGTATAGATACGTTTCACAAGTATCGATGTTTCGAAATTTCGGAATTCACAAAGATTGTAGCACCCTCCCTAGCCTAAAATCGCCTTAGAAACTTGTATTACAGACGTTTGTATCTTTCAAAAGCATGTAACCGTTTAACATATTCCAAGGACTGCTATTTATTTATGTTTTAGGATAAAAACAAAACAGCCACACAACCAAAACCTATCTTCCACACTTCGAGACTAAGTTTTGAACTCCATTGCGTCTTCTAAATAATATCTTCCAAAATTTCTGTACATATCACGCAATGGACTCCACATAACCTCGTTCCTTGTACTGTTAGTACCCGCGTCCATTTTCAACCAATTTTGTAATTATGTAAAATTGTAAATAAAATAAAAATAAGTAACGAAATTATAAAATCTAGTCTAATTTAGTACTAACGGTGCTAAGTATTGTACATTTTTAATTAATTGATAACAACAAAAATAGGTTAATGTCAATTGCCGACCTCATACTAAGTATGGGACTTTAAATATTGTTAAAAACATTGATTCTTGTAAATGTTTCCAAATAAATACAATGTCAAGCATTTATCAATTATTTTGTTTTATTGCGCAAATTCTCTTCACATCTATAACAATGACTAGGTACCAAACCTAGACTGTCTTTCAGCCTTGTTACAGTGTTTTTAATTTTAATAGACAATGGAATATTTTTCAGAAGTCATAATTCCTTATAGTAGGCATACACCATCCTGCCTATCGATACGATAGATTTGACGCTTGCAATTGTTTCAAATCGGCAGTTCGTCCATATACACCATACACCATCCTGCCTATCGATACGATAGATTTGTCACAACTTCAAATCTGCACCAGTGATGCCAACTCAGCAACTAGATCTGGCTATTATTCGGTGACGACAGCTACAATTTCTAGCACCTTTTCATTTCATCATGAGACTATCGAATTAGATTAAAAAAAGTGGTGCAAGCGATTTTCGACCTTATCGACATTAAAAATTTAGTTTGTTTTTCTCACATTCTTATTCGTTAACATTGCTCCTTCATTAAAATCCGGTGTTTGCATCATTGTCAATAAGGTCGAAAATCGCTTGAAGGTCGGAAAATACTTGCTTAAGGCGCATAGTACACTCAATGACCTTGAGCATCCAGGCGGAGCTAAACGCAGACTTTTATATCTGCACCGCACATATTAATATGTCCCGAGCGTACCCCGATACCTCAAAATGATATCATATACTATGCAGCGAGGCAGGAACAGCTGCCGCGGACCGCCTTCGCCCGGTTTTTATATGTGGAAATCTCAATTTTTAACATATTCTTTGTAAAATATTGACTGATTTACATGAGCGTTACTCACTTTGTAGTAAATTTTAACACCGATTGATGTATTCAAAAATATTTTAAATAAACGAAGCCGTTTAGAAGGAGTGAGAATTTATTTGAACAAAATAGCGTGTTGTTAAATATTTTTTTACAGTTCAACTATTTGTCATAAGAAAATAAAATTTACTCACATTGTTGTACATGAATATACATTCAACATATATTTTTTTTCAATCTTTACACCCAGCCGTTAATCAGGAGTATGCTTTAGAATGTAACGGTTTTTACGGCTTAAAAGGCACGAAGGCCCTTAAGGATAGCAAGTTAAAAAAAGTGGTGCAAGCGATTTTCGACCTTCTCGACATTAAAAATTTAGTTTGTTTTTCTCACATTCTCATTCGTTAACATTGCTTCTTCATTAAAATCCGGTGTTTGCATCGTTGTCAATAAGGTCGAAAATCGCTTGAAGGTCGGAAAACATTTGCTTAAGGATTGCAAGTTAAAAAAAGTGGTGCAAGCGATTTTCGACCTTATCGACATTTAAAATTTAGTTTGTTTTTCTCACATTCTCATTCGTTAACGTTGCTCCTTCATTAAAATCAGGTGTTTGCATAAATGTCAATAAGGTCGAAAATAGCATGAACCTTTTTTTAACTTGCTTTCGTGGTCCCTTGACACCTCTCAAGTTTTCAATCGTATTTTGGTTTAAAATAAAATGAATAACTCTTTTTTTTACGAGTGTACATGCGATCCATGTGCGAAAAGCCTCAGTTTTCCTGGTAAGGCCACGTTCACATGGCGATTACTTTCCCGTATACTGTATACAAGATTTTATCGAATAGAGCAGTAATAACAGTTCACAAATGAAAACTTAAAAATAGTTTAAACGGCGTTCATACGGGAAAATCCCGTGTTTGAGAAATATAATATTTTACCGTGTACCGTGCAAAGTTGTCCTAAAACTGGTCAACTCTATTCGATAAAATCTCGTGTACGGTATACGGGAAAATAATCGCCGTGTGAACGTGGCCTAACCGTCCCTGTAGAAAAGTAGCTAAAAAGTTTAGCCTCAAGTTACACTTTTTAGCTTTTTTTCTAGCACCTTTATAAAATTAGCTAACTATCTATGAAGTTGCTAAGATGGCATCACTGCTGCCGATTTGACGTTGTGTCAAAAACGATTTGATGACCTATCAAAATTGGCATGTCATGCCATCAAATTGGCATTCCACCCCCATACACGTTAAATTCTATTTGAGCAAATTGGCAGTTTTATGCCGAATTGACAAATAGGCAGTATGGTGTATGGCTACCATTAGCCTCGTCCAAACACCTATGATACCTACAAATGATTACAACATAAATATTGAGGAAGAAGTTGTTAGTCATAAACAATAATAGGTCACTAAAAGGCATAAATATAACAAGCAAATATACCAATTAATGTGCTCAATTCTAGATAGTCAAACGGGTGAATATACGCAGGGGTGAGTCGGGGCTTTTTCAGAAATATAAGCGAGAAACCAAAAAATGGTACCTTTAACTCCCCCTCCCCTTACCCCCTCCCCCATAGCTCAAGCTCTAGGGGCGGGAACTTTTGATATGTTCACCTCCACTTGTCAAAACAAAGTTACGAAGTCAAAAATTGTGTTTCAATAACCGTCTTTATCTGTTCGTTGACTACACTACTCACATTTAACCTCCTTCTTCAATAAAAATTCATGGAAATGCGAGTGATTCCCGTGATTTCATTTTACTACATCAGGCATTGCTCGTCTCGCCCATAAAATAGGTAGTCTGGAGAATTGCTCAATAAGCCGGATGCATCGGTTTTACTGCTGCACGGGTCGCAATGAGAAACGGAACGGGGCGTGGAAGTGACTGTATCAACTGTGGAGGTTTTTGTTAAAGCTTTTAGAATCAAGTGCAAGAGTAAGGCGATTTATTTTTCTTCGGTTTGTTTTTTAAGAATTTTTAGTAGATAGATCTTCTCCGCTATTCCTATACCAGCCCTAAAACCCAGATTCAATAGTGGCTACTACCAGAAAACCGTTGAGTCAATGAAGCTTGGCTCACAGAACTGCCTTAATAAGGTACCACACAGCTCTGCAAAAGAGTAAGTTTAAGACCATGATGAGTACGCGAGATTCACAGTTCCTCCCGCTCCACCCAAGAGGTCTTATGATAATCAGGATCGGACTTAACGAAAAAAGAGCTATATTGGTAGATTTGGGAGTAAAAGAGTGAAACCACCATGTCCCTTACCTCCTGCATAAGCCATCAATAATCAGCAACCATCACGCGTGCCCCAGGTGAATAAATATTATTTTTAATTCTTATACCAACGCCTCGATTGTTGTGAGTGAAGATTAAAATCGTATGTCGGAAACAGTTCCAGTAGAGCACGATTTTTTATTTATTTATTTATTTATTTATTTATTTAAGGAGAACCAACAGCTATAACAAATGAATAACGGTGGTAACATGCAACACAGAGCCAATAACAGGTTCCCACGGATAGAAATAGGAAAAGTATTAGAAAACTTAGGATCTAACAAGCACGTAAAATATAAAGATAAATTTAACTAAAGTGAATGAAGATTATGGCCCTTTGAAAAAGCTCGCATTCAACTGACTACGTACAGAGTGGGATTTAGTAATAAACGGGTCCAGGGAGAACTCTTTACAAATAATATTAAAGTCCTTGCTCGCTCGCACCATATATGAGTTTTGCCTATAATTAGAGTGAGAAAAGGGAACAGATATAGGTGGATTAAATCTAACTGACCTCTGAGGTACATTAAAATACAGTTTATTCAGAAGATCGGGACAGTCAATGTCGTTAGAGAGAAATTTTTAAAAGAAACGTGCAGTCTGCTAGTCGACGACGATTTATGAGTGGCTGTAAATGAAATTTCCTACAAAGGTTTATGTAATTTTCAGAATGGTATGGTATACGTAGCCGAAAACATAGGAAACGTATAAATCTTTTTTGTACATTCTCAATCCGATCGATATATTTATGGTAACACGGGTTCCAAATTTGTGATGCATATTCGAGATGACTTCTAACAAAGGAGCAATAGAGAATCTTTAGAGTTTTGGCCTTCTTAAAGCATCCCGCGAGTCTCATGACGAATCCCAGCGATCTTGAAGCTTTAGCCACTATTTGCTCAATATGTACGTTAAACAACAGTTTAGAGTCGTGAAAGACACCCAGATCACGTACACCGTCACACCTCTGTAATAATTGTCCTTTAAGTTTATAGGTTGTTGGGAGAGGTAATCGTTTCCTGGTAAATGATATAACTGAACATTTTGTAGGGTTCAAATCCAGTTTATTAAGAGAGCAATAATCGTCTAATCGCGCCAAGTCAGACTGCAGAGCATTCATGTCGTCATCTGACGATATTGCAGAAAATATCTTCATGTCATCAGCAAAACAAAGCAAATTTGAACTATGGAAACACGAGTCGATGTCGCTTACATAAATAATAAAAAGCAAAGGACCCATCAAGGAGCCTTGGGGAACACCACTAGGGACTGAAACCCAGCTCGACATATAATTACTGATAACCACGGCCTGGGATCTGTTCTCAAGGTAAGAAGCAAACCAGCGTAGCAGATCACCTCTGATGCCATTTAATTGAAAATGATTTATGGATGTATAAAAATACGCTTTATGTAGACCTATGATTGTCAAAAGTGTCCCAAAAAAAAAAATGGATTTTGCTTGATATCATTTGTTTATCCAATTGAGCCAAATGGAGGGTTATCCCTAGATTATAATTTTGTAAAATAATAAGGCCAGGCCAACCCCAAAATAAACAAATTAAAAGCGGTACATAACGAACCTTAGAGCGATAGGTGTAAGGTTCGTTATGTTTAACTAATCATGATGGTTTGTTTTATGGAAATAATAATATGCCTAGTCTTCTACGTCCAATGTTGCACAACCCATATACCGAATGCATTGTAGAATGAGAAAGTCATTATTTGGTCCTGGATTGCATCAAATCATTTGATTTTGCAACTGGCAGCTCAATTACCTACGGAAATCGTAAGAAATTACGTATTTTAGGGACATGAAAACTTTGATGAAGCCAACTCCAGAACAATATCAGTAGATACCTACTAACTTATCTCTGTTTACAGGCATCATAATAATATATATGAGTCATAAAACTTAAAGACCGGAAACGGTAACGTTTCAATTTGATATGAATAAATTCATAAAATGTGATTACAGCGACAATACTTTTATAGGTCCATTTAAATTTTGTCCGTAAGGAATAAGAGCAAAAATGCAGTGGTATTTAATTTCGTAAATTGAAATAAAATTTTGTCGATGTCTGACAATACAGGGTTGGCATGTTTGAAAAATTTCTGTGTGACACAGACAGTATAATACATGGGATTCCGGTATGACATTCTTATAAAATAATAACCGAACTTCATACGGGCAACGCCTCTGGTGTAAGCTAGTTCTAAATAATATCCTGGCTACTTACACACAACAAATAAGTTTGTGATAACTAACATAATTTTTTTTTGAACTTCGTCCAGAAAAAAATTAAATATTAATTATGTGCTTTCTTTAAATAGGAACAACCTGGTTGAAATTAAAAAAAAATCTACCAAAACAAAAATTTATGATTTTTCAAAGTGATCGCACTCTTTTTGGTGTGTGTATATGACATGTAGTACAAATGAACCATTGTTGGACCTATCACAATATGATGGTGTGGCTTGTTAACAGTTGTGTTAATTTTTTTGTTTGTCTAATTATGGATTTGCTCCTGCCTCTAGTCTAAGTAACAGAAACAAAGAGTATGATAAAGCCAGCTTACAAAGAAGATACTCATTTACTGTAACTTTGAAGAGGTTCGGGTTGTATGTGTTTGGTTGTTAACATAGACGCACGTACTGAGTTCCAGTATTTATTGTATACGCGATCAAAATATAATTATGATACGCACCTTTTCATTCATAAAAAAAAAAATAACCAGTCTTGACAACCCTGCCTTGAACTACCTATAAAGAGACACATTTTTATAGTACCCCCTACAGTCAACAATAACTGGGCGATTTATGATAAAACAAACTTACTAACATGGCCATAGGAAACATTTTACAGCATCGTTAAAAGTGATAATGTGAGTATTTTTTATTTAGTAACTCAAATTGTCAAAACAAACAAATTCTGGGTGAATTATTAAAATATTGTTTAGATAGTCAAAGAGATGATGTTGGAAAAAATAGATAGTGTATCATCGGAAAAAATAAAACAAATAAAAATAGATTTAGAAACAGTTTCAATAAAAATAGTTTATAAATTATTTTTATTGTGTAAAACTATTAATAATGATTCGATTTGATAACATATTTATTCTTTTGCGGCACAGAGGCAGAGGTTCGATCTGATCAAGTCACTCAAGCAATCGCGAACAATTTGTATGCGCGTATTTCTTAGTACAGTGAAATGTTTGCGCACAAATGTGTGCGAACAAAAAATAAGCACAGTTTTGCTGGTAGATACAGGCACAACGTGATACCTACCATCTTAGTACGCGCTTTGCTGAAGTGCTGTAAAATTTTCGCGAACCAATATCTCGCGGACTCTGGACGGGGACCCATGGGGCCGCCCCTACAAGTGGGTGCGAGAAAAGCTCCGCCCCTGGGCTCCCCCGTTGGCGCAAAGTCTCCGGCCTCAGTTCGTGGAGGACGTGGTGAGCGCCCTGTTCCCTTCGAGAGGGGAGGAGTATGCTCCCCCGCCCATGGCTCCGTCTCCGACGGAATCTGAGGAGGAAGCTGACGCAAACGCGGACCGCGTTAGCGACGACGACGTCTACGACGCTCCAGAGGTGACCGAGGTAGACCTGAGAGTGGCGGTACAACGGCTCAAAGCCAAAAATGCCGCCCCAGGACCCGACGGCCTGCCAGGAAAAGCCTGGGTCCTGGCCTTCGGGACTCTAAGGCCTCGACTAGGGGGGCTCTTAAGCGCGTGCCTGGAGAGGGGCCGGTTCCCGCTTCGTTGGAAGACGGGGAAACTGGTCCTGATCCAGAAGTCCGGGCGCCCTGCGGACTCTCCGTCCGCATTCCGGCCCATCGTGCTGCTCGACGAGGTGGGCAAGCTCTTTGAGAGAGTAATTGCAGACCGCCTCGCCGGGCACCTGAATCGGGTGGGTCCGAACCTGTCGGAGAGCCAGTTCGGCTTCCGCAGGGGGCGCTCGACGGTGGACGCAATCATGCGCGTGAGAGCCCTCACGACGGGGGATGCGGTGGCCCGAGGCAGGGTCGTCTTGGCGGTGTCTCTGGACATCACCAATGCCTTCAACACCCTGCCCTGGAGTTGCATCAGGGAGGCACTCCGGTATCACCGGGTGCCGCCCTACCTCCGCCGAATAGTCGAGGATTACCTGACGGACAGAGCCGTCATCTACCCCGGTCACCGGGGAGAGTGGAACCGGCGAGAGATGTCGTGCGGTGTTCCACAGGGTTCGGTCCTGGGACCGCCCTTGTGGAACATCGGATACGACTGGGTGCTGCGCAGCGACCTCCCTGACGGCGTCAGCGTAATTTGTTACGCTGACGACACGCTCGTCCTTGCACAGGGAGAGTCGCACCAGGCGGCGGCCGACGTGGCGACGGAAGCGGTCGCGACAGTTGTCGACAGGATCCGGCGGTTGGGACTCGAGGTGGCGCTGCACAAGACGGAGGCCATGTGTTTTCATGGCCGCCGTAACGCGCCACCGTCGAGTTACAGCATTACGGTGGAAGGAGTTCCAATCGGCGTACAGGGGACGATGAAGTACCTGGGACTCGTCCTCGATAGCCGGTGGAACTTCAGGGAGCATTTCCTGAGTTTGGCCCCAAGGCTGAACCGTGCAGCGGCCGCCCTCAGGCGACTGCTGCCCAATCTCAGCGGGCCAAACGCTTCCTGCCGTAGGCTGTACGCTGGCGTCGTGCGGTCCATGGCCCTCTACGGGGCCCCTGTGTGGGCCCTGAGCATCCGGACGCGACCACAGAAGCTGGTCGCATGCCAGAGGGTCATGGCTATCCGAATGATCCGGGGATACCGCACGATTGCCGGCGAATCGGCCAACCTGCTTGCCGGATTGCTGCCTTGGGATCTGGAGGCGACTGCCCTCCAGCGCGTCTATGAGTGGCGCGTGGAGGCGCAGCGCCGGGGCGTGACCCCGCTGCCTCGCGAAGTCGAGGCGCGGCGCGAAGACCTCCGGCGCGATCTCAGGGCAGTATGGAAGGAACGACTGACCGACGGCCGGGCACGCCGCAATTGCGGCGGTAAGACCCCTCTTTGAGGAGTGGTTGGAGAGAAGTCATGGCGTCCTTACCTTCCGCCTGACGCAGGTCCTCACCGGGCACGGGTGCTTCGGGAGGTACCTGTGTCTAATGCGGAAGGAGGAAACGTCTGGGTGTCATCACTGCGAAGATCGCCCGGAGGACACGGTGGAGCATACGGTGCAGGACTGTCCAGCTTGGGCGGTGCACCGACGTGTCCTCACGGCTGCGATAGGCGGAGACCTCTCGCGCCCGGCATTGGTTTCGGCCATGCTGCGGGGCGAGACGGAGTGGGAAGCGGTCGCCTCCTTCTGCGAAGCAGTAATGCTCGCGAAGGAGGAGGCGCGCCGCGAGCGAGAGAGGACAGAGTCCTCCCTCCGCCCCAACCGCGGTGAAGGACGCCCACGGCGACGGACGTCGCGCGACGATCTCCGGCCACCGTAGGCGCGGGCATGCGGGCAGCGAGTAAAGGGCAACTCGCTGCCCGACCAAGGACCATGCCCGGGTCGACGGCGCGTTGTGTCCCACGCGCGCCTCAAAGAGCGTCAGCATAATGACGGGGCCCCCCTCTCAGAGGGCCAAAGCCTGCCGGGGTCGCGGGATTATTCCCTTACCGTAACCCCGGAACGTAACAGGCTATGAAGGACACCGTGGATTTTAGCCAGTAGAAGTCTGACAGTCCCTCCCGCCCTGCCCGGGGTTGGAGGACTCATTTGATGATTTTACCACGCTAAAAAAAAAAAAAAAAAAAAATGCTTTTTGGTAGAATCGTACCATTAGAGCAGAACCAGCTATGACCCCCAGTATATGTTTTTTTTTTTGCAAAGTCTGGATCTTGAGATGAATAAAACCCATGATTTAAAAAAACCCAGCACAAAGACTGCAGTATAACAAGTTATGTTAGAGACATTTAAAAAATAAAATGCGGTTTTGTAGCTCCGCAGTCAGTACGTACGATTCACATTGATAATTTCCATACTATCTCTTAAACTACAAAATAGTAAATGACTGTAGGAAGTCGTGAATTTAATATTGTTGATGTTAACATGCTCTCTAACTAACTGTCATCAACGCTGTTCTTAATTAATAAAAGCTTTTAATTTAATGGGGTTAGCGGCAATGGTTCATGGTCTCACACCATGGGTTCTCATGGCGTGGGTGTCGAACAAATTATTTGGATGGGCTGTTCATCATAGAGGTTTCTAGGCCAGATTTAAATACCGATGGCATAAAACTGAATGGTCAAGCAGTCAAATTAATAATAACTGCTGATGTAACACTCCGAAACAAAACGCAAGAACATTTTTGAAATGACTACTTCTCGCAGTAGTTGACTGTTCTCTATTCGGTGTCGGTCCGCAGCATGGCCTCGACCAATGCCGGGCGTGAGAGGTTGCCTCCTGTCTCCTGTGTGTTTTGCCCAAGCGGGCAGATCTGCAGGGATAATGTGTTAACTTGATAGTCACTGACCAGCAGTTATCAACCTGAACTTGGATGGCTTGACACCTTTTATGAGGCTAAGCTGAGGAGTGGAGTGCCTTATGAGCGTTAGAATAGTACATATAAGGGAAAATTTACATTTATCAGTTTTTTTATCGTATTGAAATTGCAAAAGCCAATTCGAAATTTACCTTTTGACAGCTATTCGATGGTCATCACACAAACATCTTGCGGTCCTTGCAGTGGTGACACTGGTGGTCTTTCTTTCTAATCAGACCCAAAATAAACTGGCAGTTGAGCCCCAAAAATAACTAAATAGGTTGATACTTAAGTGCAGTGATTTTATCAAAAAAGGAAATGTTAAAAACACACGGTCGCTTAATTACAGAATCGCTTGTCGCTTAACTATTAATAATCCCCCATTCCGTATTAATTAATTGCTCACCTTACTATTTCATTATAATTATGTCAGTCCATTACAGACTTTGTGAATTTTCATTACGAATAACAAATTACCCATTGTGGGTTGATTTGATTTTCACACATCAATGAAAGTGAAAATATGAGCGATTTAATTTTATTTTTGAAGCTCGCTTACAGTTATATAATAGAATCAAAATTAAATAAAACATGTTCCTTAAACCGTTTCAGTAAAGAAGGCAAAATAGAAACGGGTTTAAAAAAATGTGAACGATTCTTTAATCTTTCATTGTGCAGTTATCATAACAAATAAGTACGAAGATTATTGTGACTTTTTGTGTGCCAAGTTTTATGCAGCCAGTACAGGGACTGAATTCTTTTTACTATTAATTTTTGTTTAATGACCTACCACGAAGAACCCTATCATTTTATTTATTTTTATTTCTAACGTAAAACAGGATATTTAATTTACCATGTCCATTCGTTCTTTGTTTTTAGTTTCCTTTTCAGTTTATCCGTGGTCTTGGCGCTTAACAGTCCGGGATAGTGTATGAATTTAGATGACACATAACTTAATCAGAAACGAATTAAAATCCTCTCGCCTTAATCAAACCAATCAGGACCCATTCAAAATTCCAAAGAAACAAAAAAGGTACATTATAGGCCAAGCATCACACGGTACGTTCACAGCTCATTCCCTCAATTACCAGATTATGAAACATGCGTGAAGTGAAATTAAAGTCGCATGATCAAAGGTAAATTAGTGTTGTGGGCCTGATCAATATGTGTTTATCAATGTGGGAACGTTTACTTGAGATGCTATGTACGTAATCTCTGGGTTAATGTTGACTTTTTTGAGTAGTGAAGGCCATGAAAGAAGCGTTTTACAAAGCGGCTTTAAAGAAAAACCTGCCGGGACAGTTTAGACAATTAGTTGCCGTGACTCTGAACGAGAATTAAAGGCACACGGTGGATTTTATTCGGTACGATTCTGAAGAATAATAAATAAATAATAATTCCTTACCAATTTATGTAGGAGGACTCATTATTTTGCAAAAACAATGAAATGCTTGAATTAGCTTTTACCCACAAATAAGGTGGAATTTTTGAATTTTAGTACTATAGCAGATCTTGATTACCACGTAACAGCGCGTAAATATTGGGCTCTCGTGCTTTGCTTGAAAAACAAGAGGTCGGTGATGTTGAGGTTCTACGCAATCCCGCATTGAGTACCTACCGTGAAAACGCACACGGAACGCATCAACGAGCACCTGTTATGCAATAGCTAAGCGAGTCAGCGTTTCCGTCCGCTGTCGCATCAGTCGCTTTAATGGCCCCAATATACAAGCGCCAAAGTAATTTATAGTAAAGATAAATCGCTCAATAAACTAAAACTCTGTCCTATTAATTATTTTCATTTTAACTTCAGAGTGATGTATGGACATTTTTTATTTGAAGTTATAAATTGGGTCTCGATTTATTTGGATAAAAGATATTGGGGTACTGTTTTAAAACAAAACCTCAAATAGTTACGATTTTAAGTAAGATAGGGATGTGTGATTGTAAAACGATACGATTGAGTTGATAGGAGCCAACAAGACAGGTAAATTCATTCTCAGGGACACGTCGAGACTTCATTGTCTCGGCGCTTTTCTGGTGGTTGCCACTGTTGATTCTGGCTTTCAGAAGTTGCAGTGGTTGGGAATAGTGTGGTGGGTTTGTCCCAAAAAATAAAAATAAAAAAAGGAGCCAACAAGATTTTAGAAGAATACTACACTACGCATAGTGAAATCAGTTTGATAAAAATCTAATTCACTGATGAATACTGATGAATTGTAACGTACTGTGTAAACCTTCGAGTCTAGAAGCATGAAGCACTGCCCGTTAATTTTAATGCTAATTATGCTGTTGAATGATGAAGTTGGCTGAATAACTATTGGATATATTATTATTATGGATTTAAATTGGAGATCCATGCCATTTATGATACGAGTATCAGCTTGATTATCTCAAAATTTAACAAACCCTCCTCTAAAAACTAACTAAACTAATCACAAAACACTTCTACTTAGCAGCCAAGCAAATAATCACCAATCGATTCTTGAGAACCGCTTCAATCCAGTCCGAAGCGGTTCGAACCAGTTCAAACCGGTTGAAACAAGACGGCTAAGCTAAGACAAAGAGCGCACTTCGACTGCACAAATGAACGCTTCCCGGTTCCTGGTATGCATACTTCTAATGTTAAACGGATGTTTGAATATTATTTTTGAAGATTTAGTTGGTATACTGAATTATAATTATGTTCGTTAAGTTTATGTTTTACTGGTGTTTGAATCAAATCTAGTTCAAGCTTCAGGCTTTGTAATTTGACTTTTAAACTAGTGCTAGTAATACCTAGTCGCTTTAAAGGTTATCATACTATTAGCTTTTGCCTGCAGCTTTGCTTGGCACTCGCCCTTTCCCTGTACAAGCTTTAACAACAGACAAACATTGATAAATAAACCTAGGTTACAAAAAAAACTTCGTATTCTTAGTAAATCTGCCCAGAAACTGACTACAAAATTTTGTTTATAACCTTCTAATCTTATTGAATATCTGATTTAAACCTCGATGCAAAACACGACCTGAAACTTTAAAGAACATAGTCTTTCAACAAAAGTTACTTCAACTACCATCCCAATATAAGATTTCACTAATCAAAAACAAGATTGGATCGAGAGCTAAGATCAGGCACGTGCCCAAAAGGACCAACTTTGAAAACTCCTTTGTTAACAGATTCCGTTGCCTAGCAACTATAAAGATCCCTAGTGATAAATTAACATTTTGATCGGCCCATCCCGGATTATAGAAGTAATTTACGTAAGCAGTGTGCCAGTATCCTATCAATTTCATAGAAAATTTAGAACAGTTGCAGATGGGCGACTGTTTCATGACAGTAACAACGCGAAGCAGCAGTTTGTACTTACATAATCGGCTTATATTGTTGCCAGCACTGTGCCACTACGTAAGTAAATTGATACAGATATATTTCGGTGTTCTGAGAACTTTTGAATCATTTGAGTGCACAAGGACACCTATATTACACTTAAGTATACTTTCTTTCAATGTTTAATGATCTCACTTACTTTACTTTCAATTTGCATAAATGAAGCTAACGTTTGTGAAATAGTTTAATACAATCGCCAAAATTCCTCGATAATTAAAAAAAAATATAGGTATATCAATGATCTCAAGATGTTGACTGGTACCGATCACAAAAGCAACTTGGGAATGATCATGTTTATAAAAATAGACTGTTACTATGTTCCGCGGTTAATGTGAGTTGATTTAATTAATTTGTTCTTGCACCATACATTTGTAAAATCGTTTATAATTGTGGTCTAAGGGAAGTCTGTGTCCTACAGATTTTTGGACTAAACTTTAGTACTTATGTCATGCAATCGTCAGTCTGTGGCCACCCTTACAGAGCTCCATCAAAATTAGGGGCTCCTTTCTGTTTATGATAAGGTACAGCTGTTGGTTACTCCTGAAGTCATAAAGTCTTAGGCTTCTCTGTTTTATGGACCCCTGATCTGAATAGGGGATCGCATTTTATAGTTTCTGCCTTGAGATTCTTTGCTGGGTCAATATTGGAAGTAATTTTGTAGTGAAAAAAAGGACCACCTAGGTCCTTTTTTCACTCGCTTGTTTTAAATTGGAAAATTAATTTGGATTTGGACAGCATTTTTCAAGGTTTATTTATTTAGGCAAAGGAAGTGTCTGAAACTATTTTGGAATACCTGAAATATCTAGACTAGTTAAAAATTACAAAGAAGCCACGGTTTGCACAGTGGCTAAGCAATTGATTGCTGCGTTTGCGAAAGGTGGGAAGAGGGAAAAGAGGCCTTTGCAATGGAGTGTTAGTTGAGATTTGTGTTCAGAGGCCTTATCACGAGCTTTTTAACGCGATTCAATTTAGTCTGTAAGAAAGAGACAGGGCTATACAAGTCGTCTAGCGCCTTCTCTTTCCCACAGACTAAACTGGATCGCGTTATGAGTTCATGGTAGGCCACCAGCTGATTAATAAAATTTGTTTTAAAACTATCTTAATGACACATACATTATGTTATACTAGTTTTGTCATCAAAACTTTTGAGAAAGAACATTATCAATTATTTATTCTTTAATTTTGTCAAATGCGACTTTGAATTTGGAACAGTTTCCACCTGGCCTAAATTAAATGTTAAACAAACATCATAAACTATAATAAGATACATTAAAACGGAAGCATAATAACTTTAAAGTTGATACTCAAATCTCAACCTTATGTTCAACTAGCTGTGCCCGCGACTTTGTCCGCGTGGATGTCGGAATTTAAAAATGTTTTCTTAGTGCGAAGCGCTTAATTTTCGCCTTGTTTTTTATAAATGATAATCGTTTTCATATAAACCCTATTATTATTAGAATTTATTTAGATTTTTCAAGTATATTTGAGCTGTTTGTGATAAACGCCCTCTGTTGTTCAAAGCCCACCTAGCAGCGTTCAATGCACCCATTGCGTCCCCCTCCATCCCGCTCCATCCCGCTCCATCCCACTCCATCCCACTACATCCCACTCCATACCATTCCATCCCACTCCATCCCACTTCACCCCACTCCATCCCACTTTATCCCACTACACCCCACTCCATACCACTCCATCCACTCCATCCCACTCCATCCCACTCCATCCACTCCATCCCACTCCATCCTACTTTATCCCAGTACATCCCACTCCATACTACTCCATCCCACTTTATCCCACTACATCCCACTCCATACCACACCATCCCACTCCATCCCACTCCATCCCACTTTATCCCACTACATCCCACTCCATACCACTCCATCCCACTCCATCCCACTCCATCCCACTCCATCCCACTCGACCCCAGTCCATCCCACTCCATCCCGCTCCATCTCGCTCTATCTCGCTCCATCCCGCTACATCGCACTACATCCCACTCCATTCCAATCCATCCCACTCCATCCCTCGCCATGCCGCTCCATCCCGCTCCATCCCACTACATCCCAATCCATGCCACTCCATCCCGCTCCATCCCGCTCCATCCCGCTCCATCCCACTACATCCCACTCCATCCCACTTCATACCACTCCATCCCACTTTACCCCACTACATCCCACTCAATACCACTCCATCCCACTCTGTCCCGCTCCATCCCACTTTATCCCACTCCATCCCAATTTATCCCACAACATCCCACTCCAAACCACTCCACTACAGTGCACACCATTATATTTGAATTATGTAGTTTTCCTATTCCAAGCTAGATCGCGCTACTGAACTGCGCGTTCGGTGTAAACTGACCGTAATTTTACTTCTGGTACACTTTGAATTCAAATATCTTTTGATAGACTGATCCGATTTCAATGAAACAAAAACTAAATGTTACTTCAAGTTACGGTCAGTCGTTGTGTATTAAAGTTATCTTCATAACTTTCGTACATTTTACGTGATGCCCGAACAAATAAACATACAAACAGACAAACAGACAAACATTCTAAAAATGCTAGAAATGGGTTCTATTGGTTGTCCTTTAACACGCTGGCTATATTTTTTGAGTTTTTTTTTAATGTACAAAAATTATTTTTCTACAGTTTTATTATATGTATAGATTAAAATAAGGTCAACTTTCTTTAAATTTGTAGTAAAATTTATTGACGCGTATTGTTTAGGTAGCGCGCTTCATAAAATAAATATTTCTGTATTAAATTAATGGAGTAAATAAATTAATAATCACCTGTAAACATAGACCGATTGATCCGATTGATTACAGAAAAGGAACGAACACAGTCGTTCCTGCCGAGGGACTAGAAAAAAAATTACAAGATATCAGCAGCTATTTGTTAAATTTTATTGGAACGAAGTTCCTTATCGCGCGTTGTGAAAAGGGGCTAGACGGAAAAAAATCTTACGAAAAGTTGTCACGACACTTTTTGGAAGGAAGTTCCTTATCGCGCGTTGCGAAAGGGTGCTAGAGCTCAAAGAGTGGAGTGTAGTGGAGCGGAGCGGAGTGGAGTGTAGCAGAGCGGAGTGGAACAGAACAGAGTGGAGCGGAGCAAATCGGAGCGGAGTGGAGTGGAGCGGAGTCGCGACGATTACTTTTGTTGAGTGTATACAATAACTTCGTTCCATCCGGGTGTCCCTTGACACCGCTCAAGTTTTTCATTCTTAACAGTTTAACAATACCTTACTGCGGGTCTAAAAAGGCAACTTAGTTATGTTCGTAATGATTGACTTTGTGTATGATTTTAGAAGAATAGCCACACATTGCGAAGTGGAATAATTAGGAATATTGCAAGTGGTTTTAAACCGTCTCGTCATAACTCGCTCTAAAAATAGTAATAAAAAAAATGGAATTCACTTACTAGGCGACACTCGTGAGGTTTGCCACAGCCGGAGGGATCGCTCAGCCGCAGCAGCAGTGCTGTTGGCTACTGTAACCATTGGCGATGGCTAGTGGTGGCCCAAGATCGACCGATAGGAAATGGATCTCACCCATCCCAAATCCCAGTTAAAATTTTCCCCAGTAAATTTCTAAGCACCTGTTCACAACAAATGCTGTCAAACCCTGACAAAACCAAAACTCATGTTAAAAACTCCAATTTGAGAACTCTATTATAATTGCTACAAGGGTTTGAATGGAACAAACGCTAAACTTTAATTAAGAAGCTGTCAGTCCAATCGAGCCTCATGCGGAATGTTCAGAACTTCACGCTTTGGATTTTGTAGCCTGAGCAGTGGTTGAGGTGGTGGGTGCTTATGTTACGAAAGTTAGGTGTTCGGGAAATTATTGGCTGAAGTAGGTGTTAAAATTGCTTATTGGTTTTGTTTATTGGCGAAGGTCCATGTTGGGTAGTTTTGAATATATTTTGCCTTGGTTTCCCTACATTGACAATACCTGAAAGATAATGTATTGTTACGAGACAAAGATAAAAGGTAGAAGAGTTTAGAAGACACTTCTAATTGAAAATTGAGCCTATTGCCTCAATTTTGAATTAGAAGTTTTAGTGTCTTCTTCCATTTGTGTGTAAAATTGTGTCGAAGTGTAAAATTAATCTCTTTGTCTGAACTAGACTAGATCAGGCAGCATAAAATACTAGAACTAAAATAAGCAGAAAATTCTAGAACTAGGCTTAGTTGTACATCAGAACTAAGAGGCTGTCGGTAACGCGGTTTAGAACTTACCACTTAGAATTTGTAGTTGTGGTTACACTGGCGATCAACTACAAACTTCGGAAGGTCGATAATACACTCTAGTTATGTACAGTTTAGAGTTTATTTAGTGTAACAATGTTCTACACTTGCGAATTAATGCTGCATAATGTTATGAGGAATCTTGTAAGACACTAGTCTATAGTTTATTGGTTTAAAATCATAACACAGAATAATTGATACTCTGCCTATGGTCGCAAGTGCTCGGCAAAGGCTGAAGTTCAGGGTTTGTTTATCGATATTTTAAATCTATGTGACTACCTGAAAATTTAAGTGACGATCGCTTTATTTTTTCAGGACTTTATAACATTTCCTGCATTGAAAAATTCAAGTGAAAGCCTGCGGTTGCTGTGAAGCAGCAGTCGGCAACGCGCAGCCTGCTACCTCCTCAATTATTTGGTAAACTGAAGATTTTTTTCTATAAAGAAGGAGACAACCTTATTTATGGTATTTATGTGGTTATAATAATAACATTATTCAACTGATAATAACATTTATATTACTGCGTTCCAAAAATACCATAAGTACTCAAACATCATTTAGGAAGTTAAACACAAGCGATTACGATCAAAGATAAAACTATATACTTAGCTATAAATGAGCAATTAAAAAAAAGTTAAAGCCCTTGTTTAAATTGTCACCTGTTGTGTTTGAGTCTATTCTAATCGCTTGCTAAGTCGTAAAACAAAGTATTTCCGTATGTGGAGTCTAAGAGACAAGCAAATAGCGAGTTTTTGTGCTCAAGGGCCAAATTCCAGCAACGAAGATGATGTGTCTTCCCAATAACGGGGTAGGCAGAGGGAGGTGGATCCCAACCAACCCTAAGGCCCTTCGTACACTAGGCGACTCAAGTCTCCGATACCTTACGATTTTGGTATACATTTGTGTTCGAACCTTCTATGGGTTTGTATTGCGATAGCCACTTGGATACCGAAGTCGTAAGGTATCGGACACTTGAGTCGCCTAGTGTACGAAGGGCCTTAGGGTTGGTTGGGATCCACCTCCCTCTGCCTACCCCGTGATTGGGAAGACACTCAATAGTTTGGCTCGAAGAGGTAATCTTTAAAACGTACCGTCATTAATGATGAGTGAATTCGTTGTAGTAATCCAAAAAGTTTCGAAAACAATTTGGTAATTGCAAATGAAATTGTTACTGAATGAAGCAGCAGCAAAAAGTTTTATATTACTACATAGTAGCAATTATATTACTAGTAGCAAGAATATAACTGTATTCAGCCTTTACCTTTTTCGATTAAAGCAAACCTTATTTCAATTTGGTGTTAAAATCATCAAACGAGTCCTCCCGCCCTAGATAAACCGAAAGGAACTGTTATATTCAAATTAATTAAAATCTATCGTGTTCTTTCATTTGCCAATACAGGTAAATAAGGGTTAAGACAATCCAGTGTCACTGTGACCTGTTTAGAATATCATTAAAACACGCTTAAACTAATTAAACCATCAAAAAATCGCTTCCTCTCATGCCTTACTCCACCCCGTATATTTAATACTCGTCAAACATCACAAGTGTCGGGCGGCACGTGTTTCTGTTTGTTCAGCCATTTTTGACGCCAGTTAAATTAATACGACATGTTATAAATCGGACATGTACAACCATGTAACACGTCTTTGTATTGACATTGTTAATGACCTGCCTGACGCAATGGTTTAAAGCTTGGCGGCAAATTGAAAAGGATGCAGGTAAGTCGGAATATCTCAAAAATCAAAACTGAAAGGTGTAAATAAATGTAATATCATTATAAACGTGATGACCCACACTTTTGCTTCTCTTTTTGATACTTTTTTTTTTCTTAGTAAAATCACCAAATTATTTCTCCCAACGGGTGGGGCGGGAGGGACTGTCAGACTTGTACCGACTAAAATCCACGGTGTCCTTCAACAGCTCTTTACTTTCTGGGGTCTTTAGTTACCTTATTAAGCATTCCCGCGACGCCGGTATTTTGATACCATAAAGGTGACTTGCAAGCAGTCGGCCCGCCTGATGGGAAGTGGTCACCGTAGATTATGGACACCAGCAACACTAGAGGTATTGATTGCGGGTTACCGACCTTGCAACTTTTTCACGCCTTTTGAGAGTGTGAAAAAAGCAGGGAGGAACGTTGTGCAAATCCTCCGTTGTCCAGAAAGAAAAAGAGATGAGAACCTTCCTTACACAAGTTTCTGTGTTCAAAACTTTGAGAGTGAATAGACTCAACTACTCAAGGCGCAAATCTTAGCACTATTCAGTATGACGTAATAAATTCCGTTTTTCAAACATTTTTTTGTTGCCATTGTCTTTTGATTAGAAAATGAAAGTAGAATCATAAAGATACAAATATGTACATGAAAATAGTTTGGTAATGTGGGAGTGATATCCCAAATCCCTGAAATAGATAAAGATTTTAAAATAGAAAGCTGAACCCTCCCTCAAAACTACCACCCACTTAATCCCAACCGTACCTACGTATAACAAAGAACTGACCTAAAAACACAAAACCCTATCATTCCACTAAAAACTTTGAAAAAAAGCCGCACAAAGATCGACACAGAAATCGGGAAGCTTTTCAAACAGAAGAATTAAACTGCTCTCAGTCCGCAGTTTCTTTAATCCAGGTGGAATCGATTGAGTAGTCGGCAGTCGGCACTCTCAATAATGCAACGGGAAATGTTTAAAAGAGTCCGTGGACTGCAGAGCTCTTGGTGCTGTTGCGATGCTTTTGTTTAAGGATACGGGTACTCTGATAAGCGGGAGCGAATCAAAAGCGGAGCGGGCAACTCAAACTCTGTACCGTTTCAAGCTACAACTGATTTCTTCTAGTAAGTAGTAAGCTTTGCAGTGGGAAATTATAGTGAGGATAGTATCACTAGTATAAATATTAAAGTATAAGTATCGAAAATCCTTTTGACATCGTTTGAACACTGAACTTGAACATGTGGCAGTCGGTACATGCCATAATGCAAGTGTCAATAAAACAACGTAAACAGCGACGCCTTTGTTTAAAAAGTTAAACTAGCAGGCAAACCGAATAAAAACTGAAGGATTAACTGAAAAGACATTCAAGTTTTCCGAAAATAGCTGGCGTTAACAACTTCAGAGGAATTTATGAGAAGAAATTTCTTTCTTTAGTTTTATGCACTAGTTTTGTTGAACTAGCTTTTATCAACCGTTGTGTTCGTTCAGAGATCGAACAAAAAACAATCCATTTCGTAAAGAGTGACTGGCAAAAGTGCGATGTAAAACAGGCTCAAAAATTTAATAAATCTTTTTTTTTTCACGGCATTCTTAGAATTTTATTCGGTATCGTGTCCGCTCTCACTATGTCCACATCCTTCATCCACAGCGAGTTCCTGATTACATACATACTGAATACGATATTCGATTTGAAATTAAAATCAACACTCGACGCTGCCGCCACTGTTTTTAACTAATTACAATTTTAATTGAGATATCTTATGAAGCAAAGACAAAGGAAAGCATTGTATTGGAAATATGTACACATTTTGTACTATAATAAATCTGTTTTGTTTTTGCTGGTGTTTCATGAATATAAGAAACAGAAAGAAAAAAACAATGGCAGCGGTGGAACATTTTTTTTTTGATATTTTTTTCTAGTGTCTGGTGATGAAAACTGTCATAATGTAGGTACAGGTTTTGAACTCTTGATTACTTTTCAAGGAAGTCTGAAACAAGATAACCCATGTTCAAGTTCGTGAGGTAACTCAGCCCATGTAACTGAACAATTTTTGTTCTAAGACTTTTGGAAATTCGCAAAAAAAAAATGGTTTTTCATGCAAAATGAGAAATTGGTCGAGCACATCTGTAATGAAAAAACATTTATTTTTTTAGTTTTGTTGAGTATTTTTCAATTACTGTGTTCATGGACGATGTTAATATCGCGGCGGTGACGGATTACAAAATCACATCTACGATAACTATTGACAAGAATTCGGGTTGAGTATTTGCCACCGCCAACCTTTTGTTGTCAAAATATAGACTATTCTGTGATTTATACCTATGTAAGTATTTTTTTGTGTAACACAATCATAAGAATACAAACACAAGTGGAGTGAAGTAAAAACTAATATTTATACCTTAATAATTACAGCTATGCGAGTAATTACTATAAATGGACGCAGTAAATGCTAAGTGTCGCAAGTTCGCAACGACACGAAATGCAAGTTCGAAGAAACGAAAGCTAGAAATTAGTTTTACTTGTAAACTACTGTTTATTACTACACTACATTGGAAAATTGCAGCTTCAAAAGGTGGGGTCAATTAACACTGTTTCTTGTGAAACTATTCACAAAACGTTGCAACGTTCACAATGCGTTTACAAACATTCAAACTCACATACACAAACACTGGAAAAACTACTTGTAGAACCTAATATTAGTTCCATGCCATCGAACCCGCGACATACTGCGCAGTAATCAATAGCTCAGTCACAGTGCCAACCTTTTCGTCAACATTAATTTATTAATTAATTTTGGCAACTCGCAATTACGTCAAGCTACCTCAGTATGCCAACCATCATGCGTCTTGTCAATCGCGCCTTCGTCCAGCTCTGTGACTTTTTGCCGGTCGAATGACAACATAATCAGCGCACTGCGATAGGTATATCGCCATAACAATCGACGGGTAAACAAAAAGTCCCTGCAACAAAAAGCCACCAGTGACTTGAAGTCACTAGGCGGTGACAGCCGTAAAGTGAGGGTGCTTGTACACGGTGCATGTAACCCGCGCAAGTGCCTCAACATGCTCAAGCTACACGTACACGCACCCCGCGGGTAGCTTGATCAAGTGGCTTGCGCATGGTACTCGCACGGGTAAACCGCAAACCCGCACCTTTACTTGCGCGAGTTACATGCGCCGTGTACAAGCACCCTGAAGATCGCGTATAAG
Source organism: Agrotis segetum (assembly GCA_036375495.1). Lineage (NCBI taxonomy): Eukaryota > Metazoa > Arthropoda > Insecta > Lepidoptera > Noctuidae > Agrotis > Agrotis segetum. The sequence continues at coordinate 2,505,273 of JAQSVV010000181.1, forward strand.
CAAACGTAGTATGAGACGCCCTGCAGCAAGATGAATCGATGATCTAAATCATTTAGCTGGCAGCTCAGGTGGATGAGGAGTGCCCAAAACCGGGAGGGTTGGTCCGCGCTTGACCAACTTGAAGCTCTTTGGGGAGCCTTTCGTTCAGCAGTTGACGGCAATTGACTGAACCAATGGCTTAACGTACCTTTTTGAGAACATAATGGTACGTTTTGTGTTTGGGGTGCGTTTTGCGAAAGGTTTTAAATATTGATGACACTCTTAAAAAACGAACTCTGACAGTTCTGGATAATATGCAATCCATCCACTGCCAGTACATTCTTCAAATCATCGATCCATCGATGCTCCATGTGTTTCCTGTAGTTTTATTACAAAACTGCAGTTAAAACCAATCACACAGCTAATAAAGAGCTTACTCACAAAACAAACGATACCCATCGTTCAAACACAATCACTTGAGCCTTTTAAAATTACAAAAAAAAAAACATTTTGACCAAACAAAATGAAATACATTTCATGAATAAACCTATATTGGAAAATGTTCCGCCTACAGTTTCATCGGATATAATAAAAACAGGCGTATGAACTTCAATCAACAATGTTTCATTATTTACAGGTATAAACGTCAGTTTTCAGGCAACTCATGGAAACTGAAAGCGCTCATAGTTCAGACTGAAACATTTGTAATTACGGTACCCTCAACTGCAGGGTTGGCACTTTGGATATAAAAAAAAAAAAAATCGTTTATCAAATCATCCATATTTTAGTATCAGTGATATTGTTTTCATCAGCAAGTTTAATGGTGAGTGCCGAGGCAAATACCACTGTGTCTTTTCTAATGCATACGTTTTAGAACCCAGTGGCTTGGTACGCAACGATGAAAAGAGACCGGTGGACCGATGGGATGACTATAATGCCAACGAAGTTGGGTAGACTTTTGGTGAGGGATGCAACATGACGTGTTGGTCAGTACCCTTGCGCCATCCCATCTGACTGGTACTACATGCTGTGCTGATGCGGCTAAACCTCAAACGGTGCAAATACAATGGCTTGAATAGTTGGACGCTTAGAGAGCTGTCCTAATTTCTTGGTCAAAGGATCAGCATTGCCATCCAACGTGGTAATGCTTCCAGCGTTGTTGGCCTTTTCCCCATTGATGGCGATGGATGAACTTTTTGACGTGATGTGTTTTTATTGTAGGTTTTAATGTACTTATATATTTTGTAAATATTTTAATTATAGTAGGTATTAAATGTAGTATGTATACACAGGTGAATTTTTTAACTGGGCCTGGATGGCTCTATTATAAGAAACTATGAGGAATATCAAAAAACGTTGAAAGGAGTCTGGAGGCCTAAAAATCAGAAAAAAACGAACTTATATAAGCAAATACGGTTTAACATGACTTCTTCTAGGTACCATTATAAAAGGGTTTTAATCTTTTATTTTTAGGTGTTTTGAAAATATTTGTTGTTGACTTTCATCAGGTTTTAAATTATAAGACTATTTTTGTCAACCCTTGTGCAACCCGCGGACTGATTGCGAAAGTTCAGTGAAAAATATCGGAGCCGTTAACCGTATTTTTTTTTCATGTTATTACATAATTCAAAAGCAAATGAGACTAGTTTTAGCGACCCACTTAATTTGCCGAATTTGACGATTATAATCTATTATTAAGAGCTTTGCTTATCTATCACTTTAACCTTGACATTGACTTAGGTATAGTACCGTGCATATAGGCCGCTGCTTGGAATTTTGCGGGCAGCGGGGCGGCAACTTACGGCGGCGGAGCGGGAGCGGAGCGGCCGTCGCAGATCCGTTCTCGTCTCGAAACTAGTGGGCAGATCGCGCGTCACTATAGCCGCGTTAGCGTAGTGTTGTGTTCGTGATTGTGTCGTCGAGATATTTGTTTTTATTCGCGAACAAAATATCTGAACAATGGCGGCAACATCTTTTTGATTCAAATTTATTCCTAACGCTCGATTTATTGTGGGCAAACACTACACCGCAGGCGCGCGGGCGGTGACCGCTTGACTAGTACATCGCTCGCTTCCCGCTCCGCTGCCGCGCCGCTGTTTTCGAGGGTCGCAGTCGGTCCATTTGATTCACAACATCCTGCCGCTTCCGCGACGCCGGCGCCGCCCGCGCCGCTGCCCGCAAGATTCGAGGCAGCGACCAAATAGGGTCACAATTTATATTTTAGGCACGGAACCCTAAAAAGAGGAAAATAACTTTTTTTCGGAAATCGGCTCTTTGTTTTTTATTTCAAAGACTTTTTTGTCACCGACTTTCGAAAAAAAAAAACGAATTAATTTACACTTTTTTGTTACTTGTGAAAATAAAATCATTCCTGATGCATAATAATTATGCTACATAAATATTTTGAAAAAAAAATGTTCCACACAATACAAGAGCATGTTATTCAACATCTCGCATTCAATGCCAAGCAAGATTATCAAACACGGACGGGACGTGGAACGCGCCACCCGACAACCATTGCCGGCGTTGCCAGATCGCACATTCAGCCATGACGACACACAACCTCAGCGATAAACGCTCTACAAGCGCGCGGTGACGCTTGCCTCACTCACACACGCCGTGTATACAACATGTCGGCGAGCGGCCGCATCGCTAGCAGCGACAGCGCGAGCTGGCATCAGTGCGCTGCTATTTTTAGTTCACCGATTGTCGTGTTGTTCGCGTCACGTATTTAGTACCATTTAAAACAGTTTTAAGTTAGTTTAAGTAGATTTTTGGGACCTAAACCTTGTTGTTATGTTAATTATATCTGTGAGTACTTATTCCAAAGTGAAATGTGATAAAAATAAACAATAAAATAAGTGACAGTTTGTGATAACCTCTTCGGTTGTTTGACATGAATGGCAACATTGCAAAGTAACGAAACAGAAAAACAAACGTGATCGTTGCCATTTTGTGTTTTATGAACACTGCATAAGGATTAATTTCGTGTGCATTAAGTGGTTACATATCGAAGAAATGTCTTCTGATGAAAATATAACTTACATCATTGTGCCTGGATCACCTGGATCAGAATCCGCTGTGGAACATAAATTGATCCAAGAAGTAGAGAAAACTCCTTTGTTATGGGACAAAACTGATAAGAATTATAACAACCGAGCCGCAAAGGAGCGTGAGTGGGAGAGAATAGGAACTCATGTACTCAATAAAAATAGTAAGTACCAGTAACTCATGTTCCTTTTCCGCCCAGTATGAAAGGGACTTAGTCTTTACTCATGGCGCGACGCGATTCGAACGAAAGTGAAAAATCAACCTTACCACTATGACATAAGACATAAAACACGTTGTTATCTATGAATAGATGAAAAACAAAACACGATGGCCTTGACAACGTCAAGTCAATCGAATTGCATCTTTATTTCTTAGTGGCAAGGTTGATTTACACTTGTAGTTGGAATTCGCACGAGTCCGAATCGCGTTGCATTCCGTCGGTCGCATCACGCCATGAGTAAAGTCGTAAGCGTGACTGTTGAGTCTGACGCGGTGGGTTCATAATTCGATTCCCAGTTAAGGTCAAAAGCCTCTGGGTAGCAGTTAGCACTGCAGCTACCGTTACGGCGGAGTCGATTTCTGCCCCGTAGACGGAAATAGGTGTAGCCTACGTGTAAATGGATTATTCATTGACGAATCATTTACGACCCTACATCAATGAAGTTAGCGTTGAAATTCACCGTGTGAAAGAATCGTGGACCTGTGGGAACGACCTCTTTCATCATGCCGACGTTGCCGCCCGCATCCCGCGGCCAGGTAGTTGATCCTGTAGTGGTATTCTTTAAACTTCAAAGACAGCGCCGCCGCGGCACCGAATAGGGTTTGTCTTCAGTGGATTTTCAACTTTATATTCTTACGGATAAAGTTGTAAATTGTATTACAGGCTAGTCGTTGTCTAAAGTACCTAGCCTGTTGGACAAAATCTGGCTGTAAGCGTAAGTGTATGGTGTTTAAATACAATGTAGTGATCACAAGCGTGACTACTGAACAAGTGGTCCTGGGTTCGATAATCGAGTCGGGCCAAGTCTTATTGAGCTTTTCCTTTAGGATTTTTAAGTTAAGAACTATAAGCTCGCTCCTATTGAATGTTCGCATGTGACTTAAAGGCTGCGTTTTCACCAGAGATGTGCCAAAAGAATCGCTTCATTTACCTCGCCTCGGTCAGCACCGAGGTAAATGAAGCGATTCTATTCGTTCTTTACAAACACATCCCTCGCTACGCATCCTCGCACATCTCTGATGGAAACGCAGCCTCAAGGCGATTACGCACTACTTCCGATCCGGATCCGATCCGAATCCGTGAAAAAAATCACGAACAGAATTCGGGAATTGCTTACGCACAACTCCGACCTCTGACAACCAGCCGCATACGCCCCGCTCGCCCCCCCTCCCTCTCTGCTCGTACGCAGCTCGGATTCAACTCGGACGCAGTGCGCGAGCGTTCATACAAATAATACTATGGCTACTTCGGTCCGTAATTTTTTCTCCGAAACGGAGATCCTCGGATGACGGAAAGAAATCGGATGACGGAGATCGGATCTAGTGCGTAAACTACCATAGAAATAGTTCTACGGCCCCTTAAAGGGGCCACACCCTGTTGGGGTCGTTGGACTGTCTCATCAAGTAACTATAGCCCTGTTACGTAAAGATTTATTGAAGGCTCACCGATTTTAGTCAGTGCAAGTAATCTGTGGCACAAGTGGTTAACAATGCCACTTGCCCCGCCTCGGGTGGGAAGACTCATTTCATGATAGTACAACAAAAAAAAAAAACATTTTGAAAAAAAGGGCACCGACATAAAAACCAAACACAAAAAAACTAAAAATAACTTTTCTTTCGGAAGTCGGTGGCTTTGATTTTTTTATTTCATTGACATAATGGGGACACGGGATATCTATTAGTGTTATATACTGAGTGACTAACCTTCTCCAGAATGTAATAAACACATTCTTGAAAACCGCATTAAAATACGTTCAGCCAAACGCGAGATAATCGCGGACAAACATACTTACATACATACAGGTCGAACTGAGAACTTACTTTTTTTTTGAAGTCGGTTAAAAAGAACTTACTGTAAAGAACGCCTCTACCTAATCCTTTGACAGTTGGTTTGTTGGTGCTTACGATAAAAAGATGACGTCACCTCACTGTGCCTGCGTCGCAGTTTTGTTCATTTCTTATCGACCTTATTGCAATAGAATTAAGCATCATCGTGTTTTTGGAAGACGAGTTAAAAGCAGCGAGTTATTATTAGTGAATATACAATAACACTGCCTTTGAACAGTAAGATATCTTCAAATACATAGTATGTTTCGGGTTATTGACATTTTTATGATTTTGCTGTCATATTGTTGGTCAGCCACAAAATTTTCCATTTCATCTTTTTAAAAAAAGGGGTTGTATTTTTTACATTGTAACTTTGCTCTTCTGAAAATATAACTTTCATCAGCCCACATTCATGCCTCTTCTTAACGTGGTAGTACCTGGGTGAATTTTATATTTTTAACTGCTTATTTCTGTACTTAGATGAATGGATGGTTTATTGATACTGTTTTATTCACAATTCAATGAAATTTTTACACGAATAACATATAACATAATTATGCCATTCCGTTTTGAAATGGGAAATTCTACCTCAGTGCGGAGACCGTCGTCAAAAGTTAGTTTATGATCAATCAGATGTATTACAGCTTGGCAAAAAACAGTAGAAAACCGGAAGTCACCACTGTGCTCTTGCTACCAGCATTTTGAATGATTTTATTTTATTATTTTTCACTTATTACGTTAGTTTTATGGCACAATATAAATCCACCATATCAAACCTGCGTTCTTAGTTTACATCAAATATCAAAGATTTTAAACGTTGTCAACAAACAAAAAGATTACTTCGTTTCAATCCGTTCTGCCCAAGCTGTGCTCACGTACTGTTTCCTTTTGCAGAAGACTTCGCAAGAAATAAATGGCGGAACTTACGAGACCAATTCTCAAAAGAACTGAAAAAAGTAACCATCCCATTTGGCAACCCTAAGAAGCCCTTCAAAGGATACTATAGAGGCAAGTGGATGTATTTCGATGCAATGATGTTTCTCCGTGACACCTTACAAGGGAAAACCAAAATCTGTCATTCTCCTGATCCAAACATTGATATACAAGAAGACGATATGGTGAAAAAAGAACGAATAACCTTTGAAGATGATAATATTATGGTAACAGATCAAGTAACAAACTGTAATTCATCTGATAATTATTATGAAAAAGAACCCTCTGACACTTATTCTAGAGTTGCAGATCGAAGTGTGTTAAGTCACTTCACTCATCAACCTATCAAAATTGAAAGACTTGACGGTGAAGACGAATGTATTGACAAAGGTGTTAAAAGACCTGCCGAAAATAACGATGCGCCTGCAGTTCCAGCCAAAATGAAAAGGCATTCAGAAGCCGATGTATCATCAAACACAAATAACGTAGGAGGAACTCATCAAGTTAATGGAGAAATAGACGACGATCTACATTTCGTTAAAAGCCTAGTACCTTATCTAAGAAAATTAACGCCAATTAGAAAGTTATTAGTTAGGAATGAAATACAAAATTTACTGATCAAAGAAAGTCTTTGTGAGAATTGTAAGTTTGGTAATGGTTCGTCTCATTAGTCTTAGAATTTTGTAAAATTAGTGTCTGAAAATAAAAAATAATATATTTTTTTACACTATGTATGATTATTTATTTGAATTCCTGACTGACCTCCAAAATAACTAAGTTCCTAGCTATTATTATATTCGCCTTTATTAGCCTTTTTTAACCGACTTCATTTAATTAATTCAATTGTAAAAACGTCAAAATTAAATGAGTCCTCCCACCCAGGGCAAAGCGGGAGGAACTGTCGGACTCGCACTGACTAAAATCTACCTTTCGTGTCCTTCAGTTGCTCTTGTACCGGAGTAGCCGTATACGTGTGTCCCGTGACCCCGGCTGGCTTTGGCCCTATAAAGGGGGCCTCATCATTGTTCTGACACTCTTTGAGGCGCGCGTAGAGCACAAAGCGCCGTCGACCCAGGCATGGTCCATGATAGGACAGCGAGTCACCCATTATTTGCCGCCCGCATTATTAAAACGCCTCGCCGCCCCGGCGTCGCTTTTAATCATGTGTTTCCGCCTTAAAGGTTAGGGAAAGGTGGAACTAACACACACGTTCCAGTATACTTGCGCAAGTCTGGACTACACATGACAGTGAAAATGTTAGGAATTTGTGCGTGTCTTCCCACACACGTTACAGAATACTTGCGAAAGTCTTGATTTGCGCAAGTATAGTAAATGTACCGTGTATGGCCAGCATAATAATAGATACACGTTTCATGTTCATGTAATAGAGGCGTGATTACTTGTCAACTGGGCACAAAATACAGGACACAAAACACTTCGCCTGACTGCAGAATCGAACCTATTAGGACCTGGGCCCAGCAGTTGCGCTTGTGACCACGGAGTCAATTACTGAATAAGTAACCCATTAAGTATCAAAATAACAGTTAAAATACCACTTCATTGTTTTTTTTTTTAAATAGGTATTTGTTATTTTTTTTCAAGTCTGTCTCATAGTGCGACGAGTTTCGAGGCCTTTATTACTCGACTACGGCAAAGCCATAAAGAGGGTTATGATTTTGACCGGTATGTATGTTTCAGGCTGATGTCGGCACGGAAAAAATTTGGCTCGGAGCTCAAACTCAGTAGTCTATCCTCTTCTGGTTTTCGTCGTATATAATATAATGTGTTCTCTAATGCAAAAGTAGTACCTATCAAAGTAAAAATAATGTTTGAACTAAGTACTATTTTTATACGTTATCCATGATTCTTTTTCATTCATATTTCAATAGAGTTAGGACACAAAAGCATATAACATAAAGTTCTTTCCTTGTACATAATTATAGGTTTTTCCAGGCATTTCGTTCCTATGCGATATTTGTTAGCCAACCGGGTGATACTGTCGGCAAAAGCTAATGTTTTAACACTCAGGTTTAATTTACTTTCTTTTTCCTTTTGCAGAAGACTTCGTTAAAGGTAGATGGAAGAACTTACGAGATCAATTCACAAGAGAACTGAAAAAAGTAATCATCCCATATGGCAACCCTACGAAACCCTTTGTCGAATACTATAGAGGCAAGTGGACGCACTTTGAGCCAATGTTGTTCCTCCGAGACACCTTATTAAAAAATACCAAAAACTGTAACTCTCCCGCTCAAGACGTTGATTTACATGAAGAAGATAATATGAAGAAAAAAGATCGAATAGTATTTGAAGAAGATTTGTATGCATCGGCATACAAATCTTCTCACACAACGAACAGTTATTCATTTAACAATTATTATGAAAAAGAACCTTTAAACACTTATCCTCCAGTTCCAGATCGAAATGTGTTATATGATCTCTCAACGGAACCTATCAAAATTGAAATACTTGACGATGAAGATGAATGCATTGACAAAGGTGTCAAAAGACCTGCAGAAAATAGCAATGCACCTCCAGTTCCAGCCAAAATGAAAAGGATTTCAGAAGCTGTTGTCTCATCTAACACAAATAACGTTGGAGATACTCATGAAGTAAACGGAGAAATAGATGACGATCTTCATTTCGTAACAAGTCTAGTACCTTATCTAAGAAAATTAAACCCAATTAGAAAGTTAATCGTTAGAAATGAAATACAAAGCTTGTTGATCAGAGAGAGTCTGTGTGAGAATTGTAAGTCTGGTAATGTTTCGTCTCTTAAGTCTTAGTCTTAGAATTTTGTAAATTAGTGCCTGATAATAAACCAATATTTTTTTTAAATATGAAATTCGTTTTTGAACTCCTGACTGACATCCAAAATAACGATGTTGCTGATTATAGAACTCTAATTCAGAAGACAGTCGGCACCAACGGTTTACCAGATAAACAGGTACCTAGGTAGGTAGTGCCGAAATCCGATACAAAAATGACTTCCGTCTCAACGTCTGTCTCATTCCCACTTCATTTGTTCACTTTAATGTTGGGACCGGTCTTAAAACAAAACAACAGGAAAGTAAGTATTTCAGGGAAGTATTAACAAACGAATTACCCCACTATTTCTGTTGGAAGTCACTTGATCATAAAACAGCCTTAATTAGGTAAAGTCCGCGAACGCCCGTTAATCAAGACTCCACGGTAATGTTGTATAGTAAAAATTTTATGTTCAGTACGTTTTCTATTAAAACTTGACATTTATAGCACCTGAAGTAATGAGATAATCAATCAGGATGATAAAATAATAGATTGTGTAATTTACAGCATTGATACAGGAGTGAAGAGCCTTATTTAGCTTATCTATTCTATCCTTCCTTTTCTTTACATTGTTGATGACAGCTTCCAATCTAAGTGGATGCAGCTGGATACCCATGGGGTTGGTAGGTGTGAAGTTAGTAAACGCAGGTTTTCTAACGATGTTATTATGTTTATTATTATTATATCAGCCTATAGTGCCGTACTGCTGGACAATGATTTCTCTCTACTCCTACGTACTCAGCAAGCATTGGTGATGAAATCACACCAAAGAAATGTTTCTGCTACTTCCTGGAACACCCTATTTGTAATTCGTAAGTCAAAACCAATACTGTTTTATGTCGGTAACATATTTATGAAATTATGGAAATGGAATATTTAAATAGTAATGAGGCTAATAATAGCTTAATTAGTTGGTAAGCGAACTGTTTAACAATTAATTGGCTGCCAATCAAACATTTTATATAAATTCTAGTATAAAATAATATAATGATTAACAAAGTAAAAAGGGAGGTACTTAGGTACTACAGTCTGTGTTTAGTACCTGATATTTAGCACTACTTAGCTAATGTACCTAGTATACTATTCAATATACAAAACAGAAGGAACTCAAAACACCAAATAAGTACGAGTATCATAAATTAATCATGTTCATTATTTTGTCGGTGTTATCTTGAAACAGAACGATGATTTTAATTCATTAAAGCACTAAACAGATTAAGTGATTTGTAATGCTATCGACCGTAAAACAATCTTGAAACAAACAATATAAGTAAAACAAAATAAACCTCCTACATAGACGACATAATTTTCGGACTTTCTCCACAATAGTATTAGAGTAACAGCCAACGTTAAAGATAAAATAAAATGTGTTATAAACACAGGAATTTGTTATGTTCCACATAAATTAGTTTGACGGCTGTCTGTCAAGTTTCGTGATAAATGGGGCGTTAGAGTATGTGATAAAAATTAAGAGATTAAAGTACTTGATGGGTATGGTGAATGGATTGGATCGCTTGGTGTGTGGTAAGTATCTGACCGAGATATCATTAGAGGAAACGGAAAAGTTAAAAGACCCAGGAAGGGTTGATAAGCATAGACAAGATTTTATTTTTCATAGCCCCTTACTAGGGATTACTGCAGTGTCGTGGGTGCCTTTACAAAAATAAAAAAATACATAAACAAGATGGACGGATGTTTTAAAAATGTTGCTTGCAAAAATTCAATTGATTTAATGATTATTATGTTTGAAAGACTGGATGGAGTGATGGTGGAGAACAAAGGGAATTGTTCGACCAAAATGATGATATAACACCTAATTATTACTGGGGTGTATTGCCGTCATAATTAAATACAAATGCTTTTCTTGGAGTAGAAACAACATAGACCTGAAGGCACAGTTTAATTCAGTCTCTGGACTGGCTGGCCAGTGCAGGACCTTAGAATGTACAAGATGTAGCACGTATTAAGGTTGCTTTTTTTTAATGCAGCGACACAGCAAATATTCCTGATAAGTAGGTACCTAACTCTCAACAATGCATAACAAAGAAAGAATCAGACCCAAAATTAAAACCTTTAACAATAATGCGGCAATTAACAAAGCCTTTAAACAAACTCCAAAGATAAACACCGATACTGATCCTTTTCATCTGAACTGAACGGATCTCGACGATCGCAACAATGGAGGCCCGCATAGCGCTGTTTGCTCGGCATTAGCCCGTTTCCCTGTTGACATACTTATAGATTCACTGATTGTCGCGTCAGGATAGCCTAACTATGCTTAACGAGGTAGTTTCGGGAACGATATTCTGTGGGTTTTGTTTCTTTTTGGATGAATTGTGATACTGGAGTGAAGAGGATTTCTGTTTAAAAATTGGTAGGTATGGTTGTTTTGAAGAGTAAAAGAGGTAGCTAGGTGTGATGGGTACGAAAACTTTCTTTAAGAGGAGTTAATGTTCAAAGAGTAGAAGCTGTTTCAAGTAAACTGGGTTTGAAGATACAATCTCAGTTGAGTCTATAATCTAGCACTGGTCAAGTCAAGTCAGACAGATAATTATAATGACGAGTGACGGAGTAAATTGGCAGTAGATAAAATAGCTACCGAGTTGAATCTTTTGGTATCCAATTAGTACAAAAAAGGAGATTCCGAGTCCATAGGTGTGGCCAAATACCCTGATTTGATACTTGTGTTGATCTATATTTACAAGCATGTGTGTTTTGAGCTGGCCAAAAGGAACTTTAAGTCCTTGCAATAATGAAGAAATGATGTCATTTACATGTTCGGTTTGAGCAATGGACTTATGAGGCGATGGGTAGCTATACGAAAAATATTAAAAAGTGTGATTACTATCTCAAGGTAAGTTATCAATAACCTTAAGAATTGTAAAAGATAAGTCATCGCCGAAATTAGAAATATCAATTTCCTTCCGCTTTGAAATGCAAACAAAGCCACGTTTTAACGTCAGTGAAGAATAAAATCGTATAAATTACGTCAAAAGATCGGCCATTCATACAAATACTTTAACTATTTATCATTACTGTGACCTATAGAAATTTTGAGAAAGACTAATGCCCAAACATTTTGAGGGGCTTATTCTGGTACATTGCGTTACCGAATTAAATTACTCATTATTATTGTTATTGGGAAGTTGTTCAGTCATGGATGTGATTGCTAAGGATTTCTATGCTATTATGAATCGCATCAAAAGTGGATAAGAATGAAAACAATCTTTAAGAAAGAATGATTATTAAACGTTGTAATGCTGTGCTGTATTGTAAAGGGAAAAAAAATATTACTCGTAGATGTAGTTACAGGTTAAACTTAAAAAATACTTATATTACAATTGTTTTATCTGTTAGAAGCAAGATTATCAGCAAGTAACATAACGTGTAAACAGCGCGCGGCGCCTTGCCGCATCGGTTACGGGTGCTAGACCAGACGATAAGGTTTTAATCAGTAGATACTTAATCATAATTTCAAAGGACTTAAGTACCTACTCCTAATAAAAGTTATCTGATCTGACAAATTTTGCCAATCGAACATGAACCTTCTATGCCCGGCTTAGTGTCCGTCTGTATCTAATTAAGATAAAAAAGGTAACTCACAGATTTCAATAAAATTCTGACAGATTAAAATACCGAATTCGATAATAAAATCGATATATCCGGAATAGGGGCTCGGTACGGACCTTACCAAACCGGTTTAGTAAAGTTTCGATTACTCTAATACCGATACTTTTGTTATCGAATGGCCTGTTGTTTCATTGTACTGTTTTATCGTAATAGCATATAGGACATATGTCTTATATTTTATTAGTAAGGTTGAGACCTTTGAACTAGTAAATGGCACTTGATCCGGTTCGTTTCGGACGGAAACCGTAAATAATGCTTTGTTGAGACTGTGGTCCTTTTGTTTCGTATTTAAGGTACCTAATTTTGGTTTTCTTCTGAGTCAATAATATAATTGAGATAGTGCTAAAGGAGGAAATTGATGATATTTAGCCAGTACCTATCTATTGTGAAGATCAAAAAAATATTGGATCTCAGTTCCATCAACATAAATGTGCTGCGAAACTGTTCCACAGGCCAGCCGTGGTGGTTACAGGACTGTCTCATCAGGGAGGTACGGACTGTGACCCTGGAACATAAAGGGCTATTGAAGAATCACTTGTACACCTGTACAAGTCCGACAGTCCCCCTCCCACCCCACCCGACATCATTTTGATGATTGTACTACGATTAAATAGGCCAGCCTTGGGAAGTGTTTTTTGTAACCTTGTAATTTGCTTAACTCGAAGATCAATCTGAGCATCTGTCATTTTATAGCTTCAAACGTTATAATTCACGAATATTCGGAATGCCAATACCAGCTTACTTAATCAAAATTACTTTAAAATTTTAATAATAAGCTACTAACAAAAAGATTAAACACTAATAAAGTACTTAACTGAAACATACCGGAGAAGTCGTGCTCCTTCAGCGCTTTAAGCCCTCCCGTAGTTTCCCAAAGTCCGCTTAAAGCGTTCCTGAACTTCAATATCCACCTGTCTACAGTAAGAAGTGGTTGTTCCGCGAAAACTGTTCGGTTCTTGTTTGTAGACTTTTTCATTCTATCTCACTTTTATTTTTCTTGGGTTCAGGGTGTTGTTTTGCTTGAATTCACGGCTATTGCCTCTGCAACAAAAGTAAAAAAGAAACTATTATCATCCATACAAAATTTGCCGAAGAAATCTATAAACAGGAATATTAGATTTCTCCGGCAAATTTTTGGCAAGCCTGTTGGTCTAGTGGTTAGTGACCCTGACTGCTATGCCGGAGGTCGTGGGTTCGATTCCCACCCAGGACAAATGTTTGTGTGATGAGCACGATCATTTGTTAGGTGTCTGGGTGTAATATATCTATATTATGTATGTATTTAGAAATATATAAGTATGTTTATCAGTTGTCTAGTACCCATAACACAAGCTCTGCTTAGCTTGGGACTAGATGGCGTTGTGTGATAGTTGTAGAATATTATTTATTATTATTAATCAATGGCAAGTTATGGGGGAGGGTCTCTGCTCAGTAGTAGAAAAGGTTAAAAAAAACCATGAAATAACTACTCTATTTTCGCTAAATGTTAAATCTAAATGTTCCCACTGCTGGGACACAGGCCTCCTCTCTGTGTGAAGGAGTGGGCCGTACGTAATCCACCACGCAGGTTCAGTGCGTGTTAGTGGATGTCACGAATGTCTTCGAATTTTTGCTCGCGATGTTTTCCTTCACCGTTTTGAGAGCAGTGGTGATGAAATAAATTACACAAAGTAATGCGCCTGGCTGGGTTCGAACCCACGACCTACAACTCGTAAGTCGAGGCCGATACCACTCGGCCACGACTGCTCCTAAATATTTTATGAGTAAGACAGTAATAATAACAGTTTATTAGTAAATAATTGTAACATTATTTTGTAAGAGAAATAGTGTCTTTTTTAATTAATTCCGATATACCTACTATTTGTAAAGTACGTCTATAAAAACTTACTCAGTCAATCGCTCAACTAATAAGCCATTGATTATAAGTTGAGCGATTGGCTGTTGCGCTGCGTGTCGTTAGTTCCATTCCCGCACGGAAAAAATACTTGGTACGGTCTACACTATTGGTGCTTAAATGTTTATGCTTTTTAAAAGTTTCCGAACGAACCCAAGAAACAAGTGAAATTAATAGTTTATGGAAAAAATACTGAAACTATTTTAGTGCTGAAATCAGATGGCATCATTATAATCATTAAGATTCCACATCCACAACAACAATAAAAAATCTGACACCAAAACACAGCACTCAGCTGCCAAACAATGACACTTACGCAATGATGTCATACATCGCTCGCCACCCACCGACATGATCGGCACTCTTGCACATAAATATTCATTGGATGCCGACTGCTGTGACATAAACGTCAGAGGCTTCGTGGGGTTCTTTAATTCAATTTGTGACGGTATTGTTTTGATTAGTATGGTTCGCATAAACGGTGTAATGTTTTTACAAAGTTATTATTGTTATATAAGTTAGCAATTAAATTTTGTTGTGTTTAGGTATATTTCGTTTGTTAGATTTTTAATTTAATTTTATAGTTTATTTTATGAAGTAAGTAATACATTTTTACATTAAATATTCTGTGAGTGTTTTTTAATTTCACAAAACATTGTATTTGTAATGGTAACTCATAAACAAAATTTAATAGGTAAATTAAAAGCCTACTCGTGAAATATTAAAAAAACTCAAAAAGTAAGAAAAATAAAACGTAGTTACTGCCAGCTAATATTTGAAAGCTGATTTTTGTTTTAACCCGGCGAGCATGAGGTGAAAAAAAGTTACTTCAAGAATGTGGCAGGGTGTGACATACCCTTATCTTAATGTACCGTAATAAAGTTATTTTTATTATTATTTTAAGTTTTGTTGATTTTATTTTGTAAAATAATGACTTATTTAATGGAATTAAATGAAAGAAGTTCTTTATAAAATAATAATTATTAATTTATTCATATTTATTTTATACTATGTAATTTTGGGAACAAAGTATAAGGTTTTCCAAAAATTAAGAATTAGAAAAAAAATATTATTCTTTGGAATGTAAATCCACTTAAAAGTAAAGGATAATGAGGTCCACTTCGTAAAAAAACGAATTAAGTATTTTTTTTATTGAAATAGAATTAATCAGCACTGTTGAGATCAGCACAAGTTTCACAAAAAAAAATTGCATGTTCCAAACATATGGGCTTGCCACAAGCATTGCAGGAATGTTTAGTTTTTCTGTCCTTCTTATATGGACAATCCTGGCATCTGACATATCGTCCGGGTGCAATTGTAGGTCTAGGTGGGGGCTCACCGAGCTACTATTCGATTCCCTAGTGGGTGTACCATGGAATATTTTTTTTATTACTTTTTCGTGAATGTAGGTGTTCGTAAATCATTGATTACCCTAAATTACAAATGAATTCTTATTTAAAACTAAAAATCTTCCAACATAGCACGAATCTGTTCCTCATGACTTTCAATATTAATTATGGTCAAAAACTAAAAAAAAATATATAAAAAAAACAACAAATGAACGAATAACAAATTGATATAGTAAAATAATAAAAAAATAACAAAAATCTAAAAACAACAAACAAAATCTGCAATAAATAGATAAAAAAAAATAGTAAAACAGTTAAAATTCATTATTAAATCATTACGTAAAATAAATACGTCCAAAATGAGGCAGGGTATAACATACCCGAGACAAGTTTTTGCACGTATAACTTGGCCGATGCCTCGCCCCACACTGCGATCACGCCACTATCCCGTTCCGCACGCCTCTACCTTCAGCTACTGACCGATCTAGTGTCGCCAGACGAGGATTTCAAAATATACAGTACTTTTAAACTTTAACAGGGTATAAGATACCCTGGATCATGCTCGCCGGGTTAAATAAAATAACAGAAAATCAAAAAATAAAAGGCAAACTAAGTTATAAAAAAAAACAACAAAAATATTTAACCGTCATACCACAAAAAGTTAAACATTTGCGTTGAACACTTGTCTAAAAGAATGTAACTGCAAAAAGATCTTATTTTAGCCCTAGATAGGTACCTATATCAACATCAAATGACGTTTTGCAGTTTAGAGTATTTTAGACAATTGTTCAACAGATGTTTAACAATTTTGTAATAAGACGGAAAACGTTTGGAAACTTCAAAATTCAACTTTCAAACTTTCAACTTTCAAAATTCAATCACGTGATTATCTACGTTTGTAATTCGAATGTTTGGCAGCATCCAGAAAAGCATAATAATTACTACTTATTTTAAGTTCTCTCTTCATAAGTTTTCTTTTCTACACTACCTTGTCCTTCTCAATCTACCATTTGTTGGCCAATGGTTTTGCCGACAGTTTCAAACAAGCATCATGTTAGCTCCGAATATAATTTCTTGGAACAATTGAATGCGACGGAATTGAAACCAGTCGTTGTCTTGTCAAACAATAACGCGACACGGAAAACAGTGTTCAATTATGTTAAGTAGACATGGAACTATTTTGCGAAATTAAATTGTTTGGAGTTGAGTACCGTTTTGTGGCAGACTTTGGTGTGAAGACGTTAGTTGGTAATGTTAGCTTCACACGACGCATAATATTACGAATCTTGCCGAGGCACGCACCCTGGGAAGGTAATGGTGTGGCGCGACTCGGGCTTCCGCGTCCGAATTGTAAAATAAAAAGACAGATCGCACTGGTTTAGGCACGTGCGTATCCCTAGCACGGCGCGACTCGTGATGAAGAAGAAGCCAGCATAGTAATTAGATACAAAAAAAACCTATTTCAAGAGGTTTTTTCAGTCTACTAATGGCTGAGTTTTATAGTGTTACCCATCGCAGCAAAATTTCAGTACCTATTTGACATGTGTAATTAGATGCCTATAAAGATCTCATAGCTAAGGTATAACAGTCGCATGCGTTGATCTTCAAGGATAAGCCACAATTGCCTATGTTAGTCGATGGATGGGTGAATAAAATTATACGGTCTCGGCTGTCATTTGTAGACTTTTGACCGTTGTTACAGGTAGATTTTGGATCGCTGAGGTCCAAAGTCTGACAGCCAGTCTCACAGAGCGGTACCTACTGTATTATCAAGTACTAAGTGGGTTGTGGATGTAAGAAAGGGAGTCTCTCCAAGTAACATACTAGTATTAAGCTGCATTCAACCCCGAAATAGTTGGCAAAAGGCTAAGCAGATGATAAGATGCCTATCTGCCAAAAGGATCTCCACTACTTACTTCTAGCCAAATCAGATACCAATATACATAAAAATAAAAAAGAAGCCTACAAAGAAATATAAAATTAAATGAAACGATCGAGCCCTTCAGCAAGCCGTCTCCATTTCTTCATGCTCACTTCATCAATACGCTTCGTTACCCTCAAGGACAGCAACTGACCTGGCAATAATGTAAATGGAATCAAATAGAAACAAACAAATTGGTTTCGTGTTTAACAAATCGATAGAAAATCAATTCCTTTCAGGTGATAATAAGATTGGTTTTTGTGTAACAGGTATCTAATATTCCGCCTGAAAGCGATCGATAATTCGATCGTCAGAAGGGTATTCAGATTAATTCTATCTTTATACTGAAATCCAAACCAAACAAATAAAAATCAAACAGCTTGGCTCATAGCCGTGATGTTGCCTTTTTGTCGGTCTTCTATAGACTTTTACTACGGTCACTTCAGTCGTTGTGCCCAAGAACTTTACAGCCTCATCCCATTGGCCTTTTTCTAGGTACCAACGGACATCTAGACGCACTCCAACTTACCATCTTCACCTAGTTACAGTTTGGCCAATTTGCATCAAGCATTGCCGTGTTTTATAATGTGCATGTGAAGGAGAGGAACTCTTTACATGCGCACTTGTGTTAGAACGAATACAACCCTAATCTCTTCAAAGTTAGAATGAAAGGGCTTCAGGCTTCGTGGTTTTTTCTGTGTTCTTGTCTGAACTAGAGTCAAGAGCTAACCCATTTCAAATATAAAAGAACTAACATTAATAACTGAGTAGCAACCTTCCTCTCCCATAATTCTGTAATACTCATCACATCTGCTTAGCTATATAAAACCATCAATGAAAACTGTAAAGCCCAAGCCCAAACAAAAACCGACCCAGATGCCGATAAACACCGAATATTATCTCAAAGACCATACAACAAACCGAACAACCCAGTTAGCTCAAAACTTCCGCGCACCCAACCCAAGCTTATTTGATTCAATGAACGAAATAAAAGACAAAAAGGTCAACAATAAGAGCTGAGACTTGAAAACTTGCATCCGCAGTTACTTTCGAAACTAACCGACACTTCCTAGGACTTGGCACATACCACAGACCACGGAGATTTCTCAGCAGTGAAGATTTAAATCGATAGATTCGAATCGCGATGCCGTGTCTAAACATTAAAACATAATTTAATTCACAACACAATTTTCAAGTTTATTTTTCGAGGATGGTACTGTTTCACTCACTCAAATCTCTTTTGAATCTAGATCAACATCCCATAAAACCAAAGCGTTTGTGATACAAATCCTTGCAAATATTAGGTATAAAAAAATGGTTTGTTTTTCAATCACGCAACAAAACGGCTAATCGGATGTGGGCTCAGACATAATATCTGGAGTAATACATAAGACCACCAATTATTTCGCTAATATGTTCCCGTGACATATTTTCCAGAAATACGCGGGCGATGACAATAATTACAAGTAATTTTAGAAACAAATTTTGCTTATAATCGCACTTTCAGCCCCACGAATTAGTAAGAGACCTGTAAATCAACATTCACAATTTTAGCTTGGGCTGGTCCAGCGTAATAAAGAGTTTTAATAGAATCCGAGTCAGGGCCTGCATTATCATATCGGTGTGACTTTCTCTACTGCCGTGTCTAAACACTATCGATATATTGGTTCCGAGCTCTGTGTTCTCAGACTAGACTCAGCTAAACTTCGGAAGCAAACAGACCGGGAGTTAACTGGGAGTTCACAAAACAACCGACGCCTTAGTGTCGGTTAGTTCACATGGCCATTTGGCTGCTACATAACGTCACTTAACGTCTTGTTTTAAGGGATTCATTAACGTTGACACGTTGTATTAGCTGTCGTTATGAATCATTCTCCCAATTATGTCGGACATCAAGCCTAACAAATGTACCTATCCTATCCAACCTTCACAATCCTTAGATACAGACACTTTTGTCAAGAAAGATTGTCTAACTTCAAGGAACATCCCAGATACTTTCGTAAAAAACTTTAATCGTTTCTGATTACCCCTATCATCTACCAAAGAACTACAAATGACCTTCAACCACTAAAAATGGGTAATCTATTACAAAATTCATCAATGCCACGTACTTGTTGGTAACTAACTAAAATAATCAGGTAACATTAACGATTTCCACTAAATTATTGATAGCAAACCCGACAGAACCTTCTAGAAATCCCATCAGCCAACAATTACCTTGAAGTTAGTGAAAGCATTTTTCCAAAATGTATTCCATTATCATTAATCAGTTCAGGAGTTGAAAACGAAGTTACTCCACTAATTTATCTATGTCACGGTTTTCAGGAGGGACAAACAAAGTTATTGACACTGTGACTTTCGCTTGATGATTGATTACTTCCAACTTTGTCTGTATTTATTTGACGTTTTGATCGGTGTTTTCATGCGAAATTACAATTTGCGTAAACTTGTTCCGAATGCTGCTGGTGGTGTCGAAATGTAATTCTCTAAGTCCCTAATTGATGTATATCGATCATTGGTAGTTTATAACAGCTACTTTGGAGGTGCATTTGTGTAAACCCCTTATAAATAAAACGAGAAGTAAAGTTACGTCAAAGTTAATCCAAAAATGTATGGTTAGTCCGAAGATTATCCTGGTTGTAACTTTAGTCCACGTTTATTAATAAGAGGGCAACATTAGTCCACGTTTATATATAGACTTCTGAGTCATAAAACAATGGACAATTGGACATAAGACAACCACCTTACAGTCTATTACATATGTGTGACTAGAAAGATATACAACTCTATTAAAGAGGTTCAGCCAAACGCGAGAAGAAACTGCACAGTCAGTCTACGCGGGCAATAGCTATGGAACTAAAACAGCCAAACAAAATCCGTTCAGCCAAACGCGATCGTGGACAAACATACATACATTTGAAGAAACCTACAACTACATGGGAATTTTGAAGAAACCTACAACTACGGGTACGGTTATGTAATACGAACTACAGCTCATAAATTGTTACAATCTAATTAAAAATGAGTTACTATCTTGCGTTATATACGAGCCGTAAGCTCAAAATAATTATGTGAAATGCAGTCTACACATTTCTGACTTGAGCATTTAACACTTTACTTTTGAGTAATGTGCATAAGACAGGCTAGAACTAGAGTGCAACACAGATTCATTAAATTGTAATAGCAAAACCACGATGATAATTTTTATCAATTCTTGAATAAACGGTAAGCAAAAAATATAGCTCAAGTCCGCCATGATTTTCTCCCACAATCTCCCAAGCCTGCCCCATCAACATGAAAAACGAGCATCCACTTCAAATCCACTTTGTTTTAATGATAAGGATTTTTGGAAATTAAATCCTGAACACTTATCCAGATTGTAGAACTTCCTTACACAAAATTGTGGCAGGAATTTATGAACATACAAGTGTAGGGGATTTTTCCGTTGACGAGGGTTCTCTGCGATCTAATTGAACGTGGTACCTATATTTTTGGGGGTATAACTTTGTACCAACGAATGGTTGTGACATTAATAAGAGATGTTCTGCCAACAATGAAGAGTCCTGAGGGATGCCGCAGGCTCCGGGATGACGGTGCTAAATGGTGCTTGTCGTGCCTTAAATGGGGCTTTATTTTATGAAAAATGTATGCAGATCCGTCTCTTAGAAATGTGATTTTATAATCAGGGTACATCTCTGAATGCTGTAGGAAGGAAATGTAGGCCTTTTTATCCTTAACGCCATACTACAGCATTCATAAGACAAGCTAGAAAAATGTATGGAGATCCGTCTCTTAGAAATGTGATTTTTTAACCAGGCAGGGTACAACTCTGAATGCTGCAGTGTGGCGTGTGTGCGGTTTGCAGTCATCTTTGAAAATGCAATTTAAGGCACAAGCAAAAAGTGTGCTTATGAGCTACCAACGACCCACGGGGTTATGTATAATTGGCCATGTTTTAGAATAATAATTAGACTGCTATGTTGTTTTACAATGTAGTATGGTGTGCCAATAAAGAATATCTTTGCTATTTATTTTCAAAGAAGATTTCTATGGTCACAAATGCTAACAAGGAAAATAATTACAGATCATTATGTTTTCAAAACAAAAGCATAAAACAAATGAGAAAAGTAAATACAAATTTCAAATTACGATAAAAGCCATTACAATAATTACAGTCGCAAACAAAACTGTCGTTAATTTCGATGATTTTTAACAAAATAATAATTATCCTAATAAAATAATAATGAACATAAAATTGAATTCCACTTCATTATCGAACTCATTATTGTGCAATAATTAGTTCGGAACTTTTTAAATAATAAAATCGAAGGCTTTTAAAGGTTCGATTCAATCGGTATTAATAGGGTGAGTCGGGTAGGTGATTGAGTAATAAGTGGAGGCGAGTGACAATAAGTTACTTACCTATGGATTAATACCTACCAAATGGATATTGCTGCAGAGTTACTTGCTATTGTTTATGCTAATGGTTAGGATAATAAATACAACGTGTAACGTTAATAGCGCCAAACCTCTCGTGGGGTAACTCAGCCCATGTTACTGATCAATGTTTGTTCTAAAACTTTTGGAAAAAAAAAAGATTTTTCATACAAAATGAGAAATTGATCGAGCCCATCAGTATGAAAAATCATGAGCAGGGTGACAATAATAATCTCGATTGGTAAAATAATGGAGAACTTCCTGATCCATTTCATTTCAAATGCGAACAAGCTCTTTGGAAGTTGTTCGCCGGATTATTTCCTTACCGTGATACCGGAACATAAAGGGCTATTGAAGGACACCGTGGATTTTAGTCACTAGAAGTCTGACAGTCCCTCCCGCCTGCCTTGGGTGGGAGGACTCATTTGATGATTTTTAAAAAGCTCTTTGGAAGTTGTTTCTAAGTAACGTTTCCCATACATTTGTTATCAGTCTGTAAGAATTTCCTGTTCAGGATTTTTCTCTAGGTTTCTGATTAAAATCTAAGCTCTATAGATATAAAGTACGATTTTCTTCCCCGCTCCCGCTCATCTCAACACTCAAACCTCATCTAATTCCATCACGCACAGTAGCAATTTGAACGGTTTTTTTCGTGCGTGCTACCCAAGTAATTGTTAGTATTAATTCACCTTCCCACATCGCACGCGATCCAAATATTGTTATAGGCACTTAAATTTATTCCCTATTGCAATATCAGCTGGTCTAATGGTGTGGGGCGGAGCTGATGCTGGAGAAGATTTAGCATTCATAAGTAGGGAAACAAAAGCTATAGTTTAAGTATGAATCAAATCAAGTATATTCATACTTGATTTGACAGAGAACTGGTTAGTACTTAAGGAAGGAGTAGAAAACAAAGGTCATGAAGGATGTTCATAAGAACTGGAAGGAGGACGCACTGACTAGTGAGAAGTGGAGTAAGTAGAGTAAGGCCTCTGCTCATTGCAGGAGTGGGACACAACAGGCTACCTACCAAAAAAAAATGTTTAACTGTCAAGATCTGCTTTGAAATCGTACTAAAGTCTTATAACTGGGTGGGGAGCTAATAGTCTTTACTTGTACGAAATATATGCCCATTCCAATGAATCATAATGGGCAGTAGTACTTAACTATGAAAAATACAAAAAAAAGGTGCAGCCTTTGATTTTCCTCGTGTGTGGTGAGCTCGTGAACACTCACAGCCGTATCATTGCATACAATACTCTCACGGACAGACTTGGATAAAAATCGTAAAGATCAGGACAGCGGCCAAAAAGAAGGAGGCTTCCTTGCTGAGCAAAGGGGCACAATTCTGCCAAAGAAAACGATTCCTACAATGCAGAATACCTACTCCAAATTCCTTCGTAGATTCAGGCCTACATAATTAACTTTCCCAAGTAAAGTCACGGATACAACCTAATTTCTAACAACAAATACTAATCCGTCTAACAACCAACCCAAATAAAGCTAAACAGAATTCCGAATGAGTGTAAACGGCTCTGACGTAACTCATAAAACATGGCTATGTAAAAGGGTCCAAGGTTACTCTAGGTCCTAGGAGCTCTAGTTAAGTTAGACCTAAGTGGTGATGCTACATCGAACGCCAAAGTAGGATATGAGCGAGAACTTTATGAGCGAATCGGCACAGTCGTTGAGTTTTGTGGCTTAAGTGAACACATTTGTGAAATTGGAGAGGCTTTCGCGTTTTTTGGTAAAAGGTATGTGCTTAGGTGCTCGTGTTGTAGTCTTGTAGATGTGCTGTTTGTATTTTCTCGCATATCTTTGGCCAAGTAATTTTGAAGTTAGTAGAAGTTATCGTAATTTTATCCGTTATTTTATCTGATCTGCAACGAAATAATCGTTGCAGGATCCAAGACAGGTAAATTCATTCTCCGGACTTAGTCGAGTTTCATTGCCTTGGTTCTTTTCTGGTGTTCGTCACTGATATCACTTGTGCAAGGTCTACAAATGTAGGGCAAGACAACGACAAAAGGTGTGATGTAAATGATAGTTTTTGATGTGTTAAAATCATCAACGGAGAGCACCAAGCCCTTCTTTCCTTTCCTTGGGTGGAGTACAAGGGTCTGTCAAACTCATAATTATCGTCTCAACTCCAATGTGTTCCTTCAATTGCCTTCATGTTCCAAAACCACGGTTACACGTTTGGACAGTTACGCGACCTTTGCTGGCGTTTGGCCTCCTATGGGACCCCCGCCAGATTCCTGACAACTTTTAGAAGCGAGGGTAGAACACGACTCCCTGTCGACCCCGGTCATGATCGGACTGCAAGTCACGCAGTACGAGCCGTCTGCATGTGCACTTAAAGGATGCTATGATATTATCTAAGCACGAACTCTTCAACGACGTATCAAACAAACTTGACAGAGAGTAGAATTTTTCCAAGATAATGGTAATTCGTTAACCCAAATAACGTTTGAAACAAACCAGCCTCATACCAACCTAATAATACTAAAAAGGCCCACAACACAAGGCTCGCGTGTTCTACATAATATATTTTTTATTTCCAGCAAAGTTTATTGGTTGTACAATTATACGCACCGCTTTATCTTTGCATGCCACATGTCAGCTTCGAATTGCAGCTATTTATCATTACAAAAGCTTATGTGTGGCTAGTTTAAAACAATAGTTAGGGTAGCAACAAGACGCGATACTGTCTAAGCATGAAATCAAAAAGATGATGGAATTTATAAAATACGTTTTATTTTTTATGTATAATCCCAATTAGTAATCATTATTATCTACTGCCATGGGAACGTAATTGTTGTTGGTAAAGGTTGGTGATTATAGTAAGTCTTATCTCTCTCTTATCTATTGTAGGTAGTTGAAATATTAGATGTGTACAAAGTTGCTTCTGAACTCCATTTCAGCAAAGGCATCATTCCAGTTCATGAAACTGGTATTAACTACAATACTAAACCCAACTAACCCAAACATATTGCCACAAACAACAACAGTGAAAGACAAAAACCTCATACACATCATACATCGACATTTATCATCGCGAAACAACCCAACCCCGGTGGTTACAACGGTCATTCAACCACTACCACTATCCCACACCCAGTTATGAATTACACGACATTTTTTGCAAAAACGCTTTCCATTGCATGTCTAATATTAACATTCACGATATGTCTCCATATAAAACCGTCAATGTACATCGAATATAGTTTTCAATAGAGTGTGATGTTTGTATTTTTTTTTGGTCAGCCTAACACGGGTAGTACAATTTAGAAACGAATAAATGCAAATAGTAGGCACCGGTAACTGTTGTTGATGCATTTTGATTCGGTTTTGTGTTTATACAGGCTTGCAGTTTTTGCATAACGGCGTATTGCGATGGAGCTAATTCCAAAAAGACGTGGTAAAGTAAAACGGGAGGATTTTCGTAATCAACTGGTAGAAAGTCATGGAAACTGATGGCGGTAGCGCTTATGTGAAAATAGCCCTGACTGTTTGTCTGCCCGTCTATCTATTATCTTTTTTTATCAAAACGATTTGAGTGTCATTCAGATTCATTTATTTATCCACTAAGGGTGCTCCCACATCTATTGACGTGGAATCGGCTTAAGCTGGTCAAAAAAACCTTTAAGTCAACGTAATAAGAGTGTTACTAATACGAATCGGCTCGACTTATGACTTTTCCGAGTACCTAATCTTTCCCATTGAATAATTTCTGCTTTCTAAAACTGAAAAAGGCTAAAGGCTGAAAACATCAACAAGAGATAATTAAAAAAAAAACAGGGTTTTAATTTTTGAAGATCTAACGTGATAGGTACTGTTACAGTTTGCGATGTGAGTTGCGATGTAATATAATAGGGTGCGTCCACATCTGGCGAATGCGCCGCAAATGCGCAGCTCGCACTCCGTTTCCGAGCTGCTCGCGAGCCGCGCTTGCGCATTCTCGGCAATGAGAATGAGAATTTAGTATGCCAAAAGGCGGGCGAGAAGCGCGCGCGCGGCACGCGATCTGCGCGCGTGCAGCTTGCAAACGGTGCGCGAGCTGCGCATTTGCGGCACATTCGCCAGATGTGGACGCACCCTAAGAAAGAATAAGTTTTACAACCAATACAACACAACAGTTATTGATATACAATAACTATTGTGTTGTAAAACTTGATCTTTCAATGTATCATCACTATATGATCAGCCTTAGGATGTCAATTGCTGAACATAGGCCCCCTCATTAGTTTTATAATGGGACTAGCAGGAAGTGGCTTGCATCTTGCTTCCAGCGCGATGCATCAATCGGTTTGTGCTTCCAATAATTTTACAAGGTGAAATAAATAACTATAATATCTCATTGATAATTTTCTCTCACATTCCAACCCCTATCGCTGCTGTCTGTCTAAACAGAGATACTAACATTATTAGATAACATAAACCCGCTAATATTTGCATCCCCCGAGCACAATAACCCTGCTGCTGCAGCGCTATCTCAAATCTCCAATGTGATCGAAATGGATTTATCGATGTGCTTCACAAATTACATAATTTAAAATTCAATGTAATTCTGGAACTGAATTATTTATAGGTACAATCACGGCCACCGATTTAATTAAATGCAATTTATTATTAACCTATGAGTAGGTTTTTTGAAATAGTTTCACACTTTTATATCACGGGGCGCACAATTTAGAATATTCTGTTTTATTCCCTAGAGCTAAAAATGGCAGATAAGAGAAAATTGCTTAAAACGTTATTAGAAACGTAATGGTTCTTATGATAGTTCATTAAAAAGACACGTGTAATGGTTTCATTACGCATTATTATTATAATTACATAGATACTGGTGCGGGAAAATCTTGAAATGATTAGAGATACTCCAATAATATTCTGGAATATTTTAATGTTACTGCTTTAGATAAAGTTGGCTTATGAATGTTGAGCTTATAATAATTTTATGTTCTTCACTTTATAGCTAGAAAAACATTTGCTTGAAACTTAACGCATTGATATATTTGATGCTTCTGACATATTGATTTGTATTTTATTGTTACTCTTTTGTACTAACTAAAGAATAACCGAAGCTTTCGGTAGAACTTTCAACAAATAAACAATCATTTTGTATGAGAACGGTAGTAACAGCTCTGATTGACTGCCTCTTGTGCGAAAAGCGTACATTTTTAGCTACGCCATTAAAATTGAAAGCCCTCATGGCTGTGTCTACAGTAAACAGGATTTTTTTAACTACAGCGTGTATCATAAAGATATGGGCATACTTTAGGGAAGCACCGGCAGGCAGACCATAGATTGAGTTTTAAAAATTCTTCTGCTAGAAGGCTACACCACTAAGCAGAAAAATAAAATTGAATTTGCGATAAAATTCGTATGAATGAATATTGTATTCTATTGCTCAAAATGATAACAATGTCTGCCCCGCTTCGGCAGAGCACCGTAGGCGCGGGCATGCGGACGGCGAGCAATGGGCGACTTGCAGACCTAACGTGTACCACGCCCGTAAAGTGCAAAGGACTCCGTGGATTTTAGTCAGTACAAGTCTGGCAGTCCCTCCCGTCCTGCCTCGGGTGGGACTCATTTTTGATTATTTGCCACCCAAAAGAGAATGATTGACATGTCCTTGAATGTAAACGCACTTTTTTCCACATGCTGTATAAAACTAAGAAGGCACTTTATTATTTTGCTAGGTATTTGCTATATGTCCATTTTTACGATGTATTGTTTTCTCCAGCTTTAGTTAAGTTTTAAATAAACTCGGGTAGCTAATTGCTAGTACCCATATTTCTTATTTATCTTCTTTTAGAAAATTGAAACATATTTTGCAGGATATATAAACTATTTTGAAGTATCCTCTATGCTAAAGTGGTGTGTTTCAGTTTCAAAGCCTGGCCTATCAAAAACAGGTTTGGTTTATTTTAACTTCCATCGCTTTTACCGGCAGTGGATAAAGTTAGGTATTTTTATAAAAATCTGGACCGTGTCGTGTCGTTAATCCAGTATTTTTTTTATCGCAATATTTATATAGCTATATATAATCAAAATCAATATGCACATAATATCACCACATAATATCATAATTATATCGTTTTTCCCATATTATTATTTATAAACTCAATAATTATTATATAACTGTGTTTCCAATTAAATCAGCGCATATTTACTTTATGAGCCTCAGGTCATTCAACTAAGAAGAGTAAAACAAATTATCCAAAATCAAGAGCTATCCTTTAACAATAACAGTGTTTGCCATTTAAACCCTTATTACAAAGAAAGTAAAAAATAAAGTCCGTTGTAATACAATACGTTCCCCAGCGTACCTACAGTTATTGAAGTACACTCGAGCGCTCAGGTACACTCGTAACATTACACTCAAAGTAATCACATTACCTTCCATACCTGTATGTTATAGGGAGAGGTGGAAAATGCGTGAAAACTCAACGGAAAAATCATGTAAACACCTTTTGCTTGGATATCTCGTTACAAAGATTTTATAAAACCAGAGATTTTAAAGAGCTCTTCTGTGAAGCAGGGCTCTTTTTGACGAGATTGACTAGGATGTAATGTAATTTACCACGAGAGCTAGGTTAGGTTAATAGATGTAACAGATCGTCGAATAAATCTACCAGTCATTCCTGTTGTAGAATATTATTATGCTGATCATACAAAAACATTTTGTCCTTCAAAAGTTATATTATTAAACATAATTTTGAAAATCCCTAAATTGTATAGTATTTTATAATAATTACCAAATAAATCAGCACAATCTGTTGTGTCCCAGCCCTGTGACTTATGTTACGGTTTCCAATTTATACAACCGCACACAGCCTGTTTAGCAGTTATAACAACATTTAATTCAATTTCCCAAAACCGTTCTCCTAAGCAATTAGAAAATATTAATTTCAATTACGAAGCTGAAATACGGCGCGGTTGACGTGACTCTCAACCCTAAAAATTCAAACAAATTACAATATCGGGACTGTCAAATACAATGTTTCCGCGTAAAGTCGCGTACAACGCGTAATTTGTACAGGCGCGCACAGCGTGTTCTAGAGTAATT
This sequence comes from Agrotis segetum, assembly GCA_036375495.1. Taxonomy (NCBI): domain Eukaryota; kingdom Metazoa; phylum Arthropoda; class Insecta; order Lepidoptera; family Noctuidae; genus Agrotis; species Agrotis segetum. Next base: position 2,534,396 of record JAQSVV010000181.1, read on the forward strand.
ATACTGATGTTAAGTAATTCAATTCTGTGGCCGGGTGTACACGCGAGGCAATTTTTACGCGGCCAAGACAACCTGTGTTTAATTGGAGGGTTCTGACTTGACACTTAGCATTTGAGGGTTGGAGTTACACGCGTGACATAATTATTTATATTTTTGTGAAGGGGACATTTTGGGGTTGAAGTGGTAATAGGTCCGTGTAACGAAGGTAAACATTTACGTTGATTGAATTTGATAACTAGTGAGGGTAGATTAGGGGATATTTTGAATTGTTGTCAAAGAATATTCGTAATTATCATAATATATTTTTTCTTAGTCTCCTCGATAAAATGAAGTTGAAATCAAACCATTTTGCCACAACCATAAAGTACGATTTTGAATATCATTCGATCTTGGGCAACGGTCCATCTGGCGGAAAATGGAAACCTCCTGTCAGTTATAAAACATAGAATCCAGTTTCGCTTGCCAACTTTGGATGTGTCGTATTTCCCACACACTCATATCTTTCATGTTAGCAATTTATGTTGGTGACAGTACCTATGAGACATTCATAGATTGACGAATGTCTCGAGCACTTTTTATTTTCAGTAACTAACCAATACCTACGCACCTACATAATGGTCGCGGGAATGTCTTTTCAGGGAACCGTGGTTCGGAATTTAAAGGGCTATTGAAGGACACCTTGGATTTCGACCTCGGCGACCTAGGCAGGCTTTGACCCTCTATGGGGGCCCCCTCAGATTGCCGACAGCTCTTTTAGACGCGCGTGGAACGCGTCTCGCCGTCGTCTGAGCATGGTCCATCATCGGACTGCGAGTCACTCATAAATCCATCTGTATGCACACGCCTAGTGGCCGGAAATCGCCTCCCGACGTCCATTGCCGTGAGCGTCTCCCAATACTTGTGTACCTGATCCGGTCTTTCTTTTATGTACTTAAATAGGCTATAAACAACATTATTACAAACCAATACAATTTCCAATTACTCACAAAATAACATAGCAAGTACAATATTTTCTAACCTACCACTGAAACAGTAACTAACACGTTTTAACGAATGGTTGCGGGTTGCGTGCCGCGCGATGTGCCGTCCGATTCAATTTGATTGGCCACAATTAGGTCGGTTGTTCTGAAAATAAAAGAAAATATACTACAATATATTTGGGGTTTTTTAATTCTTTTGGTACTCAGTGAATTAAAGAAATGTAAGGGTGAGAAATCTGCTGCCAATTATTGAGGATTTTTTAAAAATAAATATGCAGAAAAAAAGTATTTATAAAGTACTTGAATATCTGTACGAGGCCCCATTGCTTTCGAAAGATTTTCATCAGGAATAAAAGATTACGTAAGAAGTTTATTATATACCCAAACTTCTTTTCAAAATTAGGTACCCAAACTCACTAACATAAATTGAATTATTTTACCGTTGTCTATGAATCCTGTAGATCAATAACTATAAAACGTGTAACGTTAAATGCGCAAAACCCCTCTCGTGGGGTAACTCAGCCCATGTTACTGAACAATGTTTGTTCTAAGACTTTTGGAAAAAAAAAAAGATTTTTCATTCTGATGGGCCCGATCAATTTCTAAATTTTTTTTTTCAAAACAATTTTTTTTTGCGAATTTCTGAAAGTCTTAGAACAAAAGTTACCCCACGAGAGGTTTTGCGCATTTAACGTTACACGTTGTATAATTTGAAAACAACAAACAGATACCTAATCTGTTGTTACGAAATGGACACGCTTCAAAAGATACAAACACGACACAGATATTCTTCAGTGCAGTACTGCCTTGTAGCAATACGTTCCTAAGGTCGTAACGATGAACTACAATGGGTATACAGGGTGCTTCCTTTACGAGCTGCATAGTGAAGCGATTTGTGTAGTCCCAGCTGTTGCACTTTACTTCGAGAAATACTCGTACTGTATAGTTCATCTTATAAGCCTCGTGGAGAGTTTCAAATCACATTTATGTATGTGTACACTAGTATTATAAAGAGAAAACCTTTGATTTTTTGTGTTTAGTGTTTGTGAATCTTCTTTATTCTTTTACGAGTAACTAGAATACGAGTACTAAGGCCCAAAAATTAGCCCCACCGGTAACGGCCTGTGCAGCATTCGTCAAAACCTTTGGCAACGGTGACGGCAGACCGATCCCACTGGCTAGCGATTACCAATCCGTCGGAGCCCAACACCAAACATTCCATTTTCCTTTGGTTGCACTCGAACCATCTTAGATTTCATTTTTGCTTCGGCTAAGAGAAATTGTAAATAAATAAACATAATCCGTAGTAACACAAAAACTTTTAAACGTCTGTTGAACACTTGTCTAAAAAAATGATAAATTATGACGTTGAAATAAGGTCCGTTTTCAGGCATGGTCCATGGTCGGACAGCGAGTCGCCCATTACTCACCGCCCGCATGCCCGCGAAATAAACATAGGTATCTAGGAAAAGGTCAAGCAGATGCTGATGGGATTGTCATAATCTGTCGGCAAGCTCCAGTCTAGAACTTGCGCGAGAAACAAAAAAAGTTTGAAAGCAGATGTCAATTGTATAAACCCGCTGGTCTATTTCATTCCAATATCAATAAGTTACAACTACAAACCTAAGACGTCATAAAGTTGGAACTACCCGCATTCAGTCAGTATACATGAATCTTAACAAGTCGAGTCAATAGTGGCGCACCAGCGCTGCTCATTAAAACTTGTCGTTGAGCTAATAACTTGCATACCTGGGTAAGGAGGCTTTTATAATGAGAAGCTACCTGAATATAGTGATAAAGCCAGTGAAAAAAACAACCCTTATCACGAGTTTTCACCATTTTACTTTACTTTCCAGTATTTACAGCGTTACTTTTATGGAAAAATGGAACAGCGCATCTCGTGTATGAATAAGGAACTATTTTTTTCCTTGAAATTTGACATTTCGAAAATGTCAAAGTTCCAGTTTATTTTACTTCAGAATAACTGAAAACTCATGATAAGGACTCTGACGAAATTTTTACTTTTTGTGTGTTTGTACTTGCTGTTCTCAGGAACTGCTGGTTCGTATTGAAAAATTGTTTTTTTTTTTTTTGATTTTGGATAGTTCATTATTAATATGATTAAACAATCCTTTTTTTTTATTAAACATTTCATTGTAAGATTTATCTTGTTACTTTGAGATCTAATCAGATACATTGACGGTGAAAATTTGGTATGCGTCTTGATAATAATAGACACAGTTACACACACCCTTACCCAATACGGATAAGTTTCCTTTATGTTATGTTCAGCTGTGGTTTTCCGTGAGTATGTTGAATGGAGCGGCGGCAACTTAACCGGGGTGTGTTTGAATAAACATACTAGTGCATAACGTGCATTCATGAATAAACAATGTTTATTACAGAGCAATTTAAATGTTTGTTTGAAAGTTTAAGAAATTTGAGTTGTCTAGTTTTCTTATGTTAGCTTCTCACACTAACGTAGAAGACGTCGTGTGTCGTGTAACATTTGACGACACGGTTGGACCAGTGGCTAAGAGATCGATTGCTACGTAGCTTGTCGCGGGTTCGACAAATAAATATTTGTATGATCTGCAAGTAGTTATCCCTGGTCTGGGTGTTTGTGTATGTGAGTTTCTTTCTTTGTTCGTAACCGCGTTGATTTTTGTGTCTGATCGCGTTGGTAGAGACGAGGGCACGCGACCCGTGAGAAACCAGCATAACGTTGTTAGTTGAAATATTGTTCTTTTTTTAAATTTTGAAAGAGTAAAAAAGAATTTCATTGATTCATTGCCAGACAAGGACAATTCTCAACCTTAATACGGTCTAGACCTAGAGTCTAAAAGCTAAAGGTTTTATTTTGCACAAAAGTTCTTTATGAATGTGACGAAGGTAAAATTAGATAGAATTTTTGGTGATGACAAATTACATTGACTCAGCTTGAACTTATGCTCTTGTTCAGGTTTCAATAGAAAATCACTGGCACACTTTAAGAAATAGTTTCGAAAAACCGGCCAAGTGCGTGTCGGGCCACGCACAGTGTAGGGTTCCGTAGTTGCCCATCAAAATACTTATGCGAACTAACGAAACTGATTCGCTGAATTTTGGTTTTTTTAATTTTAGTTGCTAAAAGAAGAATGCTGGTTTCAAAATCGGTCCAGGAGTCTTTGAGAAATAGGGAAAATACATATAGAAAAAAGATTACAACGAATTTAGAGATTCCTCTTATTACTTTGAGATCTAAAAATAGTTGACGATAAAAACCTACCTATCTTGAAAAAAACATACCTATAAAAGCTGTAAAAATAAAGTTGACAAACTTACATTTGCAGTTGTCTCCGATACATTTTGTTTAAGAAAATATGATACCAAATACATTTTATAAGTTGGTCGACTTTTACTCGTAAAGTTGTAAAGCCTACTTAGTCATGATAATTTAAATTTTTTTGAAAACTTCGTTATATATACTACTATTGTGATTTTTTTCACACCCCCATACATAACCGTTTAGCTTGTAGAGGGGGGGGACACTCGAATCGAGCAAAATTTAGCACTTTCGCGGCTTAATATTTCACAAACGAATATTTTTTATCAAAAAGTGTTAATGGAAACTATCATTATTTTTTAAAGGCCTATGTTTGAAACGCACTCACGATACAGGTGGCGTATTACAACGTCTTAAAACCAGGCTTGTTCCAGTGAGTGAACGAGATGGCGCTAGACGACTTGTATAGCTTTGTCACTTTCACTCGCTGGAACAAGCCTTAGGCACTCAAATAAACGTTGTTTTCTTTCTTTCTAAGTACTGGAGGTACCCTCGATTTTTGAAAAAACCCGTATTTTACGAGATTTTATTTTTTACCACTTTTTCGGCACAAGGAAATCCGTATATTTACACCAAATTACAGCTCTCTAGTACTGTGCGTCTCTGAGCTGAACTGCGGACAGACGGACGGACGGACGGACGGACGGACATGGCGAAACTATAAGGGTTCCTTGTTGACTACGGAACCCTAAAAATGTGAAAAATTAGGATTCCGATTTCGAATTCTTGTAACGATTATCACTTTGTATCAGGGGCACTACAATCTAAAAGCGAAACCCGTAGCTATAGCGGAAGTTTCGAGCTCGTCAAATCTTTATCACGTAAGAACGTAAGATATGTTTGTGGTACGAACTAAATATTGATGACAACATGATTGGACAGTTGTACCCACAGTACCTACCAATTCTCGATGTATTATCAGAACTTATTAATTGAAAACTAGTAGGGAATACTAACAGTTCATTCAAAATCTATGAGTACGACCCCGAATTCTTCATTGACGGACTAAGAGAGTAGACCCCCTGGTCAATAAGTCTCTAAAATGTTTTATCTCTTTTGTGCAGAAACGAATGAATGGATTTAAATAAAATGTTGTACTGTACAGAAATATTTTATAACCTGGACTAACACATGGGAGAGTTCTAATCACGATTTCATCTTCCCGTGGTGTAATAATTTTAGTGTTCTGGCGGGTGCAACCGCTGGCAATAGCTAGTCATTTATAATATAAAAATGTGATTTGATATGATACAGAAGCGAATAGGCTCTAACCTAAAAGTAAGCTATACTTTTGAAATCGAATCGTGGTGGGCACTCAGGCACTTTACGTGCAGTTCCGTCACGTAACGAGTTTGGACGCGTTCGCGTGACGTCACGGCCCGCGGCACTGCCACTACATCCCTGACGTTTGTGGGACTGTTCACTGAAAGGTTATGTTGAGGAACGAGATTTTCACGGTTTTCTAACAGAATCGAGCGAATAGTGACAATTTAGCAAGTACTTGAAACTTTCGAAAAAGACGTTCGGAACGGAATAAAAAACCAAGTCTACGAGGGTCCAAAAAAACGACGAAACCCTTCGAGAAAGGACGCTTACGCTTCGCTCAGCTCGTCTTGGCGGGGGCACTACCGAGCCCCGAGATTCCCCTCTTGTGAGCATGACTGCGATAGATCGGTTGGAGAAGGCGACTGGTGTCCAAAATCGCAGATGCTAGGTTTAAATCCTGCTCGCATTACTTTTATGACTTTCTGGATCTATTCTTTACAGGATAATTTTGGAGGATGTGTTGGAAACGCTATTTTACCAGTAATTAGGTACCTATAAATTCTCTACAGTCAGAAAAACATTTTTCTGTTTTCGCTGGAGAGAGCTGTTAATGCTGCAGCCTGATACTTTTGGCCCCTGATACCACAGGATAGTCCGGTTAAGCAGCACACCACCACATACAAAAGAAGAAAAAACACTCGTCTCATTTGAAGACGCAGAGCCTAGAGTGACTGATATACAGCCAAGAAATCTGACAAAGCAACGCTATTACAATTATTCCCTAACAATACAAAACCGACCAATAAAAACAACAATAACCCACACCACACATTCAACAACACAACTTACCATTATTTCTTTCTTTCATTCTTTCTTTCTTACCGCTCCTCAGAATACCGCTACCGATGCCAAAGCGCCCTCCACCTCTTTTAAGTAAACTTCCGGCGGGGCTCCGTGCACCGGAAAGAGCAGTCGGGCTACAAAGCGGGGCAATATTGCTCCACCTAGCTCTATGCTCTATGGTTCGTGGAGATTCAGTTGTTGTAGTGTTTTCTGCTGTTTATACCCTGTGGTAATTATTGTTGTTGTTTTTGGTAAAAGGATTTTCTTGGAAGTCGTGGGTGAAGCGGATTAAATTATTTTGTTTTAGGGTTGAGTTACGAAATGTAGGTACCTTATTATTTGCGTTTTGGAGTTTAATTTCGTAATGCAAAAACCTTTGACCGTAAAATTCTTCCACAGGGATTCGGAGACGAAAATAAGGATTGACTGACCTTGTCAAATGTTATAGACTCTATCACGACGACTTATAACAAAATATGAAGGTTATTCCTATTAATGTAGGTACGGAACTTTAAAGAATCAGAGGCCTTCTCACAATATTTCTGTGTTTTACATAATATACAGCGTACTCAAAGTATTTACTGCTTTTATTTTATGGAAAATTGCAAAAGTGCTTCTAGGGTACTTATTAAGAGATTTTTTTCCATCAAATTATTGTCGAAATTAACGTTTATTTTACATAAAAAAACGTGAAAAGTCATGCTAGGCTTTTGAATGAGCCTGTATAAAAACTAATGGCACACAAGTGGTAGCATTTCTGCTTAGCCCTTTCTAACCTAATACTTATATGTTACACTGTAATCTTTACTGCTATTTTAAATTTTGATGTGCAAATTTGTGAGGATGGATGGTTTTTGTTACTCTTTCACGCAAAAATGACTGAACAGTTATGGAAACGGAACGGTGAATTGGATTAACACGTAGAATACATGTTATCTAGATAAATATTAGTCTTTTAGGATGATTTTCGACTAGCTCGCGGGACCTCACAAGTAGAAGAGTATAATGATAAGCAACCAGCAGAAATGAAGCACAGCAATTCATAACCTTGAAAAATGTTAGATCAAGGAGTCATACTACAATTAGGTAGCCACTATATTTCTTTAGATTATAATATCAGAACCAATTTTCACAAAGAAAGTAGTAGTAACACTTTAATATTAGTCTAGACACGATAAACATAACTCTTATCTAAGTATTATTATAAGGTCAATGTCTCAACGTAAGCGGAGCGGTCGAAGGAGCAACATTCAAGGTAGCAACAACAAAAAGGAAAACAGGCGCTTTGGAGGAGTGTCATAAGTAAAATAACTATCAAAAAGTCGCTTAGATTTAAATTACCTTTATTTGAAAAATTAAATATATTCTTCGAACCTGATTCAATTGTCATGATTAATGAACGCACTCCTTTTCATACTTCACATCAACTTTAAAGACAGTAACTCAACACTCTTGCGTTGCAATTTAGGCATGTTTAAAAATTGAGAATATTTTTCATAAATTATTATCTTTTTCTTTCATAAAATTTGTTTAAAATTAAGTTTAGCAGTTAACTAAATTTTATGCACTATGTGGCGTACGCGAAATGTACTTATGTCCACTTGTTCGAGGCCTCTACCCGCTCCTCTCATGTGACCTGTCAACTGAAATAAAGCTCAATGCTCACTAAACATTCCACAGCCTAATCAGTATTCAAGCAACTCAACATTAACCCATAAACTTAGCTCATTTGTACCAACATAAAGAACCGAATGGCCTGGTAAAAGCTAACGACTATAGTTAACAAGGAGAAAAAATAACAGGAGAGTGGAAAAGAAAATCACAACTAAAACGAAATAGTACTACTATAAAAGTATTCGAGTTCCGAGAGATAATGAAAAAAGTTGGTCAAATGATCACCCTCCTTCCGGCCGAACAAGGACGCGGGTTTACAAAGTCTAGAGACGGTGAGTGCTTGAACATTAGAGGTTTGAATTGCGCTGATTCGGAATATTTTGAGCTTGAAATTTCTTAGCTTCTTCTGTCACATTTATGAAGCTGGAGGCTAACAGCTGAAATGTAGAGCGCAAGAAACCGTCAGACTCTTACTGACTAAAATCCACTGTGGTCCTTCCATTACCATTTGCGTTCCACGGTCATAGTATCCAGCTTAGACATTCCGGTAAGCATTTGACTCTGAGTTGGTATCGTCAGTGGTAACAAACCTATGAGTCTCGTTGAAACACGACAAGCCGTGGACCCGGGCATGGTCCTTGATGGGACGGTAAGCTAGTATAGACAAATAATAGTATACCTCCCCTATGTCAGAAGTTACCGATATAAAAATGAGAATAATATTACAACGTCAAAATCACAACGTCTGATAGATGGTAGGTTATGTCAAGTCCTTGAAAAAGGAACCGCTATATGAAACGGACACGTATTCAAAACTACGCGACTCGACTCCTCTACTCCTGATTCCTTACGAGTACAACTTCTGAGAGATAATTACTTCCTAGATGTAAAAACTGGCGCCTTTTAAACTTGAGACAAGAAAAACCTCCATTTTAACTCATTCAATAAACTAAAGCCTTTATGTGGGACTAGTTCGCTAATGTTTAACGATACACTTAGCCTTTAGTTTTATATTTTAGCTTTATTTTTAATGTACAGAGAAAAATTGTGTCATAAAATGTTTTTGTTTATGTAAGTTTTGAGGGCCAAGATGTTTTTTATTAGATTTAACAATAGAGGAAAATTCCATCTATCTTAACAAATGTTTTTTTTTTGTGTAGAGATTACAAAGCTATACATGAAAAGTTTAGACAAAATTTAAACGAGTAAATAGTTTTTTTTTTCAACATTTTTAGTCTTTTTATATTTACCTTTTGGAAAACTCTACTTTACTAATTAAAATATAAGGACATACTATATATTAAACCTAAAATTAAGAGTAAAATATTTACAGAAATAACTAAAAAAAAAACTAAAATTTAAAGGGCGTCAAAAAACTCATCCACATCGTTGTCAATGGGGAAAGTGCCCAGAACGCTGGCAGCATTGCCACGTTGGATGGCAATGCTTATCCTTTGACCAAGAAATATGCCAGCCCTCTGGTCACGGCGGCGGCGTCGAGGCGTCGACTATACGCTTGGCGATATTAAATTATATTCCTTTTGGATAATTATATTAAGGGGCCCATATCTTAGAGCGCAGCAGGCATTTAGAGCGATTTCCCCCCCTCCTGTCACGTGGCATCACAGCGCTTTTCAAATGAACTTCGCTGACCCCGTTAAAAAAGTACCACCTTGAGCTTATTCTAGCTTAGTACTTTGACAGGCCATTTAGCGTTACCCCCGCGCTGCATGTCACGTGGCGCCAGTGCGCAAAACGTACCACCTTGATCTTATACTAGCCTAGTACTTTTGCTGGTCAGTGAGATTCTAACAGTTTTTAAGCCTACCTGGAATGTAACAACTTTTTACTTTTGAAAAATGCGCAGTACAAAGCGTCTCTATGAGATATCGACACGGGCATATTATTGCATACGTTCATGCATTTTTATTTCGAGAAATTCTTTTAAACATGTTTAAAATTCATCTATCTTCAATTTATTTAATAAAAAATATGGTATCCAAGTTAAAGCACAAGTTACTTGTAAAAGTAAGAGTACCATATTATTTGAAATCTTTAAATAATGCAAAAAGAGTATCATCATATCAAGCAAGGATCGAACCCGAACCTCGTAGCTTACCAGTCCCAGCGTTCTTACGTTCGGCTACGCAGTCCGCTGAGTAGACATTTAAAATAGCTGTTCATAAATTATGTCAAGATTTTTCATTAGTTCTGATAAAAAAACAACAGACGACGAAGCTTTATCTTTCACATTTTATGTAATCCTGGTACTATCGGGACAAATGCAAGCACATTTTACGACTCTCCTATCAAACTATAAGGCTGCGTTTCCACCAGAGAGAGATGTGCGAGGATCCGTAGCGAGGGATGTGTTTGCAAATAACCAATAAAATCGCTTCATTTACCTCGCTTCGGTCAGTACACCTCTGGTGAAAACGGATCAGTGGAGCTAGATTTTTGCCCATACAAAACAAGCAAGGGATTTGTTCGAGGTATTTGTACGAGGGATGTGTGAGAGGGATTTGTTGCGAAGGATGTGTACGAGAGATATGTGCGAGGGATGTGTAAGTGGGATATGTTGTGAGGAGTGTGTGTTGTGTCTTCATTCCCACTACACCGCACCCTCGTCGCTACATTTCACAGCTACGCTACACATCTTCATAGGCACATTTTCATCGCACAGCTTTGGTGGAAACAACCGCACCAGACCATAACATTGTCCTGAATTCAGGATCAGATAATCAGAATATGATTAAGAGTAAGAAACTTAGTCGCCAAAGCATGTACTAAATCGTGTCCTAATTAGGATGCTACTCGTCCTAAATGCAATTACACTTTCCTGAATAATTCTGGACGTCCTGAATATCGGAGCCTGAATTTAGGACAGTGTAAATTGCCCCTTATGTTTTGAAAGTCATAGTTAAATAGTTAAAATAGTTTGAAATACCGCCGTGATGATATCTTTCGTAATATGTTTGCCTGGTAAGATCGTCAGAAACTGCCCTTAAAAATGATTGAACTTCGTGAAAATCTCGAATCGAAACTCTTTCATATCTATGATAGCCTAGTACCAAAAACTTCGTGTATGACTTGTTATAGCAGTGTTGTATAGTTTATGTGGCAGATTAGATAGAGACAAAGATACCATAAGAGAGAAACATCGAAGATATCATGGTGTCTCTGTCACACGACAGTGACAGAAATATACTTCGATGCCGCCTGCACTGTGTCTGTAATCTAACCGTTGCGTTTTATGCTTTCCTGTTAACGTGGCTACAGAATTGCATTATATAGTTAAAACTCAGAAATAAATGGATATTACGTATATTATATCGATCACTAGCGGGGGGAATGGCGCAAGCCAGCAAAAGCGATACAGGTCCTACCTCGGACACGCCTCGCGGGCGACTGAAGCAATGCGTGTAGGGCACGTCGTTATATAGTAAAGGGTAAAAAAAAAAAACAGAAATATTTAGAAAAAAAGTAATCGGAAATTGTTCTGACAAACATCATTACCTATCTATTGATATATTTTTTAGGTCCATAAGCATGGTCTACTTCAAGTACCACCGAAAAAACGTTAAAAAAATCTCTATTTTCGCGATTTTTTTTGATCAAGTCAAGTTATAAATATCGCGTTTTCAACCGCAGGGTTATTTAGATAGTTTATTGAACTACAACATATATTTTTTTCGGATCGAAAAAAAGAATATTTGATTGTTTATTGTTGAATCAAAAATAGGTCGATTCCTGATTACGTGGCCTTAAACCACCTAATCTACTTGACCCATAATTTCAGCTCAAAACCGAACACCCCAGTAAACAATTCACGCCAATTCAAAAACAGTAAAATTTTATGGCGCGTATTCACTTAATTAATTGATACAGAAAGCTTTATAAAGGAATTCTAAAACACTGAATTCCAAAATAAAATGGGGCGACTAAAGTTAGGCTATTCGTTTTAACCGGGCGTGCGGTTATCTGGGTCTGGCGGCGCAAATCACGCGGAAACATACCCGGTTCTGATAGGACCAAATTAAATATAGGTCGGAATTTCTGGCTGGTACCACCTATTGCTGTTACTTATTTAAAGTGTATTTTTAACCGATAAAAAAAGGGTTCTCAGTTCGACCTGCATGTTTGTCCGCGATTTTCTCGTGTTTCGCTAAACCGATTTTGATGCGGTTTTGCAGAAAAGTGTTCGTTACATTTCGGAGAAGATTTTAATAAGTATTTATAACTATAATGGATATCCAGTGACGTTGCTCACATGGATCCGTTTTTGGTTTCCTGGATTGAATAACTGAAATTAAAAGGTAAAATAAAATTAAAAAAAGGATCCAACGTCAAAACCAAATAAAAGCAGTGTAAAATAAATTATCTTTTGGTAGCCGGTATTTTTTCTAATTTGGTTGAGAACTTACACACAACATTCAGAGAGTACGATTGACTATTTTTTTTTTATTAACCGATCGAAGTCTGTCTAACAATTAATAGCTTGGCTAAATGAGAAACTCGTGGCTAAAAATAACAGCCGCAAATGCTACGCTTGCCGAGGTTGGTCTGAAGGTGGGTGACCATCTCTCACAGATATTGAATTCACCTTCTAGAATAAGAACCTATATTCAAAATAGTTATACATAACTTGAAGTTTAACGACCTACGACGTAAAACGGTCTGGAAATTGAAAAAGCGCTTCTAGTGTACGAACGAGGAACTACTTTAGTCTATCAAAAAACGCCCCGATTATTAAAAAATCCCCGTTTATTTGATGTCACAATAACGTGAACGTGAAAATTCATGATAAGGCCTCGGTTCAGCAATTGAGTTTCTAGTTATAAATAAACCTATAGTTACACACATACGTACTTTGTTTCCGTTAGTTACCAGAGTGCACCAGCATATAAGCTTAATCTAGTTACAATATTCGATGCACCAAAGTGCCTGAATTTGATTCTGTTAAAATTTTGCATGGAAGTTATGAAATATTGTGTTCGGCTGAAATTAAAACAGGAAATACGCAGAATATTGTAATAACGCAATAGTTACTGTTACACCGTACATGGATGGTCAAAATATCTATGTTTATGCAATATTTTATGATTTAAATCTAACACAATTTACAAAATTAATTCAGAATTACCAAAACTAACTGGCAATAAACATGACTAGAGGCCTTACCACGAGCTCTAAACGCGATCCAGTTTAGGCTGTGGGAAAGAGACAGAGCTATACGAGTCGTCTAGCGCTTTCTTTTTCCCACAGCCTAAACTGGATCGCGTTACGAGTAAGTGGTAAGGCCTCTGTTTGGCAAAGGTGAAATTTTTATAATTAAAATATCAAAAATTAACTACATGCTCGGCGACTGCTTGATAGCGCTCGAAGTAGTTTGACTGATTGAGCAGTCAAAACTGCTTCAAGGAGCCCACGAATAGACACTTTTACTGACAGCCTGCAGTGTCCCACACTGGAGCCTTACCACGAGCTCATAACGCGGTTCAGTTTAGGTTGTGGGAAAGTGAAAGAGCTAGCAGAGTCGTCTAGTGCCATCTCTCTCCCACAGCCTAAACTGGATCGTGTCAAGAGGTCGTGGTAAGGCGTCTGATGGATAATAGTTTTCAGAGAGACAAAATATGATCATTGGTCTTGTTGAACTAATTTCGCCATTATCATAATATACGAGTAGTACAGTCAATTTCTTCAGTTAGCTAAACATAAATATCGTCGTCACCAGTGGAGAATTTTAATGCACCAAAAACCCACTGCATTACTTGGCACAAAAGGGTTAAAACAATTTTCTAAAATAAAATCCAGCTATTTGTTGTAACCCGCCGTGCGGCTACGGGGCCTAGGCACAGAATAAAACATGTGGAGGTATAAGTGGTAGAAGCGACACTTCAGGTCCAAATTATGTAGATGCATACAGTTCGGGAAGTAAGATACGTACCTTATTTGGGTGGTCACGACCAAACTAATATCGTCATCATCATTATCTTCTGCCTAGCCTCTTCCCAACATTCAGTATTTATAAGGATAAGGTGCGCGTTCTTATGTTTGTTCGTAGATGGGTTACCATCCCTTCATTTATTATATATTAAGGTTTTCACTTAATCAGATAGTTCATTAAACCGTCAATCCCAGATATTATTTTGTAGATTTTGGACAGTCGCTAAAATAAGTCAGTTTTCCACAAGTCTGATAACCAAGTGTTTAAGTAGGTTTTTCCCATCATTAACTGGGTTGTGGAGGTCAGACAGGCAATTGCTCTATGTTAAATACATGTAAACAACTGCACTTAATTTTCTACGAACATTTATCAAAATATGACTGCAAAAAGGCTACGCAAATGATAAACATAAATGGCAGTACTAATCTCAAACGTTCCATCACCATTCCTATTTCGTAGGCCTACAAGAGCATTTAAACATTATTATCGCTTCTGCACATTTCCATTACTCTTTGGTCTAAGCGAGCAAATCGCGTGGAAACCGAGCGACAGTTATTGGACCCGATGACCGGCCGAATTAAGTTCCATTGCGTTCAGCCAAAGCGTTTACGGGTCAACGTGCATGGTTCTACAAACATTATTCGTTACATGCAGGGTTGAGAAGATTTAAATGGAGCTTGATTGTTGAATTTAGGACTTTCGGTAGAGTGCGTTCAGTACCCTTAGCACGAGTTTTCACTCTTACTTTACAGCATCTTTCCAGTATTTAACGCTGTAAATTCTTGTATGAAAAAATGGAACAGCGCCTCTGGTGTGCGAAGAAGGAACTAATTTTTTCCTTGAAAATTGTCAATTTGAAATTGTCAAAGTTCATTAATACAGTCATGCATAACCATTAAAATTGACGACACCGAACCTCATCGAAAGGTATAGCTTCTCGAAGTTGTGAAAGAGAATGAAGACGTAGGGAAGTCATCCAACTCGGTAGATACGTTTTTTTTTGTCAAAATCAAAGCGTTTGCTTCAAGGAGGCCAGCTACAGGCACTTTTGAATTGTCATAAACATATAAAAATAATTTAAACACTTTTATGGTGCTACAGTCCCAGTCACAAGACATAAAAGCTGTGAAAGTACCGTAGATGCCCGTTCCAAGAAGTAGATTTCTATGGAGAAGAACGGGCAAGAAACTCTATTGACACTCTTTTTAGATCGCCAGAATTTATTGTGGTAAAATCATCAAATGAGTCCACTCACCCAGGGCAGGACGGGAGGGTCTGTCAGACTCGTACTGACAACTCGTAAAACCCACGGTGTCCTTCAATAGCTCTAAACGTTTTTGCGAGTCCCGGGACTCCGGCAGGCTTTGGCTCTCTAAAGGGAAGTCCCGTCATCATGCTTTCACTCTTTGAGGCGCGCGTGGAACACAACGCCCTACCCGGGCATTGTCGATGGTTGGACAGCGAGTCGCCCATTACTTGCCGCTCGAGTTTTAAAGTTTTTTTTTTTTGCAATGAAGTTCTGAGATTTCTTGGAGGCGGCATTTGGAAAACGTCGCCATATTATCTTCTCGTCTCCCATCACACAATGTCTTCAAACAGTGCGTTTTGCCCGTTATAACATGCAATGCAGAAACGTAGACATTGACCTTTGGGCCGGGCCATAACTTCAAGCTCAATTTACTAAACAGAGTATCTATTCTGAAAAAATAACACGTATTGTTATTGTTAACAGTGCAATTACACTCAGTTTGCTCTACACACAACAAAACCAATTAAAATACCAAATGATCGCAATACCCCACTAATGACCGTTGCAAACAATGAAAAACAAAACAAAAAAAAAAGAAATTTTCAATTACAACACAATTCGGATATCAAAGAGAATGGATATAAAACGATATACAAAATAATTGCGGATGTTCTCTCCGTTACTGGCAAATGGGAGAATTCACATCCGCCGGAAGTAGGCACCGGCGGAAGTTTACTTAGCCCGCGCGAAACCGTCGGCGGCCGCGTCACCCCCGGTTATGTTTGGAGGCTGGTCTTGTGAGCACGATTTTAAGATGCGACTAATTTTAATCAGCTTGAGAGAATCTCGGTTTAATTTTTTTTTAATCATTGAGATAAATGGTGTTTCTAAGCCTGTTTGCTGCCACCTAAGAGATATTATTGACTTTCTCGAAAATATTGTTTTTTTCTTTTATAATATATAGGTACGTGGTCTGGATTTATTTAATTTTTTGTGGTTTTTTATTAGTGGTAAAATTATCAAATGAGTCCTCCCACCCCGGGTAGGGCGGGAGGGGGACTATTAGACTCGTACTGACTAAAATCCACGGTGTCCTTCAATAGCCCTTTATTTCCTATGACCTCAGTCACGGTAATGAGATAAGTCCCGCGACCCCGGCAGGCTTTAGCCCTTTAGAGGAAATAAAAACCCGTCATTATCTGAGATCATCATGGTAAGACTGGTTGTCAGACTTTAGAGCTTCTGACTAACAGTAACGACTGTCAAAGACCTACAAATGACAACCGGGACCAATTACGGCTTTACGTGCTTTCCGAAGCACGGAGGAAACTCGCTATGATAGATGGTCACCCTTCCACAGACCAACCTCGGCAAGCGCGGCTTAACCCGGAAGATCAACTGTGCGGCTGTGATTATTTAGCCACGAGCTCCTCATTTGTGTAGGATAAGGGTAAAAACTTTGCGTCGCGACAACCTGGTGCGTCGTAGAGGGTAATCTCCAAGTAGCTAGGGCGCCGAGAAAAAAATATCACACGCAGTATGAGGCTAGCTTTAAGTGTACATGTACCAAGGACAGATATCACTTAAGGTTTGGTCGTGAATTAACTTTGGTGCTTTAAAATTTTAATTATTCCAAAAAAAAAATACCCTTAAATCGGTAAGCTAATTTTATTTAGATAATTTTCTACTTCACAGAAATGCAAATTTCATAAACACTTGAAAATATTTGCTTCAATTGTTCAAATAAACGCAGATCAAAAAGCTTTACAATCAAACAACAAACACCCTGCGACAAGTCGCCTTATCGGAACCAACCTTTATCGTACAGTGGTGGTTGCGTGCGCCCACCAGTTACTGCAAAGCGAAACACACAAAAGAAACGATAAGGCTCCGACATTAGGGCCATCCCTCTTACGATGTATAGAAATTAAGCCCGTAGGCCTACCGTCTGTAAGATAAATGTACCCACTCCGAGATCGCATGGACTCAGCTAATGTTTAGACGTCGAGTAAAATTAAGTGGGTTACAAAAGGTGAAACATGAAGAACAGTACCCTTTTTTTTTTTTTTTTTTAGCGTGGTAAAATCATCAAATGAGTCCTCCAACCCCGGGCAGGGCGGGAGGGACTGTCAGACTTCTACTGACTAAAATCCACGGTGTCCTTCATAGCCTGTTATGTTCCGGGGTCACGGTAAGGGAATAATCCCGCGACCCCGGCAGGCTTTGGCCCTCTGAGAGGGGGGCCCCGTCATTATGCTGACGCTCTTTGAGGCGCGCGTGGGACACAACGCGCCGTCGACCCGGGCATGGTCCTTGGTCGGGCAGCGAGTTGCCCTTTACTCGCTGCCCGCATGCCCGCGCCTACGGTGGCCGGAGATACGGGCGCCTACCACTGCGGCTGGGGCGGAGGGAGGACGCTGTCCTCTCTCGCTCGCGGCTTGCCTCCTCCTTTACGAGCATTACTGCCTCGCAGAAGGAGCTGACCGCTTCCCACTCCGTCTCGCCCCGCAGCATGGCCGCAACCAATGCCGGGCGCGAGAGGTCTCCGCCTATCGCAGCCGTGAGGACACGTCGGTGCTCCGCCCAAGCTGGGCAGTCTTGCACCGTATGCTCCACCGTGTCCTCCGGGCGATCTTCGCAGTGGTGGCACCCAGGCGTCTCCTCCTTTCGCATCAGACACAGGTACCTCCCGAAACTTCCGTGTCCGGTGAGGACCTGCGTCAAGCGGTAGGTCAGGACGCCATGACTTCTCTCCAGCCACTCCTCAAAGAGGGGTCTTACCGCCGCAATTGCGGCGTGCCCAAGAACAGTACCCTTAGCACGAAATTCCTCTCTTTTACTTTACATTATTTACAACGTTTCTTGTATGAAAAAACGGAACAGCGCCTCTGATGCGCGAAGACGGAACTAATTTTTTCCTTGAGATTTTTAACTTCCAGTTTACTTTACGTCTCAAATACTGAAAATTCGTGCTTGAAATGTTGGTGTCAGTAGTACCTCTTAGTTTCTTGAGGTCACAGAAACTTCTATCTACGTCGAATTTTACAACAACAGGCAATAACGCTATACATTAGTCGTTTAATAGGAGACTTCTAAAAGTGCGATAAGATTTATTTTTTGAATTGTTTTAAATTGACTTTAAAAATTACTATCAATCTTGGCAAACTAAAATATTTCTAATCGGTTCATCTTCATCACAACACTGAGTCCACAGAATATTTTTAGCTTAAATAACTCCAAAAGTAGAGAGTATTGATTGGTCCTTAAATTTTAATTTCGTTTAAGGAATTTATGTAGAAATGATTGTGCTTTAGATTCTAATTATAATCAGAAGCCATAATAAAATATTTTCAATGTTCATTTAAAACGAAATTGTAAGAAACTAAAATCAGCAAATCAGATTACACAATTTCTGCTTACAATTCCTAAAAATTTCTTCTTCGAAGACCACAAAAATAAAATACGTTTTCAAGTAACATCCTTCTAATAGGCTTACAATTTCCAACAACATGAGCTTACAAGCCGAATGCCGAGGCCGAAGGACGAAGGCCGAGAAACTCTTAGAAACGCTTAAACATTAATAGAAAACAAGAAAATACAGAGAAAAAGATGGCATGGTCGGAAATTAAGGGGCGGGCCGCAGACGCGAACCATTTGTCCGTCTGTCCGTTACACTTAACTCGGGAACCTCATTCGCTTAACACTCACCTGGGGATCTATGGTGGGGTCATACGGGACAATAATTTGTATGGTACCGTTGGCACAGATTGGAGCAAGCCACAACAATTTGTGGAAAGCTTCGTGTATTGATATTATAGAAGCCTTACAACTCATAAACTTAAAGGCAATTTTATGTTATTAGCGCTACCATAATGAAAAAGAAACAATGTCAAAAAGAAATGACACAAAAAGTATACAATCCCTTTTGAAGCGATTCACATTTCTGAAACGTCTAACTCTGAATTTTATAATTGACTGCTGCTGTTGTGGGTCCGACCGTCCGATTCCCGAACGGAATAAATATTTAGTATGAACTACAAGTACCTTGGTTACCCAGTAGTTGTTCCCGGACTTGATCTCATCGGAGGTTTCGGTATGATGTTTTAATTATTAATCGCATTTTTTTTAACTTATAAAAAATATTTCATTTAAAATTTTTCCATTATTGGCACATCGGTAAAAGGCCAGATCAATAGTTACTTATGGCCAGACACGTTCCTATTATCGGCCCGTATGTAGTCCCTAATACAAGCCCTTCTTCGGCCTCTTAGTTTAGATGAGATTAGATTAAACGTTTGCCTCTTAACAATACAAGAGGGACAGCATTTTTTGCTCCGAGCTCTTTTTAGGGGCCCTATACAACTGTTCTTTACTAAATTGGGGTACAAAGAATTGAATAATGTATCCTATTTTACTGTTCAAGGATTACTAGGTCTTAGTAGTCTTTGTTTGGGAGATTTGTCCTGACAAAACAAGACATTTGTATGTCAGGTAACTTTATTTTCGCCTTTAGGTGCTTTTTCTTTTGTTTTCGAGATCTTCATTAGGTTTATCTAGATGTGGGTTTATTGTTTGTAGTTTAGTTATAAAAAGCTTTTTTTTCGGCTTGAGTTGTAGTGCGTGACTTAAATCTCTTGGAAATGGGACAATTTTAGATTTTGCGATCTGGTGATTTTGGTCCAGCTTTAAACGAAGTGAATATTGGAGAAACACGGTGTATCTCGTCTTATGTTATAATGATTGTGAAGCAAATAATCTAGAAAAAATCTCTTATGTCTAAGCAGGAAACTAAAAAAGTTCTCTCAAAAAGGCGAATTCTAAAAACAAATAGCAAACAAGGTGGTGATAGGAACCGGGGCAGGCACACCCACAATAAATCTCTTGTATTACGAATGGGTACATAAAAATTCATTGCTTTCCTTCGATTTATCCGAACAGTTTTCTTTTCATTGTACGAGTATTATTTTATGCACCCCCAGTGAGCGGTGCTGCTTAGATTGTGTTAACGTGGAATGGAGTATCTTGTCTTGCTTCGTTTAGGTAATTTCTTTTATTCATTAGGAATCTGGATGATTGTAATTTGAATGTTGTATTGTGAATGAAAAAAAGGGATATATTTTTCAAAAATGATTTCATCTCAAACACCGATCATAACTGAACGTTACGCACACGTTATATTCACCTGTGCCCAACTTTATGATTACACAATACGATTACGAAAAGTTGTATTTACCTTTAAAATCTCTCTAACAACCAGCTGCTATTATCTCTCTCTGCTACTATATGTTAGAGCAAATTCTAATTAAAAAGTGCTTGTTACTTCCTTTGGGACTTTTAGTAAAAAAACGTTGCCCTATACTAGGAATTTCTTCCTGTGTCGTGGGTGCGTTTACAAACATAGAAACTCACATTCAAAAACACCCAGACCTGGAATAACTAACTAACCTATAACAACTTCAAATCTTCCATTCATAACTTCACTGGAATGTTTACATAAACTTTCTATTCCTTTTTTAGCATATTCCAGGTATAGCTCGCTTTTTACTACCGATTGGAAATGAGTTACAGTTGAGCAGAGCTATGGATTTCAACTCTGTACTGCTAAGATACAGGATACATGAGCGTGGTATTATTGCGCCTCGCTCCTGCAAAGTGTAGGCAGGCAAGGAGGAGGAGATTTAGCACCATTGAGGATTATGTATGAGTGTTTCTATTGGTTTGAATGTGGGGATTATACATCTGTATGATAAAAGGATATGGAGATTTTGAAAATCTATGATTTGACTTTAAAGGTACTTTTCAGGAAAATTGTTGTAACTTTCTATATGTCTTTATGTATTGATGTACTGGATCCTTTTCGCTACAACGTATTCTAGTAAGAAGTCGTTTATTTGAAACTTTTGTTAATAATATGCAGGGGCACTTTTAGAGTAAGGACTGCTCTTTCTCTCATCATCATCTTCAGGGCGTTAATCCCGGTTGCTTCCTTGGCTTCCACCTCGGTGCCCGGGGTCCGCCTTTCTACCTAACCGCCTCCACTTCGCACGGTCTTGTGCATCTCCTGCCGTGAGCCCGTTAGCACGCATATCGTCCCTTACGACGTCAAGCCAACGCTTCTTCGGCCTTCCTCGTTAAATACTTCTCTTTCTATAATAACATCATTCAGAACAATGCAATGCAAAATGCTTCATATAGCTTACCTAAACTGATAGAAATAATGATAACCTAAGAAACTCCTAAAACAAATGTTCACCAAAATACTTTGAACCTGCTTGGTGGATTTTGACCAATACCTGAGAGGAGGTCTGTGTTTCAACAGTGTTTAATAGACTGATTATGGTTCATCATCATCATTATCAGCCTATAATGTTCCCACTCCCTCCTCTTTGTGAGAGGGAATGGGCCATAATCCACCACGCGTCTGTCACAATATGTCTTCGAATTTTTGGTTCTAGGACACGGTTTATGGTTATATGCTATAGTAATTCATTAGCTCTTCTCTCAGTTGACGGCACTGTTGGCGCAGTGGCTGAGCGTTCGACTGTTGCGCAGCTTGTCGCGGGTTCGATCCATATACGGAAAAAATATTTGGTATGACTAAGTGGTTGTTTCGGGTTTGAGTGCTTGTGTATGTAAGTTTCTATGTTTGTAAAGACACCCACGACTAAGAAGAAATTCCTGCTGAGGGACAAGGTTTAAAAAAAAAACTACCTTCTTAATATTTTTTGGCCTAATACTAGGCGTAGTACCTGATTACTACTAGTAACTTATTACTACTAGGCCTAGTAGTAATCAGTTTATCACGTTAATCTATGGCTCTAAAGTATAACTTCGTAATCTTCATAATCGTCGTCATGAATATGAAAATTCACCATTCTTTCACGAGGAAGCGAAATATGCGCGACGTTTTGGCAAGAAAATGGCGATTTGGCACCGTCTGGAGCAATACTCGTATAAAGAGATGATCACCGTAAGTTACAGGGTGCGTGAGTTAAAGGGGGCTTGCCGTCTGGGGGAGATGATGAGTCATTTGTGTCTGGATTAGAGTTCCCACCACTATTATTGTGGTATATTGTGATAAGACTTTGTGAATACGGTGCAGATGCAGTTGGACATTTTAAACGTGCTCTTAAAAGCTTTCACCTTATACAAAGTGTTATTTTATCTATATACATATAAATAAATCGGAGTGTCTGTTTGTAATATTAAAATAACCGTTTTTACTACATGCATAACTAAAATATACATACATCAAAGTAACATTTTTATATTTTTGTCTGTCTCTGTTTGTAATGGCTAATATCTGAAATGACTGTGACGATTTAGACAGGACTTCTATATTGGCCGGTAGCTGATGTAATAAGAAGTTAGTTAAGGTACCATTTAGGTTATTTAGAAAATCCTTTATTTTAATAAAAATATATATTTTAGTTCCGACATCCACGCGAACGAAGTCGTGGGCACAGCTAGTCAGTTATAAATATGACGGAAAAGACTGAAATGTTAATTGAATTGTAAAAAGACGGGTATTATTGGGTGTTGTTGTGTGTTAATTCAAATTTGTTTATAGGCGTTGTTTAGAGAATACTTCAGACAAATCTCACCCCCTTTGGTAGTGATGTCACTAGCAACAGGGTTGAGTTTTCTGTGAAGCTTACCTTACGTGAAAGCGGTCGTCTCGTTTACTAATGCAACTTAGATTCTTTATAAAGATCTTGGAGTTAGTTCCGAAATAGACTTTACTTAGATAAACACTGTTTTAAGCTTTCACGGTTTGTCTCAAAATTTTGTCAACCCACGATCATGGCGTTTGCAACAGCGTCGAAATATCGGGAACTAAAACAAATAAATAATCACGGAAGATATCCCGTAAGTGACATTTTAAATTTTGCTTAGATAGATGACGGTACCTGATATTGACATTATCCTAGAGATATGATTTTTTCCTTAAATGTATCTAATGTTCATAGTTAGGTACTTTTTTAGTGTAGAAGTTATGAATTCGCTAAACATAAACAGTAAAGGTAAAAGTGACTCATATTCCAAATCCAATTTCGTGTATATTATAAACTGTGGTAATATGTAATATTACCATACCTATATATTACCTCCTTCAAGTTGTAAAGGTCAATTTTCCAGTAATAACATTAAATGTAAATAAAATAATAAGGTTATTAACATAATGGGGAAAAATAGTAGTTTGTTTGTTACTCGTACTTTAGTTTGAGACTAATGTTTAAAGAAAATGCCTGAAGTTGTACTCTTGTTTTACACAAATTTTGCACTTATAATCTACTAAGTAATTTTGTCAATTTTATCATCATCTTATCAGTCATCTGCCACTGCTGTACGTAAAACTTCCCATACCCATTGCGGTCTTCGGAAACTTCTTTGAATCATGGTGGTGCAGGGCATCCCGCGCTACGTTTGCCCATACGTTATCTCCACTCTACCACATAATATCTGCTCCTATCCATCAACCGTTGAACGTCTGCCTGCTTGTTGACTAGCCTGGCCTTCTATTTTAGCAAGCTCATCGCACTAACAACTTTTTTCTTTTAATTACCTATTCTTACATATTCTTTTAGTTTTAATTTAGTATCTGGTTGTAAATATTCATTCCATGTTCCCATATTTGTATTTTTGTTATAGTTAATATTTTAGTCACATATTTCAGCATTATTAAAAACCTTTTTAGGTTTGTTAGTTTTGGTCGCGGGACTTATTCCATCATCGGGAACCCGGAACATAGAGGGCTATTGAAGGAAACCATGGATTTTAGTCAGTACAAGTTTGACAGTCCCTTCTGCCCTGCCCGGGGTGAAAGGACTCATTTGATGATTTTACCACGATAAAAAAAAGGTTTCTTAGTTTTGTGCTTTTAGTTTTGTGTTACTCAGAACGTAATTTAGTTTTCCAATCTAAATCAAGTTCTCTCAAACTACACAGTTATTCATCTAACTTCAAGTCAGTCATTCAATTAAAACTAGTTATAACAAAGTAATTTATTGTGTAAAGATATCTGTCTTACAAATCTAAATCTTTCAAAGTGAGCCTTTAAAAAGTTAAACTTGAAAGTTTCGATAACGACTTTGGCCAGATCCAGCCTAAAGTCAGGTAAAGTCACAGGGCAAAACCAATAACACCCAAAGCAATATTTCAGCCAGCATCGACCACCATGGCGGCGGTCATTGTGTCTCAATCGACCGCTCAATTTGCATAATAACTGTTATTTTGTACGCGCTATGACTTAACCCCGCACTTTACTTGCCTATGGTGGTATTTTCAAGGAGTTGTTAAGATTATTAGGTCAGATTATTTTATTGGTGAGTGACCAACGTGCGGTTTTATAGTGCTGGTATTATTTTATGCCATATTTGGCGGTATATTGTAAGGTATTCAAAGTTTATTGTTGGTTTATTTTGACTTTAGTAACTTAACTTTTGTATCGTAGTGTAATCATCGAATGACTTCTCCTGTACTGGATAAATTCCACGATGATCCTTCAATAGCCTTTTAGGTTCCAGGGTCGCGGTTACCTGATGATACAGTCCCACGGCCCCGCATACGATTACTATGCTTACGTAGGTTTTCATACATAAAGTAACGGACATCGGAACCTTTGCTATTACCAATTTATTAATTTTATACAATGTGTCCGGTTTATACAAACTG
The DNA here is from genome assembly GCA_036375495.1 of Agrotis segetum. NCBI lineage: Eukaryota > Metazoa > Arthropoda > Insecta > Lepidoptera > Noctuidae > Agrotis > Agrotis segetum. The sequence continues at coordinate 2,559,295 of JAQSVV010000181.1, forward strand.
AAAGAGGAGGATGTAGCTTGCTTAATTCTGTCCGTAAATTACTCTGCAAGTGGGGTCGGAACCCAACCCCACTGAATGATTTGTTTTTGTGCTATTTAAACATTTCTTTCTTGACATAATAAGTCTCAATTATGCGCTAATAGAGCCATTTAACGTTAAAAAAACACTCATTAATCACACCTATATCGCAAAATAAACTTAATCAACCGCACCTCATCATATTCTTACCTTTATTGCAATTTCACACTTTAGCGTATATTTCGTTCAGGTCTACCGATAAATATGTTAATAACAGCTATCGTTGCATCGCCGACGGCCAATCATTACAAAAGATCATGTACCTAAGTGCAGGGCAATCTTGTTGAAATAATAACCGAGGCAATATCTTGTGGTGTTGCGAAGCTTGAGAAAACGGCTTTAGTAAATTGAGTGCTGATTAATTGATAATAAGGCTGTATTTGCATTTTAATATCGAAGTTCTCGTAGTCGGCTTTAGTTTCTGACTACGTTTGACTATCCATAGGGGAAATACGGGTAACTTTATGTATGTGTTGTAGGCCAATCGTTGAATTAGCGACATCGTGTATGCCCATGCAGATCGTGGTATTTCGGCACTTCATCGAATTTCAATGACCCTGCCACCCCCATGGTATCAGTTTTTCTTGTTTTAAACTACCCAGAAGTTGCATTGCGTCGATCAAATGACATAAATTAAAAAAAAATATAATTATCCTAAAACTTATGTTTTTTTAACTAACTCTAGGACTGTCTCAGAGCGGACTGAAGTTTTGTCACCAAGTATGACGTCACATCGCAGAAATGCACGATGCGAATCAAATCGCAAATTTTTCGATGCGCGATGTGCGAATTCGCGGTTTTGTGTGGGAGCCCTGAAGGGTTGTAAACGCATTCAAGTTACAGAAAATATTCTCAAGTGGGACAAAGTTTTAAAAAACAAAAAACCCGACTGCGTTAAAAATACACTAAAAAGAAAGAAACAAGCCCAGTAGTTTAGAATTCACTCATTCACACTCACAGTCGGGGCCCATTCAAATTATACCAATCAAATCTTCCCAAGGGGCCCCGACTGTGAGTGTGAATGAGTGAATTCTAAACTACTGGGCTTGTTTCTTTCTTTTTAGTGTATTTTTAACGCAGTCGGGTTTTTTGTTTTTCTTTAAATTATTTTTTTTATTTCATACTTTTTAGTTTATAATATTAGTGTGAATTAGTCTCTCTAGAGACCTAACTCGGCTCAAAGCTACATAATTATGCTTGATATGACCTTTAGCAAAAATGCGTGAACCACAGCTCGGTCCAAAGTAGTTCCTTGGTGCTTGTGTCTACTTAGATTATTTTTACCAAATATATTTGTTCGTCATGCTTATTCACTGTTTCTTTTTTGGTTGGAAAACCGTTTATTTACGAGTACTAGAAATAAAAACTTAAATCAATAAGTAAGAAAATGAGCGAAAATTATTGTTTTGTTAAAACTTTAAATCGTCATATATCCTAAACTATTATTTAAAATGAAAAATGATTTAGGAAACCTAAAGATGATTTTAAAATACCTATTCAACGATACCCCACATGACATAGTTCATCGACTTTTTTTTTTTCATTTTGACAATATGGCGTCTGGTTGTCGCTGTGGTGAATATTGATTACTGTCATGTCTTTAGTGACACTCGCAAGGTTAAGACGAATCGATTGACGTAAGAATTATCAAAATCGGCCCACGCGTTTGGTCTCTAGAACGCCACATAGAAACAAACATACATACATACATACATACTTACATACATACATACATACATAGACTGATAAACACATTACCCTCCTTTGCGTCGCGCAGTCGGGTAAATATAATTAAATGTGAAAGTGTGCGTGTTGGTTTTATTAAGTTTTTGTACAGATATAGATGAGACCCTAGAGATGATTATAGTAGTAGTTACATAGGTTATAAACGAGTGAAACCGCAAGCAAAACCTAGTACAAAATAGACTTACAGTTTCGTTCTGTCCGACCAATTTGTCCATACCAGTTCGATCGAGCAATAATCTGGAATTCTGAACAGGTCTGTCAACATGTTTAAGTATGGACATTACTTATAAACTGCTATAATCATGAACTATTACGACGGTTTAGCACCGTTATTAACACGTCCTGTAGATAAATTGATCAATAGGGATCTGAATATCTTAACATTAATATCTATCAAAAGATGGCGCGTTTGGCGAATTAACGGCATGGTTGGCGTTGTGGCTGAGCAATTGACTGCTATACAGCGTGTCGCGGGTTCCATCCCCGCACAGAACAAATCATTATTTTGTATGTTCTACAGAAGTACCTACTGCTGTAGTACCTGGGTGGGAGGACTCATTTGATGATTTTATCACGCTAAAAAAATGTTCTGCAGAAGTTGTTCCAGGCCTGGGTGTTTATGTATATGTGTTTCTATGATTGTAAACGCACCTACGACACAACCGAGAAACTCCTAGTGAGTGGGAGCAATATTACGTTTTTTTTTTTAAGAAACAAAATAAAAGTTTAACGTCCTCAGAAGCGTCCATCAGTTCCTGTTACAAACAGTCGGCAGGACAAGCAGAACACGATGTCAAGTACCACATCGTTTGTGGAGTAACATCACATTACACCTCAGAGCAGAGTCGTCAGTGAATATCCACTTCAGCAAAAGTATTCATTAACCACGAATATTGCAATAACACGCGGTTCTTTAAAGACAAAGGTGTAATTATCTAAAATATACCACGTGTAACGATAAATGCACAAAACCTCTCGTGGGGTATATCCAGCCCATATTACTGACCAATGTTTGTTCCAAGACTTTTGGATATTCACAAAAAAAAAAAAACCTGATCAACTTCTCATTTTGTATGAAAAACCGTTTTTTTTTGCGAATTTCCAAAAGTCTTTGAACAAACATTCTTCAGTAACATGGGCTGAGTTACCCCGCGAGAGGTTTTGCGTATTTAACGTTACACGTTGTATATGTATAACATCTTCCTATTTAGGTACAAAACCTAAACCGGGAAGATATTCCCCGTACACTTGCACCCCGATCATCATGTTTACGAACAATTTACGTGTACTGTAATATTTATAGCGGACGCAGGCGCACTTGTGGCGCAAATTGCGCGCATTACATGTGGCAGTTATGATAATGCGCCGCGATTCACACCTGATAGGTTGCCGAGATGAGTTTGTAGCTGCAGGGGATGTTTTTAAAGTTCTTTATAGCATTCTTTGGGACGTTTTATAATATTATTATAACACGTCTGTCATCCTATGTTATCAGGCGAAAATAGGAGACAGGTGTCTATAGATAGTACTAAACTCTAATTTGGGGTTAGAGATATTTTTCTTGTAATAATTTTGCTAATGATAAAAATTTTGATATAAAATATTATGAAGACTGATCTTGCCTCTGATCTTGTCAGGCATAGTCGACGTAGTAGACGGCTCGGTTGGCGCAGTGGCTGACCAATTGGATTGCTGTGTTGCGTGTCGATGGTTCGATTCCCGCAAGGAGTAAATATTTGTATGATCTACAAGTAGTTCTTCAGGGTCTGGGCGGTTGTGTATGTATATTATTATATTTGTAAACGCACCCATGACACAGTAGAAAATCCTAGTGTGGGATAATGTTTAATACAAATAAAAATGCAATCAACTGTAGCTATTTAGTCGCAGAAGCATTACTGATAAATTCTATGCAATAATTACCACACAATAAGCAAAATTGTTTCGATCTTTATTACAATAATCCTCCAACAACCCACTTTAAAAGGATTTCACTAATCAAAACTTCAGAAAACATCACAAGAAGGAAGAAGCAATCAAAAGAAAATTAGCGTTCCGTCCACCTTCTTACACTTTGAAAAGGAAAAACTTGCTCTCTGAGTAAGGAACCAATTTGTGGCCGCGAGGGACATACTAGGATTAATTAGAACCACTGAGTTGGTTCCTCTGTTCCACCCTTATGATTGGGGCAGGGTAATGTAGACTTGAGTTAAATAAAGCATTGGGTTTTTTGGTTAAATACTCCACGCTGTCTCATGGGAGGTATGCGGAACAAAGTCCTTTGTTGAGGGAAGTTCTTGAGGAAAAAGGATGATTTGTGTAACCCATTCTTGTTGAAGTTAACTTGATTAATGTTTTTTTTTTAAGTAAAATTTACACACAAAACAACTTTATCAGCAGCCAAATTAGAGAATCATATATGTAACTATCTATAATACAATTTTAAGGCTGAAGAGTATGTTTCGTGGAGGACATGGTGGAGCATAGGGTGCAGGACTGCCCCGCTTGGGCAGAGCACCGCCGTGTCCTCACGGAGGCGATAAGCGGCGACTTCTGGCGCCCGGCACTGGTCCAGGCCATGCTGCGCGGCGAGTCGGAATGGTAAGCGGTCGCCTACTTCTTCGAAGCAGTCATGCTATCAAAGTAGGAAGAGGGATGCGAGAGAAGAAAGAAACGACAAAGAAAAGAATATATTTGGTTGAACACGATAATTTCAGGAAATGTTGGTTCGAATTGGAAAAGTTTTTTTGTTGCCTAGTTCATTTATAAACAGCTAGTTCCCTTAAAAACCATCTTCAAGGAAGAGGTTCTGAAATTCTCTGTCTTTACTAAGTTTTTCCACTAGAATGAAAAGTTTTACAGGAAACCTGAAACCAATCACTAATTTCAAACCAAAGTGGTCAGTACCACAGTACTTCAGTAACAAAATCTACCCGTATAACATACAACTTGACTTAAACTTCGAGTAAGCTCGTCGGTGTCCCAACTGTCCCAGAAATGTGGAGGTAACGAGTTGAATGAAAGCCTGGGACGAGTTGGGACGAGGTGGGGCGGGTCGGGACGAGGTGGGGCGGGTCGGGACGAGTTAGGACAAGTTTTTGTCGGTTAGTCCTCGTGTGCACTTTTGCATGTTCGCTGCAAAAAGTTGTTAATATTGAACTTGTGCGATGCTTGTGTACGTTCGCTCAAGTTTTGGTTGTCTGCACAAAACTTAACATATTGCTTTATGTGTTTCAAAATTATTATGGTAACGGTCATAATTTAGAATATTTAACCATTCACGAAGCCCTAGTTATTTATCAAATCTACAATAGAAATGTTTAACTATTGAAAAACATAACCCTCCTTCTGGCGCAGCCGGGTTAATAATGACTCAACGTATCGTCATCATCATCATCAGCCGAAAGATGTTTACTGCTGAAGAAATGCTTTTCCGATAGACAACATGACTGTCACGATGTCGTCAGTCCACCTAGTGGGAGTCTTGCCTAAATGACATGAGGCCCATTATTTGTAAAGTTATTTAAAATTACAGTAGTACATACTCATTTATTTCAAAGCTAATTTACATCACACGAGGGACACTACAACAAATTAGTCACAAATAAACTCCAGAACAACTCCAAACAACCAGATTAGACTAATAACGAAGTTATAGGAAGACAACACAAAATTACAGACAAACTGACACGCCGCCAAACTCACATCTTAGGTGAACTGAATACGAGATTTATTGATTCCCAGATGTACAAAATGCGGAATATGACATCATATAAGTACATACAGAAGGCCAGCTTCATAAAAGCGCAGGCTTGTGGGCGACAAGGAATGGGTAGCTCACCGTCCGATGAGGTTTGAGTCGATGGTGTCTTGCGGTCCACGCGCACTTTTAATAGTTGTCAATATAATTGTCAGTGCCCTATAGAACAAAATGTCTACCACAGCCGTGGGAATGTTTTGGAGATATACTGCGATGTTGAAACGCAATAAAATTTAGAGAAAAGTAGCCTTCGCACGAATTTTCACTCTTACTTTACAACGTCTTTCCAGTATTTACAGCATTTTTGTATGAAAAAATGGAAAAGTGCCTCTGGTGTGCGAAGAAGGAACTAATTTATCATTGAAAATTGTCAATTTGAAATTGTCAAAGTTCCAGTTTACTTTACGTCTCAAATACTGAAAATTCGAGCTAAGGGTAATGGATAGGTTTTATTATGGAAGGAGTTATTTGACACTTTCTAACCTGCTAGATTTGGTTTATTCCGGCTTTATACAAACTATTACGTACAGTTTTGTGAATACACAGACAGACAGTCACAAGTTAGCCTTCTGCACCTAGTTATCGACTCTATGACATAGCTGTTTCCAACCAATACGGTTCCAATTACTACAGGGAACTTCCGAGAGCGTCCGAAGAGGATTTTACTAAGTTGAGACGCGACTTGCACTTCAGTAGTTTTGTATTTAATGACTGTTGAGTTGGAGAGTGGATCTGGAGGTATCAAGATGATGTTTTTGGAACATCTTTGCATTTAAACGACTTTAGAAGTTCTATTTTTCTTTTCAATTACTTCTAATTGGGAATCATTAATAGACTGAAGCGATGCTATACCTCTAGACAACTTTTAACTCTATAAAAGCGCTAATCCAATCCTGCATGGAGTATTGCGTCCACCAACGTGCAAGCTCATTGGCCATGTAAAACTGGTGGATGACTCATCGCCGCAAAGTTGCCTGCTTGTTAATCTTCTATATAGGTACTGTTCTACGAAGAGTGCGCCCCAGTCTACCTTCTACCATCCTTAGTTAGTTGCTAATCTATCAATGCGCACTAAGCTCTGCCAAACATCTTTCATGATGCTGACCGCAAAAGAGTGGATCGCTCTACCTGCGTCTGTGTTCACCGAACACATCTTGAACCTCTTCACTGTAACTCTGAAGGCTTTGATCAGGCTTTTTCTGGGTAAGCCTACTCCATTGACAATTTTGTCTCCGTTCCCCTGAGCTAGACTAAAATCACACGCATTATCCAACACAGGTAAAGAAAAATGAAGGCTAAAGCTTTTAATTAAGAAAATTTTGAACGAAATAAATGATTCTATGGGGAAAAGCTTGAATTTATGCTATCACGTCCATGTTAAGTTGTTGACAGTCAGTCAAATAAAACTTAAGAATATTCGAATGTTTCGGTAAAAAATGTCAAATCAATTCTATAAAAAAGCAAAATAACTTTGATAATCAAGAAAAATTCAAAAGCAGCCCAAAATAACACCCTGCTATCAAGCTATCAAGAAAATCCATTAACAAAGAAACTTAACACCAAATATAATAAAAATCGAAGGCTTTGCCGCAGCCAAGGGCAGTGACGTCACCGGAAATCTCCACTCCCCGCCCGCCCTGGCCCGGACAAACTTCCGGAACGAGCGACGCCCGGAAACCGGATGTAGTATCCCATTCGGAAAAACTCGACGGCCAAGTCTGAGTCTATTATATAGTTCTTGTAGACATTGTGCTATTGGATTAGATGATGTTCAACTGTATTATGTGTCTATGATGGGGCGGGTTTTATAAGTTTTACTTTGTTGATGATTTTTGGAATGATTTGTTCGTCGCTAAACGGTTTTTGTGCGAATTTACCGAAACTTGTAGTGTTTTTTCCTACCAAATTGCACTAAAGAACCCATGACTCTTTTCGCTGACGACAGTACTGTAACTATATCATCAAACAATTTATCAGACTATAACCTTGATGCAAATAATTCATTAAACTCTATAATTACCTGGCTTAAGAACAATAATTTAAAAATTAATCTCAGTAAAACAAACTTAATGCATTTTAGACAGCGGAAAAAATTACAGAAATTATCAAAATTTAATTTAACATACAAAAACAATAATATTCAAGAAGCAGATACAGCCCGATTTTTGGGACTAATCATTGATTCACAATTAAATTGGAAGAATCAGACAGAAACACTGAGTAAAAAAATAAGCAGTTCGTCGTTTGCCCTATATAAATTATCTCCTTCTGTCAATACCAAAACCTTGCTTATAGCCTATCACGGAATGGTAGAATCACGATTGAGATTTGGAATTATCTTTTGGGGCAATTCAACGAACAAAGACACAGTGTTCAAAGCGCAAAAGCGTTGTGTACGAGCTATGTTTGAGTTGCAAATCACAGATAGTTGCAGACCAATGTTCCTAAAGCACAAAATTTTAACACTTCCGTCACTCTACATATTGGAAATAGCCATTTTTGTAAAAAGAAACCCTCAGTTGTTTCCTCTCTTATCAAATAATTCAGATAGAAATAGACGTGAGAAGTATAGACTTTAGGTGCAGACACACTCGGCCAAAACAGCACTCCTCAAAAAAAGTGTTGTATGCATGGCACCCTTAGTTTATAATAATATTCCGAATTCTATTAAAGATTTGAATCTCAATTTATTTAAGAAAAGGTTAAAAATCCTACTGGCCGATAAATGTTATTACACCATAATTGATTTTTTAAATGATAAATTTTAAATGTTTTCTTTTAATATATATATATTTTTTTCTTTGTAATAAACTTTCTAATATTTGTACGCCGAGTGAGGCAAAACATGTTGGTTCTGTAAAAATGTTTTACCATCTAAATGTGCATTATTTATGTATCATGCTACACATGTTTGACAAATAAACTTATCTTTATCTTTATCAGCCTATTAATGTTCCCACTGCTGGGGCACAGGCCTCCTCTCTGTGAGGGGGAGTGGGCCATAATCCACCACGCGGGCCCAGTGCGGATTGGTGGATGTCACATGTCTTCGAATTTTTGGTTCTAGGACATGCCGGTTTCCTCACGATGTTTTCCTTCACCGTTTTGAGAACAGTGATGATGAAATAAATTACACAAAGTAATGCGCCTACCGGGATTCGAACCCACGACCTACAACTCGTAAGTCGGGGCCGATACCACTGGGCCACCACTGCTCATTTCTCATTCTGATAAAGAATTGCTTTGAATTATTGTGGTAGACATTAATTATGTAATTATAGAGGTGTAAAAAGGCCACATTAGTACTTAGCAGAATCGTAATATTAATTGTGATAAAAATATTATATGACGTCGTTATCACAATACTGTTGGTGGAGTGACTGCATGTCATGAGCTCGATGATGCACAAAACACACATTTCAATGGGCAACAGGCATTTGTGGTTTACGGTTTACGGTTCTGCCCGCTAGCGTAGTCCAGTAACAGGCAGTTTTAAATTATTAAAAGACGAACAAAATGGAGTGGTAAAGTACTTTAGCTACCCATTCCAAAGCGTTGATCTAAATGGAAAAGAACCGGAAAAACATCTATGGACACTCATTTCCAATCAGAAAATTAAATATTACTAATGACTAGGATATCGCTATAAAGCCACTGGCTGCATGTTGTTAGTTCCAGATTGTTGGCACCAAGTTACAATGTAATAATCAGATTGAGAACGTAAACGATATTGAGTAGTGACATCTGTAGCAATATAATTATCCGTCTATGCACCAGCTGCTGAGCCCCAAATGAGAAGCTTTCGTTATGTTATTATCATCGGGCTCCCAATGACAGCGCGATACGAGCGCAGCGATGCCGCCAAATCGTGAAATGATGCGATTTCCTACAAATTAGATGAGTTTCAGTTTAACGGTGAAGATTGTTCTGCATGTTGTGGCTATGATAAATAGGTTATATAACATATTCATCATCATCAGCCGGAGGACGTCCACTGCTGAACATAGGCCTCCCCCTTAGACCGTCACGCCGAACGAAACTTGCATCCATCGGCTGTCCGCGACCCTCACGATGTCGTCGGTTTAACATAATGCCTGTAATCTTTGAAGTACTACGAAGGAAAGTAAATTGACAGAATCAAAGAAAAAATCCATAAAAGTCGAGACTGAATTGAGGTAACTTCTAGGGAAGCGTGCTAAACCTTCGAAGATATTATTTATTATTTTCATCCAAAAAACTCAAAAAATAAACCGATAACACTTTGACCATTACAAATTTAACGCAAAACTTTACACTCAGCAGTTCTACTTTACCAACGAGGCAGGCAGTAATACCACCACCTTCTAAAGTAAATATTATAGCTAAAGGAATTGTATGACCGATGATAGATAAAAAAAGATGCGTGCCAATATTAGATGGGTCTAAAAAGTTTGGAAATCATTTTCAAATTGTTCGTGTATCTATACAATATTCTGTCATCAATATAAGATGTTCGGTAGCTCCACTTAATAAATTCTAGACTTTTCCATCAAATTGTTATCTCTCGAACATCACTTTGTCTCGGCCCTCTGATATGTCAACGTCGTCCAAACAGGACTTCAGCATTAAGAAAACCAAACTTGGATTAACATTGACCTAGATTTAGACGACTTAGTTTTGGGATTGCTTTTTCAGTTCACAATTTCAACTGTAACATTTATGTAATCTTAACCGTATTTAGAATATCTCCTAAGTATGTTTAAAAAACATTCAAACTCACACACACAAGCAGGAAGTTCCGGAGTCTACTTGTAGGTCATGCAAAATGTGTCATAGAAATTGATGAAGAGATAGGATACTCTTCATTAAGTACTCATTCTCTACACCATAATAAAAATAACAGATTTAAAAGTAGACTTAAACATAGGCAAAAGGACAGAACTATCACACCTGATCATCTTCCTGCCATTATCCCATTTTACTTGGGGTCAGCGCAACACGTTTGTTTCTTCCATTCTCCCCTATCCTATCACACGTCATAGTATCATCTACTCCTTTTTCTTTAATATCATTCCTTAGACAATCCATCCATCTCTTTTTTGGCCTTCCTCTTCCCCTCCATCCATCAACATTAACCATCACACCTACATACAATAAAACAGTTCAAACAAATTTCACCGAAATTCAGCTAAAATAGCCATTCAGTAAACAGAGAGCATTTAATTACATCGCAACAATCGAGGAAGGCCAGACCTTAAATAACAGGATATGGTTAATCATAAATATCGATCGGTTACGACGGAAACATTAGAGCCACGCTTTGACAAATAAACAGCTACAGCGTTTGAAATTAAGCTGGCAAAGTGGGATAAATAAACGAGGTCTGTTTTCGTTTGCGGACGAGTAGATTTGGATTAAGTATTCGGTTTGGTGGACCATGTTTTCGGACTTTCTGTACATGGTTTAGGGTTTTGGAAAATATTGACAGTTCTTTTAGAAAATAGTTCAACAGACGTTTATCGTTTTGTAGTAAGGCAGTGATAATAACTATCTTCGGTAGGATCATAATTATGTCAGTAACCAATCAAAGATTGAATTCACGTATTGGATGGATAATATACACACATCAAAAGTGTCTAGGGATCAACATATATTTTTGCAATAACTTTTCTCCTGATTGATATTAATTAAAATGTTCTTTAAGGATTCCACAAATAAAGTGTTATCGTTTGTCACAGTAACGATAAACCAAGTCACCTTTGCATTCATAAAGAAATTTGCCATTTTCCTAATAAAGGGATTTTTGACATTTGAACCACTAACATTAAAGTTCGAAAAAAGACTGAAATAACAGTTTTCTTTAAAATTTTATTGGGTAATAAAAATTAATAATCCGAGGTTCTACCGCGACACTAACCATGGATCGGTTTGGCATACTCAAAATGAGTTCATCCAAATCACGCTGTTCAATGGCCGCCCATGTTCGTTGCAACAACGAAAAAAATATCTGGCTTGCGACTGGATACCCTCCATATTAGAGAGAGAGAGTAGCATATCCCATGCATGCTCAATCGGGTTAAGTCTGGCGACTGAGCACCAGGGCAGGACATTGATGTGAGCTGCGGCGAGAGTCTGTCTTACAACTCTTGCGGTGTGCGGTCGTGCATTATCATGCATTAACTGAAATAAGGGACCGATTTGCACTTGTAGAGGAACGATGACGTCAAATACAATCGTCTCAGCATAAATTTGAGCGTTGAATTTCTGATCCAAATCAACTCAGCTTCCCCGATCCAAATACGCGCCCATAATGATTGTTCCACCCTATAAGGATGGACTTCCTGGCAGGATTTTAATCGCTGTTGCGTAGGGGTTCTCCAGTGTCGTATACGTCTTGTATCCGGTCTCATACCAAAATAGACTCATCAGAAAAGACACAAACGCCATTGTTCCTGCCCAATTTCAGTGTTCAAGAGCCCATTCATATCGAACAGACGATTGTGCATTGCTATAGGTGGTACCCATAGCGGTCTTCGGGAATGCCAAGGTTCACTTAAATGCAACGGTTTCTGACTGTATGGTCGCTAATAATTCCCTGAAGATGATGAAGCCTCACGGTTATCATGGCGGTTATTGTCGATTCGAGGTCGAGGTCTCTTGAGTTAAATTTGAAACGGTCTTGTCTCCGTGTGGTGCAGCGAACCGTCCTAAGGCGCTCAGCCACCGGTACCAGTGCTTCGATAACGTGTCCAAAGTCGACTGATAACACTCTGACTTGTATTCAGAGCTAAAGCCGAGTACGATTTGCCGGGAACCAGCTTCTATCATTCCCACGGCTCTGAGCATTCTTCCCTGCTTAAATGACGTGCCGCTCCATAATAACGTTGTTTTAATCAGTTAGGGACAGTTAATAATGTCTTCAATGCGTTTATGTTTTTATAGGGAAAATATTGACAGCTGATTTCATCTTTTATCGAAACAAGATACAGTTTTTCAAATTATGAAATGCACCAAAAAGGATCCATGATAAATTTATTTTAAATTTCTTACAAAGCCACATCTCAATCTCATGAAATCCGAATAAAAATGCTTGATCCCTAGACACTTTTGATGTGTGTATTATAAATAATGTACAGCAAGAAGCAGCAGTCAAAAACAAACAAATGTGATTTATAGAAAACCAAAAGAAAAGCCACCAGGGACATAATTTTGCAAAATGAGGGGATTCTATTTATAAAGGTCGCTGGATGCAGGTCGCTTCCAACCGGTATTTGTGGAGGTAAAAAGAGGAGGCCTATGTTCACCAGTGGACGTCCTATGGCTGAGATGATGATGATGATGATGTTGAGGGGATTCTTCCGATAAAAAGACGTGTAAATTTCGACCTTTTGACCAGACCATGGAGGGAGTGTACTTATCAAATTCTTGCACTTTTCTATTTACTCTGTATACACTGTAAACGTCGGTGCGTTTTTGCTATGCAGATTTGCTGTCCCACAGCCTACGAAAGTCTATCATCAATATAAAGTTTATCATTATTAACAGGCCAACCGCGTGTATGTTAGGTTCATTTTGCCATGACAACCCGAAATGTAATTAATAGTGATTTTACGGCATCCGTGTTTGTATAGTCATAAACTGTGATTAGATTAGCGATTGTGTTAACGACAATCAGGTAACGTGAATGATTATTATGTGTTTTGTTGACTATGTGATTAATATATCGGTTGAACGGGGATGTAAACTTTATAGCTATACTAATTTCAACGCAATATGTAATCTTCCAGATAACCTTTGCGCTAATGGGCATTGTTCATTTTTTTTAATATGTTGTAATTGAAAAACCATTTCTAGGAATAGCGTTACTAATCATTAGTAACCAATCAAAAATTAAAAATGTTCATATTTGATTGATATTTTTGATAAAATACGCTTGACCTTCCTTGGCCTTCAAATGACGTTATTTTTGGCTGTACCGTTTTGTATCGTTGCCTCAGAAAATAAAATGTAAGTGTCAAGTGTCAAATTAAAAATGTCAAAAATGTAAACAAAGAATAAGTTTAGTTTTTTATATATTTTATGATTATTTCTGCAACATGCCTCATAATCTCTTTATAAGATTTGCGAGAAAAGTGATGCCGTGATGTAGGCGTGTAATATTGCAAGGTTTATAAAATGTACCTACTGTTGCGAAGATAACTTTGATGTAAGTAAGATATCAAAGCTTTAGATACCTTTGTATATTCATTAAGTTAATGCTAAAGTATTGCTCAGGAAAGCGAACAATAATGTCACCGCGTCGACGACTTTCCGTTTTAAAAAACCTTTCAAAAAAGATTTCAAAAATTTATTGTATTTTTATAGTAGGGGAGGCCAGGATTCTAATTTGCAGTTACTCGAGCATCATGGCGACCTATTGGATTTGAAAGAATATTTCTTTATAAGTTTCTTACAAGTTTTCTATTTTAGTGGGGGGGAGGGCGTGTAAACAGTTTTAAAACTGTAAAAAAAAAACAGTTGTACAGAAGTACTCGGGCGCGTCAGCTATTTACAGTGTAAACGCGCTTTTCTTTTTCTGATAACCAATACATATTAATCGGACGATTAACTCGAGGGGGCTGTCCGTGGCAAGCGGTTGAAAATCTAAAAAGTGTCGTATTAAAATGTCTGACGATTTGGATGTGGCACAAAGTAATAATTCATATTTCTATTGGTAAAAAAACGTTATCTCGAAATACTCGAGCGCGTTCCATTTTTTTTTTAATTGAACGTTTTTCATGGGGCGATGTCGGTAGAATCACGGAGAAAAGGTGAACTACCTGTTAGTTCGCAACTATCGGTCGTGATTTAATGTCCGCCATCTTCGATGTACAGACGCCAGCACATCAAGCTACCACAATCTGTCAGATTTCTTTAATAAAATTTCAACCTTATCACAAGAGTAGAAGGTTAAGGTTTGAATGGTAAAATCTGACAGATTCGGGTAGGTTGACCTGCTGGCATCTGTACATAATGATATTCAATTTTTTGAATGTAATTAATCTACCTTTTCGTAATCTGACTCGCTCGAGTATTTCTGTGGATAGATTTTTTTTACTAATCTGGCGCGTTCTTCCACACAAACCCCACCATATGAAGGGTTGATACTTGGTACAGGTACATTAGAAGGTGCAAGAATTCTCCTTTATGATAATCTGATGCGTCTGTCACATTAAAATTCCCTTCCTGGGCTCCCCGACTAAGGATGCTATCTGACGTCTACTATCAAGAGAAAGTGACGTTGTGTTGTCAGGCAGTTTTTTTAAATTATTCACTGGTGAGGCAATGTCACAACTATTTGGTCAATCGTGACGTCAGCTACCTCAAAAATTAAAATATTAAAAATAAAAAAACTATTGAGCCAATCATAAAAATATTCAAATTAGTTTCTCAAAATGCTCTAAATTTGCAGAAAATAAAATAAAATCGAATGTTTAAAAAATTAAGACAATCCCCATTGTCGAAACTACCATTAAACCTTAAGCATAAACTAAAGCATAAAGTCTAAAGTGTCAACTATACAATACTAGCACTTAGGCCTCTTCAATCTGGGAAAAAATGGACTGCAACTTACCACGTTGCCCCAAAAGACCGAGTTTTTTTTTTCGTGGTAAAATTTTCGAATGAGTCCTCCCACTCAGGGCGGGACGAAAGGGACTGGTTATAATCCATGGTGATCCTACAATGGTCCTTTACGTTTCGAGGTCACGGTTCACTGATAAGGCAATACCACGACCAACCGGGTGGTTTCTGGACCAACGTAATGATTACAGCCTAACCGATTTTAATGAAACCTGGTAATCTAGTTTAAGGGCGGCCAACCCGTCTATCTTTTCATACAAACGCTCGTACGTGATAATGGCGTTGTAACAGATATTTCTTTCAAACTTTTGAACTAATAGGCATCTTGTGCACTATATCTAGGTTTCTATCAAAACGCGAAATCAAAATTTTAAGAAACAAACTCAGTACAAACCTCCAAAAATCAGCTTTTTTGCACAAATTTTATGTGATGTTTGGGCGTTTATAATGTACTTATTAATTGTAACCGGAAAAAAATATTTGCATAGAAACCTTGCAAATGTATTGGAGTTTCTAAATGCAAATTTTTTTTTTCATAATCTTATAAGGCTTACGAATAAACACGTATTTCTTGGAACAAGTTTTATGAAACTTCCGCACACTATTTTCCTTTTAATATTGTCACGTTCTCACTTGCTTGTTAGCCATGTGGCGGTAAGAGGTAAGCGGGGGCCGAGTCGAGCGGGGACGGGTTTGCCTCTTGTTCTGGATGAAACAACAAGCTTTTTGACCATGCTCGCGTTGTCGTTCGTCGGATGGGGAAGGGCCCTCTTAATTTACCTTTTATAGACTTAAAAAACGATGTATGTAAACACGAGGAGAATAACGGGAAATCCTGCATAAAAAAAGTAAAAGATATGATATCAAACCACCCGCATTAGTTCGGTTAGAAAGATTACAGTTTACAGGCGATCCTTTATCACGAAGGAAAAATCTCTGAGCTGTATTACATTATGTTGAAGACGTTTTGCTGCTGCTACTATGACCTGTTTGAATCTCTTTTATGGGATTCAAAGCCTTTTTTGGGGGAGAGTCAGAAATGATTCATCATCATCATGCCCATAATGTTCCCACTGCTGGGGCACAGGCCTCCCCTCTGTGAGAGGGAGTGGGCCATAATCTAAGTCCTACAGGTCTTACCATTTATTGATTTCAGATTAAAAAAATGTAATTTACCAGTTTCTTGAAATTTAATGTTGTTGGTGTAAAATAAAAAGTGTTGATAAGGCGCTCCCTCACCACGACCATTCACCTGTAATATTCGAACATTTCATTTCAGTGACGGAAGACAACCGAGCATCACAATGCGCACCTTATAATTATCAAGTCTATACTAAAATTACGCGAATGCTCTTTGTAATGTAATTCTCAAAGTCGAATCTATAATGTTACATTACACGCGAATGAACCCGGTTAGGGCCCGCCTTTAAAAAAAATGTGTTTTGGAATAATTATGGGTCAGTAGAGTCAAATACCCAATTGCTGTTTACGTTCCAGAGTCACAGAAACTCTTTCTAACAACACCGCAAACCTGAATTAGATATTTTAATAACCTTTTTGATTTTTCATCACTGATATGGCTACATTCGTATATTACGTTAAGTAAATGACACGTAATTCCTAATCCACGTTCATAAAAACATGATTCCACCTTAAAACGAAAATAAGAAAATGTCGGAAAATCCAAAAAGTCGTACACCATTCGTCATTGTCAGAGAAACGTCAAATTAGTACAGAAAGGAGTGATGGAATCTAGGTATTGATTGGGTTCAGCATCATCCATCATGGTCGTTTATTGGCGTGTCAAAATTGTACCGTCTAAGGTTGTGTCTTTTTTTTTTGGAACATTGTTGTAGTTGTAATCACCAACAAAATTGAAAACCTTTTAGGTTCATTTTAAATATACACGCACTAGTTGTGTCTTGATGAAATGGGCCTATTTGGCGTAGCCAGCCGTGAATAATACAGTTTTGTCGCACAAGCGTTCGTCGCACTTCCGTTTGTCGCACTAGCGTAGTACACTCATTATTTTATTATATTTTATTTTATTTAACTTTTAAGTTTCATTTATAAATTGTTTTTTAGGGTTCCGTAGTCAACAAGGAACCCTTATAGTTTCGCCATGTCCGTCCGTCCGTCCGTCCGTCCGTCCGTCTGTCCGCAGTTTAGCTCAGAGACGCACAGTACTAGACAGCTGTAATTTTTGTAATATATGGATTTGTTGTGCCGAAAAAGTGGTAAATTAAAATTCGTAAAATATTTTTTTTTAGGGTACCTCCAGTACTTACACGTACGTAGTGAGGATTTTTTTTTCTCGTGTACCCTTAGTGTGGGGTATCATTAAATAGGTCTTTAAAAAATAATGGAGTTTCCATTAAGATTTTTTTGATAAAAAAATTCGTTTGTGAAATATTAAGCTTTAAAGTGCTAAATTTTGCTCGATTCGAGTGTCCCCCCCCTCTACCAGCTAAACGGTTATGTTTGGGGGTGTGAAAAAATTCACAATAGTAGTATATATAACGAAATTTAAAAGAAAATTATCATGACTAAGTAGGCTTTACAACTTTACGAGTAATAGTCGACCAACTTATAAAATGTACTTGGATATTATATTTTCTTGAACAAAATGTATCGGACACAACTGCAAATGTAAGTTTGTCAACTTTATTTTTACAGCTTATGCAGATGCAGCAGGTATCTATTTTATTTTTTGGGGATAGGTATGGCTTTTTTATCGTCAACTATTTTTAACTCAATTAGAAAAAAAGGGGGAGGTTCTAAATTCGTTGTAATCTTTTTCCTTATGTATTTTCCCCGATTTCTCAAAGACTCCTGGACCGATTTTGAAAATTCTTCTTTTTAAAATTAAATTCAGCGAATCAGTTTAGTTAGTTCGCATAAGTATTTTGATGGGCAACTACGGAACCCTACACTGTGCGTGGCCCGACACGCACTTGTTATTTTTTATTATGTGCACTTCTGGCGTGTGTCAATAAACGTTTTTTCTTTCTTTCAAAGACAAGACATTAGTCTTCGCTTTTGAGCCGGGTGGTTGTATAGACAGCTGGGATTTGTTTGATAGTATTTCACCTAAATGATTTTAGTTTTGTCTTGTCCGTCTACAATTTGACATTTAAGCACGACATTTTAGAATGAGAAATATTTGGATAACCTTTCTCTTTTATTTACTATTTAAGGTCAAAGTTAAAGGGTTAATTGTGTTTAGGTTAAGCAAAGATACTAACAGCTTTGTTTAACCTTTTGCAGGTATCAACATTTTAAATAAATAGGTATACCGATCAATCTGTATTCCTTCAGAAAAGTTATTTGAGGATTGAAATGTCAGGCCTTGTTTTTTTTTTGTTCTTTTCAAAATAATGGATTTACTATCAGGGTCTGTTTTCTCGTCAATTCTACTGTGTAATACAAGAGTGATCATTTTAACCAACGAAATTTTAAACAACTTGTTGACGCTTCCCGTGTCCCAAAGCATGGCTTTTATCATAGTCAGAGGCAACGCTTCGCCTGTTGTTGGGCACTTTACAAGCTGACAGCATTGAGACGGAATTTTGTCGATGCTTTGCAATAGATATTTTCATCGTCATCATCATCAGCCTATTAATGTTCCCTGCTGCTGGGACACAGGCCTCCTCTCTGTGAGAGGGGGTGGGCCATAATCCACCACGCGGGCCCAGTGCGGATTGGTGGATGTCACATGTCTTCGAATTTTTGGATCTAGGACATGCCGGTTTCCTCACGATGTTTTCCTTCACCGTTTTGAGAGCAGTGGTGATGAAATAAATTAGACAAAGTAATGCGCCTGTCGGGATTCGAACCCACGACCTACAACTCGTAAGCCGGGGCCGATACCACTGGGCCACTACTGCTCTATCATAGGTATTTTAGTTTAGTCTTTGTAATAAAATTCTAGAAATCATAAAGTTTAAAATTATTTATAAACTTCTTTCACAAAATATACTTCTGTGAACCGTTTAGGTTTTCTATCCACACCACTTTAAAGGCAGATTTCGCTGAACCAGATCTCATTTAGGTAATCCGTAAGTCACAACAGCTGTAGAAATTGTAGTTGAAAAGCTGCGGTTGGAGTTTCTAGTCCAGTTGCTACGTGTGTTTGAAAGCATGTATGGTAAAGGTCATCACAGATATACAAGTACAAGTATATTACCACGCCGTTATGACGTAATCTCAGCGGCTACAATAAACTAAAGTTTGAAAAGCTATTTGTGTGTATTGAGTTATTTAATTTTATATTTGACTTCAGTGATTTAATTGAATGGTTTTGTGATCGTCGTTATTATAATATTGGGTTTAAGATACCTTTTTTCCCTCCTTTTTTTTCAACAGCAAAATACAAAACCTCTGGGCAATTAGGTTTAAACCAGACAAATATAGCTATGATTATATCTTGCCCTAAAATAAATTTTAAACATTGAAAAAATAAAATATTTTTGAAAATTCAAATGGCTTTTCTGGCCGGTATTTCTCAATGGAAACGGCCAACCCGAACCGTGCTAATTTTTCGATGTTTCATTAGTGCCCATTGAAGCCAATATGATGAAATAAAATATTTTGATTTTGAAACTTCGATCATACCTATTATAATGCTTTTAGAACTTAAAGTTACGCGTAACTTTAAGTACTCTGTGCTTTAAGTTCTAAAAGCATGCAAATACGGTGTGGTGTTTATAAGTATGCGTCAACCCTAAATATTACGTTCAACGAAATCTAATTTAAATGACAAATTGTAAGTAGTCCTTGGTTACTTGAATTTTGATCATTTAATTTAATAAAGTCTATTTTAGGAGCAGCCAATTTAGACCATATTTAGATCCTCCAGAAGTTTTCAGCATAAAATTAGATTCAAGTCTGGAGATTGTTAGTTTTACTTGGCTAAAGCTTCAGACATTATTAAACGTTATCTATGTTATACATACGTTCTTAGCAATAGTGCAAAAGTACTTATTTGAGGTGGTATCGGCATCAAAAGGAAAAGCGGTAGGCCTAAAGAGAAATAGAGATGATGGGGCGACCTTGACTCATTTGGTTGTTGTCCTGCAAAAAGGCAAAAAATAATAATAAATTCATCAAAATAATCATTATCATCTTACTGACTTAAAATCTACACTGTTCTTACGGTAATCTACTTTTGCCCGGTTGACAAAGGTTTCCATTTACAAGTGAGGCAAGATGCTATTAGGATTTCCACAAATTTCTTACGAGTAGTAACAGCCATGTAGTCTGAATTTTTATCCTATTACTGACAATGGGTTTGATATCGGTGTACCTTTTCTTTTTTTCGCAAAAAGTATTTTTTATAATATGAGTATTCCCACTTTTAGGCCATATTATGAGTTTTCAGTTATTCTGACGTAAAGTAAACTGGAGTTTTGACATTTTCAATTTAAAATTTTATATACTGGAATCGCTGTAAATACTGGGAATACGCTGTAAAATAAAATAGTGAAAACTCGTGATAAGGGCTCAGGGTGGAGCGGAAGGGACTGTAAAACTCGACTAACTAAAAACCCCTCTTCCTTCAATGTCGCGGTGCCCTTTTCAGACAGTGCTCAGTCAAACCATCAGCGTATGGAAACATTTCTACTACTTCTGTTTACATTCATCACAAAATCCATTCATCTTAGCTCTTCCTCTATGGAATAGTTTCGTAGCTTTATTTATTCTCTCCATTACCTCAGCTGTACTAAGGAAGGGTCCAAGATTAATAAGACTCAGCCAGTAATGGTACCTTTTTGTTTTATTCTACAAAACAGACTTGACGTGGCCCATTAGCCGGTCCGCCCATTCATTCGTCCCCTCATTCATTCGTTCAACGATCACCTGGGGACTAGGCTAGGTTTCAGATAATCGGGGGTATTACATTGTGTTTCTTGTTTTTTTCTGTTTTTTTTTTTTGAGAATTTATGTTTTTTTTTTTGAAGCATTATCGAGTGACTTTGTTTGCTGTCGCTGCATACATGGCTATTCTAAGCTAAAGCATAATCATAATGTTTCCTTTGCTGGATCATGGGCCTCCTCTCTGTAAGGGGGGAAAAGGCTCTGATCAACCACGGAAGCCCAGTCTGGGTTGATTTGTGATCGTAGCAAACACCTTTAAGTCGATGTAACCAAATAAAAAATACCTGCCATCTATTTAAATGAATAGGCTGACATGGTTGACTATGGATTGGTATCGTGGGATCGTATTATAGGAAAATTTGTTCAGTTAGCGTTGTACAATTAGATTAGATTTGTTACATTTTTTCTTCTTACATTTTAAAACCCTACCACATGTTTCTCAATTATTTCCTAAATATGATATTCTTAAATAACAAACAACACTCACAATGAACCTAATTTAGATATAAACATACCCAGAACACATAAATTCTGAAAATTCTCAAACCAAAAATAAATACATTTTAAGTCCAAAAACCTAAGGGTCCTAAACACAAAACAAGTGAGGTTTGACTCAATAAATTCTGAATCCAGTCCCTACTCTAATTAGGCCGTGGTTGAGCGGCGCGGGTGTAGCGTAGACACAGCGTAGATAAGCTAATTGCCTATCTGGTTCGTTTTGGACTGACGCCGACGATACGATACCGACGAGGGATCGGGATTTTGACAGAATTTAGAGCACAGAGTTTTCGGAAAATTGTTTGATATATCGACTTGGTATGCCTGTAAATCTTGTTGCATTACTTTGTGTCTGTCTACTCTTATCTGTTTGCCTCAAAACCTTTACATGAAAACCGCTGAACTGATTTCGAAGTTTGGTATGCAACGCGCCTACGGTGGCCAGAAATCGCCGTCCGATGCTCTAGGTGGTTAGGTCATGAGTTGGATGATGTCTTCCTCCTATCCCTCAAGTGTTCCCGCCTCCTACCTCACTAGCATGATTGCTTATTGGAAGGAGGTGACTGCTTCCATAACCTGGGTTATAATATAGGATACATTTTTGATCCTAGTAGTAGTGCGTTTTTACAATTGAGAAAATGAAAAATCACGCAAAAGCTATTAAGATAGGTACAATGCAGATCAGGCAGAGATTACGTTTTCATAATGATCGAATAGAATAATAACATTCTATTATTGTGTGTGTTATTATATTTATTCCATTGAGAGGTTTCGTTACCAGATATTTACGTAGTAGATAATTCTAAAAGAGCCGTGTAATATTCTCTGAAATAAACACTAAGAGAAACATTATAAACGTATCTCTAAGCTAGTAGTCGTCGCCGCTAAAATTACACGAAAAATGAAAGTGGCATAGATTAATTCTGGCAAAGTTAATCAACAAATGTAGGGGCTACAACCAGATGGCCTCTCAGCGGCTCGATGGGGTATCAAAATGCTATCTTACAATAATTTTAATCCACTAATTGGACTCACCGTGGTCTGCCCAGAAGGGATAATTAGCAAATTGGCTGATGATATTATTTTTAGTACTCGATAACGGTCGACTCTCTGTGCTGTGGTGCAAGGCAAAGATGGTGAGAAAAAGATATTTCAAAATGTTGACAAAAACATCAAGTTTCAAATACCACAAAAGCTACTGTGTGTTGGATTTTTAGAAACAAGTCAAACAGTTTTTTTAGTTTGGATAGTCATCAATCGAGTCCTTCTACTCTCAGCGAAGCGAAAGGGACTCCAAGACTTGACTTTCAGTGTTCTTTTGCGTTCCAGGTAAAATTTTAAAGTAGTCCCGCGATTCCATCAGATATTTGGGCCTATCGGACTCATTCTGACAGTTCCTTGAGACGTGCCTTTAACGCAACAGTCCGTCCCGGGCCTGGTCTTTGACTGACAGCGAGCTACCCATTATTCACCGTTTGCAAGACTCCTCCTGCGGTTGGCCGGAAATCGACTCGCGTTCTTGACACTCAAACACCTGGTATTTAAATGTAATCAAATACCAAAGGTTAACTTCAATCCTACTTCTAAAGTTGGTTATAAACTTGAGCGTTTACTTGTATTTACAACATTCTTGCGAATGTTTCATTACAGAAAAGATACGAGAGCGTTTTAGCGAGCAATCGTACGAGCTTTATGGCAAGCTTTTAGCCGAGCCAACTGTCTAGTGTATACACATGTTTTGAGCGTGGTAAAATCGTCAAATTCAAAGTCAAATCATTTATTTCAAATAGGCCATCAAAGAGGAACTTTTAAACAAATCAAATATTAAAAATTAAGGAAATAGGATGGAATGGGATTGATTCTACACCCATTCGCAAAGTTCTCCGTCAAATGTGTACTCCTCAGGGCAGAGAGGGAGAGACTATTAGACTCGTACTGACTAAAATCAACGGTGTCCTTCAATAGCCCTTTACGTTCTGGGGTCACGGAAGTCGTTAGTCCCGCGACTCCGGCAAGCTTTAACCCTATATAGAAAATTTGACGACAATCAACTAAAGCTTTCACTAGAAAGATTGTGAAAATGTTCGTAGCGATATTTGGCGAATGCTCGATGTTTTGTTACCAGTAACTGATAACGTCTATCAGCACCTTAAATGGAAGTATACGATTATAATTCTACTGATTCCATCTATTTATTCAACTGTAACATTACAGGTTGGATGAGTAGGTAAAGGCTTATTTTACCCCGCAACCCTCCTTTGTTTTAAACCAAAAAGGTCTGCGTATCTACCTCATTTTAAATTAAGCAATTCAGATATCGTTTATGATAATCCTCCCCCAATGTGTAAGGCATTTCGTGGATTAATTACATTTTATTAATTTTATGCAGATGTACCGAAGCCGTTATTTCTCTTGTTAACGATGTTTTAATTATCATAATGTGATAATCATGCCCGCATGTTAAAGTGTCTTATGAAAAAGTGATTATCGAATCCTTTGTCTTGTTTTGTTTTTGAATAATAAATGTTGTATTATTATAAAAACATTATCTTCGTTGATTGTATATTGAATCCGCTAGGTTTCTCGATGGCTTTTTTTTTTTTTTTTTTTTTTCTAGCCGTTTATGTCCCACTGCTGGGCAAAGGCCTCCCCCATATCCTTCCAAGTGCTCTTTTCTAATGCCACTTCGGACCAGCCATCGCGGTACGCATCTAGATCGTCCTGCCACCTCTTTTTGGGCCGGCCTCGGCGGCGTCGTCCATTCTCAGGCACCCATTGAGTGCATATTTTTGCCCAGCGACTATCTCGCATGCGAATGACGTGACCCGCCCAATCCCATTTGAGCCTGGCAGCCTTTTTACCTACGTCAATTATTCCAGTTTTAGAGCGCAGCGTGGTGTTACGTATTCTATCGGATCTTCTTACACCCAGAATGCTGCGCTCCATTGCTCTTTGGCACACTCCAAGGCGGAACTTCTGCGACTCGGTGAGCGACCAGGTCTGAGCACCGTAGGTTAGGACGGGCAGGATACACATATCGATGAGTTTCCGCTTCAGGGAAATCGGCAGATCTCCCTTCATTAGCGTCTTCATGGACCAGTAGCTCTTCCAGGCGTTATCGATTCGGCGATCGATTTCCTTTTCCTGCCTGTTTTCGAAGGAAACTAACTGGCCCAAATAGATGTACTCATCGACATATTGTATTTCCTGCCCATCTACCTCAACCCTACGTTTCGTGCTATTTGTCATTACTTTAGTTTTAGACCGATTCATCGCAAGTCCCACCTTGAGGCTAGCCGTGCTCAGATCTTCGAGCATAATTTGTAGTTCCATGGCTGTTGGCGCAAAAAGAACTATGTCGTCTGCGAATCTGAGGTTTGTCAACCTTTTATCGCCGACTTCAATGCCCTTGGTCATCCATGGAGCTGCCAGATTCTTAAATATCTCCTCAAGAGTGCTCGTGAATAGTTTTGGAGAAAGCGGGTCACCCTGGCTATTTCGATGGCTATTTGAATTATTTTTAATGCTGAATGAATGAATTAGATGTAATCCCATATTACTAATAGGACTTTTAAAAGAAACTAGTTATCACACACGACTTCAGACTTGTCTTGAGGTTAAATTTTTGTCTCTACTAAAACTCATCAAATTGAGTTTTCTAGTCTGGCAAACTTCCAAATCATAATTATATTCAGCCGTTTCGATGTGACAACGGAAAATTAATACAAACATACTTTTGCATTTATAAAGTGAATCTATTATTTCCAGTAAAGATGCGGTTTAGTACAGATAACAAAAACATCATCCAAAATCGATCATAACATGACCTTTAATTACAAAACATTCCCATCATCTCCAACTTTACAATACAATCCCCAGTAATCCCATCGTTACTTTACCGAACCGAACACGAATTCCCCAGCCACTTCACAGGCCCTTACAATTCAGGCCTTCAATATTAAATTGAAATAATCTACCATCGGTATCCTGCCATTGAATCCAGTACAAACGGTATTTCAGTCGACCTAATTTCAGATAAGTCGTAAGGAATTTATCTGTCGTTAACAAAAAGAGGAATAATACAAAGGCATACGATACCGGCTCTTGAATTAATTTCCCTGCCCGCATTTTGTTCAGATTCAACCTAGATTTACCCTACCACTGTTGCGTTCTGATTGGATTTTACTTGTAACTGGTAGCTTTGTAATTTGGTGAATTACTGTTCCTTTAGAAAAAGGGGATGGTAATGAAAATTTGTTTTGCAAATGGTACTTTATAATGTAACTATTGTTCGAGTTTTTAAAGTAAAAGATGTAATTACGAGAAGGAATGACCTTTGTCAATTCTACGGGTATTTTTTTAGGTTCATAAAATCATTAAAGTACCAAACGAAAACATTGTAGCAAAAGGTAACTTAGTCTTCCATCAATTTATATACGGGGTTAGTCGGAACGGAAGTGACTTATTCGGTAATGTGAAGTTAATTTCTGCTGTTTTTTTTTATGAAAAAAAAAAATTCGTTTCCCTAATATCTCCTGTGTGGTGGGTGCATTTTCAAACATCTCAATTCACAAAGACAAACACCTTGAGACCCGGAACAACAACTTGTAGTATATTAATCGTACGAATATTTGTCCCATATGGGGATCGAACCCGCGGTTTACAGCGTTGTAGTTGCTAGTTCGCCCACTGCACCAACCGTGGCATTAACTAATAATGTGTGCAATAATGATGTTTACCTACTCGTGCACAATAATCTTCGTATTTACTTCGCTCACCAAAGTTTGCTGATTAAATTGAACGCTAATTATGCCGCAAACTATCGAAGACACGCGTGGCAAAGTTGTGAACGCAACCAAAAATTTTCACGGTAGGTAGTTAATCTGGATAAAATTATATAGATTTTTTTTTATAGAAACACTTCAGTTTATTGATATTAGCATTCAAATTATGTACAAACTATAAATAAAAACTTACTAGTAATATGTACAAAAAAAAAATAGATAAAAGAAAAAAAAATATTCAAAGAGCGTCAAATATAGGTCCTTTTTCATTATCCAAAAAAAAAATGAATAGAGAGGAAATTGAACATTTTCGACCCATCAATTCGTTTTGAGTGGTCTATAAGTTATTTGTTTTGCTTTTAGAAAGAAACAAAAAACGTTATTGGCACATGCAACACCTTATTAAGTACTCGCAGGAAAAAAATGCGAATATAAAATGTAACTTTAAACTACACACATTTGTAAATAAACACATTACCCTCCTTTGCGTCAAAACTAAACTAAAGTGGCTTTAGCAAAAACCTTTACGTTTTGTTTCGAACACGGAATCTAAAAATTTTATAATCTAAGGTAGGCACTGATGAAAATCAACTGCTCGGATGCCATTATTCTCCTAAAAAAAAAAAAAAATGCAAAAACCAACGTTTGCCCACTTGTAGCCATGGGCCAAAGTTTACGGGCTAATACAAAATTTAAAAGGGATTCTTTTTTACTTCCCCCATAATACAATGCGTGACTACCGTCTATTTAAATATTTACCGGACACATAACTTAAATCTTAATCGAGTTACATAGCTACACGAATTCCATGGTTTTTGTTCCCTTTTCGACATGATTTTATTATGTGATCTAGATAATGGTCATTATTATTTTACATAAGTAATTTATAATATAATTTCCATACCTTTATGAATTATGCGAGTCAACCCAAGAATATCATGCATGGCTCAGTTTTTTTCTTTACTTTCCTTACAAAGTAAAAGCTAGAAAATATCTAGTGTGGATACAGTTTTGTTGTGTGTCTAGATTGATCAATCTAGAATACTATAGTACTACTGTCTGTAACTTATAATGAGCATATTGTTTTTTTTTGTTTCTAACCAGGGTGGCTACTGCCCTGATACGCCGATATGTGTTCGCATCTTATGATATAAGCCAAATAACGCTATCTAACTTAGACATAGTAAGTAACCAACTAAAAAGTTTTTTATATTGGTAATTTAAGAAATTTCGTCGAATTTCTCAAAACTGAATTTTATTGACATTGCGATTTTCGGCTTAGCAGGACGGTCTTAAAATTTTTGAGTCTGAAATGACTGTTAATGTTAAACTATTCAATAACTTAACTTTGCCAATTTTTGTACAACACAATAAAAATTTCACAATAAAAAACTGGCAACAATCCACTTCGAATCGAGAACCACTAGTACGCTAACCACAGACCACCCACGTGGCAGCGATGCACGCTCGCGATAAATCTACCTCTCTATAAATTCGCAACTGTCCATTATGTGACGTCACGAGCCACGGTGACCACGCCCCTTTAAGTGAAACCCTCAGATGACTTACTGTTATGGTCCTCTTTGTGTTTATGGGCACGAAATAAATGGTCCTCCTGTACGGAGGTGAACATCGTGATTGATGCTGATTAATTTTTCTCGCAGTTCCGCGGCTTTTTGGAATTTCTTTCTCAGAAATGAAAACGGGAAAGAAAGGGATGTTTCTTGTTTTTGCATTGTGTATGATGAAGGATCTGTTGTGGCTGTGTTGAAATACTGTTGTTGGGAATTGAGTTTGGAACTGTGTAATGTTGTGGCGCAATTTTGTTCTGAAAACGATTTTGTTAGTTTTTCTATAGCAAAGACAAATGGGAAATTAATGTTAATAAAGTTATGTACATATTTTAGAGTATCCTTTATTGAGAGTAGTTATAAGTGGTATTCAATTTGCCATAATAATAAAAGAAGGCTCCTGGAGTGAAGAGATTAGCTATTGTATTTGCCATTTTTTAAGCTTTTCTTCAGTATAGAATTTCTCCTGTATCGTGGTTCCGTTTACAAACCTAGAAACTCACATACACAAACACCCAGTCCCGGATCAACTATCTATAGGTCTCATAAATGTTTGTTAAGTGCTGGGATCGAACCCGCGACACGCCGAACAGCAGTCCAATCACTTAGCCACTGCGTCAACAGTGTCGACATGATTGAATTACTACCCAGCCCTTCCTAACTATGTCGGCTTGCAATTTTGTATTGTATTTTATAACAAGCTGGTATCCGCAACTCCACGTCATATGCGCGTATTTTGCGTGCGGGTGGGAAAGAAATCATTCGATCCACCCCAGCTCACCGAGGAAAGCCAGCAACGCCTTCGTGTTGCCGACAATCTCGCGGAGAGTACCTGGGTTACCGAAGTACTTTGCCCTGTATGAAGCAATCTCAGGGCTGTGTAGGAGCACATGCGCTGCTGTCTCGTCCTCCGCCATACAGGCTCTGCACAGGGGTCTGTCGGTGATACCTAGGAAAAGGAGGTGTTTATTATGGGAGTCGTGTCCCGTGATGCTGCTGACGGTAACTGGGTGTAGAAGATAAGATAAATATGCTATAAAAATACATACACTAAAATAATCAAGTACGTCCACATAGCCTTTCGCAGGTATATAATTCTGCTGACTTAATTAACTGTGTGGTTTGCAGAGCGTTCGCCTTATATACTGCCATATATACTCGCGTGTGGTTTGATTCCCTCGCTGAGGTAAATATGACCTGCAGTAATTATGACATGTTTGTGTGTATGTATTTACGTGAAACTACACTTTAGTATAGAATCGATGGTTAAAGCTTTTGGTGGAAATTAGTCTAAACCGCGCTGAAAACATCGGGCTTTTAATTATATCGTAATTTTGCATGTAATTGAATTAGCTTAGTTACGAGAAACAATGTTTAATGCAATTTTGATCCAGTTTAGTAGTTTACTGAATTCAACAAATTTTGGTATGAATTGTAGAATAGCAACTTAATTGTTGAACATAATTCAACAATTAAGCTTGCTTGCTACCACAATCTGTCTGTTATAGATTTTAAACTTTATCACAAATGAGAAGAATTACGTTCACTACAAGGCTGTGACAACTTTTTAGGATATTCCCTGAACTCTGAGAATTATAATTTTGTGTTACAGAATTTTCAAATGAACACTAGTTCTACTTCATTTCATTGCCCGCATAAACTATTCTCTCCACTCCAATCCACTCCATTTCACCACTATCCCATCATTTCAAAAACCATTTAATCCTAAACCTAATCTCCCAGAAAATGTTGCCATAAAACAGTCATAAATAATTCCGACATAAAATATAAAGGATTTAAAGAAAATTTTCAATATCTGTCGAGATATTTATCGTTGCCCTTTCGATCCATTAGTCGAGGTGGGGGCCGCTTCCGGTTTCCGGTATCGTTCCGGCGGAAGTTAGAACACATGGCTTCTCTGAACCGGTGGATCGTAAAAAATATCTTATGAAAGATGCTGTGCGTTGATGTCCAGATTCCCAGAAATTTATTCAACCCTTGCTGCGGTCTCAGGATTTATGATTTCTGGCTGATTTGCCTCAGGAATATTTATGTGGTCTTGGTACTGAAAAGACTAGAATATGTTAAGTTAAATTTGGTTTTCGTCGTCTATCTTTGAGCTGTCTAGATTATTCATATTTTGCTTTGCAATTTGGTTAGTTTATCTGTATTATATTATGTTTTTGGTTAAAGTTATTCAAAGGATTTTGGATAATTTGTTTGCCTTTCACAGATTATAGCTACGAGTATGTAAGTTACTTAACTATTTGCACATGGGAGGCAGCTTCTAGTATAAGACAGAGGCATAGATCCAGAGCCCCTATGTGCTGCTGAGAAATTCCTAATGTCAAATTCCAAAAACCCTTTTTACCAACCAGGAATCGAACTCAGTACTTCATGTTTAGTAGCCGGGCTTGGAAAAGATCAACGTGGCAGGCCCAGTTATAATTTTTAAAAGATTGTAAATATTTTAAAAGAAATAAATTTTGACGAAATATAAAAAATGTCCCAGTAATCGGGACTTTATAGACTGATTTATTTATATATAGGTTATGAAAAACATTGCCCATATAAATAACGAAATGATCTTTAAATCCAACGTATACTTTCACAAACACATTAAATCATTATTCTACTCAACTACGGTACCAACACGAGAAAAATAATTTCCCAACGGCCAATGCTACACCCCGTTACAACCCTGATCCCATATTCATCTCACAACTACGCCCCCAACTTAAGGGTCCGTATCACTGGACGTAGGAAGTTGTCGCACCGTCTGTCCCGGAACAACTCGCGAACTACCCAACAACTTATGAGTTGTTCCGTTTACAATTGCCACCTGAAAGTTTTTTGTTGGATGTTGGAGTTTCGGAAGGACGCATGATAAGGGACTTTGGTGTAAGTTCTAGAATTGCGTTCTAGTATGTTTAGTGACCTACTTTTGAAGTTAGAAATAGGGTGCGAAGTCGTGTGGCAAAGTGTCAAAAGTAAAGGAACGATTTCAATGTAGATCAAATTTAGGAATAAAGGTTGTATTGTCTTTATCTTTTCTTTATCTTTATCTTTATCTTTATCTTTACATATAATAAAATCGTAGAGATGTCATTCCTGTACATTGAATATTTTTTTCTTTTTGTATTTTTTTCGAGATTAGGGATCGATTCTGATGCCAGATCAACTTTTATTTTTTTTCGAAATTTTTTATGTTTTTTTTGATTTGATCTATCTCCGAAACTACTGTAAAGTTGTCGATCAAATTTTCCTCAAATATTCCTAATAATATGCTTCTGTAAATATGCTATGTATTATTACGCTATTTTTCCTGGGAGATAAGCAATTTTGAATTTTGTTGTTTTTAGATGTTTGTTGATAGTTGGAAGCTAAACCACAGGATATTATTTAGTCAATTTTTCCTCAAATATTCCTTAAACTGCTCTTCTATTAATAGGATATGTATAATTACGCTATTCCCATTGGGGGATTAGCAATTTTATAATATGTTGATTTTCAATCATTGTTGACATTTGTACAAGAACCGCTATTTGAAAATCACTGTCAGCGTACTAGCCTGTCCGGTCGGTAACCTGCTTGACTTTCGTGCAAGGGGTCTCTGGATCAAATCTCGCAGTTTTTTTTCTCTTTTTGAGTATTTTTTTTATTTGTCCTGAGAGTTTTAAAAAATTAAAAAAAACCGGCCAAGTGCGTGTCGGGCCACGCACAGTGTAGGGTTCCGTAGTTGCCCATCAAAATACTTATGCGAACTAACTAAACTGATTCGCTGAATTTTTCAAAATCGGTCCAGGAGTCTTTGAGAAATTGGGGAAAATACATAAGAAAAACGATTACAACGAATTTAGAACCTCCTCCTTTTTTTGAATTTAGTTAAAAATAGTTGACGATAAAAACCTACCTATCCCCAAAAAACATACCTTTAAAAGCTGTAAAAATAAAGTTGACAAACTTACATTTGCAGTCGTCTCCGATACATTTTGTTTAAGAAAATATGATATCAAGTACATTTTATAAGTTGGTCGACTATTACTCGTAAAGTTGTAAAGCCTACTTAGTCATGATAATTTTCTTTTAAACTTCGTTATATGTACTACTATTGTGAATTTTTTCACAACCGCAAACATAACCGTTTAGGTGGTAGAGGGGGGGGACACTCGAGTCGAGCAAAATTTAGCACTTTAAAGCTTAATATTTCACAAACGAATTTTTTCATCAAAAAACTGTTAATGGAAACTAACATTATTTTTTAAAGGCCTATTTAATGATACCCCACACTAAGGGGTACGCGAGAAAAAAAAATCCTCACTTTACGTGTAAGTACTGGAGGTACCCTAAAAAAAAATATTTTACGAGATTTTATTTTACCACTTTTTCGGCACAACAAATCCGTATATTTACACTAAATTACAGCTCTCTAGTACTGTGCGTCTCTGAGCTAAACTGCGGACAGACGGACGGACGGACGGACGGACGGACGGACGGACGGACGGACGGACATGGCGAAACTATAAGGGTTCCTTGTTGACTACGGAACCCTAAAAAACGTGCATACTTTTGTTTCAATATTATTCGCGATTTTAAATAATTACTATTTTTTTTCAAAACTTCACTAGGATATAAATCTACACCGATTTAAATTGTAGGTAGTAGGTTGGATATTTTTTTAAATTGTAATTGTTTCGAGGTGTGGAATTTTAAAAATTGGAAAAAAATCAGGGTTTCTATAATCTGTGTTTATTTATGTTTTGAATTGGTGCTCAAACCAGTGCATAGATTCTGTTTTAAACGACGACAAGTTGTACTCATCGAGTCAGATAATTAGTTATTTTTTAGGTATCACGCGGTATGCTAAAGGGATAAGAGCAATGCTATCGTACGTTCAATTTGCAGCGATACTGTAAATCGACCCCAAAATGATAGTCTAATGTTTAAAATAAACACGGTTCTTTGAAATTAATGTCGCTCAAATAAGGACGTTTCCTATGCAAACTATGTACCTAGATATAACATTATTGATCTAAACTAATAATAAAAATGCAAGTATGTTTGTTTTTTACCTTTTCACGCATTACTACCTACTGAATCGATCGTCCCAAAATTTAGCATAACCGTTGTCAGGAGTATAAACACGGATATAAGGTATCTTACATCCCGAATAACAGAAGAGAGCTGTTTCCGAGAAAACAATTACGTTCATATTCCAGATGGCGCCACACGATCCGTATTGTTTCTCAAATTCTAAAATAACGCAAGCGAAGCCGCGGGCAAACACTAGTTCGTAATAAAAATCAAAGTTATTATAATATACACATTTTGGGACATTTGAGGATTTAGAAAAATAAAGTGTTGCATTAACATTATCAAGCTACCGAAAAAGTTGTATGAACTCTGAAAATAATAATTCTTAAAAATAATAATAATCCTTTTTTTAAGAATACGAAGATTTAAAAAAAGTTAGCCATTTATTCCGTTTTGCAAAGAAACCATTTTTCAAACTTTATCCGCATTAGCAATTTCTTCTGTATCATGGGTTTTTTCACAAACTTATAAATTCACTTAGACTAATGGCCTGACCAATCTTACCCAAGGCCATCTAGTTGGGTATAGAAAAAGACCATACAAATATTTGTTACATGTGCGAATAGAATCCGAAACATGTAAGTAGTCACCTATTACGGCAACAGTGCTAACTTTGTTTTTTTTATTAGCTGATAAGAGCTGACTTATAGATTTGTACTTTCAATACTTACCTATAAGTCAGCCACTAACCTACAAACCAACCAAATGATTTAGCTACTTATTATTATTGCCATAAAGGAGTAATTTTCGTATCAATGTCCAAAGACAGAAGGACAGTTTGTCTGTACACAAATCACGTCGGCCATTCTAAATTAATTGTATAGGGAGTGTTGCTCCGGGACCAATGAAACGTGTTTTTGTTGTTATTAACAAAGGACTGGGCTGAGATATAGATGGAATGGATGAGATAGATGAATTTTGATTTCAAATTCAGAACTACACGTATGCCGAAGGAAAAATACTGAGAAAAAAGTAAGAAAGAACTTGCTACTTGAACCGGTTCTGATTTAGGTACTTCAATGTTTTGGAGCAGAGGTCCTTTGGTAATTTAATAATTTGGTTAATAAATGCTTTTGCTTCTGGCCTCAACCTAGGCTGGGCCTACTGCTGGGTACTACGGTTGGGTACAGATGAGCCCTAAAATGAAGCAAGTTCACTTAGAAAACATACATATCCTCGAAAAACATAACCCTCCTGGCGCAGTCGGGTAAATACTGCAACTCCTGCGCAACGACGGAACATGGACAGGATGTTGTTGGCAAGGCGGGCGGTCCTTTAAGGTCTACCTATAAATGTCATTGAAATTGGGATAGCTCAGCTTTCACTGCAGGTCTTACGTAGCCTATGTTACCGTAGCTCGGGGAGGACTTCTAACTTAAGAGCTAGATCATAATAATAATATCATCATGAACCTTTAATGTTCCCATTGCTGGGACACAGGCCTCCTCTCTATGAGAGGGAGTGGGCCATAAACCACCACGCGGGCCCAGTGCGGGTTGGTAGATGTCACATGTCTTCGAATTTTTGGTTCTAGGACATGCCGGTTTCCTCACGATGTTTTCCTTCACCGTTTTGAGAGCAATGGTGATGAAATAAATTACACAAAGTAATTGCGCCTAGCGGGGCTCGAACTCACGACCTACAACTCGTAAGACAAAAAACTAGTGTAAAAATAAAACCCAACCGTTTCCATTCCACCTACATCTGCAACCACCCAACCGCTTACGTATTCGAACCCAAAACTATGTATTTGATTAAGTACAGACCAAGTTTTATAGGGTCGGGTCCCACTGACGCTAACTTAACTCCATGTTAACAAAATAGATACTGTGCTCACGATTAAGTGCAACTTAGTGTAGTGACTATTGTGGTACTTTAGTGCCAAGTTAGTTTAGTATAGCTTGGAGCTGAGAATTACTTATGCACTTTGTTATGTGACAGTTGTGGGATTAGAAAGTTCTAGAATAGCTTGTTAGAGATTAACAGTTTGTTAACTTAATAGCTGTTAAAGAAAAATGTATTAATTGACGTTGAGACTGATTATAATGCTACAAGTAATTACGAATATAACATGATTTGATAAATGTTTCGAGTAAGGTAAGATACTGAAAAAATCCAGAAATAATAGTTAGAGATAAATAATAATTTCATTAATAAACAAAATAATAGATTTTATAGAACGCAATAAAGATTTGAGTACCTATTGAGAATATCAGCAGTTTTAGTTCCAAAAAAAAAAAAAAAAAATTTTAAAAAATTCGCTCATAATCAAAATTACAACTGAACAACATAGTAAATTAGCACTACACGTTCACACTACTAAAACTACTTGTATGATAAATCTTCTCTTACACAATAAATAAAACAATTGTTCATGTTTCACAATAAATTCTCATAAAACACTTTTATGTCCAAATTCACACAATAACAACACCCATCACATTAATATTCCACACTTCCCTAATAAAGGAGCAAGTGAAAAATTTACACTGTAAAAATCGCACCAACAAAATGTAGCGTGTTAAAAATTTATTTTGAATGGCCATTCATTAAAGGCATCCTGGACTGGGCTGTTGCGTCGACGATAGCGATCGTGAAGAAATTACACTTCCTTCCTTATTGCCGGCGAGCGAAATACGGTAGTTTAGAGTAAAAGTGAAGAATTTAAACTAACGACTTGCTATTAAATATGTGACTTTTAAGAATAGGATGATTTTGTCTTGAAGAAATTTGTTTTATGTCGTGGCTTTTATCGAAAACTATTGGTAAACTTTATTGTCCAATATAATGTTTCCTGTTTCAGCAAAAACTGTTTGTTTTGCTTTGTAGTTGTGATGTGTAATGCTTTGAAAAATATTACTTCAATGGTCTAGTGGACGAAAGTGTTATAACTAAGCCTGAAGTTTTTGGTACGATTCCTGAATCGGGAAGGCAGATATAATAATCACACCATCATATTGGTTTTCATTTTCTAAATTACAATTTAGTTTATTAAAATCTCCTGTCAAGAAGAATCAGATCCACAAATAACATGAAGAAAAAACGCTATCAAATTCTTTTATTCACAAGTAATGAATCAACACCCAAAAAAGAAGAAGATAAAATACCAGACAATCACAAAAGAACCCAAAAGTCAGTTTAAAAAGAAACATTGTCCAGTAATGAAACAACAAAATAAAAAGATAACGACGCAAATGCAAATGAATCTAGTTTTAAATTGAAATAGCCGACTGCGTCCAAGAAAATTACTATTCGTTGTTTCAAATGAGAAATGTTCTACTACGCCATTTTTTATTTTGGGTCGTTGATTAACTTTTTTACTCAATTATGTTGAAGGCACATTTTTCATGGGATTTTCGAAATCAATTTTAGATGGAAACAAGGTAATAAGGATTATTTTTGTGGAAATGGCATTTTGGAGTTAATTTATTTGGAAAAACAAAGATCAGAAAAATATTAATGTGCCTAAATATACTAGACTGCTGCGCTGGGGCAAAGTCAATTAGACGGTCAGAGATCACAAAGAATCGACAAGGAATCCTAAGGACCAGATGATTGATCAGATTTTTTTGTAAATTAATAGTTATTTTTTTAATTGAACATTCGTTAATTGCACTTCTGGGATATGGGAGAGATGTAAATCGTGCTGTAGGCTAAGAGCGTTGCCAACAACCAACTGTGAAATAATACTCGTGAAAGAAGCTATACATAGGTATACTCAAAAATTGTATACACATTTTTTTTAATTACTCTTTGAAACTCAAAAAGTGAAAAAAAGAACAGCGAGATTTGATACAATGTGGAAAACTCAAAAAGTGAAAAAAAGAAAACATTGGTGTATGTCATTAAAAAATCAAAATCAACATTAGTGCATCCTATTTTTACCTAAACGTAACTTTTAAATCACCCACAAATTGCTCCAATTGGCTATAACCGCTTAAACCAGTTCAAAAATAAAACTCCTCAAT
Organism: Agrotis segetum; assembly: GCA_036375495.1. Classification (NCBI taxonomy): domain Eukaryota; kingdom Metazoa; phylum Arthropoda; class Insecta; order Lepidoptera; family Noctuidae; genus Agrotis; species Agrotis segetum. The sequence continues at coordinate 2,596,271 of JAQSVV010000181.1, forward strand.
ACAGCACATTACCAATTAGCTACCTTATTTACACATTCTTTTAAAAACTTCCAATCAGAACTAATTGCACATCAAACGTCGCTTTTCCTTTACCTAACCGTCCGTTTACAACTGACTCGAAAATTCACACACGTTCCCAATAAGGACATTAGGTACAAGCGGCTCGAACCAGTATGAACCGGTTCGGACCGATGCGAACTGGATGAGGGATTGCTAATTGGCGACGAGACGCGTTTAACGCTAACCACTGGCCATCGTTCGCACCTTCACACATCAATATGATGTGAAGTGCTTAATAAAAGTCATGCGGTAAATAAAACTGCGTCTTTTTATTAACAAGAAAGGCTGAAGATCCATAGACAATAACTTGATATCCCAAATCTTTCGTAGGATTACCTTAATAATTTAAGTAATTCTATTCATCTTGTCAACACGACAACGATTGAACTATTTAATTCTCATTAAAATGCAAAGTAGACTCCCTGACATACAACTGCGAACAGCGGTAAATTGACGAATGAATTCATGTCTATTTCGAACCGGTTTGAAGTAGTTTGTACCGGTTAAAAGCGGATAATTGGCGACGAAACGACGCGTATGGCGCTAACCACTGGCATTAGCGTTATTTCACGTCTCGACACTGTAATGTGTGAAGTGCTTCATAAAATTCATACGACAAATTGTACTGCAGTTTATGTCGCTAAAATTAATGTTTAGGAACTTTGTCAAATGCCTGCTAAATCTGGTGAAGTCTAAAATTACTGACACTCAAATAGACGTAAAATATAGTAAACTTTGTATAAGTGAATACAGAGTAGCTAAAATGAGGGACATTTTAGTTAAAACACATTTTATGTTACACCATCTCATTCTCTTTTCTGAGCTTTCAAAAGCTAAGTATGTAGGTGAATATATAAGGTACCTTTGATGAAGTAAAACAACATAATATTTATCTTAGAAACTCTAGAAATAATTAACTGTGAAATAAAACAACGAATCCAATACAAAATAAAATGAAAATTCGTAGATTTTTAGTGCTATGAAAAGTACCGTCCAGACTTAAATAATGAAAACAAAAAATAACCTATAAAATGATAGTATCTATATCTAACTAAACAATTACTGAAACAAATAATAATAAGTAATGTATTACCTATGTTCTATTTATTTTAAAACCGACAGAACAGAATATTGTTGTTTAAACAAATATAATTGAGACACTATTTTCTCCAGGCATTTTCCAATGTAAACACACAACCTATATAGCTCTCCCTAGATCAGTAAGCAATTAACCTTCCTTGATATAATTAGAACATAACTCCTGTTTCCCGGCACTAAATCTCTAATGTTGCATAAATATTTCCTCTCTCATACATCAAAGCAGTAATTTTTAATTACCACTAAACATGTTTTATAGTCTCGCTTGGCAAAGTTTTATGTTTCAATAGTTATTTTAATAAATTGGGCCGTCATGTTGCCCTGATTCTATTAGGTGCCATATAAAATGTTGTTACCATCGAAATATAGAATTTGAGATTGACGGAAGAAAATTATGTCTTTATACGGTGGCTGCTTTTTCAATTGGTTTAAATTTGATATCAGATTGAGTTGAGAATCACCACTACTCTCAAAACGGTGAAAGAAAATTATTGTAATTTTTTAGCCGCCCGTTTTGTTTGAGGACCATGATATTTTTTTCAGACAGTCCCGTGACATTGAGGGGCTTTTCACGTGTAAATGAGTCCTCTCGCCTAGTGTGGAGCAGAAAAGACTGCTAGAGTCTAACTTACTGCGACTCCATCCTGTTCTAGGGGTTACCCTAAGCTTTCCCGGCATCCTGCTCGTCGACGTAAACATGATATATTCACGAACTCTCCTTTTACCCGAACAGCAGATCGTCCACTTTCACATTTTGTCCCAGCATTGGGAATTACGCACGTGAATTACGTCAAATCATTCGACAGTGCTGACAAAGACTTGTTTACTAATTCAATCAGTTCATCGAAAATCCTATCAATTCCCTGATTAATTCCATTACAAAAAGGAACTTCGGAATAAGATAGGAAATCTTCGGAATTTACTGTTCCGTTCCCCAACATCAATTCCGAATGGGAACCTCTTTCCTAATTAGATCCAGATTATCATTCCAGTGACTAAACGTATAATGAGGGTAGTTCAATAAAATACGAGCGCATTCATCGGTGGAACCTCCATTACCGCCTTGTCAGACCTGTTGATCCCATCGGCGTTATTGGAACCGATTTGCGGATCCTCCCGATACGTCGTTATCGCCTGGGGCGCATAATTTGCGCTTTAATGTCACAAATGAAGGCGGCCATTTTTTTTGTTGAGTGTAATTTTTCGATGAATTAATGGCTCGTAATTTGAGGTGAGAGTTTGTGAAGGTATTAATTTATTGATTGGGTCGATAAATGAATTGTGTGGTGTCTTTTTTTTCCGTTTTCCTTGTGGATATGTTGATGGCATATTATTTTAATGATGCTTAATATATTGCTTGACAGTGCTTCCCTAAAAATTGACTCCTTAACTGTTTTTTTTATAAGTGATTTTATAAAACTGTACATTCGGGCAATCAACATCTCATACGTACCACATACTCAACAAATAATTGATCATGTCTGTCCGTGTTTTTATTTAATTTTCATTATAATATCGAGCATTTATACTTAGCAGTTTTTAGTTTAGAAAAAAAAAAACTCTTATTTATCAACGCTGAAACGAGTCACAAGTAATGCAGACTGGAAGTTACTTTGATGCGAATGATTCCCTTTTCATAGTATCACAAGGAAAAATCCTTCAAAATGAAAAGACAGAACGAACATCGTGTTTGTACAAAATAAGAAAAAAGCTGCAGCTCAGAATAAAGTGCAACCCACAAGTGCTATTGTCCATACGCTCGAAAAAAAAACACAGGTATTTGAAAAATAACTACCTTTATTCAAGCTTATCCTCATTTTATAAAGAAATTCTCTTAGTGAAAGTGAAAACAGACGAAAGAACTCAATACAAGGACTAATGTCACAGTCACGGACAGGTCAATTGCTTGGAGAGGACCAATAAACATTCCGTTCAGCGGTAGTGGAGCGTGGAAAGACCTTTACGCACACTAGCCTCTAGAAATGGCCTTGTATGGAGTTGATCGGAATGTCCTTTCCGTTACTATAAGCATCTAAGTACTACATTTTTAGACCGAGCAGTAGTACTGATCAACTCACAAAGTCGTACTGTCACGTTAGCTTATGCCCGTGGCTTCATCCGCGTGGATTTTGGTAATCACAATATGGCCTCGTACAACGTAATACTGTACGTACTATTGTAATCCAGGTTATAAACTATCTCATCATCATCATCATCAGCCTATAATGTTCCCACTACTGGGACACAAGCCTCCTCTCTGTGAGAGGGAATAGGCCAAAATCCACCACTCGGGCCCAGTGCGGATTGGTGGATGTCACATGTCTTCGAATTTTTGGTTCTAGGACATTGCGGTATCCTCGCGATGTTTTCCTTCACCGTTTTGAGAGCAGTGGTGATGATATAAATTACACAAAGTAATACGCCTGTCGGGGTTTGAACCCACGAACTACAACTCGTAAGTCAGGACCGATACCACTGGGCCACCACTGCTATTATATAAACTATCTGCTTTTTATTAAAATACGTTCAGTGATTTTTATGCGAAAAAGTAACAAAATATTCATGCATAAAGGCTGATTTACAATTGATCCGATTTGCTAAATTCCAGCTCTTAAGTTGCACTGGAATACTGTAAACAGGTTTCAATCCAGTAACACGTCTAGTATCAGCGCTGGATCTGAATGAAGCACGTCTCTACTTCTTATCCAGAGACACTTGATCCAGCTTCTGGATCAATGTTAATCAGTCTTTAGTCCAAGTGTTATTCAAGTTACGAAGATCGATGATCAATTTCATGTTACCGACGCGTCTCAAATCACTCGCTCGGATACGCACGTCGCCGTGTCCAGTCGGAAACATTCGGACGTAAACCGAGTAGACACGATTGAGTGACGATGAGTGTTCCAATTGATCGCATGAATTCGCAGCGCTTCACTGCCTTTCCGTAAGAGTCGAAATGTTCGTAGTCCTTTAAATCCTCTAGCTGAATAATGTATTCCGATTGTTTGGGCTTTCGAAACCCTTTTGGGCCTAAAACTTACAAAATTATTCCTAGACTTCAGATCCACCAACTCGACATCTTCCTCTTATAGGAATGAAACCTATTCACAGTATGCCCAACTAATGTAAGTCTAAAAGATATCTTGATAATTATACATAAAACAACATAATTATTTGAAAATTTAAGCTACGACCAGTAACGCCAAATCTAACCAAACTCTTCCCAAAACTTTTATTTTAGGTGTAAAAATCCACTCAACCTGGGCTGGAGCGAAAGGGACTATCTTACTTATCTTACTTTTAGACCTTTTTAGACTATGCGGTGGAATCATTAAGTTACGATTCTGAAACACTGTTGGCTAGAGTATACCAAAATACAACCTGCTACGGGTAACGCAAAACCCTTCACGGAAAAAGAAAAAAGCCAATAGCCACACCCCAGAATCATCAAAATGAAAAAGACGGGTGGAGAGATTCTTTTAAGAGACTGTCAGCCTCGTATTAATAAGTATCACCTTGTTCTTTCTTATGACCTATCATCATCATCATCATCAGCCTATTAATGTTTCCACTGTTGGGACACAGGCCTCCTCTCTGTGAGAGGGAGTTGGCGATAATCCACCATGCGGCCCCAGTGCGGATGGGTGGATGTCACATGTCTTCGAATTTTTGGTTCTAGGACATGCTAGTTTCCTCACAATGTTTTCCTTCACCGTTTTAAGAGCAGTGGTGATGAAATAAATAACACAAAGTAATGCGCCTGCCTGGATTTGAACCTACGACTTACAACTCGTAAGTCGGGGCCGATACCACTGGGTCACCACTGCTCTCTCTAGGACCTATGAGATGGAGCAATTCCGAAACACAGGTCCTAAAATATACCTAGAGGTACTTATACTAAAATTCAACCCGTTATGGGTAATGCCAAACCCTTTTAACAAGTGATCAAGCCACTTATAACCCCCCAGCCTCTCCCCAGGATCATCAAAATAACACATTTAAAAATATTCATCGCGCAATCGGATAAGCTTAACCACATTAAACGACCATTTCCCGTTTTGGGGTATACAGACTAAATGGTACGTTTAATATTTTCCATTTTGCATCGCCATTTATGTTCTGTCGTCTGTCACTGTAATTTGGGGGGGTAGGCAGAAACGATTTATGTTTTGTTGATGTTATTCTGTTGTGTACTGGGATCTCTGAGTTGCTTTTGTATTCCGGGTGAAAGCGATATTTTTATTTTCAAGGATTTTAGAGATTTTTTTTTTTGTTTTCGTTGGTTAATTTATGTTGTTTGATGACGCTGTATTGGATGAAAACTTTTTATTATGTCTGTCAACACATAGGGTGTGTCGATAACAGCAGCTCTCTATGAGTTATTGGTCTCTGTCTGTGAAATTTTTGCTTTAGTGATCAAATTCATAAAGCTACAGAGCCTGTCGGGTTTATAGAAATAGCAGGGCCTGGAAAACAAAGAGATAATGAAGATACAGGGTAAACTTTTAATCAGTACGAGTCTGACACTGTCGCTCCACTCAGAATGAAAGGGTCTTTAAAATATTAATTCAAAAAAGGGGTCAATCACAATTAAACTTTGGCCAGGATAACAACATTGAAAACAGTAAATACTCGGTAACTCAAAATAAATCCTTTCATGTTAACAATAACATATTTTAATTTTCGTAAAACACCTTTCGAAGTTAAATTCTTAATAATATTTATACCCGTGCCACCACCGTTTGACAGCAATAACTTTTCTTTGAAACAATTCACATCACTGTAACCAGCGTAAAAAAAAATTCAAAACTGTCGCCTACACACTTGACTGTTAAACCAGCAATTCTTCGAGAATTCAACAACGTGAAGTATTACAAAAAGCAAGTTAAACCGAGTCCAAGTGTATGACAACTGATAACGGAGTTCGTGGCGCCCTCTCTCGGGGCCGGAGTGAGTTACTGCACAAGTTTTCGTACGGCGGCGGCGCTGTAAGTTTTAAGATACGGTGGTAAAGTGTAGTAGAAATGGAGCTTTAGTATTCAATAGATTTCATAAGGAAATGTTTTGTAGTATTGCTGTATTAGGTATACGAGCAACCCGCCCTGACTTCCCACTGGATATGAATGTATTAAACAAACATAGGTACACATTTCATTTAGATCGGCTTTGATGAAAACGATGAAAAATCATTGACAAAGACCTCATTATATTTTAAATACCTTTATTTTTTCGAATTTTAATTTTGCTTAAATGATCAGTGTCTACTTTTCTAACTGCTGCAACGAATCTTACCCCTCTAGGTCAAAAAACGGTACATCCTCAATTTTATTTGAGATTACCTATTTCTAAGCCAATCATCAAGATCTGTTCAGCCGTTCTGAGGTTATTGAGTAATAAATATCCATCCATGCTTACATCCAAACTTCCAGACATATAATACTATACTGCTTTAAGACGTCTTATTAGGCCACCAGCTATCTCAAAGTTACAAAATTGATCGTACATTTATAAACTTCATGTTCAACAACACTTACATACATTTTACACACAATAACCATTTCATACTATTTCAGTCTAGACTTTTTCTCTAATAAAGTTAGCAACGCCTCTGGGACTGTCTTTTATATCTCCGTCTTAATTATAAGTACAAAAGATATATTAAGGGAACAATCTACCGTTATATAGGTACGTTTTGTTTGCGAAAATACGTGAGGAAATAATATAAGAGAAAATAATGTTGGAAGGAGGATAAATAGGTTTGTTCTTGCTTATTTTTTTGAAAGAGAAAATAGGCATAAGTGTGTCTTGTCCTCATGTGTGAGTTTAACCATCTAGCCTAATTCCAATGTGGTAGTAATTGCACAACGAAGTGGTGCTAGACTACTTGTATAGCTGTGTCTCTTTCCTACACTGGAATTGAGACGTCATAGTAACCTTGCTGGGCGAGGTTGTGGCAGGACGAGAAGAGATGGCGGGACACTTTGGAAGGGTTCGACGGGAAATACACGATCGAGATAAAATCGAAGATCGCTCGGGTGTGGGATACAAATTACAATACGCTGCGCTATCAATGCAAAAACTTTTCTAACTGCATTAGACTGCATTATTAAAGGCAAATTTTTTGTATTGTCGAAAAGCAATCTTGAAAAGATGCTTTAGTCAAAGTCACTGGTGTAATAACAGTAGACTAGGTACTTTACAAAAATACTAGGGCTTTCCTGTAAACATATACGATTTTTCCAAATATTCTGCGACATAATATAACCTTCCGTCTTCGCCTACTGAATATTACATTAACTAACGGCGTTTTTTTTGTCATGCCGCTCAATTTGCATGTTATGAGTTAGGTACGTCATGACGTGTGCTTTTGTTGCTAAGGGAGACGACTGAGATAAAGGGAGTATCTCGTACATATGTGGTTGCCAGTAAGATGATTTAAGTACAGTAAAATACTTTTTTCTGACACTATTTATTTATGTAGGTACACACAGATATGTACAGGAAAATATTTTAAGAGGGATAAAAAGTTCTAAAAGAAATAAGCAGTGTCTTTCTTCCAGCAGACCTGAGAGAGGAGAATTTGAGGCAGAAGATAAAATGGTGTGTAAGAACAAATAAATCTTTTTACTACACTATTTAGAAGTGAAAGATATTTTTTGTCTGAATAATATTATGGTCATCACCTGCCAGCCTTTTCCCAATTAGATTGGGTTTGGCTTCTAGATGCAGCTGAATATCAGTATTTTACATGGAGTGACTGCCTATCGATTATTGGACCTCCACTACACAACCCAGTCACTGGGTACCTAATACGATACCCCATGGTAAGATTTGTTCTCAGACTTTAAGAGCCTCTGACTAATAGAAACGACTGTCAAAGATCTATGATTGGCAACCGGCTGCTGTGCTTTCCGAGGCACGGAGGAAACCCGCTATGACAAATGGTCACCTGTCCACAAACCAACCTTGGCAAGCTCGGCTTAACCCGTAAGATCGGTTTGTGTGGCTGTAATTATTAAGCCACGAGCTCCTCGAGTTTCTATAAAATTATGTAGCTAGCTGAAGTAGCAGTGGGCTGGTCATATATTCCACAGAATCGATGAGATTTGGAGTTGAAAAGTTTAGTCATCGAATACTTTGAGACCGCGCGTAGGTAATTACATTTACTTATGGGTCGCCCCCTTAACTAGACTGATGACCTGAGCAATATAGCTGGTAGTGGCTGGAATGGTCCAAAGCGGCAGTGCGCGTGTAGTAATTTTGTGCGAAATCAAGTAAATTGGTTAAGTTTTCTACTGTAAATACTCAGTTATTCACTTAATACGAACGACAGTTGTTCTGTTTCAAGGTGCAAGCCTGTTGCACCTAACTATAATGTTAAATTGTGGTTGCAGTGTGGCCCAACAATTTTCAAAAGCTTTCTAAACTATAACAGTAGGTAACACCAACATACACTCAAAACACTTGTAAATTTTACTTTGTTTTGGTTTTATATCTGGCAATCTTCAACTAACTACAATTAAAAAAAAAACAAGCAATATAGACATACCTCTGTACAAATTGAGCGCCTAACCAATTTTGCAAGGCAACCAATTGCAAGAACTCAACTGACAAACGATAACATTGATGCAGGAGGAACTCACTTTCAAACGAAATTGAAATCTTTGTGATTCGTCCAAAGGCTATGAAAATATCTGTGCAATAAACTTTGTACGTTTTACGTGAATATCGACAGTGTAACGTGGGATTTTGAAAATGGGAAATAACTGGCTACGTGCTACCAAACATAGACTGGGTAAAGTTATAAAAATCGCTTTGATTTTGTTACATTATTGTTAAGTTTTTCCTAGACATCTATTTTTGTAGAAGGTTAGGCTAAAACATGGTTTTCTGGTTATTCATAGAGAGTACAGAGACATTTCTGTTGACCATTCTCCGGATCGAATTTGCGTGGATTCAATAATCTTTCTATGCGCAAGATTGACCAGATGCATTTGTGTTCCAATTCGGTAAAATTTTCAATAGCGATTTTCGACTGGCTAAGGCGTCGACCAAAATACTAAACCCTAATTCAGTAAGTACGCCGTGAACTGAAAATGTTTTAAAAACCCCTGGGCTATAAGAAAATGTGCTAGGTACAGTTTACAAACTTTAGCAAACTAGGAATAAGTAGGCATCCCAATTTACATTAACAATAAATTAGTTGAATATAATTATAGGTATTGTAGGCACATTCTTTGTAACTGATATCATCACTATTAATGTTTATTGCTGGCCATAACGCTTGCCCAACGTTTTTAATGATAAGAATCCTATTACATAAAAACATAACAATACAGGTAAAGGTGCTTGGCTACGATTACCTAAACATAAAAGATCATAACATAAGTCATTACCCTAAGTTTTCTGCAACAGGGCGATCTTATAGCCATCAACGGGGCACAAATCTACACTTCTACAAAAAAATATCTCATAGAAATATCCAAATTTTTTCGTCCTAGGAATTGAAACCTGAACCTCATGCTCTGCTGTCGCGATTGTGAACACTGGGCTAACAAGGATTAATGTTTATTTACAAGCTGCATGAACTTGCATGAAAGTTTGACCACATTGCGGTATTTGTCAAACTTTCACTGCTAGCAGCATGTAATTTCATGGATCATCTAAATGGAGCTTTATGTATGATTTGAGAAATCCAAACGCAAATGTACCGGACAACTGACAACAGTTTTTCACAGGTACAAAACGACATCCATTCTAAATTAATCCTTGTTTCAAATGAACTAACTTTTAAAACCTATAAACAAACATCCTACTCTTCCCCTTCCCCCTCCCCCTTTCCCCCTCGGCCTAGCAACGACAACAGTACACAAATCTATCAGTTCCGGTAATTGAAATCCCATTAGTGTTGGGTGATGAAAATGAAGCGGCCTCGGGGCGGAATCAGATGGCAAATAAAATGCGAATCGCCCTTTTGTCTGCCCCGGGCGGACAGCAAGATTCAATTTGTCAGGAATCTGGGAATGGTACAAGTTTTAGACGAATGAGGGCTTTTGGGGTAGTTTGATGGGTCGCAAGATAGTGGATTTAATTTTGGAGAATGCTTCACTTAAATTATGATTGTGTGCTTTGAGATTGTAACAAAAGATGTCGCTATAGATAGTTAGGGGTTTATACATTGGTACTTCTAAACCCAGAAATATTATAATTATTAAGCTTTAAAATTTACTAAAAATGCAATACAACTTTGGCAATCTCTTTGAGTCACTCGGTCTTTGATTATACTAAAAAAGTGATGACGTTTGTATGTTTGGACTGATATGGACAGGTAAATAATCTCCAGGACTGCTGAGCTGATTCTGAAAATTCTTTCAGTACTTACTAGTAAATAAAAATTTTGTTTGAAAATTCATTGTAATAATAAAAACTTGTCTCATTCCCTTCCAAGTGCTCTTTTGTAGTGCCAAATCAGACCAGCCCTCAAAGTGCGCATCTAGATCATCCTGCCACCTCTTTTTGGGCCGGCCTCTGCGGCATTATCCCTGGGGGTGCCAGAGAGCATATTCACGTTGATTTTTTTCTACTAATATTACAACTATCCCGCGCCCTCTCATGACTTGACCCCACAAATTGGTGACACGGAGAGGAGAGCCCCTGGGGGTCCAAGGTTTTTGTCGTCCGACACCTGCCCCAAAGATCCTGTTTCTTGTTTCTGAATTCTTATTTGAGACAACTGATAAGTTTGCTTTTACATTATACGATTTTGTCAAGTGTTGATATAAATTGGCAATACTGCTATTTATATTCTACCAAGTATTTGCTTTGCTTAACTCACGTATCAACTCAAGTATCCGAAAATGATAATAGTATTATGGTTTATCTATTATTTATCTGTTCATTTAAAACTGGATCTAGCTCCGTTGTTGTGCGTTTTTTTCTATGAGCTTTGTTTAAATGTCTGTCATGGCAAAATTTTATATTCATATTATTTTGCTTACAAAATAATAATTATAATCGTTAAATCTAGCTGATACCTAATAAATGTTCACGTTCTTTTGACGTAATTTTTTCTGATTTCCTATCTTACCTTTAGTACTTCTTATTTCGACGCTTGAAAGGCAAAAGTTACCAAGCGACATTTTGGGCGATATTGAGTTATATATATATCATTGAAATCAGAAATTTTTTCTGCGTCGATTGATCCTACTCTCGTACCGCTAGGAAGACTTTTGCTGTCGCTTGGTAACTTAAAAAAGTACAAATTTTCATTAATTTCGGCGACTAAGCGACCAAAATTTTACCGATTTATGAATAAACTTCACTTGGTAGATATTTGATTTCAAGTTTTAACACTTAGTAACTTTTGCCTTGACTTGAATTAATGCGATTTAACATTAAGTATTTTTTACTTTACGGTATCTGTTGTGTGAGCATTGCTTAAGAAATTTTACCTGATTATTATTTTATATTTTTCTTCATTTAAGACTTTTTAACACACCTTAATGATGTATTCATTTTCATTTAGTATTTTCTTCCTAAATACAGTGTACTTTAAAACGTAATATAGTACTATTTTTCCTGCCTAAAATAAATAAATTTTGTCGTTTGGTAATATTTTACCTGCCGTTTTTTTTACTGTTTTTGTCACTTAGAAAACTATTTCCGATATGAAATTTGTACAAAAATCAGTTTGTTCCCGTTGCACCTATTTTGTTTTGTCGCATGGACGCGTTGCAAATCAGATCATGAATGGCTGTTGGTCAAACAATTTCGATTATTCTTCACTCAACTGTCGCTAAGGAAAACCGCGTGATCGCGCGCATCGCACGTAGTACGTCGCGTAGCTCAAAATATTGATGTATCACCTGCTCGTCTTGCCCATCATAAGTTCGAAAAATATTTAACCGAATTTCATTTCACGTCAAACTTTTCGCCGTATCCCAGCAGTTTCTTTTTCTAGTTCCATTATGGAACTACTGGTTTTTTTTTATCCAAGTAGTTCCATGGAACTGGTTTTCTGTTCTTGCAATATAAAATAAGTCTCATAAGTTAAATTACAGTTAAATTGTTATGGCAATTCGAGTACATGAAATTAATTTACGAAAATTTTTAGGTGACGAGATTAATAACATTTCAATCGTAGAAACTGGAAACGGTATGAAACTGAAAAGAAACTGACCAAACGGTATGCTCTAAGTCTTTTATACCCCGCCGTGCAAATAGACCTCAGAAACTTTCCGACATCACTCTCAACCTCATGACTGAACGACGCTTACTAAGACTAAGGACTTTCGGTGACGCCGAGTCATAAAGGGCAGATCAATAGACAAATTCAAAATCCTTGCGGCACGGTGATCTCTTTAATACTAACCACATTAAAGAGACGACGAACGACGACTAAGAAAATGTTTGCAAGAGATGTATCTATTGGGCAAAGCCAGCTGACAAAGCTGAAACGAGAAGATGCAAAGAAAGCAGAGGTATTGAAGGAGGTCGGGAACCTTTATGCGCAGCTATAAGCTTCGGTACCCAAACCTGTTAGCAGCGTGGCCACAGATCCAAGGGCCAATCTAACCCGACATCACATTGAAGACATCGTGGGCATTAGCCTTTACGAAATTAGGATGGCCCCTAATCAGCTGAAAATAATAAGGCGCCGAGTGAAGATGGAGTCATTTCAGAGCTTTTGAAAGTGGGTGGAAATTGGTGGTTCTTTTCTTTAAGAAGGATGACAACACCTTATTAAGAAATAACTCGCTCTTGAGCCACGTTTATAAGTTTTTTTCGAAGGAACATCATCACGTACCGTCTCGACCGCAGGTTTGATGACATCCAGCCTTCCAAACAAGCCAGTTTCCGAAAAGGTGACCATAGACCACACAAACACGCTGCGGAAAGTTATACAGAACACCGGAGACTATAACTTGCCCTTATTTTTGGCATTTGTGGACTATGAAAAAGACTTTAAATCGGTGGAGATGTGGGCAACTGGGCAGTTCTTGAATCTCTCCAACGATGTCGTATTGACTATCGGTGTAGCGAAGTGTTTAGGTGCTTAAATAATACCACTATGTCGGCCCGAGTACAGATGCAGAGTTGGAAGGCGATTCCTTTGAAAAAAAGCGTAAGACAGGGAAACGTGATATCATACAGACGTGATAAGTTGTTGACTCGTATATCTACTTGGAATAAACCTTGGTAGGTTGAACTTTAAAAAAGAGGTCAACCGCCGAATTCAACACGGCCGGGTAGCGTTCAGGAAACTGCGTAACGTTTCCTCGTCCAGAATACCTCAGTGCCTCATAGTTTTCGGCAAATGTGTGACAACTTATGGCGCCGAAACGTGGTCTCTTACTACGGCCCTCATTAGTATGCTCAAGGTAGCCCAACGAGCTATGGCGAGGATAGCCCTCGCCATAGCTCGTTGGGCTACCTTGAGCTACCTGATTCGATCAGGCAGAGGGACTTCGAGCGAGTCCCTCTGCCTGATCGAATCAGAAATGAAAAGATTCGTAGCTGAACTAAAGTTGCAGACATAGCCCAGAAAACCAGCAAGTTCAACTGGCAGTAGGCAGACTACATAGCACGCAGAACGATGGCCGATGAGGCCGCAAGGTTCTCGAATGGAGACCACGCCCTAAGGCAACGCTGCTAGGTGGACAGACGATCTGATGAAAATCACAGGATCGCACTGACTGCAAGCAGCTTCCAACCGGACCTATTGGAAATCTATAAGGGAGGCCTATGTACAGCAGTGGACGTCCTACGGCTAATATGATGATGATGAATTTCATTACGATAAACAAGATGAATTTTTGAACTGTGCGTTGATTGCCGTATACGAAACTATGACGAATATCGAAAAACGTTGAAAGGAGTTTCGAGGCCGTTTTTTGACTAAAACTAAAACTGCATGATTGGCTTTTAGAAAATTCTATAATTCTGGCAAGGAATCGAACCCGCTGTTTTTGGAAAAAAAATGCACCCTGTACTATTACACCATTCGATAGTGTTGCTAATACGGATTAAATTCTGGGAAGTAATCATATACGGCAAACTGCTGGACAACATCTAATTTTTTTTAAAGTGATATTAAATCTTCAAGGTAATGACTGTATTCGAAACAACTTAACCGTTTCCTCTTTGAAATAATGTTTTTTTTTTTCAACTCAGTAATTTCGTGTACCTAAATACAGTGCGATAGTTGACACGTGTCAAATTCAGTGAAACATTGAAAATTGTGATGATGGTGACGAAAAGCTTTAACCAAAAGTTTTTATGTTGTTTTTGTTTTTTTTTGTGTGTTAAAACCTAAATTTATTGTTACTTATTAAAAAAATGCTTCACTAACCTCATTTAATTTGTAACATGGTTAAAATTGGCTGTTAGGAAAATATATTTGTTTTCTATATAGATCATTTTACCTGTAAGTCAAACATGCGCCAATCCAGTATACGTCATCTTGCTTCAAACACAATAATAAAATAATCGGGTTTAGTTAATTTTAGTTGTTTTATCATTAAATTTTGATGTCGGTAAGTAACTTTTGCCTGTTTGTGATTTTGTACAAAATTATTACCAACCGACACTATCTCATAAACTAATGAGAAAATCCATAATCTTTAAATGCCAGATTATTAAGCCTGTAAAATGTATTTAAAATTCGTTGGAATTACGTAGTTATGACTAATAGGTGATTTTATACGATTTTTTTTCCAAAAATAAAAACTTTAAAATGCTCTCCTGTAAAGTTGGCTACATGTCGCTTGGTAATTTTTGCCTTTCAAGCGTCGATTTATTCACCAAGTCGTCGTATCTCGGTCGCGGGACTCACGGAACATAAAGGACTATTGAAGGACACCATGGAGTTTAGTCAGTACGAGTCTGATAGTCCCTCTCTGGATGGGAGGACTCAGTTGATGAGTTTACCACGCTAAAAAAAAGTCGTCGCATCTAAAACACCTCTCCTAACAGATTTGCGTCGCACACTCAGAAACAGGGGTCGCAGGAGAAATCTATCGGTCCTCAGAGCTCCACAACACGTTACCGTCTTGTTCAACATCCGTGTACATGTAGGGCACGCTGACTCGGCCCATTAGCTTATTGTGCATGCTTTGATGAAGGTTTGGGAATGATAGTCGATCATTTTTACTGATTTACTTTTTTATTTGTATTTGTATTTATGTAAAAAAAGGAATTCATTATTCATCATCAGCATATAATGAGGGAGGCCTGAGGGGACACAGGCCTCCTCTCTGTGAGAGGGAGTGGGAATAATCCACCACGTGGGCCCAGTGCGGGTTGGCAGATGTCACATGTCTTCGAATTTTTGGTTCTAGGATATGCCGGTTTCCTCACGATGTTTTCCATCACCGTTTTGAGAGCAGTTGTGATGAAATAAATTACACAAAGTAATGCTTCAAGCTGAGTTCGAACCCGCGACCTGCAACTCGTAAGTCAGGACCGATACTACTGCTCACACAGTCAGTTCATTACCGATACCACTGGGCCATCACTGCTCACACAGTAAGTTCATTATAAGACCTATGAGATTATGTCACTAATGAAGTGGACAAAGTAAACTATTCCAATAATTCAGGTACTCGTACTTTTATTTTTATTGATCACAGTTTTCCTTGGTTACTAATAATATTCCCTCATGATTGACTGTAGTCATAAAAGTCAAAACAAAAATACTACAAACTTCATGCAATAAAAATGCAGTATTTCCATGGAAAATGTGATACGTTACTGCCCGCCCTGCGCTTGTAATACTTATACAATTTCCGTCCCCTGACGTTTATTGTTTGAAACGCATGTTACCCGACTAATTTATTAGTATTTTTTTTAGATTTATGTGAAAGATAACTGCATTAGTATACCTAGTCATTTTAACGCCTCTGTAAATAATAATTATAGGCTTAGGTTAATCTAACGTATTTCATCGCTACACGATTATAAAACTTGACAAATGCACTACGAAAATACACGATTTCAACTAGTAATTTCATTACAATTTTATAGTTCTAGGATTTGCCTATTTCCTTACGATGTTTTCTTTAGTTCATCTTTTTGAGAGCAGTTGTCATGAAATAATTTCCATACTATAATGCGCCTAGCTAGGTTTGAGCCCATCACCTACAACTCACAAGTCGGAACGGTTATAACTGGACCACTCTGTATCTGTATCATTCCTTTAGACATACTACACGTTTTTATGGTCAATTTTATGCCGAGCAAATAAAAAATAATTAAAATAGTCTTTATTCTACACGAATATTATGAAGAGGAAAGATTTGATTGTTTGTTTGTATTAAATAGACTCCGAAACTACTTCACCAATTGAAAGTTGCTTTGTTCCTGAGTGAAATCTAGTATAAAATAATTTGAAAACATTTCGACGCTTCCAAGCAATAACCCGGCAATGAAAAATCAAAATTTTATAGGATAAAAATTTACTGATTTTGTCAAATATCTTTTCAACAAGTCGAACTATTGAAATCATTGATGTTCTACACTTAAATATCTGCCCTAAATGATAATCAAAGTCCGTTAAGTCCAGTCAAACGTCGATTCCCGGATGAGGTACCCAACGAAACCTTTTGGTCACTAGTCAAAGGCGAGTGGGCAACAAAGGACATCCTTTACAAAGAGTGAAACGTATCGTACGTTGATACAATAAATTTTAGTCTTTGACTTCGGGTTCGAAACCTTTGTAGTGCTGTACGACTTGAATTTGTTTTAGAATGGCTGTTTTTGGTAGGAAGAGGATAATAATATAAACTCGAAAATATAAAGATTCTACGCTGAAAAATTTGGTCTTTAGTCAAATTATTTCGCGCAATTTTAGCAATTTTAAAAGAAAACATTAACGTGGCTTTTAGCAAACTTACGCAGAAAGAAAGGTTAAAAAATATTTGAAAGATCTTACCAACAAACTTTATGGCTCTCTGTCTAAATTAATTCTAAATGTTTAAAATATAAAACATAATAACATTAGGCTGTAATTTAGCTCGTTCAGATTCTTGTCATTTTCAATTATCGTTTCTGTAAATAACAGAAAAAAAGCATTACATACATCACGTCTGTCATCCCTGGAATTCAATCTGGAATCCTGGAGAGTTCAGAAGAGGTCTACATTAATAATACACCCCATTTTCAATCGTTACTTTTAAACCCCATGTAACAAAAGGCGAGTGAACAACCATCAAAAGGCCATGAATTCAGTTCGGGTCGGGGATCGAATCAAAAAGCCATCCCCGATCGCCACACCATCCCTCTCCATGAAAACGTCATTAGAAAATAATTCACCGAAACATCCCCATCACTTAATTATTTCACCCCCTATAAATGCCCAGTTTTCACAATCAAACGAGTCAACCACCCCTCTCATTACGAGCCATAGCCCCGTAAAAGTCACGGAGTTATTATACGAAATTATAGCACTGCTATAGGACCATTATAGCTGTGCTATAAAACTTACAGCTACAGCACATAACGGAGCCAATCTTGGTTTACAACCTATAAAGATGGAGGTATAAATTGATACTATAAATAGTTTCTGAACTAACTTGCTTTTATGTATTTTGTATTGGGTACTTGAAGTTTAGAAATTGCAGTGAACCGAGACGATGTCTGGTGTAGTTATTGCTAGTCAGTATCACTCCACTGCTAGGTGAAGGACTCTCTCTATTGTTTTCAGTTACCTTGATACAAAGTCAATGTAGATAATTATTTTAGAAAAATACTAATCCAAGTAATATTAGCAGTTTTTTTTAGAGTTGGTGACTGTGATGGCCTAAGGGTGCTCCCACATCTACCGACGCGGAATCGGATTTTTCCGTCGACCTTTCTCTTTCTGTCGCTTAGAACTGTTTATACTTTCAAAAGTAATTTCAGAATAATTGAAATTATTTCACTAGAAGTGGAAGCACATGCGGAAACTTCAACCAATCCAAAAACCCCAACAACTCATTCACCCACACTAGAACCGCTCAACTTAAAGAACTAGTAACTTAATGTATTAAGTGGCAACGTGAACAGATATCCGCGGGAAAGCTGTAGCGTTTCCAAGCCGGTGCTGCCAACTAAGTGAGCACAAGTAAAGCTAAGTTGTCAACTTGGAGAAATGGGTACCTGTTCATGGATTCTTTTGAAGATAGTGCATTTGATAATGGGGTATTTGTTTATGTGTTGTTGTCAAATAAATGATACATTTTAAAAATATGAAGAACTTGTGCTTGGATCTTTTGGTTCATTATTTGAAATAGAATTGGTGAACGTCAATCGAGTAGTGGTGGCCCTGTTGTGTCGGCCGTTACGAGTTGTAGGGCGTAGGTTCGAACCCAGCCAGGCGCATTACTTTGTCTAATTTATTTCAGCAGCACTGCTCCCAAAACGGTGAAGGAAAACATAGTGAGGAAATCGGCATGTACTAGGACCACAAAATAAACAAGATACAACCTACACTGGGCCCGCGTGGTATATTAAGGCCCACTCCCTTATACAAAAAGGAGACCTGTGTCCCAGCAGTGGGAACAGTTATAGGCTGCTGCTGATGATCGTTCAACTTATGAGATTTTTCTGTAAAATTGATCTTTTCTAGGGCATTTTTTGCATTGTATTTTTTGCAAATCGTTGTTTTCATGTGACAGTTATCGTCTGAGGTCATTGACTTTTTCGTTAATAACATAATCGCATAGTTAGTATGCTTTGGCCTCGTTACTTCTACATCGATTAATAAACTTTTTATACCAAGTGGTAGTAATGCTGTGGTAGTAAAGTAACACCACTTACTAAGTCACGGGTACGTAAATATAACAGGTTAACATTCAATTAAATACTTAACTGGTCATACGTGCAAGTGTGTTCAGCACCACATTGGAGTGCTTATAATAACAGACTTTTACTTTGAATCAAGTTGATAAGAAACCTTACACACGACAGTTTGTCTACTTATCATACTGTTAAAGCTTTTGTGAGGAAAAAATAAAAATCTACTGCGCACAGGACTCGAAGGTGCGTCTTCCCGAATAATTCATCCGGAACGATACTTACTAAGCCATCGCAACTCAGCTCATCGAGACCCAATCTTTCATCTAATGGGTACGGCTAGCTGGTACAATATCTGAGCAGCACTAAAAGAAAACTGGCGAATGCTGAGTAGCATAGGCTGAGACAGCTGTCAAAATGCTTCACTCTCGTCTGAACTCAGCATGGTTTCCGCCGATAAAATAGTCAGCATAGGCTGAATGCTGTTCAGCATTTTCGATTTCACTTCAGTTTTTGTATCGGCTAGCCGTACCTATTTTATAAACCTTTTGTACTTATTGTGAAGATTCGGTCTCGAAGAGCAGCAGTGCTATTCTATATAAGCACAGCCTTGTGACAGCGGCCGCAAGCTCGCGCTATCGCGCCACTCTGGGACTAAAGTTTGGGACTAAACTACTGACAGTGGCACTACTGCTCACCGCTCGCGATGTACGATCGGACGAGCTTATAGCCATTTAGTCGTAAAGCATTTCGTAGAGACCAGCGACGAGGTTTCTTAATATTCACATAGAGTATAGCAGAGCTGCCATGGCCTATTGGGGTCTGGAGTACGTTTCTAGTAGGACGCAGGTTCGAGTTCTGCTCGCACTCGAATTTTTCTTTCCTCGAAATAGCTTTACGATATGCAATGTGATGGTGGCCTATAGAATATTTAGAAACCTATGTTACTATAGCCGGAGAAAGCCGCGCAAAGGGAAGACTGGAAGGTTATGGGGGAGACCTTTGCCCAGTGGGACAATTTAGGTTTAAAAAAATGTTACTAATACTGTAAAATGAACTGCATACTCAAATAGCCACGTCAATAAATATCGTTTCAATATTTCTTTCTATCGCCCATCCAAATCCCGTCCTCGATGTAATCTGCTTAACTCACAAAAACAAAACAACGTACATCCTCCAGGTATCACAGCGATAATCAATAAACCATTCCGGCCAGTCGGAAACCACATTCATTATTCAGCGCTACAGCGATTGTATCAGCTGTGTAAAATTACACTTCCTTCCCCTAGTTACGTGGAGCGATCGCTTGAAGCGCTGCAGCGCTCGAGGTGTAAGGGCCCGTAACTCGTTCCTTTACGGGTTGTTGAGCAAACAGCGCGCTTTATAAAAGTTCGCTGAGTGTTGAAATGCGAAATCTTGCGATTTTTTGTCGGCTTTATTGTTAGGGGTCGATCGACGTGTTTTGGGATTTATACCGGGTTCTGCCGACAAATGTTTGGTTGCGAAGCAGTGCGATATTTTATTTGAACTGGTTGAGGTATTCTGGACTTAAAGTTCATATGAAACAACATGTTAAAGTTATTGTGTTTTTTTTTATTTTAAAATGGATTTGCTTTTGTTCAAGCTAGTCCAGACACAAAGATGATGCCTAATAATGGAGCAAGCTGTTACTCAGAAGAAAAAAAACACAACTATCACACAACGCCATCTAGACCCAAGCTAAGCAGATTTATGGGTTGGGTTATGGGTTGGGTTATGGGTACTACACAACTGACATAATTGGGAATAGAAATCAGATCCGCGCTTCGGAAGCCGAAGCTTGTTGAAAAGTGATCGACGAGATAATTAACTGATTCTGAAGAGCATAAGGCGTAGTAATTTCAAATGTAACAACATCACCGCTGGTGTGAGAGTTTTAGGACAAGGAGAATTCAAAACAACTGAATGTGAAAGAGGAAAGATGTGGTGCAGGTTCATACAGTTATTTATCTAGCAAAGGACCCAGATAATCAAGTAAGATCTCCATCGTTCCTCGAGATGTAAACCCAAGCTCAGCAGCAAACCCTTTTTCTGGAACTGGCCGTTACAAGGACTCTCTATTCAGAAAACCATTAATCACCAGCCAAGTAAAAGAAGAAAATTTCCACTACAACCACATCTCATCAGTAATAAATAACTGTTGGCGTATTTTTTATTTATTTAAGTGCAAGCTATCTCGACGGAAAAGAAATATGGCCCCGACGTGACGACTTAATCTGTCCAAACCCGGTACTGTGCGAGAAATGTGTAAATAATTTTTATTTGCGACTCTTTTCCGAAAGAGGATTTCGGTGTTCATTTTGTTTGTGAGTTCCTGTGACAACGTTAATGATGTGTGATTATGATGTATCGTGTAGTTAATTTGTTACATTTTTCATTCATCATCAGCTTATAAATGTTCCCACTGCTGGGACACAGGCCCCCTCTCTGTAAGAGGGAGTTGGCCGCCACGCAATCCAGTGCACGTTGGTAGATGTCACATGTCTTCGAAATTTTAGTAGTTCTAGGTGTGCCAGTTTCCTTACGATATTTTCCTTCGCCGTTTTGAGTGTTGTTTTGAGTGGTGATGTAATAAATTACACACAGTAAGTAATGCGTCAAGCTGAGTTCGAACCCGCGAAGTCGGGGCCGATACCACTGGGCTGTAATCATTTGATTTCAATAATTATTCTGCTAATTTGTTATATGGCTTGATTTATATCGAGAAGTAAAACTAATTAGTGAATAAAGGTTGAAATAGTATTAATAATAGTATTCGAACTAAGTAAGGTATTCATCATTTTCATCATAATTAGCCGTAGTATGTCGTAGACTTCCAATACGGCCGTTTAGAAGCGCTATTAATTTTTAATTGATTCTTATAAAATGTACTTATTCAATTCACTCGAAAACAGAGTTTATCAACGCAAAAGACAAAAAATTTAACAAAAAAACACACAAAAACAATCCACATTCCTTCGTCCTAAAAGCTGAAGAAACTCCCAACTCACATCCAATTCACTTTCAAGTGTCGTCAGTTCGTCTTTCGTCTCGTCCCAAACACTCGTTGCAATTTGCAACGAAAACACTCCTTTTTAGCCCGAACTGCAGCAAAAGACTTATTCGGCTTCGTACGCATCCTATTCAAGGACTTAAGTAAGGAAAAATCGGGTCTCCTTTTTTCTTCCAGGCTTTTCAAAGGTACTTTCAAAGGGGTTGTCAATATTTTGAGCGGTATGAATGGGCCTCTGTAGTGGATGTCAATGGGGGCTTAAGTGTGGCGCGCGGCTTTCCATTTGGTGTGATTTGTGTCGGGTTTTCTTGAGAGGTTTTGAGACTAGATTTTGGTCTAATCAACTTGGATATATCTTTGCGGTAGTAGCTATATAACGAGTTTGGTTTTCAAATTGAATAATGTAAATCAGTAAAGGATTTTTGAACATTGTACACAAAGTGGCTGTCTAGTGTAAAAGAAATTGATTTGAGACCAGTCAAGTAATAGGTATGTATATAATTATAATCAAACAAAATTGCTCGTAAAATCCGAAATTGTCTAAATTTTACTGTGCAGTTAACATAACTGAACTGAAATTATTATAATCGTTGCGAAAACATAACAATCATGATACTTTTTTTAAATGGGGTGCAGAAATCATCAACAGATCCTGCCCTGAGTGGAGCCTAAGAGTCAGACAGACTTGCTCTCTTTTAAAACAGTCCCACAACAATTGAGCTGATACTGAGATTCCTAATATCATTGTGATATATAACAAAAACAACGCAGCCAGCAGGGAGGTATCCCACTAGGTGGACTGATGACCTCGTGAGAGTCGCGGGCAACTGATGGATACAAGTGGCGAATTGTCGTTCGGCGTGGCGGTCTTAGGGGGAGGCGTATGTTCAATAGTAGACGTCTTCCGGCTATTGATGATAATTTATTAATAATAATATAATATTCCCCAACTATCACACAACGCCATCTAGTCCCAAGCTAAGTAGAGCTTGTGTTATGAGTACAAGACAACTGATAAACATACTTATATATTTCTAAATAGGTACATACATATTATAGATAAATTACACCCAGACACAGAACAAATGATTGTGCTCATCACACAAACATTTGTCCTGGGTGTGAATCGAACCCACGGCCACCACCACCACTCCGGCATAGCAGTCAGGGTCACTAACCACTAGACCAACAGGCCAGTCAATATAATGATACCAACTAATTAACAATCAAGGGCCCATCAACTAAAATTTAAAAAAATAACCGTGTCGACACCACTGGCAATACCCTCATATCGTGACTACCCCCTTTTGAGATAGCTCAAAGCCAATTAGATGCGGTGACAAGCGAAGGATGGCGGCGTGAATGGCTACGTAGCAGCGACGCGACGCGGGCGCCTTTACAAACGTTACGCCGATGTGTTTATATCTATCTGATGGTGGAAGAGTTTGCATGCATTGAGAATGTGGCTTGAAGGGGGGAGCCTATGTGAATATGGGGGATAAGGGATCTAGCCTGAAGGGTTTTGAGGTTGATGTTATTTTCGAGAATTAGTGATGTACTGAACGAAACTGTGATGGTGCCATATCGTGAAATTTAGCACGCTTTCATAACACTTAGTACGCTCTTATATAAATAGTGATATGAAAAAAAAGTATACGATAAACATTAAAATTATTTTAAGGGCTCTTTAACCAAAGGGATATTATTAGGATGGATGGATGGTCATTTAGACTATTTATTCTCACTAGGAGAAATTCCTAGTGTGGGGCAACGTTTTTCTCAAAAACAAAAACGAAAAAAATAGATATTAAATTTCGGTAGTACTTATTACTTATTTGGCACCTCCCTGAATCATAAATATAAATATTAGATTGAGACCATGATATTTCACTCTGTGATCATTATTTTCTTACTTCAGAGCACAAATTGGCCTGAATACTGAAAATGTATTGATTACGCTACGTTACATTGTATATCAGTCATTTCAGTAGAAAAACAAGACAATGAGTACCTATATATCAAAACAATCATTGTGGAATGAAAAGGTGAAAATAATGAATGTGTGGAATGTTTTCCTTGACATCATTGTTGGCATGAAAAATAACATTATTGTTATGACTGCTGATTCTTTTTCGGAAACTTACAATGAATTTCAGAAGCCATTTTAATTTTTTTTTTTTTTTTTTTTTTTATGTGAACAAAATATATAGCGTCGCTTGTTATTTACTCTTGAACATAGAAGAACACGGAGCTCAACAATGTGCCCGCCATATTTTCTTACAGACTTTCAAATGCAATTAGGTCCACATACTTAATTAACAATGGTAACGACTTTGATCTTTGTCAAATTGACGAATTCAAACGATCTATAGCCAAAATGGGTTATGATTCAACTTTGTCGATTGTACTCTGTGCTAAAGAATAATAATTACATTCATGAAGTTTACAAGAAGGTAAATGTTATAAAAGGTGCTCCTTTATATTTAATACGGTTAATTAAATTAGAAAAATCTCATTAACATCCAAAGAATTCATCATCTATATATACAAAAGAACAGGGGTTTTTCTTTTGACACGACTACAGGCGAAACCGCTAAACGCTGAAACTTGAATTTTGGACAGCATTTGCAGTTTACCATGTAGATTGCCAATAAGACGGGATTTTGCGAAAATCCTCCACTAAGGGGGTGAAAAGGGGTGAAAACTTTTGAATGAAAAATCTTATTCCTTGGGTTTATAAACTTGAAACTTACCAAGAATAAGAAAGCCAATAAATAAATAAGATTAGAACAACTATTTTTTTAAAACTACCCTCCATTGGTAATCTAGACGATATTAAAGTTTGTATGGGAAAATCATAACGCGTGAGCTGATGAATTTGAAAATTAGTATTTATGTACTAGATAAGAATTAATCAAACACGTGTTTTTGGATTTTTCGAAAATCACCCCCTAAGTTGGTGAAAAGGGGTATTCAAGTTTTAAGGGGAGGACATTAAACCACTTAACGTAGAAACCTGAATTTTGAATGATAGTTGCAGTTTACAATGTAAATGAGCATTTGGAAAGGACTTTGCGAAAATCTACCTTTATGGGGGTGAAAAGGAGTGAAGACCTTTGTATGTAATATCTTATTTCTTGGGTTTATAAACTTGAAACTTGGTACGAATATGAGTATAAGTAAATAAAAAAGATGGGCATTATTACTTTTTTTAAACTACCCTCCATTTTTAGGTTTTCCGAAAATTACTCCCTAAATTGGTGAACAGGGATGATAAAGTTTTAAGGGAAGGATTTTACTGCTTGCTTCGATAAAACTTCACATATTAATTATCTCTCAATTGAATAAAGGATGCGTATTTTTATTTATATTTCATAAATCAACCCCTAACGGGTGAAAATCGGAAAATCAGTTTGTCTACTACGATTGATTGTTTGTTTGTATTGAGTTTTTAGATTTTCTTATAAAGAGGGTGAGCGGGAATTAAATTCACGAAGTTCCAAATTAGAAACACGCGCAGACGAAGTCGCGGGCAAAGTGCTAGTTGTATATAAAAAATTGGTACATTTTTATTTCCATACGAAAAACTTTTCAAAATTTAACAACAACACCAAATCTACAACATAAACCAAAAAACACAACACAAACCTTTCTTATCAGCTGATGATCTTGAACACGAAGACATGCATTAGGCAAGCTGTAACTCCGGCAGTCAGCTCCAATCATGGCCGGCAAACTCGCTCCTTAATTAAATATCTTAACTTTGCCAACTAAGTCAAATTTAAGCGAGTTTCAAGCACCTATTCAGGTGTTGTCCATAATAAAAGCAAGTTGTACGTAACTGGGGCTTAACTTAAGTTAGAATACACCGGCGTTGTCTCTGGGTTAAGTTTAATGTGACGGTTGCTGTGAAGCTTGATTGCGAGACTGGATTGTTTAGGGGAATTGGCACTTTCGTTTTAGAAAAATAAGGTTACTTTTGTTTTAAATGGACAGGAAATAAAGGCTCACAAATATGAGGACGACGCTCTGATTACCATGTCGATTTTTTTTATTATTTAATAGTTTTTTCTTAGCCTCTATATAAGACAGAAACAAACATGAGACTCAAATCAAAATGAAACTCAGAAAGGACTAGAACCACACCGACGACGCGACGGAACACGGCAGAAACTATTTGACGTCAAGTGGCCTGATGAGGCCTACCAACGAGACGCCAGTGGGTGCTCAGCTCAGCCGTCCCAAGATGCTATTTATTATCCGGGCTAAACCGTTAGTATGTGGATCCCAACCACTCCAAAATTGATATTTTTGACAGAAACTTCTCAGTGTGGATAACAATGTGTTCATATTTGATGGACATAGTTTACGGGTATGTGGAGTCAAATGCGGTCATATTGTTACTCATTGAACTTATAATTTTCTCATATTTTTTAAATTATACTTATCTCATATTTTTTTTAAATATTATAGTCTTAATGACCGATCAACTCATTTCAATTACGAAATCATATAACATCTCTGTAAAAACCGAAATACCAAATCTGTAGAAATTAAACTTTCTTTTCCAGGCGAAAAAACTAATTGCCGAAAAATAAGTGGAAAAATATCTTCAAAAACATCTTGAACGTTTCCTTAAAACGCTGGATTCAATTGGCTACCTAATCAATCTTAGTTCTTCACCTAATTAGAGCCAAGTCCAACAAACTTTGTCATGAAAGAATCTGGGGAAAATAAGGACAAGTGGGTAGTAGGATATTTTATGCAGGGTTCCGTATGTTTGTAGAAATTGCAGTAACAATAAATTATGTTTTTAATTTGATAGAATCAAAATAATAGAATCAATATTAATTTTGCGGATATCAATGGCGTTAATTAACATTATGCAAAATATTTAGTTTTTTTTTTTTTAAATTAGGTCTTGGCTTCGTTGCAGGATTCAAGCGAAAATCAGATGTTGGCTTATCGATCAAAATTGATTGTCAAACACGAGAAGGTAGTCACTTGGATTTCTATTATCAAATAACTTAAAAATATAATCGTGTAGTAGCTCTACCTCACAGTTTCACCCGGGGTTTCTTTTTTCTCAGCTGCTAATAACACTAATACTTACTCAAAAGAAACAGGGTAATGTAACGCAGATGAAAAATATTCATTTTATAGACAGTTCTACGGTGGAGCACACGGTGCAGGACTGCCCAGCTTGGGCAGTGCACCGACGTGTCCTCACGGCTGCGATAGGCGGAGACCTCTCGCGCCCGGCATTGGTTGCGGCCATGCTGCGGGGCGAGACGGAGTGGGAAGCGGTCGCCTCCTTCTGCGAAGCAGTAATGCTCGCGAAGGAGGAGGCGCGCCGCGAGCGAGAGAGGACAGAGTCCTCCCTCCGCCCCAACCGCGGTGTAGGACGCCCACGGCGACGGACGTCGCGAGACGATCTCCGGCCACCGTAGGCGCGGGCATGCGGGCAGCGAGTAAAGGGCAACTCGCTGCCCGACCAAGGACCATGCCCGGGTCGACGGCGCGTCGTGTCCCACGCGCGCCTCAAAGAGCGTCAGCATAATGACGGGGCCCCCGTCTCAGAGGGCCAAAGCCTGCCGGGGTCGCGGGATTATTCCCTTACCGTAACCCCGGAACATAACAGGCTATGAAGGACACCGTGGATTTTAGTCAGTAGAAGTCTGACAGTCCCTCCCGCCCTGCCCGGGGTTGGAGGACTCATTTGATAATTTTACCACGCTAAAAAAAAAAAAAAATGTCAATTACTGTTAAATAAATCATATCCGGTTTCTAATAAATGGTCTTTAATCTTCAATCCACATATCGACCTAGGTAAGTGTTGCCTAACCGTGAAGATAAATCGAATTTTAAAATGTCTCCTACTTGTTTACGACAAATGATCGCCTAATTTTTTATACGAAGGTTTGTAAGTTTTGTCTTGCAGAACCCTAAAAAGATTTTCTTGACATTTAGCGACGACCTTCTGACTTAGTGAACGTTCTGACGAATTAGGAAGCTCATATTTCTAATCTGGGTCTTAGCTTGTAAGGACTTGGCCATCACTTTTTTATTCTGTAGCATTTATTTATTAGTTTTTTCGGTGTAGGCAGAGACCGAGAGTGTCTGTACGTTAATTTTTGATTATGATGTAGACTAGAATGCTGGTCGATCATATTTCTCAAATGCATGTGCATATCATGGCGATCATGTTAATTTTAGCACAACTTTATTATGCGTATTTTCTTGAAGAAGGTGCAGATCGATTAAATATATGGTAGGTGCTGAAAATATAAAATGAACATATACAAATCAAGATTATATTTTGTTTTGCTATTAAATTTTTTTTTGCATATTAATTTTACATGACTGTGAATTTATAAATGATTGTAAATCACCGCGACACAGAAGAAATTCAGTGTGGGCCGAGGTATAAAACGTGTAACGTTAATAGCGCAAAACGTCTCGTGGGGTAACTCAGCCCATGTTACTGAACAATGTTTGTTCTAAGAATTTGGAAATTCGCAAAAAAAAAAAGATTTATCATACTAATAGGCCAAATCAATTTCTCATTTTGTATGAAATACTATTTTTTTTTTTTGCGGATTTCTAAGTCTCGGAACAAAGTAACATTGTTCAGTAACATGGGCTGAGTTATCCCAAGTAAGGTTTTGCGCATTTAACGTTACACGTTGTATATAGTATAGACTAGCTTTAAGTCATTAATAACATTACTTCTTACACTTTTCCAAACCTAAAGTTCTCTACATTGCAATAAGACAATAGGTAGAAGTGAAATCAAGCAATCAAGCGGATTGTTGTGTGGATGAAAAAGGAGCGAGTAGTAGCCGTGTTGGCACCCGGCCGATACCGGATGCTCACTAAATCCGTTTACCAGGGAAACTCGACACGACTTGCTATCGAATAGTTTACTCGAACTTTGTGAAAGGTTTCACAAAAAAGTACTGAACTTTTCAATCGAACTTTTTTCAGTGAAACCTCTGTAATTCTTTCAGTCTCAAAAAGGTTTTAATGAGTATCAGTAAAGCTATGGCTAACTATTTTTAATACATAGTAAAATAATTTCGCACATGGATTGTGGCATAACGTCGTCGAATCAACCGTGGTCCTTGAACGGACGGCGAGCAACCCTTTGAGTACTTTCCGTTTTGCTTTTACAATTACATGAATTGTCTGATAGGTAGTTCATTATTTCAATGTTAGCATAGGAAAGTGGTTTTCCTATAAACCTATAAAACCAAGGAATTTTACGACCATTTGGAAAGTTTTATATGGCTTACGTCATCATAATCCTTTACATACTTTTAACACCGTTATAAAACCCTTTGGTCTTGTTTAAAGTACATTTTGTATTACCCTATGTGTGACTCGCTCGAAACGTAATTTATTCATGAGTTCCTCTTACAAAACTTTGAGATAGTTTTGAAATTTTCAGTCTCACGTAAATTACATATAACAATCGTGATGTAGGTTATATACGTATACATATGCGCTTGTATTTCCCAAAGGGGTAAGCAGATATGTGAATTCAGCTAGATATATTAGTTAGTTGCCTTTTTTAAATTGTTTGTGATAGCGTTTGATTGATCGGTCTCAAATGACAAAAATACATAAGCCAAGGAAATAAAGCCTTTGGCAAATAAAGACCGACGTAGTGTGACGGTAGCGTGACGTTGCCGGTGATGTGTTTTTTTAATCAGAATCAGAATATTGTATTTGGTCTATAGATTTAAGAACAGTATGAGATGAATAACACAGATAAATTAGATCAGCTACATTTTTACTTTCGGGCATACAACATGACACTAGTTAGGTTTAAGTATTTTCATAGTAAATAAGCACGTCAAGGACACGCCGCGCTAGCGTCGCAACTCGCGCCACGCCGAGCTCTCTGTTTGTGTCAAACAGACAGGAGGCGTGGCGAACGCGAACCAAGGCGTTTTTGTTTGTAATGTATGCAAATGTTTGATGCCTATCGCGTTCGCTTTTCTATGTGATTGGATTCAAACAATTCCACAGTACATCTATCTATCTTCTCTATAACATAAAAATGGATCGCTAAATGTGTTGCTAAGCTCATAACTTGAAAACGGCTTTTGACCGATTCTGATTATTCTTTTTGTGTTGTGATTGTAACCATCAGGGACAGGTTTTCAGAGGCCGAAAATTAAATTAACCTAATTAGGGTTAAAAACGTTTGGATTTTTTTGTATGTTTGTTACTCATTCACATCAGAACAGATGATTAGACCTTAATGAAACGCTCAGAGATACATTATTGTTTAGAATACCACACAAGTTACCATGTACTTCAATATTACGTTTCCGTGGGACAATTTACGACCTACACACGGACAAAGCGGCTAACAACAGCTAGCTTTTCAATATTTAAAAATCAAAATACAAAACAAATCCTGTCTTCGAGTTCCGAGTTCCCCTAGTAGCGCCTGCCAAGATTAGACAGAGTCGAGACAGTTTCATTTGGCTTGTCTGCATCGGAACAAGCCCTGAATAGCAAGGAGCCAGCTGGAACCGCTTTAAACTGGATCATCCAGACGAAATGGACGCAGGATTGCATTGAAGTCGCGAGAATTGTTTATGAGGGATCTGTTGTTTAGTTAATTAAGATTTTCTGGTTTAGATTGAAGGGCCCTTTGTTGTGCTTTGGTTTTTTTAAGGATCCGTTTATAATATGGGAACATCTGAGAGTTTAAAAGTGGCTTTCGTTTTGTGTTCGTCTAATGAATTTAAATGAGTGGCTGAGCGATTCACTGTTGCGTTGCGATTCGCGAATTTGTTTCCTGCAGGGAACAAATATTTCATGCGGTAAGTTACACGATACAGAAGAAATTAATAGTTTTGGACACAGTTTTCCACTAACAGCCAAAAAGTACGCTATGTAAATTATTCACACACACACACATATTTGACCGTTATGATGATGATGAAATTCCCCTTAAAAAAAAATGACAATTAGGTATCTTTTTAAACTACCATGATAAAACCTGCAAGACAAGTGCTGCCCTCACAGTAGCACATGTTCGTATAGGGAACTAAGCCGGAGCTCAAGAACTTTCTACAAACTAGTTATTTTCCTATTCGAATAACATTATGAGAGTGTTAAGGGGGTGTAGCACAGTTTAAACTTAAATTGGTTGGATCGAATATTGAATGTTATTAAGCTCTTGTAATTATAGTTTAGGGAGTGGAGCTTCTACTTGAGTAGTTTTGGTGTTTCCGAGCCCTGGTGTTTATACTGTTTAGTTTCATTTACTAAAACATGTCTTATTTATTTACACAGTCATTTGAAAATAAAGAAAAGTAAAATAACCGAAAGAAAAAAGCAACCTTTTTTTATTTTATTTTTAAAAACGTCCGTTCACATAAATTGTAAGGCGCTAACACAAGTTAATATACATTTTTTGTACGAAACGTGTAAAGAAAGCAATACTGTATGAGAAATGATGAGTAATTTTATTTAATTACGCCTTGCGTCTTTATAAGGAAAAGATAGGTTTTTTGACATCTCAATGACAAGCTAAATAAAAATAATAAAACTTGTAACTGATATCAGTCAGTGACAGATGTGTCAGATATTTTATTATGGAGTGATCAGAATTTAAGGCTTATCTTCACAATTGCAATTAAAAACCTACTGTTTTACAATAGTGAAGTATCATTTATGCAAGTACTTTCCTTTGAGATATTTATTTCATAGAATTCTTTCCCAAATTTCACAAATCAATACTCTTTCTTTCATTAGTAAAACGTGACCTTAAAACATTCTGAACCGACCGCGGGGCACTTGAAGTTATTCTTATTAAACTAGAACAAACTTAATAGACGATCTTATTCGGCTACTATATTTCAGCAGCTTTCCACTTGGCCACGATATGCACGACCAAGTTAGAACAGTGTTGTGACTGCGTCACAATTTCTTTAGAATAGGTACTAGTGACCCGTAGATGGATGGAGAGGAAGAGGCGAACTATTGATGGATGGAGAGGAAGAGGAAGGCCAAAGAAGAGATGAATGGATTATCTAAGGAATGATAAGAAAGAAAAAGGAGTAGATGATGCTATGACGTGTGATAGGGGAGAATGGAAGAAAAAAACGTGTTGCGCCGACCCCAAGTAAAATGGGATAAGGGCAGGAATGAATGAAAAGGAATGATGACTAGCGACCCGGTACGTGCTTCGCTGCTAACAACATGATCCGCCATTTAT
Organism: Agrotis segetum; assembly: GCA_036375495.1. Classification (NCBI taxonomy): domain Eukaryota; kingdom Metazoa; phylum Arthropoda; class Insecta; order Lepidoptera; family Noctuidae; genus Agrotis; species Agrotis segetum. Next base: position 2,628,472 of record JAQSVV010000181.1, read on the forward strand.
TGAATTCATTTATTACAAAAAATGTGATAAATAAATAACCGCTCGACCGATTTTGTGCAAACTTCACAAACCATTTACTAAATAGTCCAAACAAAGCCTAAACATTTGGTTTGGATAGGTGAGCCCGTTCTTGAATTGTAAAATTACAACCAAAAGTGTCATTGTTTTTTTTTAAATGTGTTTAGATTATACGAGTGTACCTATTAAAGTAAATCGACGTAAAGTAGCTCGCAAAACGGCCACAGAAAGAAACCACATTCTCAGACTAAGCGAACGCAGCTTTATTCAACTGCTTTTTCTACTTCGCCACAATCTTCACAAAGACAGTGACTGCGAAATAAATGAATTAAAATTGTGGTTTATATTATGGCAAAGACTTGCTCGATTGTATAGTAGATTATGATGTAAGCTTAACTTGTACCTACCTATGATTAATAACGACAGTGTGTAAACTGGTAGAAAGAATGTACTAAGTTTAGAAGTACAAAGGGTAGTACTAAGGGTAGAAGAATTACGATTAGCGCAATGGCCGAGAGATTGGATTCGAATACGATTCCCGCACGGAACAAATATTTTTGTATGACAACAAGTAGTTGTTCCAGGTCTGGGTGTTTGCATAAATGCGAGTATATATGTTTGTAAACGCATCCACCAAACAGGAGATATTCCTAGTGCGGGGAAATCTTTTATTAAACCAATAAATTGACGCACATTTGTACCAATTATAAAATTCGCATCACCTTAGGTCGTGGGCCAGGCGTTATTCAACTACAACAATATTTCAGCTGCTATTAGAACGTAAATCATGAAATGTGAAATAAAGTTTCAGGAGTTGGGGGAGTAATAACTTTGTCAATGTGGAATAAGGACCTTGAGGGATTTGATATTAGGCTCTTTACTGTTGGTTAGGTTTCTTATGAAACTTAATATGAAAGGTTTGAAGATTAAAAAAAAACAGTGTGTTATGTAAATAAAGGTCAATAAACTTCGTCAGTATAATTCAACTGTCACAAAAAATATGTTTAGCAAAAATATTTTTGTGCAAATGTTTTTTTTTATCGTGGAAAAAATCATCAAATAAGTCCACGAACTCAGGACGGGACGGGAAGGACTGTCAGACTTGTACTGACTAAAATACACGGTGATCCTTTCATAGCCTTTTGCTTTCCAGGGTCTGGGTTACTTGATGAGACAGCCTCGCGACCCCGTGTTGTGCAAATAATTATTTTGTTGCTATGTTATTTTTTTATGTTTATTGTTTATAATAAGAGCTCGCTAGTGTTAGAAAAGCGTGCATTTCTTCATTTAGTCAAATAGTAAATAAAAACATTTTTTTTTATTTATTTTTTTAACCTGACCTCTTTACAAAGAAAATGGTGATCAGTCTTTGCATCTTTGTTAGATGCGAACTGGAAAAAATAAACTGATCTTTAAAAATCATTCTGCACTGCAGTAAATCTATAAAAAAAAATATATTTTAAATCTTTCTCCTACAGGAAAAATATCTCGACACATAAAACTTTATATCCGTATTCTATTCAAATTCCACTATCATATTAAATGTAAGCAAACAAATTTAAGCGAACTCACACACTCAAGGACTTGCGATAAAAGGCTGAAGCGAGGTCATGGACCGCGTAGCGCCTCTACGAGTGTCGCTACGAGCTGCTACGAGTTGCTACGATAGCTGCTACGAGCGTAGACTGAAAATAGGATTGTATTGATTTAAGGACAAACTTTATTTTGGTTTATTTATTAAAGGATTTTTGTTTTTTTTTTGTATTTAGATAGAAATATAGGATTTTTTAACAGTTTTATTGATACATTTCAAACAAAAATGTTTTTTTAACGCCATGTTTAAGTATTATTTGGCTGTTTTTTTACGTTTCCCTTTTGAGTATTTATTCCCATATATTGGTTGCATTTACATACATTTAAATCCGCATACATAAACAGACATACCGAACAACTTCCCGTAGGCCATAAAAACGTTTTGTTCCACGCTGGAATCAAACCCACGATTCACAAAAATGCTGTTATTCGTTCTGTCACTGCATAAAGGCGCTCCCTTACCACGAGCATTTGCCTGTAATGTAACATAAAAGTTCGCAATTTGATGATCTATTGTCTTCGAATGTTCGAATCTGTAACGTTATATTACAGATGAATGCTCGCGGTGAGGGAGCGCCTTAAAATTTTCAATCATTTATAACTTAATTTTGCTATTAACATACGTATTTTTCTAAGAGAAACAATATAATTATGTTTGCATATTTTAGTCATAGATTAAATTCTAAGATTTCAAATGAAATTATGTTGGCAAAAAAATTAAAAAACATCCAGAAACCACCGAACGTAACTTATAACTCGATACAAACAGCTGGCAACCCTAAACTTTTTCCTTTCCCTCTGCAAAGCACCCTAAAATTTACAACTACCCATCAAAATCCCATCGAAAAAAACTTCGTCAACACTTGAAGTCGGCGTCAGATCGCGTGTCATCGCCAGACCAAATTCCGAATCGTTACATATTTGCATAATTGCATTACCAGCCTCGGGGAGGCTTTCATAAAAAATGTATAAAGGGACACCTGTTTCCCGTAACTTTTGCCTCTAAAAATTATTTATTTCAAACTTCTTTCATAAATCAGGATAAAGTTGTTTACAAAGTAATCTCGCGACCCGGTTCTTCCCGCGAATATTTTATATTACTGCTGTATATAAAAATAAATGACACTTTTCAGAATTTTTGAATGATATGTTTGTGTACCTGATGGTTAATTGGTGAAGTTTTTACGTTTTGTTTCTTTGCTAAAACCCGCAAAGGGTTCTTTGTATAAATATACAATTGTGTTACTTTATACTGCTTCTTGATTCTTGCTAGTTGTGACGCAAACAACACAATACTAAAGTTGAAATATTGTAATGTTTCTTCATTACCTACTGCTTTATTTTTGACTGTGTTTGTTCCGGATCATCTATCATTTTTATTTGGCTCCGCATTAATTGTATGTGAATATTAATGAAATTTTGCTTATGTTCAAAGTAAAATTCAATGCTAACAAACCCAAAAATCAATTACCACCCCTATTCTACTCGTATATCTTCCAAGATAAAATTAGAACAGATCTGCTCCAAAATCCTAATCTCCAAAATTAGATCACAGTTTATTCAGGAGGCCATTTCTATCGGAAAATTTACGATTATTCGAAAAGTAATCGTGATATCTACCGCCCCGGGGCTAACAAGGCCCCCTTATTTGTCCCCGGGGCACTACCCACCTTTCATAAGAAATATTTAAAGTTTTTCACAAAGCATTCGTTTAGAAAGTTTCTTACATAACTATTTTGTTCAAGCCTCATGTGTTCCTAAACTATTCTTTGGGTCTTTCAAGTTTCTTTTACTTTTTTTTACTTTTTTTTTTGTAATACTAGAATCTAGAGCTTGGAATTACTTTGAAACAGTATTAAGCTATTATAGGACGGACTTTTTATTGAGGTTTTAATATAAAAAATGAAATACATCTAATGGTACATTTCTCAATTCGTCGAATTTTTCTTTTCGTTAAAATTCTTGTATATTCGGTCATAACATACAAGCCTTTAAAACGAAAAGAAAAATTCGACTGCAATCAGGGCTCAAACCTACGTCCCTCTGGAAAGGTACTCCGGCCGCATTATCGCTCTCCTGCACGGCGAGGTCCAATTTTTCATTCCACTGTCAAACTTCCATAACGTTACGCCATCTATTGTGGCAATGTCAAACTACTACACCTACACGTTGAAATTACTGTCGAATCAATGTTTTATTATGGTTCTCAGGCAGGACCCGCGGTTCCATACGATCTTATGCATGTTCAAATTCAAATTGGTCGATTGCACATAATTATCAAACTTCAAGATTTGTGCGTCGCACAATGAACCAGCATTCTAACCCGGTTTCTCTCAACTCAAATCATACCAAAGCAAGTCTAAACAATTTAAGCCCAGACTTTCATTCGTAAGAACAGCAAGCAAATCCCGGGAAGTCGCCGAAGCAGAGATATTTAATGCCAGCCCATAAAATAGTACAAGTGGTCAGGGGTCGCACCGCCCCACTGTTTATAGCCGGTGAAATAATGGCTGAGAGGAATTGTGTACCTAGTGTTTTAAAGTAGGTGTATTTTGTCAATGGTTTCTTGTAAAATTTCTGAAATTCGGAATGAATTTTAATTAATTGTGTGTTTCAGAAACATAAATACCTAGCTTATTAAAAATAAATACACGGTACCCTTTTAGTAGGCGGTAAGCGGGTTATACTGTGGTATTTTTTTCGGGGCGGAAATACTCATTTTCTTAGGTTCTGAAGAGAGCGAAGGGTCTTCCAGACTTGTACTCAAAATCAAAATGTTTTATTTTACACGGGCCTCAATGGGCACTTATAAAACGCCGATAAATTGGCACGGGTCGGGTTGGTTGTTTCCATGGAGAAGAACCTCCATGGTTACTCTTTACTTACTATAGCCCCCTCTGTATTCCTCAGCAAACTAGCGTCAAAGGCAGTGAGATTTATTATTCAACCTTTAATTTCCCTGTTTTTAGTGGTTCTGTAAACGTCAAAAAAAAAAAAAAAAACAAGTGACATCTGACGAATAAATGAAAAATTCAATAAAAATATTGTATGTTCAATTGCTCATATTTTATTTTTATACAGTTTTTGTATAATATAATCCGTATTAAAATAAATTAATATACATTATTTGAAACTATACAAGTAATTTCGCTTTTTAGAAGTATCGCGCCCTTATTGCCAAAGACATAACAAAAAATATACAAAGTTCCCAAATAATCTTACCTATTACATCAATATTATGTAAAAATGTGTTAAGAAAATAGCTATTACGATTGAGTTACGCAATAAGTCCTCAAAAGGTTACACAATTTTTATGTAAAATTTCTTTTCAGACGCAAAGTACCTTCTAGAGTTTCTTCGAAATTATGTAAATAACATATTTATGTAAACGAGTATCTAAATGTAGGCGTTATGAAAAAAATAGAGTAATTTACTCGACTGTGACTGACATTGGTGTTACATCAAAAACGAATAAAGTTTTAGGGTTGTCACAACGTTGTAAGATTTTGTTGGTGTAGACATAACTGGTAGTTAGCAAAAAGATTTTTATTAAGAATTATCTATTTCCAGAGGCTTCGTCCGTAACAACTTGTAAACTGTCCCAGGTAAACATAAAATAGGGATAAAAACTCCGAAATGACCCAAAAAAAAAAAAATATGTGTCGACCCTAAATTCTTGTGAAATGACGCTTAAGGCTGTGGTTACACTGAGGGACACGCTGGATAATAATAAACTATTAGAATTAATTTTATTTCTCTCGCTTAGCGCACACAACTGGTTGTATAAGGTTAGCGAGCTAGCAATAATGCGAGTGGTGTATTAGAAGGAGACAAGACAATTTGCACCACCTTTTTTCAACCTGGGAATGCGCAAGCTCCTTCCTATGTGGTGAAAACCATTTTACCACTTCATTGTGGCGTTTCACATAGCTTAGCTGGCTTAGAAACTAGATTATACTCTCACGCGATAGGACTGTGTATTTTTACGTTAGTAAAAGTTTTTAGTTGGGTGTATTATGTGTTGTGATCCAACAATTTCAAAGAGTCTGGCCACTTTATTTTTTTAATATAATTATCTTTTTCTTTTAGAGCAGCAGCAGTTATACTGGGGTTTGAATTATAAGTCTTAAGGGATTAGCAGTAAGTGCCGTCTATGTTCAAAGCCATTTCTTTTCATCACCATAACCCATCTTCGTATTGTATTATGCAACGTTAGAATGTGGAAACACCTCATAAGCTTAAAGCTACCCCATAATATTTTATGAGCTTCAAATTAACATTGTGCTATAAAAAGAAATCCTTTGCCCTAAAGTGGGTCAACACGTTTTGAAGATAAAAAATAATTAACTAAATGAACGTAAATTTTACGAAATAAGCTCAAAACGAAGTTGTTGACGTAGCTTACAGAGTAAGCAAGATCTGATGGCAATAATGGTGGAGCTATATTTCTTACTGCTGATTGGGAGCGAACGTGTTCTGTAACTAGCTAGTATAACGTAGGACCTTGTAGCCCGATGGAACAATGATCAGGAAAAGGTGGCTGGATTTAGAAGGAGAAGAACAGTGTGTTGGAGCGAAAGTAGGAAGAGTCTATGTCTACAAAGGAACTCAGATAGTTACTTTAATAGTCTAAAACAGCTCACTACGTATCTCACTCTTCACTTACCCTAACGAATCTAAAGCTTTACAAGTAGTGCCAACAAACTAAAAAAACATGGCGTCGACACAAAACTGCACAACATTCATAATCACACCACCACCATTTCTCAGCCACAAAAAAAGTCCACAACCTAAATATCGAAACAAAACACCGGGAACAATTAAAAAAAAAGCTGCAAAAAAAAGACTCTCACTTGAGCAATGTTACATAATTATACAATGGAGTTTTCGCGAGTTGAGCGCAGCGTTTCGTACTCTGTAGCGTGTCAACAGTTGCAAACAATAAACGGTAGGGGGCGCTCGAGAGCGTAATCACTGGCTGCCGAGTGGGGCCGAGAGTTACGTTTGCATTTTGTTTTAGTTTTTAAAAAACGTAATTTTTTGAATACATGACTTTTTGTTAAACATTTTAGGGTGGAATGCCGTGGTGGTCTTTAAAAATGTGTAGGAGTAGCCTAGTTACTTTTCTAGTTGTTGGATAAGGTATCGTAATTTTTTATCATGAATTCATAATGTACAGACGCCAGTACTTACCCGAATCTATCAAATTTAGCAACAAAAAAAAGTTAAAAAGATTTTTAGTTACAAAGATTTTTTTTGGTTGGCAAAATTTGATACCAACTTGAGACCAAGCTACCACATTGGTGTGCTGCCTTCTGTGTTTACGAGTATAACATGATTATGACACCTCATAACCAAAAACATTATTGTAGTTGTTTGATCCCAATTTATATAGAAACTTTACTGATAATTTATTTTGCTGATGCAAAATGTTGATTCCATAATCTAAACGACACACTTAAATATAACGACACCGAAAGTCGAAAACTAGTTACACCAGACTCTCAAAAAAGAGTTGAAATTAAAGAATAATTATATTCAAATAGTAAATCAACTTTTGCAAAATGATAAAACTGTTTGTACGAGCAATCGCTTATTAAAAATAATAAATAAAACAGCAATAAAATGAAGTCTCACTTCGGCGGGGTGTTAGGCGGCACTTCACTCGCAAAATGATCTTTCATTAGCAAGCCTTCCAGTGCTGCTCGTCCGATCACTTCATATACGGTTTTTTTTTATCGTAATGGCTAAAATCTACGGTATACTTCAATAGGTCTTTACGTTCCAGGATCACGGTAATGCCTGCCGGGGTCGCGGGATTACCTTGACCCTGGAACATAAAGGTCTATTGAAGGACACCGTGGATTTTAGTTAGTAGAAGTCTGACAGTCCCTCCCGCCCTGCCCGGGGTGGGAGGACTCATTTGACGATTTTACCACGCTAAAAAAAAAAGGGTCACGGTTATTGCATAAGTCCCGCGACCCCGACGGGCTTTGGCCCTCCTTCATGCTTGTGATTTTTTTGACTGTTGTTTTTTTATTATTTATTTTGTTTTTGTTTCCTTTTATTCTATGTATTTTATTTGTTATTGAGTCTCCATTTCCTTACGAGTACATAAATAAAATATTGGATCTATCTTTATCTCTCTAAATAAATACATTATTTTGTAAAATATTCTGTACTGTTGCAGATTTTTACTTTTTAAACTTTTGAAACAGGTAACGGCTGAATACTTAAACAAATAAAATTATAGTAAATATTAACAAGTAAAATGGTTCTGAAATACAGAAATATGAGCCTATTTTATAATTTTGTTTTACTTATAATCGGCATCTGATCGTCGACGGACAGGTGATTGACATAATAAACTCTTTGAAAACTTGATTAATACGTTTTATTTACTATAGGCTCATGTTTGACCTTTTCTTATCATCAGGTAGAGGGCATCATCCCTGTACCTGATGGTAAGAAATGAATGTGGTCAACGGTAAAGCTTGTGGTGGCTAACTGGAAATACATGACGTTCCTACACATACGCGAAAAAAGGGGTTATGGGACATCTCGCCCACAAAAAAACTGGCCCACAGGCCAGATGTCCCCTTTTTAAAATGTGCATGGGTATATTCGCCCGGACCAATTTAGTAAAACGGGCCAGATGTCTTCTATGAAATAGTAAAGGGATATTTCAACAATTTTTGTTTTATTAAAGATAGGTTCGCGTTTGACCACTATCTCGCCTGATGGTAAGCGAAGATGTGGTCGACGAAATATTCAATTAAAAAAAAAAAATCTGTTCAATAATGTTATAATCCCCAAAAGTACTAGGCAAGCATAAGTTCAAAGTAGTATAATTATTTATGTACCTAAATAATAATTCTAGGCAGGAGGATTATTTAAGTACATACCACTTTGAACTTATGCTTGCCTAGTACTTTTGCTGATTATATTATTATTGAACAGATATTTAATTAAAAATATACGATTTTGCCGAAATATCCCTTTACTATTTAATAGAAGACATCTGGCCCGTTCTACTTAGTTGATCCGGGCGAATATACCCATGCACATTTTAAAAAGGTGACACTAGGCCTGTGGGCCAGTTTTTTCGTGAGCGAGATGTCCCATAACCCGAAAAAAGGTGCATTTTGTATCTTTGTTCAAAAATAAGTTCCAACCGTTTATAGCTAAAACAATAGTGACGTAATACAAATGGATATTTTCTTATTAAATAATACAGAATTCGTTGCCGCTATATTGTATTTATGGTTCCCAGTGGCACCCTCTGGCGTTATTGTTTTAAACTGTTGACCCGGCATCAAGTGGCAAGCGACGCCCCGACACAAGTGTTAGTGATGTCTTGGTGTACTCGCGGATATTTTCGGATATTTATTAAGAAGAGTATTTTTTTGTTATAAATTGTGCGTATTAAACCGTAAATTCGAAAGTTTTACGGTCAATTTCGAGAAATATGAAAAATTTGAGTTTCATTTCTAAGTATGGGAGGTACCCACAAAATTGGTTTTTGTTTTATTTTTGTGTGAAAATTCTGATGCGTTTACATAATAAATCTGGATAGCTCTTATACTTTCGTCAAAAAGTGGCTGTGACATACGGATGGACAGACAGACCGTCAGACAGACAGACATGACGAATCTATAACGGTTCCGTTTTCTGCCATTTGGCTTCGGAACTCAAAAAAAGACTTTGTATCTATACCAAGTAACATACGGAAACAACATCTTTTCTAAAGACATAGGTGAATAAATTCCTGTTGAAATAAATAATAATTAAATTATAAAGGTACCTACGACATGTGTTTTTGTAAGTTATCAAAAGCACTTCAAAATGCCTGTGAATGGCATTGACATCAAAGTATTTTGGGTTGGAAAGAAAATCCAACAAAGCTTTCAATAAATCTCTTTTCTTTCTTTCAACAAAACCAAAACAAAAGAAATCTATTCCAGAAACATTTGTTTTCTTTCTATTCTAGTAAATCGGAAACTTTTCCGCAGTTTATTAATACGACTTCAAATATCCGTGCCGAGGATAGCGCTGTCACATCACTAGCAGAAACACGGCACAGCACTTGAGAGTTATAACAATGTTATATGAAAAATGAACTTATGAATGCTATTTTTTTTCCAGACGCAATTTATACGAGTTTACGAGTTGAAATTTTGTATGTTTTTTGCGTGAAAATGTAACAGTAATGTTGTGAGTCAGGTATTATTGTTTTGTGAAATATTTCTTCAAAAATGTAGCTCGTTTATCTTCGTGAAAACGAAGAGTGAAAAAAGGTTTTATTTATATTTAATGTTTTTCCACTTTCGTCTCGAGTGTTAAACTACCACAATTTACTAAATGAGCGCTGTTATCATTTAGTTCTTTTTTTTATTTTGTCGTAACCTTTTTTCTAAACGGCACATTATTAAATTACATTTCACAAGTTTGTGTGCAGACGTATGTGCATTGATCTTCCCTTACTCTCATAGTCCAATGGAACAGCACATTTGGCGCAGTGGCTGAACAAAAGATTGCTGTGCAACGAGTCGCGGCTTCGATCCCGGCACGGACCAAATATTTTTGTGGTCTGCTAGTATTTGTTCTGGGTGTTTGTTTAAGTATGTTTCTATGTTTGTAAACGCACCCATGATACATGAGAAATACTTAGTGTGGGCAGCGATTCTTATAAAAAAGAAATGTCATAACCTTTGATTTTATTCTTAAAAAGATTCTTTATTTCGCTTGCTCTGGCTTCTAGTCTCCAAAAATACTAATCCCCAAACATCCCCGTATCTTCTCAACCCACTATCCCGCAATCCCACCACTGCACATCCGAAATCCCACTCCCCCACATTACCTAAACACTTTTCCCAGTCCAAAGTGTAAAATGCAGAAAAATAAAATTTTCTTCTTCCAATATAAAATAGTGTATTGTAGTGTTCAAAACCGTTTCGGTTCCGTGAAGTTGCCTTTTAGGGACCGGCATTTCCCACTCAATTTGAATTTATATTCGTGAATAAAACCGCTGGAAAACTTTAGTTTTATGTCGGAAATGTATTTTGAATATATCGGGCGGTGTCAGGATGTGCAGCGGGTAATGTGGTCGTGGATTGTGTTTAGAGCTCGTCTTTTTGTTTAGTTCGGCAGTGTATTATTAAATCGGGTTGTTGTGAATTCGATTTTCAAACGGGGTTTTAATTTATTTGGATCTAATTATTTTTCGAAATGGACTTTATGTATGTTTAGCTAAAATCTGTATCTATGTAACTATGTTTTTATGCCACTTGGACTAATCCTGCGTTTCAGCTGGTGCAGTATTTGGCTTTTGCAGCTATTATTTGCAAATCTTATTTGCTATTCATATTATTTCTATGCAAAATCAATGTATCCCTAGCTAACCTATTAAAAAATTAAAATGACGTATTAATTAAGAAATATTAAAAAAAACATTGCCCTAAAACAAACACCCAGACCAGGAACAACTACTTGCAGATCATACAGATAATTTGTACCGTGAGGGGATCGAACCCGCGACACGCTGGGCCAACCGTGTGGTTAAACGTCTTTAGTACAACTGTAATAACATTTCTGTACTTGAGTATGTCTAAGCATACTTGGAAGTATCAGTAATCAGACTGCCAATAAAATAAAAGTGAAACTTGAAAATTCAATGTGATGTTTACGAACACTGTCATTAATACTGCATACTAAAACCTGTTGACTTAATGGCCTCGTATGAAATTGACCAATAAACTCAACATGATTACTCAATACGACACCAATGCATCTAGCATAAGTGACGTAGATAATGGACTGTAATGGTTATCAAGCTTCCATCATAACCCCACTCCTCACCACTTCACATCACCACTTACTACTCACCCCCTCTAAATAAGCTTAGCATTACGCTAAGAGCCCATTGTACAATAAATAGGCATCCAGTATTATCATGCTGCGATGGTTCGTCGCTACGCTTTCGCATGACATAGAATAGTCCAGAAGAATAAGTTTATAAAATAAAAATATGAGGATGGGTTTCAGCCTATAATTATTCTAGTAACGGGTTATAATTATAGTCCATGTGAGAATAATACGTCGTTATTTATCTCATGCTTTAAAATTTCAGAGTTATACCATTCACCCATAAATATTTTGTTGCAACCACGCTATCAACGAGGAATTAGATTACTATGGCTATGCATTACAATTTTTGATTAACTATATATTTCGAAAGCTTCTGTACTCTGACAGATTGTTTCATTCTGGATTACATTCCATTATTTTAGGAAAAATCGAATGCTGTTCTACAGATACTTCCACGCATCTTCTTCAGTCAATTGCTTGTCCACCTTTGGGCGTAAAGGGCTTCACACACCGCAGTTATAATGTAAAGATGCAGATTATATCACGATACATCTCATTACATCTTTCCATAGAAAGATGAAGATGAAGATGTAAAAATATACATTATAGCTGCAGTGTGTGGTCTCAGGACGATTTCTATGGAAAGATGTAATGAGATGTATCGTGCTATAATGTACATCTTTATATTACAGCTGCTGTGTGTGAAGCCCTTTAGTCTTCACCAAAGAAAGCCTACCATCTTGGTCCTGAACAGTCCATATATCCATGCACTTTACTTCTACAAAAACCCTCGTCTCGCAAGATGTTCCACACTACTTTAGCCCATACTGGTCTCCAGTTACATACTCGTACATGGTCTACTCAACCGTCTGTTAATAGGTAATATGCCTGCAGATATGGCCAGCTCACTTCTACTTCAGCTCCTATGCATAGGTTCTTTGAGCCTGTATGACCAATATGAATTAGGCCATTTATCATAAGAAACTAGTATGTTTTAGTTGTGAATCAAAGATATTAATAAAAATAACCTATAGAGCGCGCATTGGGAAAATTCTCATACAAAATTGTTGATGCCGTACGTCAGTAGTATTATCTAGCGCTACATAGCAACACGACTAGGTACTGAGTCTAGACTGAGCGACTTTTTACCTATTGGTAAAAAGTTTTGGATCACAATTTTCTTCGTGATGTCCCGTCTATTGCAAGTTTATAGTTTAATGTCTTTGTTGTGAATAAACCCTAGTCTTAACTACTTAGTTCTATGAGTATTCTTTTTGTTTTTCCCTTTGTTTTCTCAATAGGCCTTCTTTCCTTCTCTTAGTAGTGCTTGCAGCACTCGAGAAGCGGGGATTAGTATTCCTCCAGCGTTCATTCTACGAGCAAAATTCACGGAACCGACGCTGTTTTTCGATCTTTATTAAAAAGACTCGCGTGCAATAAACAAGATTTTGTTGTGTTTAGATTTTTCTTTCGAAAAGTTAAGTCATCACCGAAATTTGGTCTTTTTCTCGCTTCATCATCATCATAACATCACCAGTATACGAACACCCCATGATAGGATAGTTAAGTAAACCATGTGGGAACCCAATAAATTATGTCCTTTCTTTGTCATTCGTGTGAGATAGTGATAATCTCTGGTGTCAAAGTAATTAAGCCGCCTTTGTCATGATTTTAGATTTATATTGATATTGATAGGAAATAAGTTTCTGGTAAAAGTTTCCTTCACCGATGAGAGACACATTGGTATTTGGGTCTAAACCCACAACCGCGGGGTGCTGAGACAGGAAACCTCCACGTGCGCCCGTGGACTGGAGTTCCCGGGATCTCGGATACGTCCGGGGGTAAGACCAGTTTTTCGGGCCGGTGCACCCTGGGATGCGGGCAAAAACACTTTCTTAGGCACTATGTGCCTAAGCCCTTTGTCCGTATGTGAATAGCCTGTCGGGTGGACGCTCCAACGCGTCTTTCTGAATAGCAAAGGGCACAGCGGCGGAGTGGGTTTGCGGACGGTGAGAAATGCGTAAGCCCGCCGTCCGATCAAGGATCAAGCCCGGAACCGCCATGGGGCCAAATGCATGCTGGGGTCGAGGAATTTTCTTAATCCAGGATACCCGTGGCCCGGGAACGTAAAGGGATCCGAAGGAACACGGGTGGATTTTAGTCAGTAAGAGTCTGACAGTCCCAGGGCGGGAGGACTCATTTGATGATTTTGCCACCCCAAAAAGAAACCCGCAACCGCGCTCATGAGTTCATAAAACTGTCTTAACAGCGTTTCATCACTATTTAGTACCAGTCTGATAATCCCTTCCACTCCTCCCAGAATGGGACGACTCATTTAATAAATCGTCCACCTAAAAAAAGCGTGTTGTTAAAGTCTGGCTACCATGACTTATTTAATCTTTTAGAGTACTAGGTTACATTAACAGACAAAACAAGTACAATCCACATTTCCACGCAACAGAGACTACCCGCCACTGCGAACCAGAATAACACCAAAAAGCAACCAGCGTAAAATTACAAAAGCTTAAACAGTAAAGCTTTGCTGAAATAATCATGTACAACGATTATTCCACAAAACGTTAATATTTTAAAAGTTTCGTGGGCAATTAGTGGAGCCAGCTAGTTGGTAATTCAGCCGGAACGATGCTACCGTGCTGTGAACGAGCGGGGTGAGGTTAGGGTGATAGGAGACGCGGTAGCGGGCTATGTAAATTATGAGCCTGTGATGAACTTCGCATTTCACAACAGCACAGAATCATAAAGAGGTAATGAGAACGACATATTTTTTTACTCTTTCACTATTCTTTTCTGATTAATTTTGTTGCAGGATATAAGGCAGGTTAGACAAGTAAATTCATTATCACAGGTTATTGTTTTTCAATTTTGATCGTCACTTCTGATGCACCTAAGATAGAGAAGAGTCATTTGATAATATTCACACCAAGCAAAAGACAGTCTACAATGTTACATTTCTTGTAACTAAAATAAAAAAGCCTCATCATTATAATGACGAATTCTACATAAATAGTGGTGTAATAAAATAGGATGATTACTTACTAAGTGCAACATACGACATAGTACAGTACTAGTCTATCTGTAAATTGTAAATTAATATAAACAGACCGATTTTGTAGTAGCCAGTGAGGTAGAAACTGCATTGATTTACACTAGCACTGAATTTAATTGGGGCTTGAATTTATAGGTAGTATAATTCGAATTTCACTAACAATATTTAAACTAGGTGCTAAGTAAATAAATGCCTTAATTATTGCAATGTTTTATTATGTTCTATTTTAGCAAAAAGTAGAACATAGATTGTGATTGTAGATCAATATGCATTACTTCACTACTCCAAACAAAAGGATGTGGTTGTTATAATTATATAAAAAAAAAAACTGAATACATACATACATCATTACAATTTCACGCTTCAAAAACCCCTATAATACGTACATATATTCGTCGCCCGTATAATAAACAGCCTATTTTCGTCTACACTTTAGGAACACAAGCCTACCCCCATAAGTGGGGAACGGCCGTCAGCCATAATCCACCGCAACATCCCCGCTCCCCGCTAATCCTGACACTAAGCCACCTCCTTTACAACACGCGTTAAAAGGGCAACATCATCTGCAATGCAGATAAATATCATATTTCGTATTTAATTTAATTAATGAGTAACATTTTATGACGTAAACGACTGACACTTGTGGCGACATCTATTTGAAAATCGGCGAACTAGTTTATGGGTTGGGTTCTCTATGGTAAAACTTACTTTTCCTCGATAAAGTTGGTGAAGATATGAATAATTAATTTGATAGTAGCCGTGTCTTGCTTCTGTGACTTCTCAAGCATTATTTATTAATCGTAGTCGTACTAAAACAACTTCTTTATTAATTTTGTAGGAATCACATTGCACACAATAGTTGTTAGTTTATTTTATTAACATTGCTTTCAAAACAATTGAAGAAAACGACATGTTTTAAAACGCAACTTGGGGATAATGTGACATGCTGAAAACGTACCTAGCCCTTGCGTGGGATTATCGCCCAACCGCTCTCACACAGAGAGGAGGCCTATCCCAGCAGTTGGAACATGATGTTACATGGCCAGTACCTATAGTATATTAATTTGTGTTTTATTTCATGAGTTGTTAAACAAAATTTTGTTTAAACTAAAATTAGTTATTAATTTTGGTTTTTAGGTTTCCAATAAAATATAAGCAAAAAACTTTTTTTTTTTGTAAATTTAATTTGGACGACGTCTACGTCGTCCACGGATACACTCCCTTTGGTCTCAAAAATCTCACGGTAACGTTATTATGGAATAAACGTCATGCCTATACTATTATGCTCATGCTAATGTTATTTCAGACTATAATTTAACTTATCTTTGAACCAAATTTAAACAAGAGCCGGTCAATTGTTTGCCGTGAATGGGAAACAAATATTCAAACTATCGCATTTATAATGTAATATTATTAAATCAGGCAAACAAAACTTTAAATATATTTAATCGTGTTTTCCAGTATAAATCACCGCGTATATTATTATGTTCGATCCGCTTATCAACACGACAGTAATAATGATCACACCGGAGAGGATTACTAGAGCTCTGTGTGTCCCACAGGAGATCAATAATTGCAAATAAAATATTTAAATATTAAAAACAGCAAATTTAATATACATCTTCACTAATACAATAGAGGAAGATTTGATTTTTATGTGTGTGTGTGTATGTTGAACAAACAAAATGAACAAAAACTACTGCGCCGATATGAAAAACTTTTTCATCGTTAGGAAGCTACATTCAAAATGGAGTACCGCGTTCGTACACTTGAGGCGCTTTTACATAAATTAAAATTGTATATATTCTTATCTAATATTCTTATCTAATAAATAAATAAAAATACAGAAAATACCTATCAAATTACCGTTAAAGTTCCAGTTTACTTTACAAGAACGTGAAAGTCATGTTAGGCTTCCGTTCCATATAATTATGCAATAACAATGACATTTTAAATAATTAAAAACATGGATGGCGCCATGTGTCACAGTATTGATAGTCAAACTCTAAATGAACTCGAGCGAAGCCTTGAGCAAAAGCTATTAAATAATAACAACCTATGAAAAACTACTCCAGTAAAATTTTACGGTTCAAACTAAAATTTCAACCCTAAAGTTCCACACCGGTCATTAAGACCGATAATTCGCTCCATTATTACTACCGTTCTAAAAATCCGTTCACCCATTTAAAATCCAGCGTTGCACCTAGATTCGGTGTGAAATCAGCTGGTGTAAGGTCATAAGTCAGCGAAGTAATGTGGCCGTAAACCACCACCCGCATCCCTACTGCAGATTAATCAAGAAACTAGTTTGTTCTAACTATGAAAATATGTGGAAATATGTGGTTGGCCTTTTTAAAACCGTTCTTTCTTCCTTTTGTTGGTAAGAAAATAAAAATGGAGAAATAAAAATCCGGTATGTGTTTGTTTTGTAGAAAATGATACTGTGTGTATACGGTTTTAAGTACTGCTTGAGTGTTGAACGCTTTTTTTAATTGTTAAAGTTTCGTGTGTTAAATGTTAAAGTGAGTCGAATTTGTTTTTGAATCTATTTGGGGTTACATTTTTAGTTTTTTTTTTTTTTGGATTGATTGTAAAAAGATTGACTTAATGTGGTTAACATACACCAAACTGCTATTACAAACCGAGTTTAAGAGCTATCGTTGTCTGAAATCTCTTGAAAAGTGAATTCGGCCTTTGTTTATTTCTCATTTTATCACTTGCACTCCGTCTATGGGCTTTTCAGTTGCTTTCAAGAACGCTTTTCTCACGCTGTATCAAACCAATGCTAGTGGTGCATGTTTTCACATCTCTCAATCTCTCAACATTCATTGAACGGAGACTTTTCCTCAGCGGTCATCGAACATACGACCGTCGTATCTGCTCACAATAAATAATGTATGTACATTATTCGTTGTGAGCAGGTACGACTGTGTGATGTGTTCTAAATATAATAAAACAACTGTTATTACAGGATCCGCTCATTCTAGAATGAGGGAGAATGTCATGAAAGGTGGAAATAATGGTGGGAGGCCTTTGCCCAGGATTGGAATAGAACAGGCTAGTAAAAAAGTGATATTTAAATTTAATACACATGGTGAAAAAGTCACAGCCTCAAAGAAACAAAAGTACCAATACGACATACGCGTACGAGTAACAAAAACTGTGAACTAAAAATATAAAACAGCCATCCAGCTGCCATTCTCATCACAATAAAAGTTGACGTGTTATCACGTCGTGCTGGGGGCACGTACCTTCGTGCCGTGTCACGCTCCCCGCCACGTGACATACCGACGACGTGTTACCGCCAAATTAGACGTCTCAGTACGTCCACTTCTTACGACAATGCGTGTTTACATTCCTATACCTGTAAGGGTGTTTTTTTTTTCAAGTTAAATGGGGTGGTTTCAGTTTTTAGTAGTTTCTACGCACTTTTGTAGTAGTTCTTTGTGCTTCGTATGTTTTTATGCCTAAAAAGTTATAGCAGACGAAGTTAAAAGTATTTTTGATTTTGTTTTTGTTTTAGATTCATTTTGTGCTATGACGTTTCCGTTTAAAAGTTAACAGAAAAGGGTAAAAAACAACAAGCCAGACTAAATTTAGATGTTTATTTTTGCAATTAATAAATGGTAAATAAATGGTGTTACTTGTATCTCTTTCTTATGAAAAACCTTTGCCATTATGATCCGTATTTCCTATTCTTCAATTATTCAAGTTTCGTGAAAATATTGCAACTATTTTACATTTTAACATTTCGAATCCTGATAATACAAGATACAAATAAGTGAACCTTTTGCATTAATTTATAGAACATCGAAACGTGTAAGTCCAGACGGTCGTGATCGGACCTTTGCCTGTCGGCTTTTATTTATTAGAACGAGCGTCGTATTCACACGGTTAACTATTACGTTGTGATTTTTTAGAATAACCCTGATGTGCCCATTGGGTGGATTTAGGGGTTATTGAAAAGGGTTTTGTTGGTTTTATTTTTAGAATTCTGCAAGCTGTTATTTTTGACTGTGAATTGGTGTTTTGATAAAGGTGAAGGTCATGATCATCAAAGACATACGGTTTAGTGTTTTATTTTTCTAAGTACCAATACGACATACGCGTACGAGTAGGTAACAAAAACTGTGAACTAAAAATATAAAACAGCCATCCAGCTGCCATTCTCATCACAATAAAAGTTGACGTGTTATCACGTCGTGCTGGGGGCACGTACCTTCGTGCCGTGTCACGCTCCCCGCCACGTGACGTACCGACGACGTGTTACCGCCAAATTAGACGTCTCAGTACGTCCACTTCTTACGACAATGCGTGTTTACATTCCTATACCTGTGTGGGTGCTTTTTTTTTCAAGTTTTATGGGGTGTTTTCAGTGTTTAGTCGTTACGTTTACTCACTTTTGTGGAATTCCTTTGTTCTTTGTATGGTTTTCATGACTGAAACTGATAGCAATCGAAGTGTTTTTTTTTTTTGGTTCTAGTTTTTATTTTTGGTAAGACGTTTCAGTTCAAAATTAACAAAAAAAGGTAAAAAACAAAAAGCCAGACTAAATTTGGCTGTTTATTTTTGCAATTAATAAATGGTAAATAAATGGTGTTACTTGTATCTCTTTTAAATAACTCAGTTAAAAGAAAAACCTTTGCCATGATGATCCTTACTTCCTATTCTTCTTATCCAAGTTTCGTGAAAATATTGCACCTATTTTACATTTTAAAATTTCGAATCCAGATAATACAGATACAAATACAAATAAGTGAACCTTTTGCATTAATTTATAGAACATTGAAACGTGTACGTCCAGACGGTCGTGATCGGACCTTTGCCTGTCGACTTTTATTTATTAGAACGAGCGTCGCATTCACACGGTTAACTATTACGTTGTGATTTTTTAGAATAACCCTGATGTGACCATTGGGTTGCTTCAGGTGTAATTGAATAAGGTTTTTGTTCAGCCTTTTTTGTTTTTAGAGCTTCTGCATGCTTTGCTGTTATTTTTTGACTGTGAATTGCAGTGTGTTTTGATAACATTTGGTTTTTGAAAGTCATGATCATTGAATGACATATACGGTTTACTGTTTTATTTTTCTAAGTAACACAAGGTTCAGGACCACTATACCCTGATGGTAAGCGATGATGTGGTGGACGCTGAAGCACACTTGCCTAGAAGTAACCTGTTCAATTTTGCTTTGAAGACCCTAATATTGTAACTATCAGGAAACACAGACCTCGGTAGGGAATTCCACTCCTCAGTTGTGCGCACATGCACAATAATTATTGTGCATGTGCGTTCATTGATTATAATCAATGAATTAGTTTTCCTTAGGTTCTGGCTTCGATTCTCAGGATATATTATAGAAAAAATGTTTCAGGATAGTGATACCCATGGATCTGCAATAGTTTTATGGCAAATAAGTTCACCCCTTACTACATAAGTCGTTAACAATCCTGGTGAAATATGGATGGATGGATTTATGGATTAGGGACACCTCTGCTTGTCCCATCGGGATTTACTGACGCGACGATTTAGTCTACAAATCAATAAATTCCTCAAAAACAGACAGTCATACACAAATCACTCAAACATCTAATTTGTGGCACATACACTGTTGGATATGTCATAAATCTGAATCGAATGCGGGTAGGTAACGTTTTTTATTCGATTTTAATCAATTTCGTGCTTCTCTATGGTACGGAAAGGTTGATCGCGTGTGTTATTTTTTTTTTTTTGGATTTGTGTTTTAACGTGTTTTTGTTGTAAATTCTTAATAAGATTGGATTGTTCGTTTTTAATGTAGACAGCTGAACGTAGTGAAATGTAGTTACGATTAGCATGAATTGAAAAAGACAGATTGGTACTTGTCTTGCTTTGAACTCGCCTCCTCATACATGAGGAACGAGGTACAAAACCTCTCTGCTTGCACAAACTATTCATATAATTATTTATTATTAATTTTCCTTTATCAAATATCTCTTGTTTTATCATAATAAAATTATCAAATGAGTCATCCTACTGATTTAGATCCACGGTGATTCTTCAACAGCATTTTACGTTACAAGGTGACGGTCACCCAATGAGACAGTACGCGACCCCGGCAGGCTTTGGCCTTCTATGGCCCCTTTAGATCAAAGATCTCTTCTAATTCCAAATAGCTACTTCCCCTACACTTAGCTTGATAAGTGATAACAGTTTCCCAGCCACTCTCAAAGTACACTGCAGTCCCCTAAAGGCAATTTTTCCTTTGACCACAATAGTGTGTTCCTAAGGGGGCGAGTATTAAGGGGCACATACATCAATTCGCGATAAAAGATCGGCTATCTCCGGCCTAGTTCGTATGCCGGTCGTGAGCCAAACTGAATGAAACTGACTGGGCAGGGCTACCGAATTGAGGAGGCTGTGATTTTATTTGTTTAGTTTTTCGTAGAGGAGCTTTGCAGCGCTTAATCTGCTGTGAGAGATATTTTTGCATCATGTACATGAGTATGAGATACACGTGTACCCATGTAATTGACGGTCGGCGCAGTGTCAGATTGACTGCTACGTTGTAAGTCGCGAGTACGAATTTCGCACGGAGTCTTAGAAAATATTTGTGTGATATTGTAATGAGAGTTAAATATTTTTTAAGCGTTGAACGGTGAAGAGTAAGGATTAAAATTTATTACCAATGCTCTAAATTATAATACAAAAAGCTGCATATCTGAAGTAAGACTGAACTGGCTACGTTTACCACATGCTCAATGAAAGTGGAGTCAAGTATCCACAAACCACAAGCCTGCCAATACCTTCAAGTATTCAAAATACAACTTTCATTCAAATAAATAATTACGTAAGAAATAGTTTTAACATGACTTGGTGTAGCTTGTCAAATTAATTAACAATTGGTTTCCTGATTCGATCATCCATACGAAACCCTATACTCACATGACCTCGTAACCCAAAATTTCATAAAACCGATCCCATACCAACCCTACATCTAATCCGGCAATTCATCTGGATCGAGACTGATCGAAAGGTACACCTTAATCGTTGTATTGCAATTTATTTGTTTGTTCCTTAGAAGATAAAACAAATAGTGAGGATTGGAGCTGATTCCAAAGGATTTTCTTTACGCTCATTTGTTTTGCAAATCTATTTTCGATCGGATAGGGGTCTGCCACCATCTCTTAAAGCAGTATTGTTCCTCTATACTCAGTTCAAAAGAAAGGATTCTCGTTGTAACTGATGATCTACTGCCCGACGTTGTTCTCGGAGTTTTTTGACTGTTAATGGAGGACTCTGATACTATGAGGTGGAAATTCGGTTTAGTCCGTAAAGTGCGTAGACGCGTAGTAGTAGTCGCGCAACCTTGAGTCTTTGACCGTGAGGCCTGATTCTTGATTGACGACAAGCTACCCATTACTGACCTATTGAAAACCCTAACCTGCGGTTTCCGAAATAACTCCGCGGCAGCAGTACTAACCAATGAATAATAACCCGAATCGCTTTCGCCAATTGAGAGATTTTTATGAACTCCTGTTTCACCTGCTTTAGTGTTTTGTGCCAAAATACTTCTTTAGCAAATGTATACATCGTAAGCTATCTGTACGCCAAGCCTAAGCCTTTAACCAGCCTTTCCAATGGACGAGCTGTGCGGCGATAGCCAGTCAGGACCATAGATTCTATAAGACAGATTAGGTACCTCAATGTAACTTCAGTGTAAGAATGAGATGATGATGAATGAACGATTACTTCCATTTCTTTCTCACACCGAACTAAAGAATAACAAAATCTAGCAAGAGAGGTGGTGGGCCCTCCCCATCAGGGCTCGTTTGTTCGCAGCCTTATTTGCGTGGAACTTTGTTTCAAATACTTTGGTACTTAAACTTTCTTTAATCAAGGGAGTTAGGATTTAGTTCCTCCAAGTTTCAGTGAAAGAGATTAAGTATTTTTAAAGGTATCAAGGTTACCGTTCCTGAAGTTTGTTAAAGTTTTGCGAACCGGTAATTTACGATGTTTAATAGTATTCGTGTTAACGTTTCTTAGTGAGTTAAATTGGTTCTCGAAAGAATTTGCGTCCGAAACAATAAGCAGCTTATGGCAAAATTTAAACTATGTTGTTGCCTCTTTTAATAACTACATTAAAATTATGAACTTATACATAATAAACTATTTTTTCCCATAACGGATGGCAGATTCGACACACTATATCAAATACCTACTATTCTATTGCATCCTATTTTCCCAATTGTAGTGGGGTAACGTTTTAAATTAATAAATAAACCCAGTTACACCCGGTTGCTGAGTGCACTTAAGGGAGAGTGGTTGGGGATCTTGAGTGCTTGGTGACAGAGGACGGTGTTACTTTGAAAATCGTACAGTAATAATCAATGCCGATTTATACAACTTATTAAGACTGATTGTCAGAATTTCATATACCAAGAACCATTGTCTCAGATCTACAAGTTACACCCACTGTCAAAGGCATAACATTATTTATCTAAAACTGTACTTGCCCTATAGCCAAATGGCAAGCGCCATTCGCTAACGTTCAGCAGTCAGCTAATAAAGTAATAAAATGTAATGATAATAAACGCATCGGGCACCCGCAGCATCCTAACAGCGCGATACATCGGGCATTGCAGTCGTAATGTAGTGTGGCGTTAAGAGGCCGGGCGTAAAGTATGCGAGCTAAATGTGTGCGATAAATTGTACGGGCTGCACCCAGCGAGCATTGGCAACGGTTTGTATGTTGTGTAGGGATCTTTAGGATGGACAACTTGCTCGAAAAGTACGTAACATTACGCTCGTCATGCAAGAAGCGGCAAAGATTCTATCCTATCGAGGAGCGGTGCTTGCGAACGAGCGAACCTGCGTTCCCGGTACATCTTGTGGTTTTAGTCACTGGAGTCTGACAAATCTCTCCACCTTACCCGGGTTGAGGATGTCCACAATATAAAAATGCAGAAATGCTGCACAGCGCAAATGATTTAACTTTCGTTAGATTGTTAGAAAGGTTGGTGATTACCAAAGGAAAATGCACATTATTATCTTGAAAAAGTGAAAATGGCTATGTCACTAGTTAGCCACGGATGTTAAGGCTTCGTAACATCTCGCTACGATCAAAAAGAGACGTTCAACGGGGTGAAACTACTGAGGAGAAGAAAACAACGTCTTAAAACCAAGCTTATTCCGGCGAGTGAAAGTGACAGAGCTATACAAGTCGTCTAGCGCCATCTCGTTCATTCATTCAGGGGACTCTTCACGTCGTCTTAAGACCAGGCTTGTTCTCGTGAGTTAACGAGTTGGCGCTAGACGACTTGTATAGCTGTGTTTCTTTCACTCACTGGAACAATCCTGTTTTTAAGACGTCATAGTACGGCCGCAGGTGGCTAAATATGCATGTAAAACTCTTACGCAAAACCAATTTCAGATTCTAAAATGCCTACAGTTTCACACACAAAACACAAATCGGCAAAACTGTATTAATGCTTTCAATCTATGGTGGGCGTCAAACGTAAGGGATAAACTATCCATTATGGACCGTTGATTTCGAAGTTCATATTTTTTTTGTAGATAGTACTCATAAATAGAAAGCTTTTTACAAATTTTCAAGTTTCGGACGTTCACAGTTTACGAAATCATCAATTTGTTTAAAGTTTCCATAAAAATTGGAAAATAGCACTCCATTTTTGTCATGGTTGATGTCAAAGTTGACATTTCACATTCCTTTGACGACTTCGAGGTGTATTTTAATTAATTTATGTCACGTTTTACTTAAATATTTTTTTTTTATATGCGATATACTGATTCGGTGTGTAATAAGTGTGCACAATTTGTTGTATTATACAATTACATTAACTTTTTTACACACAAATTAACGAATTTTAGTGTTTACATTAAGTGGAACGAAACGTGTAGCGACGCCATTTTGTTATGAGCGTCTTTTTTTATCTGTCATCATCGTTTGTTGCCCTTGCAGAATGAGATCGTTTTACGTACTCCTGTAAGCCTTACAACGTTTGACTACCATGGCGTCTCCGAAGCCCTATGCTTCTGTGTCTGAAGAGTCGAGTGATGTGCAAGTGTTGGACTCAAGTGAGCCGCTTGTCACGGCCCCCTCTTCTGTGCCTTCTTCAGGTAGTGCGCGAGTGATGGAACCTAACCCCAGATACAAATTAAAGTAATAAAAAAAGTTAATACTTTGGTGTTTTATTCAGTGCAAGAGCGAGCGAAGCGAGCTCGGGACTTGGGGCACCCCGATTTTTTTATAAACCACCCAGAAGTAGGAGCCCCGCGCAGCGGGGCTCCGTCAACCTGGCTCCCCCCGTCTCTTTCCTTCAGTAAAACAGGTTTATAATGTCCAAAACATTACGAAAGCCCGGAAAACATAACCTCAAAATTCATTGACCTAAAACTTCAAGCATGGATATCTCCATAACCATGGGGCTCCGAGATGTGGGGATGGTGCAGGGGGGCAGGTTCCCCCCCCCCCTCCCCCACCTTCACCGTCCCATAAATCAATGGTCCATAATGGAAATTTTAACCAACGTAAGATTCGCATGAAAAGATTTGCCCTTTAGTACCGTAGTTTTATGTTCATCGGCAATTTTTTTAGCTATGTAGCGTGGACTTGGGTTTTAATGAAGGATCCTGATTCAAACACATCAATATTGAATTCATAAATTGAATGCTAAAATCACTTACCTACATACTCATAAATTCCACGTGGCACATGTAGATATAGATGAGGACTTATTTTTTCATTGATATCACAAGTCACTACTTAACAAACCTATTGCAAAGTTACACTGTCACTTACTTTACACTTGTCTTTCGTGATTGTTCATTATTTAAAACTCCCGATGTTTCAACGCTGTTGCAAGCGCCATGATCGCGGGTTGACTGGAGAATGCGGGTGGATGGAAATAATTCTTTAGTGTCAAAAAAATCTGACTACACTCTTTTTTTTTCTCTAGCTACGTTTCTACTACAACTTAGGTACTATTATATATTCTGTGCTACAACTAGAAACGCCTTTAATAGTTATTTATGCAACTGTTGTATAATCAGGGGTATTAAAACACGAAATTGGGTTTATCACACGAGGCGTAGCGAAGCATGTAAAATAAACAAACCATAATAAGTAAAAGAATTATTATTGTTCTTTTTTCAAAATTTTAGCAATTTGGTGGTGAAAATGTCATTGCATGAGAATGTTCTTTTTTTGAAATTGATAATATCATACTAGTCCGGTCAATTTAGACAAAAAAATGTGAGTGAAATTACATAAAGTCCCAGCAAGCTGATTTTTTGTGAAGTTGTTCAAAACATAATTATAAACAATGTCTAGAAGTTCCCCATCATTCCCCTGTAAGGAAAAAAAAATATTCAAGGTCAAAGGTAAAAAAAATGAGTTTTTCGCGATTTTCAGCAAAACGGTAAGTTTTATCATACAAGTACCTCAGACAAAAATTGTAGATCATAAAATTATCTATAAAAATGTGTTAATACTTTTTTTCTTACGAGCCACCGTTTCAGAGACATAACGATTCAAAAAGTTATAAAAGTTGTTATCGTCATATGCTTCTAATGAGGTAGTGTACTTAGCGCGTTTTTTTTAACGTGGTTTCCCCAGTAGGCCTACTCCACGGGTCAGTTGTGATCCTGTTTATTGTAAAACTATTGCAAAATAACGGAAATTTTCAAAGATTGGGAAAGATAAAAGCGATGTAAATGAAAAAAAAGTGTTGAAGTTTATTCGTCTCATTCGTAAGTTTCAAATTCTTGTTCTTCTTCTTGATCTTCTTCTCCTGCTTCTTCTTCATCTTCATTTTGGATGCAAGTAAATTGAACACAGGGACAGGCACGCTTTTATCTTTCCCAATCTTTGAAAATTTCCGTTATTTTGCAATAGTTTTACAATAAACAGGATCACAACTGACCCGTGGAGAAGGCCTACTGGGGAAACCACTTTAAAAAAAACGCGCTAAGTACACTACCTCATTAGATGCATTTGACGATAACAACTTTTATAACTTTTTGAATCGTTATATCTCTGAAACGGTGGCTCGTAAGAAAAAAGTATTAACACATTTTTATAGATAATTTTATGATCTACAATTTTTGTCTGAGGTACTTGTATGATAAAACTTACCGTTTTGCTGAAAATCGCGAAAAACTCATTTTTTTTACCTTTGACCTTGAATATTTTTTTTTCCTTACAGGGGAATGATGGGGAACTTTTAGACATTGTTTATAATTATGTTTTGAACAACTTCACAGAAATTCAGCTTGCTGGGACTTTATGTAACCTCGAATGTCTAAATTGACCGGACTATACGTTTGGATGATTATAATGATCATATATAATATCATTGAATGTTTTAATGTTGGCAATAAGCTAATTGTTATAGGTTCTTTTATAAGCATGATACTGTAGATAAAACTATTTTTAATATTCTCAATAAAAAACAATGGAGTTTTAAGCAATCCTGTAATGTTCTTTTACGTCTTAATATTTTATTAATCCTTAGAAAATTTTCCCTGACTCTGTTAAAATGTTAAAAGGCGCGAATCCGCTCCTGTCATTGCCTACCATGACTGTGTCTCAGTCGTTTTAATTCGGCTGTACCCACGCCTAAACGCATACAATATTTAAGCTATTGTCAAAGAGACAGGCGAAGCGAATGCGATATGAAGCGTTTTTAGTTGTAATGTATGGAATTTTTTTAATCCAGTCATATAGAAAATCGAAAGCGATCCGATAGTCTATGTGACTGGCTTCAAACAATTCCATACATTACAAACAAAAACGCCTCGCTTCGCGTTCGCCACGCCTGTCTGTTTGAAAATAGCTTTTAACAGTTTTACCACCGTGTGTACTTGTTTCGCGTTTTGTTCTCATTGACCATGGACAAGTGTTGAATGCGTTTAGTTTTGGCTGATACTATTATAATTATTATAACACTATTATTTTGACAAATTAATTCAGAGGCCTTATAACCAGTTTTTTTTATTCTAAAGTAATGGGGAATGAAACGGGGACTTTGATGTTAATTTGAAAAATAAAATTAGTACCACTTTCGCACACTAGAGGCGCTAGAGTACGTAGTACGCCTCTGATGTTTTAACCAAAATTTTCATCTACATGCTCGCATTAAATTAAAGCTGTATGTCCCAAGTATAATACTACTAAATGTGGATAGCACAGTGGTAATTAATGTTAAACGCTGCCGGTTTTAGGCGCAGCGGAAAAATAGTCTGATGTGTTCGAGCCTTTTTGTCCACAATATTAATAACAATTAATGTTGATGAAACAATTATTACTAGAATTAATAGTCAGCAAAAATGTTTTTTCTCGTTGGGGTAAGCTCACTATGACTCGACCGACATCAATAACTGGACCCACTTCCATAACTGGACCTGCTTTAACAACTGGGCCCACAATGATAACTGGACCCACTTTAATAACTGGACCCGCCACAATAGCTTCGACGACATAAATGTGACTTGGATGATATTCGAATATTTTTCGAATATTTGAATATCATCCAAGTCAGTATTCGAATATTCGAATTGGTAGCCCTAGCCATCACGTTGTCGCAGTGACACAACATCTATTTTTCCTCACACTACAACAATTCCTATTTATTTTCAAACGCGGATCATTTATTTAGCTCATAAAGTATTCATTAAGGCCTGGTGCAGCGCGGCTGACAAATGAATGTCCACCGCTGTGCGACGCCGCGCCGTCCACCACCTCCATGTGAATTAACTAGTCAATATTACGCAGCTAGATTTTGCAGTGTCCAATGCGAAATTATATTTTTGATAGAATAAAGAACAAGAACTCGTGGTAAGACTCGATGAAACCTATGCCTAAAAATGGAACAGTAACAAAGAAATTGTATTTTGGTATTAAATGGTCATTCCGCAGCAGAACTGACGAAAGGTGGAGTAAAATAGTCACGTGGGGTGGGACGCCCACCGGCAAGATATACCGATGACCTGAAGAAGATACGCCTATATATCCAACAGTGGACTGCAATAGGGTGAAATGATAATGTTGAAAAAATATTGGTGGATGATCCACCAATTCCTACTGATAATAATAATTATTAGTGCTGTATAAAGGTCTTCCTCAAGATTTTCCATGAGTTCTTTCCTGCGCTTTTATGAACCTAACTCAGCGGAACCATCCATCCCCACACACCCATTAATTTGAATAAATAAAGCCTATTTCCTGCAAACAACTGTCAGATCAAGAAGTTAATAGATATTAGCTTTTCCTATTCCTAGTCTGAACTATTCAATAAGCAACGCAACCACATTTCAACTGGACAGTGGACACCGCACGTCAGCAGACTATTCCAGTGTACAGTAATGCACGTCATCGCTTTAAATAGCTCTAAATAATGAGCCTAATAAAGTAAGAAACTTGTGGAATATAAGGTTTGTTTTTGGGTAAAAAATGCAAACAAATAATTGGAAGATTATTATCAAACACAAAGACAGCCAGAGAAAGCAGGCAGTTTCTGGAACAGGACACATAACAATCAAAATCACAACAAGTGACGTCAAAATGTAGTTTAACCCACAGGTTTACTATCATCAATCTTTATCAGCATGTGGTCAGCGCAACTGCTCGATGACGTCATGATGATTGGTGGTGTCACTAAGTTTTTATTCATCACAGATTTTGTTGATTTATTATAGTTTATAATACATACCTGACCGCGTCGTTGGTCTGGTCATAAAGTCCTAGATTCGAGCTTCAGATTTGCAACTTAATGCGATAGCCCATTCATATACCAGCTTCGGCAAGCGTGACTTGGCCCTGAAACTTGACCTGCAGCGGTTAGTATCAATTTCACACACTAACAGTGAAGTTAGATAACAGACGTCCAAAATTCCGGGCCTTACTGACGTCATAACATCGGCTCTGGATTAATATCATCAATCTGTGCAGCACGCGGTCAGTGCACCTGCCCTCTGACGTCACGTATGTCACCAACTTGTTAGGATCTGTCGGCCATTTGCAAAGGATTACGCTGAAATACCCGGTTTAGAGTTGAATAAATAAACGGGGTTGTATGCTTTATTGTTATTGTGATGGAATAGCAGTATTATGGATAAGCCTCCCGGTGTTTTTTGTGAGGATTTCGAGTTTCCTTTTAGCTATGTTGTGAAGGTAAAATGGTGGGCCTGCGGATGACAAATAATGAGAAACTGGCTGTCCGATCATGGGCCATGACCGGGTCGACAGCACGTTGTGCTCCACGAGCGCCTTAAAGAGCTTTCAGCAATGTTATGAGTACCCATAGAGGGCAAAATTTCCAGAGTCGAGAGACTGTCTTAACAGCCAAAAAAATAATATTAAAATAGTGGTAAATACTACCTACTCAAAATCAATTATTGTGATTAGAACAGGGAAGTGATAAGGCAATCAGAATGGAGATTCGAGATCCGTGGAAGATATGATAGCACTATATAAATGTACTTACTTCGAAACACAGTTTTTTTTTCATTTCTTTACATTCTCTGTATAGTGTAAAAGACTTACTTTTTGTTACTTAAACTAGACTTTAATAAAGAAAAGTCAAATGTGCACTGCCCAAAACACATGAAAGTCAACCTCAGTATGACTAAGTCTACGGACATACGACGGAGTTAACGGCTATAAAGAAAAGTGATATCATCCAACATGAGAAGTGGGTTGAACCATTCGTGCCACGTACGTAAACTAGTCCGACGAAGATGTAGTACATTGCAATACAAAATACTAGAAATTCATTCAAAGCCAAACAAAACAGAAAGTAATCCACAAAGCGGATTGGGCGCACAAACGTATGATTGACGACAACACCGCGACACATTCCAGAAGTATACAAAAGTTTCACTCGTTACAATCGAATATTTATTTCTGAATTTGTGTGTTCAATGAGATGATTAATTATTATTAACAACTAGCAAACCCGGCGAACTCCGTTTCGCCACCAGTCTTTGCCATAAACCTCACGGAACCCGAGACCTTTCCAACGAATGCAAAACCCGACTTATTTTTATAATGTAGATGGTGGTGCAGTGAATTTGATGGATGGAGAGGAAAAGGAAAGCCAAAGAAAAGATGGATGGATTGTCTAAGGAATGATAAGAAAGAAAAAGGAGTAAATGATACTGTGACGTCTGATAGGGGAGAATGGAAGAAGAAAACGTGTTGCGCCGACCCCAAGTAAAATAGGATAAGGGCAGGAAGAAGAAGAACGTAGTGCAGTTGAGCATGCAGCGTGTCGTGCTTTCAATTCCGAACAAATATTTCTATAATCTACGGGTTTCTATGTCTGTAAACGTGTCCACAGTCAACACATGAAAAATTCTAAGTGTAGAGCAAAAAAAAACAATAAAATTAGAAGTTCGAAATCTGTTCATACCTATAGCTGGCTGACGTTATTGGGTTTACAGACAGAAAACACGTCCACCACACTTTTTCAGTAATACAATCGCATTCAGTAATATAATCAAACACAAAATTGAAGACCTGACTGAATGGGGGATAAAATATAGGATAAGATACGATTTATTTGATCCCACAAAAGGTTCTTGAAGCATTTGAATCATCAACATGTACATCTTTCATTTGCTTTATTTATTAGTGGAAAATAACAACTGGTTGGTATTACATTAAAAGTAGGGATACCCCATTTTTAATAATGTACTGGTTCTTCTTTCTACCTGTCTATATAAGAAACAGAGAACCTTCTTTGCTTGTTTATTTTGTGAACATAAAAGATCCGTGATTGACGCTGTAGGCTCAGCGCTGCAGCGCTACATCGCTTGCGGGACAGACAGGCGACAGCCTAGTTTTGACTGCGTCTGTATCCAAAGTGAATAGGTTTTATTGCTTCAAAATTTGTTTCAATAAAGCAAGAGCTTGCACTGTGGTTTGAACAGTTTTTTTTTAACGTGACTTTGCTTTATTTTTGTAGAAATTTGGTTTTCATAAAATCTATTAATGAGCGTGGACGTAGCAAAAGGTGATATTGTGTAGAATCGTTCTGCTCTCGGAGGAAAAACGGGTGAGTTTATGTAGGTATTTATGAACAGTCTACAGAAATTTAGATCATCAAAATCAGGGAATCAATATTAGGGCCAGGTTGCAATACAGTGCGTAGCTATGCGCACGACCTCACCCCCTGCAAAAGTGGCGGGGCGTGATGCGGGGCTGGATGTGCCGAGTTTGGGCTCGTTTACAAAACGAGCCAAAACTCGGCACATTCAGTTCCACTACTTACGTCTGGCGACTTACATCAGACGACGAACGTCTGACAACTCACAACCGGCGACTGACGTTTGACGACTCACAGCAGACGATTCACATCTGACGACTTAAATCGGACGACTTACGTCTGACGACTCACAGCAGACGACTTACATCAGAAAACGAACGTCTGACAACTAACAGCAGACTCCTTACTTCTAATCTGACGACTTACATCGGACGTTTTTCGTCAGACGATTTACACTAGAGGACTTACTTCTGACGACTTACATCGGACTAGTTACATCGGATGACTTACGCCTGACGACTTGTCTTCCGGCTTACGTCTGACGACTTCCATCGGATGACTTTCATCGGACGTTTTACGTCTGATGACTTACATCGGACGACTTAAGTCTGTCTACTCACAGCAGACGACTTACATTGGACGACTTACGTCTGACGACTCACAGCAGACGACTTACATCAGACAACGAACGTCTGACAACTCACAGCAGACTCCTTACTTCTAATCTAACGACTTATATCGGACGACTAACATCGGACGTTTTTCGTCAGACGATTTACACTAGAGGACTTACTTCTGACGACTTACATCGGACGTTTTACGTCTGATGACTTGCATCGGACGACTTACATCGGATGACTTACATCGGACGTATAACTTTGGACGTTTTATGTCTGACGACTTACATCTGACGACTTACATCAGACGACTTACATCGGACGTCTTACATCGGACTTTTTACGTCTGATGACTTGCATCGGACGACTTACGTCTGACGACTTACATCGAACGACTTACATCGGAAGATTTACGTCTGATGACTTGCATCGGACGATTTTCATCGCACGTTTTACGTCGGACTACTCACAGCAGACGACTTACATCTGACGACTTACATTGGACGGTTTACGTCTGACGTTCTACGTCTGATAACTTACATCGGCCGACTTACATCGAATGACTTACATCAAATGACTTACATCGGACGACTTACATCGGACGACAAATATCGGACGTCTTACATCGGACGTTTTATGTCTGACGACTTACATCGGACGACTTACATTGGACGTCTTACATCGGACGTCTTACATCGGACGACTTAGATCGGACGACTTACATCAAACGACTTACATCGGACGTTTTATGTTTGACGTTTTATGTCTGACGACTTACATCGGACGACGTACATCGGGCGTCTTACATTGGACCACTAACATCGGACGTCTTACATTGGACCACTTACATCGGACGACTTACATCGGACGACTTACATCGGACGACTTACATCGGACGTCTTACATCGGACGTTTTATGTTTGACGTTTTATGTCTGACAACTTACATCTGATGACTTACATCGGACGACTTACATCGGACGTCTTACATCGGACGTTTTATGTCTGACGACTTGCATCTGATGACTTACATCGGACGACTTACATCGGACGACTTAGATCGGACGACTTACATCGGACGTCTTACATCGGACGTTTTATGTCTGACGACTTGCATCTGATGACTTACATCGGACGACTTACATCGGACGACTTACATCGGACGACTTACATCGGACGTCTTACATCGGACGTTTTATGTCTGACGACTTGCATCTGATGACTTACATCGGACGACTTACATCGGACGATTTACATCGGACGACTTGCATCTGATGACTTACATCGGACGTTTTACGTCTGACGACTAGCATCTGATGACTTACATCGGACGACTTACATCGGACGACTTAGATCGGACGACTTACATCGGACGACTTACATCGGACGACTTAGATCGGACGACTTACATCGGACGTTTTATGTCTGACGTCTTGCATCTGATGACTTACATCGGACGACTTACATCGGACGACTTACAGCGGACCACTTACATCGGACGACTTACATCGGACGTCTTACATTGGAGTTTTTATGTCTGACGACGTACATCGGGCGTCTTACATTGGAGTTTTTATGTCTGACGACTTAGATCTGACGACTTACATCGGACGACGTACATCGGACGACTTACATCTAACGACTTACATCGGACGACTTACGTCTGACGACTTACATCGGACGACTTACATCTGACGACTCACATCGGACGAGTTACATCGGACTCATCGAACACAATATCTCCTCTCCTCTCCGCTTTGGTGGATACTATAATAGGCTTTACAGTCTCTTCCAACCCGCCCTGGGTGGTTAGGACTCATTAATTATTGATGATATAACCACGATAAAAAAAACTTGAGAGGTGTCAAGGGACACCCGGTTGGAACGAACTTACTGTATACACTCAACAAAAATAATCGTCGCGACTCCACTCCACTCCACTCCGCTCCGCTCCGCTCAGCTCTGCTCCACTCCACTCTGCTCCACTCCACTCCGCTCCACTCCACTCCGCTCCGCTCCGCTCCACTCCACTCCACTCTTTGAGCTCTAGCACCTTTTCGCAACGCGCGATAAGGAACTTCGTTCCAAAAAGTGTCGTGACAACTTTTCGTAAGGTTTTTTCCGTCTAGCCCCCTTTCACAACGCGCGATAAGGAACTTCGTTCCAAAAACTTATTTACGTAAACCCATCCTTATTATGGATGGCTTTAATAAATTGTAAATGCAATCACAATAAATGTTTGCGTTGCAATCATTCGGTTGCGAATTTTTTACATTCATCACTCAGTATTGATCATAAATTTTGTCTCACGATAAATCATTTTTGTTCGTTTTTATACTGATATCACTATCGTGGTTATAAATTATGTATTCAAAGTTTACCGTCGGTCTGTTTGTTTATCTTCTATTTTTTTTTACTTAAATAAATACCATAATATTCAACTCTTAGTTTTCAGTTGCGGTTAGCTAACAGTCTGGCCACGGGACATTTCGCCCTATCGAAAATTCGCGCTGTGCGAACGGCAAGGCGTCTAGCTACCATAACAAACGCATAGAAATGTACTTATCAAGCCACACGAAGCAGCGAAATATACCGAGCGAATCGCTCGGGCGACTGGCGACGCGGCCGACGAATGAACAAACGCAGTGTAGAACGCCCTTAGCAAGATGGGTCAATGATTTGAAGAATGTGACTGGCAGCGGATGTATGCAGACTGCCCAGGACCGGAGGCTTGGCGCTGTTTTGGGGAGGCTTACGTTCGGCAGTGGACGGCAATAGGCTGATAATATATGGCATACTCTCAACCACCAGGGTAATTCAAGTCAATAGCCTATTCATAATCGTATGGTAATGGTCCCGGGTTTGGCTTTTCATATTATGTGTTATAATTATGTTTGTAAACGAACTCAATGCATGAAAAGATACAAGTTGCTACATTGCAACGTAAAAAACAGAAGTACAAATTATGTCTTATTCATTTAAAAATCACATCGCAAATTCCATTCTAGTATCGGTTGCTAATAAAGTAATTAAGAAAATCCGCCCGAAAAGCCAAAATAAATTCCGGCGAGCATCTGAGCAGACCCACAGTAAACTCTAGTACACACAATCTCACAAAAAAGTCGTCATTTAAAATCTGAAACCCCACTGTCATTTACCATTTCCAATACGTCGTCCGCAGTGCGATAACGCAACTGCCTCGTCGCGATTTCATAAAAATTGCATCCAATATTCACTAGTCTGGAAGCGTACGTCCAAAGTTAATGAATTTAATTTGATACGGAACCTCTTTTGTTTCCGCGCGTGTGTAACTGGCTTAATTGTTGACTTTCAATTTGGAATGGAAGATTTGTGAATGCGGACTTTAACGTAGAGGTAATTAATTGAAGCGGGGAAGATGGATTTTGTGATGTTTTTCAGTGGTCAATGATTTTTAATGTTAATTATTATTATTATACCCTTTATCTAACTGAACTTGAACTTCGGTTCTCAACGTACTTTATATAGTAAGTAATAATAGTTCGGGGCTTTAGTTGTATCGCACCGCGAGCGATTTGGACTGGACGGTGCGTATTGTCCATGTACTGTCTCTGAATGGATCCGAGCATTCTCAACGCAGTGTAGGAGTGGTGCAAATGGCCAGATTACGAGACAAAGTGACCCAATGCCCTTTTATAATGATTTTATCACTTAAATGTCACTCTAATGAATAGTCAACAATTTATGAACTTTTTAATCTAACGCACACAACATATTCAACGGAAACCGGAAAACTAATCATTAACACAGAACGCATTAAAAAAAAGGGTTACAAAGATAACGAACAAAACAATAAATTCCAAGTTCCAACACACTTATCGCTTAGACAAATGCAAGTCGACAAACGGAGTTGTTTACCCAACATGTGGGACAAACCGGGTCATAATACGGGCAAGTATGGGCGAATGGGGGCGGAATGGGGCAAAGTGCAGGTGCCACATCATGTGATTTATGCCCCGATTTGTCATTGGTCCAAGCCACAGTGACCTTTGTATTACGGCATGTGTGGTTAAGATTTGGGTGGCCTAAGTTAGGTGGGAATTGAGTTTATGGTGGGTAATGTTTCAGGGGATTTGTAGGTCGATGAGGTCAAATAATCTTCTAATAAAATATAAACATTCCCTTTGGGTTTGGGCTACCATAGTTTGCCTAGAGTTATTTAAACAGACTCCGACCCCAGGTTGGCGGGCAGTGTTATTCATTACAAAACTGTTGGAAGCTTCTAAGAGCGCCAAACTCGTGGTCCAGATTGCCACTGGTTTATAAAGATTATAATATTTAATTATAATTATATATACTTAATTATCTTGTATTCCCCAAAGAGTTAGGCACCAAATAAATGGAACTCACCTTGAAATTCTCCTCAATAAGGATGAACTTGTTACTGTCTACCATAAGGTCCCTTCTGCTACAGAGAATTTTTAAAGTGATAACCCAATATCACTCGAAAAAATAAAACCAAAAATCTTACTCGACAATAGCAATTAACACTTACAATTAAAAAAAAAATATTTTGATAATAATTGTTAAAATTGGTCCATACGACTACTGCACCGCTTACGAAGAACCTTTTTACACATCAAGGGTTTTTCCATCAGACATGTCTCAGCAACTCAACAATGTCTCAGAATTCGGTGTTGCGATTTCATGTCAGTTAGGCGTAGGGTATACTCCCCATATTATATTAGCGTACCGTCAGCAGCGTAGGACATAAAGCGAAGAACACACTAGGTGTCGGCTGGTAATTCGACTATTAATCACGCGACCGCGCGCCATGTGCAGTACTCACACTGCATCATAAATACTCGCTGCCTTTACATCGTACGATATGGGGACGATACGACTATTTTGTTCGAGGTTTTAACTAATACTATAAATGGGAAATTGAATTTGTTTGTTGACGCTCTCACGTCTTAATCGCTGAATCTATAATGATCAATATTGAAGTAGTAAATATAGGAGCGAGATAAAAAAAAATATGTTACGTAATTTTTGCTACCTCTCCACTGCCTGTCACCACACATACTAAAAGAAACGCGACTCTTTGGCCCTTCGTCCATTAAGAAACTCCGGTATCCGATACTCCAGTCGCATACCTAAGTCGCGCGGCTCCAGTCGCGCACGGTCCGTACACAGCGGCGACTCGAGTCGTAAGACTCAAATCGTCTATTCGGCCACCATTCTATATTCAACCTTAATAATACATTGTACAAAACACAAAATGTACATCTCATAACATAAATTAAAATGCTTCTATTTTAAAAATGACGAGCGCATTCCTATTTCAAATTTTTGGAATTAAAAATTGGCGCGTATAGAGAAAAAATCAATCTAGAAAGAATATGGTTCGTAATTTCACCGCGCCAACCGGCTACAAGGTAGCTCTATTTGTTCAAGCTTTGACTTTCAAGGTGGTGACCATGGGTTCAAACCCCAGGTAAACATAGAATTTTTCTTTTTTCGTGTTTCAGTTGTTTTTTAGAGGTTTATTCAATTTTTTCTAGGTTTTTTTAATAGTTTTATTTTATTTGCACCGGAACGCTGACGCCCTTACTGCTATGATGATGACCGTGGTTTCAAATTTCAGATTTGAATAGGTTTTTTTTTAATGTTTTCGTTTTCTTAATTACTTTATTTTTGTCGTATGTGCAAGTACATGACGAAGCTGGGTTAAAATAGTAATGTTTGTAACGAAACCATAATAATTTATAAAAGTGCAAAAAGTTTGACACCATGCTCGATAGATGGCGCTGTCGTCGAGTTAGATCGCGCTATCGTTTTGTTAGGTTCTATTGAAGGACACCGTGGTTTTTAGTTAGTACGAGTCTGACAGTCCCTCCCGCCCTGCCCGGGGTGGAAGGACTCATTTAATATGATTATTTTACCACTTAAAAAAAAAGCTTATTCCATGCTAATTATCTATTAGAATATTCTTTTGAATTTGACAAGCCTGTTGGTCTAGTCGCTAGTGACCCTGACTGCTATGCCGGAGGACGTGGGTTCGATTCCCACCCAGGACAAATGTTTGTTTGATGAGCACGATCATTTGTTATGTGTCTGGGTGTAATTTATCTATTCATCATCATCATCATCATCAACAGCCGGAGGACGTCCACTGCTGAACATAGGCCTCCCCTAATTTATCTATTATATTTATGTATTTAGAAATATATAAGTATGTTTATCAGTTGTTTAGTACCCATACCACAAGCTCTGCTTAGCTTGGGACGAGATGGCGTTGTGTGATAGTCGTGGGCCAGCACTTACTTTTTTGAACGAAGACAATTTAATCAATGAATTTTAGGTCCTTATATACTTTTGGTGGTAACGAAACCATATCGCGATTCAGAAAAACTAACAACGCCATCTAGTTACACATATGGTACTAAAATAGGTAAATATTATCAAAATACATAAACGTAAGATTGTACAATTATTATTATTAATTGTAATGATACAAACAAGGATATTTTTCTACCTCAGATACTTTAATAATACATTTTAAAATAATAGATACAAATTTTTCGTCGGTTAAAAATCGCGAAGACTTGGGTATCGGCGATCTTGATAGATGAGTAGCGAGCGACTAGAGTCGGCGACGCATGTCGGCGACGCGACCTGTGTACGAGCCTCTACGGATTTGTATTGCGATAGTCGCCTGGATACCAAATCGTAAGGTATCGGAAACTTGCGTCGCCTCGTGTACGAACCTTCGTACACGAGGCGACGCAAGTTTGCGATACTAGAGTTTCGCCACTACTCATGACCTGCGGAAAATTCGAGGTACAAAATTTTTATAATGCAATTTGATGTAACGACATAGACACTAGCGCCGCGTCAAAAGGTAATGATGGGTGGTCAAGAATATG
This sequence comes from Agrotis segetum, assembly GCA_036375495.1. Taxonomy (NCBI): domain Eukaryota; kingdom Metazoa; phylum Arthropoda; class Insecta; order Lepidoptera; family Noctuidae; genus Agrotis; species Agrotis segetum. Next base: position 2,667,587 of record JAQSVV010000181.1, read on the forward strand.
AATTTATAAAATGGCTGACACATGACTGTGACGATCAAAATATATTTTTTAGGGTTCCGAAGGTTCAAAAAAAAAACGGAATCTTTATAAGATCAGTCGTGTGACAGTCCGTCCTTCACAGTTATTTTCCTGGGAACCAAACATTATCCAAATCCAAATACTACGACATAATTTAAAATTTTATTCAATAAAATAGAAAAAAAACCATCTCTCCCAACTTTTTAATAAAACTGCATACAAAATTATGATTTGATAGAGGATTGTAAATATTTTTCTATCGTTTTAAAATAATTACTTTCCAAAAATGGTTCAAGAATATGCTACGGAACCCTTTATTCTGTGAATAAAATTAAAAACCGGCCAAGTGCGTGTCGGGCCACGCACAGTGTAGGGTTCCGTAGTTGCCCATCAAAATACTTATGCGAACTAACTAAACTGATTCGCTGAGGTCTTTGAGAAATCGGGGAAAATACATAAAAAAAAAGATTACGACGTATTTAGAACCTCCTCTTTCTTTTGAAGTTAGTTAAAAATAGTTGACGATAAAAACCTACCTATCCCCAAAAAACATACCTACCGTAAAACATACCTATTAAAGCTGTAAAAATAAAGTTGACAAACTTACATTTGCAGTTGAAGCACATGTTCTCCGATACATTTTGCTTAAGAAAATTTGTTATCAAGTACATTTTATAAGTTGGTCGACTATTACTCGTAAAGTTGTAAAACCTACTTAGTCACGATAATTTTCTTTTAAACTTCGTTATATATAGTACTATTGTGAATTTTTTCACACCCCCAAAACTAACCGTTTAGCTGGTAGAGGGGGGGGGGACACTCGAGTCGAGCAAAATTTAGCACTTTAAAGCTTAATATTTCACAAACCAATTTTTTTATCAAAAAATTGTTTATGGAAACTATCAATATTTTTCAAAGACTTATTTAATGATACCCCACACTAAGGGGTACGCGAGATAAAAAAAACATCCCCACTTTACGTGTACAGGAGGTACCCTAAAAAAAAATATTTTACAAGATTTTATTTTACCACTTTTTCGGCACAACAAATCCGTATATTTACACCAAATTACAGCTCTCTAGTACTGTGCGTCTCTGAGCTAAACTGCGGACAGACGGACGGACGGACGGACGGACGGACGGACGGACATGGCGAAACTATAAGGGTTCCTTGTTGACTACGGAACCCTAAAAATGGTAAATAAATTGTTCCGCCATCTTGAAAGTCGCGGAAACTCAAGTCGCCGCGATGTCAGCAGATGGGTAGCGCGCGATTGGCGTCGCGCGTCGCGTGCATGTGTACGAACGTATATGCATTTCTATTGCGAGAGTCGCCTGGATACTGAAGTCGTAAGGTATCGGAAACTTGAGTCTTATAGTGGACGAAGGGCCTTTGAGACGCGCGTGAGACACGATACGCCGTCAACCATGATCCATGATCGTAAAGCGTTCGTTCATCCAGCGATTACTGGGTTACGAGAAACATATAAAATGAATGGCATCATTTGAATAACGAGCATTCTAATATGCCATGGCATGTAATCGCTTGCCATCTCTTCATACATGACATTGTCATTACTTGGGTCATACTATTTTTTTAATTCATGCGAGCAAGACTTAAACATGCGACCTTCCGAGTCAGCGCACCAGATGACTTGCTGATTCGGCCATCGCAGTCATCCTTGCTAAGGATGACTGCGATGGCCAAATCAGCAAGTAAAAATGTTTAATTCCTCTTTTAACCCCTCATGATGACGTCTTTTTTAATGAATTATTATTCTCATAAATAAATAATCCTATATTCTATCGCATATTATAAACGTCTTTTCCGAACCTTCATTTTTCACAAGCCACATGCATAGTTCACGAGGGAAATATTAGTAGGAAAAATGCTGAAGTTATATATTTATGTTCTACGTAGATGGGCTTGAATTAAAATTGTATGAGCTGAAAAACCGGTGGTGAAGGGATGAAATTAATGGCATAGGATGTGCCGACGACATCTTTGGGTCTCGCGAAGTTGTGAATATGAAGAAAGTTGCTGATTTATTGTTTTCCTGGACTCGGTTAGATAAACGAGTTTTTTTTTCTTCGTTGGTAGATCTGTTTTATGTTTTATGTGATGGTATATAGAGGATGATTTGTTTGCGAGTCTGCTGAGAGTAATGAAAACTTTTTTCATAACATAACCTGGCGGTTGGAATTCCCAAACGGTAGCCGGTATGTATCCTTTATTTTGCCTGAGGGCTATGTAATAGAATAGTACCTCTATTTATTTGTGTGTTAGTTTTTTTTTTTGTAATTGATTATTGTAAAAATAACGTGGTATCCCAAAGTCTCTCGGTTTCTGTGCACGGAGTTGAGGATTAGGAAGCAAAACCACCACAAAAGAAAAAGATCTTATATCGATGACGTTCCTATTTAAAAAAAAATCCTTGAAATGTTTCAAAGGTAACTCGATATTAATACAGTAGTACTTCTTATACCAAAAATGTACCATCATCAGCCTATATAATGTTCCTTCTGTTGGGACACAGGCATACTCTCTATCAGAATAAGCGGTCCTTAATCAACCATGGAGCACAATTTGGGTTGGTAGATGTCATATGTTTTCGAATTATTAATTCTAAGACACAGTTTCCTCATGATGTTTACCTTCGCCAATTTGAGATTAGTGGTGAAGAAATAAATAACACATAGTAATGCGTCTGGTTGACTCCGAGCTCGATTAGTTTTCATTACTCATCTCTTCAATTTATGACCATACCATTTCACCATGCACTGCAACAGTTACAAGCCTAAATTTTTAACTAAAATGTAAGCTAAAAACACATGAATATTCCATCGCTAACATTTTAATCCGATAGCACAGAGTTATGATATAATCCTGGTGCGCAAAACGTGCGCTATATCTATGTTTATAGCTCGTACGTTTAGTTCAGCTAAAATAGTGCAAAACTAACAAAAGTTTCAGTTGCATGCCTACCCTATGTACCGATGTATGTGCTATGAATCTGGGTCAAAGAATCGGTAGTAATCGAAGCGAAGCGAAGCTGATAGATTTTTGTGTGGTTTTAGATTGTTTTATTGTGTTGTTTTTTGCGTTTTGCTTTTGAGTTGCAGAAAGTCGCGGGTAGATGGCGCTGTGAAGCTAGTTGTGATATTTAAGATCCTTAAATATTACAACAACTAGCTTCTCTTGGAACATAGTTTTAAGAATAATTTTGAACATTCTTTTCAAACTGGGGTTATAATACAAGTTTCCAACTGAAACTTGTAACTGCTTTTGTATCGTATTTTCAAACGTGTCATGTGGCAGATTTTTTATAACTTGTAACAATTTTCAGAACAAACTAGCAAGCTTATACCTGCGGCGTGAAAAGTGTGTTTGGCAATTACCCCACGAGAATGCTGAAGCTGAAGCCTCTCTTTCAGGAGAGCGTAAAGGGCTTCACACACAGCAGCTATAATGTATATATTATACATATATTTTACATCTTCGAATCTCCATGGAAAGATGTAATGAGATGCTTCGTGCTATAATGTACAATCGACAAAGTTGACTCATGACCCACCATAAGCTTAATTTCTTACAGACTTTCAAATAAAATTAGGTCCACATTCGCGTAAAGATACATATCCATGGTAACGACTTTGACCTTTGACACTGACGGATTCAAACGATTTATTGTCAAAATGGGTCATGATTCAACTTTGTCGATTGTACATCTAGATACATTATAGCTGCTGTGTGTGAAGCCCTTGACATGGGTTATTTTCCTATACTGTTTATTCTCAACCATCAAATATCGCACATATTTCCATCAAACCACCATTAGGGACACCACTAATTAATATTCAAGGTAGCAAACTTCATAGCATCTCAAAATGGCGTGCTGATCTATTTAGCGGAAAAGCACACAGATTTGTCAAGCGGAGGAAGGTAACGGCCCCAATTAGTGGCTCCGAGTTAACGAAGGGAATGCCGAGGAGAAACCCACCGGGACTAATAAGGTAACCGGAGGACTGATCTTGTGGCGGAGGTTTTCTTTGATTTTAAGAGTATGTACTGTAAGTAAAATATACATTATACAATTTCAAATCCTACATTTTCATTTTAGTATAATGCGAAACCTGAATACAGTTTGTTTAGAATCAGTAACTGAATCGATTAACATATTTTTAAACCGTATTGTAATTTGTTCAATTTTTTTAAATTTATCATCAGTTAATTACAATACGAACACCGCACGCTTAGACACCTATTTGACATACTATTCATCATCATCATCATGTTCCCACTGCTGGGACACTATTGATATTGACAAACTATTATCAATTAGTGTAAATTAAAAATAATTGACGGGTATACCGGGTTTCGCATAAACAAAAAAGAATGTCATACATGTCTAAAAAAAATCAGAAAAATTAAAAAAAAGTTTTGTTAATAAAAAACAGTTTTTTTTTTTAATATATCAGGTGAAATATGAGTGTACTATTGCGCCCAGCTCTGCCTGGATTAGGAATGTGATGTGTTACGTGGATTAGACGATTGATGTTTTATGTTCTGTGTTTGTGGGTTCCATACGATTGTTGCTGTGGAATGCCGAATGCATAATATTGAAAGAAAACAACAATAGGGTTTTGATGGGAGCATGTTAAATGGGAAACAATAGGGGTTTTCACAAGCTTTTATTTACTTTCACCTGTCCCGTTGTCCATGATCAATTTTTAAGAAGGGGAGAAATTAACGATAGTATTCAAGAAACAAGATAATTATGTTTAATGATACGAGCGAGCGTAGGTGTTTTTAATTTACTTACAAAAGTCTTAATTGATCCATAAGTGTAAGATTTAAATTTTTTTGTTTTGTTTTAATTTTATATCTTTTGTAATATACGTATATGTAGGTACATATTTTAATCACTTAATTAGAAAATGAAAATTACGACCTATTTATTATAATGGAACGTTCAAGGATCATTTATCAACACACCCATCTTAACCCCTTATGTGAACCTGCTAACAAAAACAACATACCGTTTCATTCCAAGCAACAAAAGCAAATCTCGGTGCAAGATACCATGCATAGCTCTAATTAAGTTTAAACAAAACATGAATCATTAAAAGCGGTGTAATGCGCGCAAGGGGTGAAGCGGGGGGTGAAGGGGTGAACATCCCCTCTTGATTTATACCCCGATTTGTCGTCGAGCCAAACCGCCCCTGATTCACCGCCGTAATGCCGTGTTTACTGATAAACACAGGAATACCGAACGGTCGTTGTAAATGAGTTTTCATTAAGTGGCATGTTTTTTGGGGGTGTTAAGGGGTGATTGGTTTTTGTTGATTGTTGAAACTATTTAAATAAAAAATGTTGTGGTCATAGTTAATGAATGCAGGGCTGAACTCAATGCATCATTTTGCATATTTCCGTCAATCGTTTGAAATCACTACAAAAAATCAGCCCTTTGGGGAGGTACTTACAATGTCTTAAAACCAGGCTTATTCCAGAGAGTGAAAGTGACAGAGCTATACAAGTCGTCTAGCGTCATCTCGTTCACTCACTGGAACAAGCCTGGTTTTAAGACGTTGTAATACCTCCCCTGAACGAACTTCAGAATTTGCACCCTACCAAGACCAAAATTAATATTCTATATAAGATAACAGAAACTCGTTGTTAATTCTGAATCACTACTAGTAACTAGACAACTTAGACTAATAGAATCAAATGCTCTAAATTAAACGGGTTACAAAAATAAGAACCGCCTTTTTTAAACCCACTGAAAATCGAGACCGAACTGAAAATGCTGTTACATGACTTTATGCAAAAAAACCTTAATTAAAACAAATCCTCTTCTACACTCTGGATTGGCCAAACGTAAACTGTATAATTTACATTTTATCTTTCAATACAGTTTCGTTCTGAATCGATTTTTTAAGGGAACCAGTTTTTAGAGTTTTGGAAAATCTTTGCAGCCAGACTTTAGTAAAACCTAAAATAATACCCTAGTGTTTATATCTCCTTGTTTTCAGTGGAGTTCATATTTTGATTGTAATTCTGCACTATTCTGTTACATAATGTAAATAAAGCGGTCGTCGTGTTTAACTACTTTATGAGAATTTTTCATAAACGTAGCGTCATAACATAAATGCATTTTAACCAAAAATTACCATACTGTGACCATAGTGTTGTGATGAAATTATTAACCAAACAAAAAATATTTTGATTAGTTTCATTTTGAATTATATTTTGTATCGTTATCATCTTGTTAATGTTATTTTCACATGATTATTGTTTATTTAAATGCTCGTAATTATTTCAAAAGCATGTATGACGACACAATAAGGCGGCAAGATAATTTTAAGAAGCCAAAATAGGAGCTACATACAAAACTTTTCATAATCCATACTTCTTCATCTCCAACACAAACCCCCACCCAAGATTTTATAATACAAATAAAAGACACAACAGGCCATTTAAACCCATCCATTGTTACAAGCACTTGGGTGTATAAAATCCAGCCCGAGTAACTCTGGGAGTGGGTAAGTCGGCCATAAAGTAGAATACGTACGTGACCGCAGGGGAGGCAGTGGTATAAGTCATGAAGCAGATTGCAATGCTGCCAGTAAGTAGTATTTAGAGTGTTATTACACCTGTGGTTGTTGCTACATAAAATATTGTAGATGTACACGGGCAACTGTTGGCCACTGAAAGTTGCTTGCATGTCGTTCATTTTTATAATTGTGATTTCAATGGTATAAGTCATGAAGCAGATTGCAATGCTGCCTGTAAGTAGTGTATAGAGTGTTATTAAAGCTGTAGTTGTTACTACATAAAATATTGTAGACGTATACGGGCAACTGTTGGCCACTGAAAGTTGCTTGCATCTCGTTCAGGTTCATAATTGTGATTTCAATGGTATAAGTCATGAAGCAGATTGCAATGCTGTGGGTAAGTAGTGTTGAGACCTGTGCTTTTTGCTACATAAAATCTTGTGGATGTATACGGGCAACTGTTGGCCACTGAAGGTTGCTGGGACCACGTTCACGTTCAGCTTTGTGATTTCAAAGTGGCTTACGTGATGCCATCTTTTTCACGTCGCGGTTACAATAGCATGCTCTAAGCAATCTCTTTAATTTGCTGTTAATGCAACACGTTTGTGAAGGTTTTGATCAAGCAGTACTAGTGGATAGATCGGTCAAAACGCAAGAGTACATAGGTGACCGCGGGTGGGGCTATAGCAAGAGTTATGAAGCAATTGCAATGCACCTGTAGTTGTTGGTCCATAAAATATTGGGTAAACAAACGGGCGATTTTAAAAGAGACTGAAAGTTGTTTATTTGTTACTCAAATAAGGTAAAATTTATTTTAGTTTAAAAAACAATGGGAATATGTTTTTTACCTTAACGTTCACCACTTTGGTCTTTGTGGTGAGTGAAGTGGCGGGCGGCGCGAAAAAATTCACCATCATCAGCGAGCAGTGCTGATGAAATAAATTACACAAAGTGATGCGTCTGGCTGGGTTCGAAACCACGACCTGCAAATCGTAAGTCGGGGCCGATACCACTGGGCTACCACTGCTCTCCAAGGTTCGATAAATTATCAAATTGGCTTCACTTCATTCAGAAACAGCCTCTAAAGACAGGTTCAAGCGCTCATGGCCTCCCGGAGCATCCTTAAACTACATCCCTTTTACACGGTACATTTATTCCGTATTTCAACAACCAACATGGTGTCATCAATTACAACACAATTATGCACACAGAGAACACGACACTCCCGTGTTGATGTCTAGTGTTGACTCATTAAAATGAATTATGCGAGTCCGTACATGGCCCGCCCGTTGTAAATCACTTGTGGGAAAGTTGTTCGTTTTACAGAATTGGCATTATTTATTGGGTGTTTAGGCTGGTCGGGGAATGCAGAGCTTGCTGTATTTCTGCTGATTTTTTTGCTAAAAGCGTGTTTCACTTTTTAGGATTTACTTTGGAATTTTTCTGTAAATTGCGGGTGTATTTCTAGACACACGGGTCTTAACTATTTTGATTTTTGTAAATGAAACAAATATTAAATGTAAAAAGAACTTTGTCCATAACAAGGCTACTGCTATTTCATTAACCCTTAAATTGATTTTGTCCGTTTTAAAGGACACAGTATTTCCACGCGCACAGATCCTGTTGTAACACTCCTAAACGCTATGCGTGGGTGGAATGGCAGGGTCCTAGCTATGTCTTTCGCACGGGTGCATGTTCCATTGACGAAGCGATGAACGGTCACGAATAGTGATCATTTGAAAAAGTGCAACGATCAGATTTGTTAACGCTTCTGTTTCAATTGATAATAACTGCAAGTATTATGGTTGTTTTGATTATAATGTTATATTATTAGTTAGAATATGGATAAAGGTGTAGTATATTGACAGATATTTTTTTAATATATCTGTATTTAGAATAAAAAACCGAGTTCATTTACAGTGTCCCACAAAACGGACCTTGCCAACTTGAAGTATATACTAGTGTGTTCTTTGACTGTCCCATGTAACGGACATTGTCATTTAGGCCTTCTTGCAAGAATTCTTTTTTTTGTCCTATACAACGGACGACGCCAATTAATTGTCACTTTTAACTTCATTGTTATAATTATATTTTTTAGTTTTTCATCAAATACATTTATATCAGGAACATGGCTTGGCGATCAAAGAAAATCTTCTCACTATTACCTCCGGTGGAATCTGAAAAGTGCACTCAAAATACGCTCATATGACGTGGAGTTGCGGATACCAGCCCGTCATACAATACAATACAATCTGAAAAGTGTAACATTGAGACTTAATGACGATTTGGAAAGCAACTTTGAACGACGTGAGTATTTTCACGATGATGACAGTTGCAGATCTTCACTCCGTACCATATATCCGGTATTGAAGGGTGTATTGGCTGATCTCAGTGACTTGAAAGTCACGAATACATAAAATAAATGCTGCAGAACAGCCATCACAGACCGCGCCAGATGAATCTTCTCCACTCCCTGGTAAGCCTTCAGTCCCATCATGTTATATACCAAAAACATAAGCGTAAAATAAATACTAATATTTAAAAAAGATGAGGAATACAAATTCCGTACAAACTACCAGAAAATGTGTGATGTGACCCAAAAAGAAAGGAATTATTATTATTAGACATTGATGACTGATGGGTATTGTAGACTTAACGGCAGTTGAAGAGAGTGCTCTCAAATATAAGCAGGTAATATATTCGTAAGCAGAGCTTGAAGACAGAAGAAGAACGTTCCTTCGCCATCGATGACTAAAAGCTGGCAGCAGATGGCAATATATGCCAAAAAACCTAACAAATGCGTTTTAAATTTTATTTGGTGTATAATTTCTTTGCTTACGATGGCACAAACACATTTCGGTATCCAATTTAATTTGTTGTTAATTTTGAATTGTTAAAAATGTTCAAAATGTTTATTTTGTTCTTGTACCACAACTTCACATATAATACGCGATGTCCGTTTTATGTGACGTAGTTTCATGTACCATTACTGCACTTGTAATTGACAATGTCCGTTTTATGGGACATAGTAAAAACAATAAAAAAAATACAAAAATTTTGTTTTTTCTTTCTTGGTCCTCTTTTTTATCCTTATTTCAACCCATATTCGCAATTTCAACATTATACACACTAGAAATCTAAGGGTGACAATTTAAGGGTTAAACAAGCTGTTTGATATTTTCCTAGCGCTTGGCTGCTTCCAAAACGTTTAATAATGTTATCAAATATGAAAATATACAGTAAACAATGTCTCATGGATGCCGAAATATAGACGAAATATTGAGATCTTGACTTTGAATACACAAAAGTGTATAATAATATTGTGTGGATTGCCTACTCCATGATATATTGTGTCAGCAGTAGAAATGCGACTCTGTATACGGGGAAAAAAATACAAGCACTCCTAGGTGACATAAAATAAATAAAAACATCCAATTTAAAACAAAGTAACAGATAAAACTTTTTGAACTTTGTCCAATTACCTTGAAATGTCCAAATAAATGAAGTAAACTTCCCTAATTAGAATTTACTTTGCAGGGGATGTTAAATGGGAGATATTTCGAGATAGGTACCGGTAGTCGAGGTTCTGAGTAAATACTCATTGGGATTGTAACCTTAGGAGAGGACCAGAGCGTCTTCATTTTATGAAAACAATCTCTTTTGAAACTGGCTGGTAGGTGTGTTTTCCACACCTTTGATCAGCCTGATTCGAATCTACCAGAAACAAAAAAAAGATATGGGACTTACTTATTAGTTCTTAATGAAAAGAAAACAAAATGTATTAGATTCACTTTGCCAAATGTTAGAAGTAGCGATTGCGACATTTTATTGAACGGAGAAAAATTGGATTTTACTAATCAGACAGTTTTCTTAGGAATCACGTTAGACGATAAACTACAATGGGGCCCCCATATAGCATCTTTAGCGGGGCGACTCAGCTCAGCCGCTTATGCTGTTAGAAAGATAAGACAGTTAACTGACGTCGAAACTGCGCGTTTGGTTTACTTCAGCTACTTTCACAGCATTATGTCTTATGGTATTTTACTGTGGGGCCGGGCAGCTGACATTGAATCCATTTTTGTTTTGCAAAAGAGAGCCGTCAGAGCAATTTACAAACTATGTCGCCGCGAATCTCTTAGGGAACTATTTAAAAAGATTAACATAATGACAGTGCCTTGTCAATTTATTTATGAAAATATAATGTATGTTAGGAAAAATCTTCATCTTTTTAATAAAATAAGTGATAGACATAATTTTAATACTAGAAATAAAGATAAAATTGATCAACCTTATTATAGATTGTCCAAAGTCCAAAAATCTTTTATGGGGTTCTGCGTTAAATGTTATAATGAAATACCTAGTGAAATTTTAACTCTAAATGAAAGAAAGTTTAAAAGTCACATAAAAAATACACTTAGTAAACAAGCATATTATAAATTAGAAGATTATATCCAAGATAAAAATGTTTGGAAACATGCCGGTCCTGCTCCATAGTACAATGTAGGGCTTAAGCAGAATCAAGCTGGTTGATATTCGAATGCTCACACACTTCTTATATTTGTAAAATAGCTTTGATTGCAATATTTTGTTAAAATGTGAACACCATGTACCTTTTTGATTTTTGTAATTCTTATTATTTAATTATTTTCTTTTATAATTTATTTAGTCTATATTTTCAAGGTACATTGTTTCCACATTATATATTATTTTAAATGATGTTATAAAAATATTGTAACAGATGTTTAAAAAGAGTAAGTATGGAGTTTCTTGCCCATTCTTCTCCATACAACCTACCTTAGCGAATGGGTGTAGAATCAATCCCATCCCATCCCTTTCCTTAATTTTAATATTCGACGTTTAAAAGTGCCTCACTGATGGCCTATTTAAAATAAATGATTTGACTTTGACTTTGACTTTATTCGAATTACCGTTGGTACAGCAAAATATATCTCAATCACTTTGAGGCATCCAATCCTAAATACAAATAATCATTAAAATTCTGACTTAGATAGACCTGCATGGACTTGGTTACTACGATTCTCATTCCATGATTAAACCTAACGGAATAAAGGTCTGTTTATAATATTCAATCATACAATAGAAATAACATTGCAACCAAGGACGCGTACTGTTTAAAAAGGGATGAAAAAAGAACCAACAAAATGTGCTGACCCCGCAAACGTTCAGAAAAAGAACCGACCAAATAATAAGAACCGTATCAAATCTAACACACACTGCAGTCTTTATACCGCACAGTGGGCCAAACTTAAAAACTCTGGACAAAAAACGCTAGTCGGTTTAACTGCCAATATCACTGTCATTTGTCTCTGGCCAGCTTTGCGAAACAAAAATTCAGTTTGCACTTCCCTAACCCTACTATGAACTTTACAGACCTTAAAATAGAGATGAAATTTCTGTTTCGTACATGGACTCTAGTAACATTGTACGCCAATAACAGGCTCTCAGTGACATGTACGTTTTGAAAGCGTTTCGCTTTATGTCTCTAATTGCGTTAGGCACTGAAATATTTTTGAGTGGTCATATTGAAGTTTTTGACTTAAACGCTTTAGTTTTTGTGCACTGTGCGAATAACAAAGAGGTTTGTCGTTCAGGATTTTGCATCCGTCAAAGCGTAGAACATAGTTGACATTTTATTAGTGTTTCATGAAATATAAACTAGTGTAATGTTTTGTTATTTTGAGCTTCGGATGAAGCATATTTTGCCGAGAGAGTTGGCAGCGATAAATTCACTGTGCATTGCTGAAACATTTTATTATTGAGTGTTATTTGAAATATTTGTATCGTTTGAAACTGGGTGGATAGTTTTGTGATAAATAACTTTTGAAATACCTGTGTTGAATAAATCGAGTAGGTACAGAAGCCAGCACATCAACTTTCCTCAATGTATCTTTTTTAATAGATTTTCACCTTTTCAATTGTTAGGTTAATGTTCGATCGGTAAACTTTGACATATTGGGATAAGTTGTCCTGCTGGCACATGCCAACAGAAATGATTCATCAGCAGGCTTTGAATGAGAACATGATTATTATTATTATTCTGTGTCATCACTTTCGTCACTCATTCGAATTGAAAAAAATCTTGATGTCACTTCACGTGTATTTAAACCACATTGGCCACTTTTTCTCATATCCAAGCGCCTTGAGTTTCAGTTTAAATCAAAACGAACGGAAATATTGTTCCTTAATATCAAACTAAACTGTTTGTCAGGTAATTAGGTATCCTGATAATAATCCAGAAAACCTGGAATAAAAAACATTTAATCTGAGACTATTAAATATTTGATCATGTTCTTTTTTACCAAATTTATATTATAGCCAGTCCAGTATTATGTCCAGTCAGCCCAAGGACTGACTGGACTGAATATAAATAACGGAGTTAACCCTAGATTACTAACCTTATTTTTCGACGCTTATTACGAACCTTCGTCGTTTCGACTACGGTATTTGATAAAGGGGATAATGGGTTTTATTTAAATCAAACTTGGTAATTTTTTATTTTTATTATTAACTAATTACATTTTTCTTATAATTTACTATGTTTACATAAACTAAAATAGCATATTTATTAACCAATCAGCCTTATGAATGTGATCATCCGTTTTATGGTAAATTGCACATAGTGACATTTTCAAAGTTGCTTTGTTAGTATATTACAAAAAGTAAATTGTTAATTTATCTTTAAATATTAAAAATAAATAATGAAATAAACTAATGAAATAAAAATTTTGCTAAAAATCCATCTAATAATGTATTTGTGACATACGTCAAGTTCGTGTTCCCCGCTCATCGATTTATTGCACTTGGTGTGACTACTTATAGTCAGTTTTCGTTTTGCAAAGGGACACAAGGCTTATATTTTCTTATTTTATTGAAGGTAGCGTCAGTCGCATTACTTGACCTTGTTTTTTTTTATGAGGTAAAATCTTCAAATGAGTCCTCCCACCCAGGGTAGGACAGAAGGGGCTGTCAGACTTGTACTTATTCAAATCCAAAATGTCCTTCAATAATAGCCTTTTAAGTTCCGGGGCCACGGTTACGCGACCCTGGCATTTTTTGGCCCTCATCTGGGGGCAGGGGGCCCCATCATATTGCTGAAAACTCTTTCAGACGCACGTGGAACAAGACGCGCCGTCGACTTTGGGAATCGTCCATGATCGGACAGCGAGTCACCCGTTACTCACCGTCCGCATGCCCACGCTTTAGGTGGCCAGAATTTGCCGCATTACTTGGCCTGAAAAGTACTTGCTGGGTCAAAGTAGATACTTCCTCTTCACCATCTGTTTCATAAGCAGGATCAATCTCTAGGTGGTCTTCTTTTCGCTTTCATATATCGCTGTCATCTTGTAATAATAACTGACGAACTATATCATAAACAACGAATAATAAATAACATTGAATATAAACAAAATAGACCAAAAAAATAACGGAAAGTACTCCACTAAGTAACACAAAAAGTTACGTTATTACTAACCTTCGTCGATGCGACGAGTCATGGTTGCTGGAACGGCGCTCACGGGCACCTTGGACTCAAAACAACACCGTCTATCGCAGGGGCAATGGGACGACAGAGATTACACAAAGTGTGGAAAAAGTTCGATCGCGCGCGCAAAATTTAACGCGATTTAAACGAACCCGCGTCGTCGTATCGACGAAGGTTCGTAATCTAGGGTTAAATATAAGCAATCCAAAACAAAATAAACATAATATAAAAAATAGAAAAAAAATCGTTGTGCTGAATTTTTTCACATGTTATGTAATTCCATCAATTATAATTTTAAGGTTTTTCCACAGAGGTGAGATTAAAAAACGGTGGCAAATTGATGAAGATCTTCGCAACCCGTCCATTGTTTATGAAGAATCCCTCCATTAAAATACCTACAAAGAAACAAGGTCACTTAAATAAAGATCTGTTACAGAGATATTTAAAACGTACCTAATATTTCTTTTCTTCACAATCACTCCAAAAGCTTAAAAATTCAAACTACACTTTTTAATTTCAAGTTTTAAGTTAAAACCACAACCAGTAATTGTTTTCCTTTGTCGCAAAGCAAAAACCGCAGTTTTCAATATCCTCTGCCTCAGCTGAACAATTTTCATAAGAAATTACTATTTCGCAATCAAAATGGCAGCCATTGTAGATTGTCAACCGCCGCTGTCAAAGTTGACAGTTGCTGTCAAGCCGTCCGAAAGACAAGATGTTCTGAAATGTCCTCATCTTTTTTGCATTTTTCATTTATCGGTCCGGGTCATACCTACTTTATGCTAACTTTTTTTTTATATCTCTGGCTTATTAAATGTTTTGGGGTTTCAAGAGGGTATGATAAAGTGGACAGTGGGTGTATTTATTAAAATACTTTTCGTAAATCGTCTTTTTGTGGAAACTCTTTTGCTTAAATTAGTAAGGGTTTGTTGTTTATTTCGAGCGTAATTCTTGGCTTGAGTAAGCAATTAAGTCTTCATTTAAAATATTGAGTTGTATTATTTTATTTTAAATAATAAAGCTGTACACTGCACAGTGGTCCTGTCATAAGGCTGAAGAGTTGTCAAATTATGATGTAACTAGCTGTTGCCAGCGGCTTCACCCGCTACAACTCGAAAACTATCCCACGGGAACATAAAATCGGGATAAAAACTATCCTATGTGTTAATCCAGGTTATGAACTATCTGTGTACCAAATTTTAGCCGAATCGGTTTAGTGGTTTTTGCGTGAAAGAGTAACAAACATCCATACAATCCATACTTACAAACTTTCGCCTTTATAATAGTAGTAGGATATATAAATAATCACAAGATACACACTATCCTGAATTAATGAATAAAGAATGATTCGTATTTATTTTTAATTTGTAAATTAATACAAAAGCTATTATAAGAGCTATTATCAACAAAACAATGGGGCTGGCTGGTATGACACAAATTAAAAGATAAAAATAATAACTACAATAAAAACTCGTTTCCTCACACAATTACATTCTACCATTCAACTTTATAATCACAACACATGAATCAAGCTGTCGACAGGCGTCGCATTATCTCTTAAACAGTAAATCCAGCAAGTTTGTAACGAGAAAAGTAACCGTCCCCGAACTCATTCTACATTATATAGCCGTAAACAGACGTGCCACATGTTGCAGAAGAACTTTATTCCTTCATCACGTACTGTAACAAATATAATTATGTACAAATACACAACATTAGGGAAAAGAGACATTAATTGCGGGCATCTGTAACTTGCCGTTCGATCATGGACCATGCCCAGATCAACAGCGCGGCGTGTCGTGTTCTGGGAGAACTCAAACAGCTGTCAGCAATCTAGCGATACCCCCATACAGGGCCAAAGGCGTGCCAGGGTCGCGGAAATTTTACCATCTCATAAAAATGGATGTTGTTGAGAATTTAAAGAAATAATATGTGTGTATGCCACAATTCAGTGGTTCATCTTCTATTATGCAGCTAACTTCACAGCTGCTATTGATCATTTGAAATCCTAAAAGGTGCAAGTGATTCAAGATGGCCAGAGACAGAAGTGGGGCATGTCCTACACAGAGGCTTCACACTGGCATTGTCTTTAACCAGATTATTTTGCATCGACTAACCTTGGGTCCGCCATCGATTGAAAGATTTTCAGATAGGTTTCAGCAGTTCACGTATAGAAGAAAGTCTAATAGAATAGTCTGCTAGATTGATAAAGTGTAGAAAGTTCTACTAAGTCTCAAATCTTTCATCTGAAGCACTAGTTTCAAAGTCAAGTCATAAAAAAATTACTCTCCGTATAACTGAGGTCAACTAAGCATACTTTTAACTTTTTTTTCATTCATAAGTATTTTAAACTGAGCGCCGTCTAGAATTTACTGGGAATACATATCTTTAAGTTGTCGTTTAATTAAGTCTGTAGAAACACAGTGTTAGATCCACAGTCCGCAGCCCACATATTTTGTTGCTAATAACGGTTTTTACGAGGGACTTTTACACCGATACTGAAAGGTCTCTAAATTATGTTTCAACGTATATTGCTATTCGACCGTTACGTAGTAATTATTGTATGCCTGAAAATTTAGTGGTGTTCGGGAAACGGTTATAAATTATCAAGAAGTTTGTGTAACAGACACAACCTTTCAGGTTCATGAAATAATTTACCTGTTTTATTTTGATTACCTTTATACTTTTTACCGGTATGTAGGGTTTATTTATTTTGTACTAGGTACCTAAGTTACTGCGTGTAGGAACGGTTCTTTTTGTTTCGATGTAAATAGCTATTTTAATCCCCTACTAGGAATTTTGCCTGTATCCGTAGGTGCGTTTACAAACCTAAAAACTCACATACACAAACACCCAGACCCGGAAAAACTGCTAAGATCATGGCAGATCTTACAAATATTTGTAATGTGTAGGGATCAAACCCGCGAGAAGCTTCGAAGCAATCGATCTCTCAGCCATTGCGCCAACCGTACCATATTTCTATTCTCTATAGATTTAATAATAACATCTTCCTAAATATTTGTTCTAATTAGGATAATTATAATATACTTTTTTTTCTTTTCTTTTTTTTTTTTGCCTGGCAACACTACTAGAGTGACATGTCAAATTTTTTGTTCCGTGTTTTAAAATTAAATTAAATTAGTAATTAGTCTTTATTCTAATGTAATTTCATGTGTAAACGTATAGTTAACGTGTAAATACGCAGGAATATTGTTTTCCTAATAATTGGATAAATATAAAAAGTTTTTGGTGACTTAGCGTTCACCGGTAACCTACAAACTATCAGCTGACGTCTGCCCTACGGATCCAAAACGGGGAGTATTGTTTACTTATTTTCTTTCTAAATAGCACACATTCATAATATTTATATTAGTTACTCATCTAATACTTTTAACTAATTTTTTGTTGTTTTTGCAGCACATAATTTGCTTGCAAATTGTTTGTTGACATACCTTTGTGAAGCTTATTTTATAAAATTGTTCAACAATACTACATCAAATACACAATTAAACCTGTAATAATGATCAGTGAACATTATTGTCTTTAAAAATAATAATTGTTATTATGTTCTAAGTTTTGTGTTCTTGACAATATACCCACAACACAAAAAAAGTAAACACAAAACATAAAAATCAATAAAATTGTATTTCCAATTAAAAATTATTAACTATTTAGAAGCAAACATAGTAGCCTACCTCAATTCAATATCTAGCTGTGCACTTTATTCCTTTTTTTCCCCCCTTTTATCGCTAACTTCCCTTGATCTGTTCTGTTCTGTTCTCACCGTTTCTTTATTTCTACATTTCAGTAACCAATTCAATAACCATGCCTGTGATGACCCGTAAAGCTGCTGCTCAGGATATGGAGCTGAAATTGAGAACAGCTCTCCTTGAGCTAAAGGAATCAAACCTCAAAGTCCAAAAATTGTTACAGGAGAGAGAAGAGAGTGAGGTGGAAGTTGATAAAGTTAACTCTAAAAACTCAAGCCTTAAACGTCAGCTAGTAGACCTTCATCAGCAATTTGTGGATGTTGTTGATGAACGGGATCAACTGCGGGTGGTATTGGATGGGTTCAGTAATTGTAGTAATTTGTATGAGGAGGCTTTATGTAAAGTTAGGGACTTAGAAAATGAGTTATTTGAGGCCAATAATTGTATCTTAAAGTTACAAAAAGAGAAAGAAAGTTCTCAGGTTAAACAAACAAATAGCTTATATAATGAGTTATTGAACAGCAATTGTAACCCCTCTTCCTTAATCACTATTGATCTCACTGAAGATTCTTTGTTGAGAAATAACAAAATTAGCAACAAAAAAATTAAAAAATATGCTAAACTTAATAAAATAATTAAAAAATGTTATAAGCTAAAGAAACAACAAAAACTCTTTTCTAAATATATTCCACAAAGGAAAGAGCGTGTTGATTTAGTTAATAAGTTGCACAATTACCAAATAAAATTAGAAGATAGCATAAAAATTTATGAAATTGACACACAGCATTTGCAGTCTGAAATACAATTGCTTCAGGACTCACTTAGTTCCCTATCCAGTAAGTATAAGAGATCTCAGTACCAAATTAAGGAACATATTCTTGCTGCAAATGAGTTAGTGTTGTGTCAATGTAGTTGTCAGACAGCTTCAAACCATGGTACTGACCAGCCTGAGGTAATGGAGGACCCATCCCCGGCTGTGGATTTACCTCAGGTCTGCACCTTTAGCCAGCCTGAGTTACATGATAACAGTTCTTGCTCGGTAATGTTCTCAGATGGTATAGGAAGAGGGTTAGGTAAACTATTAACTAATAACCTGAGTTATTCCTGTAACAATTATTGCATGCCAGGCTCAACTTTTAAGCAGATTATGTCATCAGTTTATAATAAGAAATATGGAATTAATACTGATATAACAATATTTATTGGAAATAGTTCAAAAATAAACAAGAAGGACTTAACGGATAGTATCACCGAGTTATTAAAGTTAAATTGTAGAAAAATTATATTGTGTGCTTTCCCCTACTTTGAGAAATTGTCCTCTAGTAAAAACAATTACATTTACATGCTCAATAAGCATCTTCATTTCTTAGTTAGTCTCTATAGTGACAAACTTATGTATTTTGATACCAACGTTTGTATGGATAAACTTTGGTCAACTCGAGGTACTGTGTATCTGCCTTATATGTATAGATGCGAAATAGCCAGGCTATTAGTTTTTTATATTCACACAGACATAAATAGTATGTCTAAGCTTAGTAGTATAGTTATTACTGATAGTGTTCATAGCACTCCTTTTGATGCACCTAGTGATTTAAACTGTTAGGTACGACAATAGGCAGGCCACATAATATGTTGAATGTTGTACATCAAAATATGCAGGGTTTGCCTGGCAAGGAGTTAGAATTAAGTTTATTTATGGAACACTATCAGGTTCAGGTCTTGTGTCTTACTGAACACTGGTTGAGGGAGCATGAATTGCCGTTTTTCAATGATAATAATTTTACTGTCCAAAGTGCGTTTGTCAGAAGGGGCGCTATTCGTGGTGGTTCTTTGGTTCTTGTTTCAAACAAGTTGAAATGTAAAGAACGTTTAGATCTAGTTAATCTTTCTGTTGAGCGTATTATTGAGTTGTCTTGTGTGGAACTCGAGAAATATATAATAATTTGTGTTTATAGACCTCCTTCTGGGGATTTTACTCGCTTCGAATCTGTAATGGAGGATTCACTTAGTAAGTTAAAATCAAGTAATAAAAGGATAATTTTATGTGGAGATTTTAATGTTAATATTTTAGATGCAACTCCTTTAAGTGTTAGACTGCTCAACCTTTTTAAATCTTTTAATTTAATTAACTTGTTTTTTGAACCGACAAGAATTACTGCATCTTCGTCGACTTGTCTTGACAACATCTTTACTGATTCTGATGCCGAAAGTAAAGCGGTGTTAAGTGACTTATCGTCTGATCACTGTGGATTGATGGCTAGCTTCCCTATGCCATCACGCAAAAAGCCTCACAAGATTGAATGTAGGCCCTATACAGTTAGTCGTTGTAACAAGTTTAAAAATAATGTAGCTGATAGACTTACACCAGCCATAGCTGAATCAGATAGTCCTAATGAAATCTATAAATCCCTTTTTGATATTGTTAAAGATGAATACCAGTCCACTTTTAAAACCAAAATCATTAAGAAGAATGGATCCTCTGCTGGTTTCAATCAATGGGCTACACCTGGCATTTATAAAAGTAGAGCGAGATTGTACGAGTTATATGGTTTGAAGAATTATAGGTTTGATACACCTTTTGTGGAATATGTAAGAAATTATTCAAAATTATTTAAAAAGATTTGTGCTATTGCTAAGTCAAAATTTTTAAGCGAAAAAATCAAAAATTCTAATAACAAAGTTAAAGCTACCTGGCAAATTATCAACAGTGAAACGGGTAAATCGGTTAATAATGAAAAGCAATTAGAGATTATGATAGACAGTCAATTAATTACAAATCCGACTAGCGTAGCAGACGCATTTAATGAATTCTTTGCAAATATTCCTATAACTACGACTCGCTCCTTAAGTTCGTCTCCGTCTAAAGCTGAAAGCATTCTGCAAAGTAGTGTGCCTAAATGCGGTAACCTATTTGGTTTTAAACACATAACACCACATGATGTAATAAATGTATTCAATACACTTAAGTCCAAACATACCGGTGATTATTGGGGCATTTCAATTAAACTTTTAAGTAATATAATTGACATCGTCGCCCCCTATCTTGCAATTACATTTAATAAATGTGTAGACCTGGGTACTTTTCCTGACCTCATGAAGAGTAGTAAAGTTATACCATTATTTAAATCAGGCAATAAAAATGATATTGGTAATTTCAGACCAATTTCTATCTTACCTGCTTTTAGCAAAATATTTGAAAAATTGATACTCAAGCAGTTGCTTAGTCATTTTAATGTAAATAGCCTCCTTCATAGTGAACAATATGGTTTTACGAAAGGTCGTTCAACAACTGATGCAGGTGTTGCTCTGCTGAAGCATATATTTGAGGCGTGGGAGAGCTCTAAGAATGCAATTGGTGTTTTCTGTGATCTATCCAAAGCCTTTGATTGCGTACACCATGATACACTTTTGCGAAAATTACATCATTACGGAATCCAAAACGAAGCTCTTAATGTTATAGAATCGTACTTACGTAATAGATTTCAATGCGTAGATGTTAATGGCTCGAAATCTTCTGGTCAACCTGTTCAGCTAGGTGTGCCTCAAGGATCAATTCTGGGTCCTTTTTTATTTTTGGTCTATATCAATGACTTGCCATATCTTTTAAAGGGCATTTGTGACATTGTACTGTTTGCGGATGATACCTCTCTTATATTTAAAGTTGATAGAAACAGACAAGAATTTAACGAAGTTAACACCGCATTATCATTGGTCACGGATTGGTTTTCTGCTAACAACTTAGTCCTAAATGCCAAAAAAACGAAATGTATAAAGTTCGCCTTGCCAAATGTTACAAATCTGGGTCCTAACATTGTTCTCAATAATGAAGAACTTGAAACTGTTGACTCAGCCGTGTTTCTGGGTATTAAAGTAGATTCTAGAATTCAATGGGGCCCGCATATAACAAGTTTATCGGGAAGATTAAGCTCGGCTGCCTACGCTGTCAGAAAAGTAAGACAGTACACAGACGTTGATACCGCTCGACTAGTTTATTTTAGTTATTTTCACAGCGTTATGTCCTACGGCATTTTATTGTGGGGCAAAGCGGCTGATATTCAAAATATATTTGTCTTACAAAAACGAGCTGTTCGGGCAATTTACCAGCTGGGTACTAGAGTTTCTTTGAGGGATTTGTTTAAGGAGATCGGCATTCTGACGGTGGCATCTCAATTCATCTTTGCCAACATTATATATATTAGGCAGAATTTACACCTATATACCAAAAACAGTGATTTTCACACTATTAACACGAGAAATAAGCACCACCTACGTGTTCCTTTTCACCGACTTCATAAGGTTCATAACTCATTTGTAGGCCTTGGTATAAAATTCTACAATAAATTGCCTTCGTCATTGCTAGACTTGCCGTTTAATGAGTTTAAATCAAAGATTAAATCCATCCTTTGTTCTAAGGCATATTATTCCATAAACGATTACTTAGTGGATAATAACAGCTGGTCACTCTGTTGAAGTTAAGACGGCTTTCATGCTCTTTCCCAGATGTTTTTTAGTTCTTTTCTTTTTTTTTTTTTTCCTTTTTTTTCCGGACTAGTTATATGTGTTCATATAATTGTTTATATTTTTTTTATGACTTAGTTAAGTCATCTGGTTTTGTTTTATGTGTTTGTATTTGTTTTATTGTTTTACTTGATCGACGGACATTGTTGTCCTACTTTACATTTTATTGCTTGTCTCTTTTTGTGTATTTTTTATTTTTTAAGTACGACAGTCGTAGGTTTTCTTGATTTTTAATAAAATTGTCGGAGCGGATGAAGATTGTAAAATTATCTTTTGCATTGTATAGAGTGTATTTATCTAGTATTATATAGCGTCATAGCCAGCATTGTGTGAGTACCATGTGCTTCAGATCTATCATTGACTAGAAACCTACGTCTTTCATTGACTTGAATGACTCTGGCAGTTGAGAGTATGTCATGCTCACTCAAAGGTCTCGCTGATGGTGGCGTGTATGTCGGATCATTTAGTTCCCTTCAAAATGGTTGAGCTGAATGGTGCTGATATATGTGTCATGTTCGTGAACGGGCGCTGTCAGTTGGGACTGGTCATCTCTTAGCTGCCACGGTCTATTTTAATTATTAGTAACTTTATTTTGAATTGTCTTTTCATTTTTCTATGGACACTATTAATTTGCCACATCGTTCTCACGTAATGTACCATCTGATGATGAATGATGTAACAAAAGTTTTGTAATAATTTTGGCGATTGAAAAAGAGTGTCCATGGAGTTTCTTGCTCATTCTTCTCCATAGAGATCTACGCTTTGGAATGAGCACCTACGGTACTTTCACAGTTTTTATGTCTTGTGACTGGGACTGTAGCACCATAACTGTTTTTGTAATTGTTTTATTTTATGTCTTTTGACAATTCGCACCATTCCTGTAAGAAAGCGGTAAGTGAATTCGGCCAACTTTTCAGGAGGTAAAAAAAACGTGTTCAACATTGTAAAAAAAATCCCACGAAAACCTTGTAAATAGCAAAAGATGGCATTTTGCAGCGGCGAAATGATAGAGTTTCCGATTTTTCATTTTGCAATGTATACTCGGAGATATGTTTGAATTATACGGTTACTTAAATAATCCCCGAAACTGTTACAAAAGAAGCCGGTGTAATAATAGATATTGCTTTGTTGTCATCTTTGGTGTACTGCATTGGCTGCGGTAAGTGTAGTTATTCCATTATTTATGCTCCAATTTTAGGCCAGTCCGAAAGTGTAAGTACCACTTACGTAGTTTTTACACGAAGAATTCATTTAAGTAAACATAAATACATACTTTTTGCGTGCGAAAGTATCTACGTTATATTGGAGCTTCTGAATAAACTTGTTTTTTATGAGAAAAAATATTCAAATAATGAAGTATAACATCGTAAACTTCTATTTTACTGTTCACAGATTGTCATGTACAAAAATTGTATGTCAATACTATATAGATTTAAAATAGTTAAAAACAAAATAAGCTGCTGCATTATAATCATATTAATCGATTTAGGTTATGTATTTAGGTGTGCGAAGAAAAAACATGCTGTAGAAGCCTATGGTATGTAAAATAAAGTGCCTAAAAGCTGAATAAACGGAAATCTTCTATCAATTATTAAAACACAGAAAAAAATACCTTTGTTATTGTTGAAACATTTTGACTTTAATCTGTTATCGAACTTTAATAAAGTAGCAGTATTTGTCCATTAGCTTATGCCCCCTACCTTACCTAACAGCATTCAGGCCCATCCGAAGGAAAAATAAGTAAAGCCGAGTACTTATTTTATACTAAATAAGTTTTATTTTAAATCGACACCAGGTTTCCGCGGCGTAGGTGAGTAGGTATTGGTAAAACTAAGGCCTTATAAACGCAAATTTTCGTGTGCAGTTCCAGGTCATGAGAGGTCCACACACGCTTGTGAAGCTTTCCAAAGGCAGCGGCTGCTTTAGCAATCCGTTCTGAAATTTCAGACGCCAGTCGATTCTCGTTGGAGACTAGACTTCCGAGATATTTAAAATGCGGTACCTCTTCCAATGAGACAGAATTCAACTTATTGGTAGTTGTTTTATATCTTGGGTTTTTTTACGCGTATTACTAGCCAAATCTAGAACAGCAGGCCTGAAGGTTATTAAGATATTCTTGGAGAGTTTCCACACGGTAAACTGACGGGCATACATCATCGGCATACATAGATGGATATAGATGGAATAAACTTTATTGTACACCAAAATTTTTACACAACTATTATAAACATAACTAATTCTATGGTTACAATGGCGGTCTTATCGCTGATAGCAATATATTCTAGACAACCAGAGTGTGTCAAGCACGGGAACCCTAGAATCTTAGTCTTCGCCAGCGCCCTGAAATGTCGAAGACACTTTTATCAGAGCGAACATTGAGTTCAACCTGTCCAAGACTATGTTGTAGAGCATCATTTAGCAGAGCCGAGAAATAGAGTGAAAATAATGTGGGAGCCATGGCTCCCACGTTACCACGTTATCCGAACACAGTCTTGCTTCACATCGCTGGTTATATCAATTAGGTCTGAGAAATCGTTTTCATGTTGAACACACGCCGTCATACCTTCGTGAAACTGACGAATCATGTTTACAAATTTTTTAGGACATCCAACATTCTGCAACACTACCCAAAGAGGAGCGCGCGACACGCGGTCGAAGGTCTTTTCTAGGTTAACGAAACACATGTACAAAGGACGGTTTTGTTCAAGGCAGGTTCTCTTGGATTTGTTTCACTATAAAAATGCGTCAACAGTTCCTCTGCTGGGTCTAAAACCGCACTGGGTCTCTGGAAGTATCTGTTCCACAAGGTTTGATAAGCGGCCATCGATGATATGAGCCAGTACCTTCCCAGTAGAAGTCAGAAGACAGATGCTTCTGTAAGAACCACGGCCCAATATATATTCACCTTGACCCTTATAAATTTTGCAAATGGAGGCATTCTTCCAGTCTTGGGCAATTTCGGCTTCTCAAAGCTTGAGCACTAAGTTGCAGAGTCTACTTTGTATTTGTGGAACAGCATATTTGTAAACCTCTGATGGTAGACAGTCGGCTCCTAGTGTTACCGTTCTTCAATCTTTTTATGGCTGACATGAATTCACCAAAGGTTGGTGGATCAGCTAAGTCCTCATTTCAAGATTTCCAATGTATGAATCAGTTGTCTGAGAGAAAAGAAAGAAAAATCTGCCCGTTTGGTTTGTGTCAGCACAGAGTTGCATGTCTTTTGTCATGCTCTATCCAGCCACCATTGATTTATTAAGTCAGGATATTAATTTTTATTTTATTTGAATGGATTTTCGTCTCTCGGTGTTTGATAGAGATCTCAGTTCTAGTCTGTGGTTTTCAAGAAATGCTCTGATTTCCTTGCCTATGTAAGTCTTCGAACCAGTTCTGGTTTTTCTTCAGTGGTTTTGGTATAGTACAACACCAACATTCACTGGTTTCTTATGCGCTACGTGTCGAGGAGCTTTTATTGACAGACGCATCTTCGATCGAATAAGTCGATAGTCTGGCCAGCACTCCACACCCCACATAGTTCTTGTTATCAAGACGTGGTTCAGGTCTTTTTTCATACAATAATGTAATCAATAAGGTGCCATTGCTTGGATGTAGCGTGCATCCACGAGGTCTTATATTTTTCTGCTAGGCGTAAGAAGGTATAAGTCAGCCACAGGTTAAACTTTGAGCACAGAGTCAGAAGCTCCAAGCAGTTCCTGACTCCATGCCGACCAAGAACACCATGCCGTGCTTCGTAATTAGTACCGACACGCATGCATTAAAGTCACCCAGTAGGCCAATTTTGTCTTGAGCTGGAATTCCCGTAAGAACGCAGGGCAGGTACCGATAGAATTTTGCTTTGTTATCATCATTAGCTGTTAAGGTTGGTGCGTAGATACTGATGAGGTGGATATTTAAGTATCATTAACTGGCAAGCGCAAGGTCATTATGCGATCATTCCTTTCGGAAGTTGTGTTAAGGATGACGTAATAATGTTACGCACTAATGTGAATTCCAATTTCCGCTAGCTGCTTGCTCTTCTGCTGTTTTTCCAATCCAATAATAAGTTCCATCTGCTCGCAAATATTTCCGCTACTACTAAGATGGGTCTCACTTATAGACTCGATATCCATGTTGTACTTATCTTGAAAGTTCCCCCTTGCCACGATGGCAGTCATCCTCTCGGGACACAGGTTAGAGTCATCATCCAAGAGTGTACGTACATTCCATGCTCCTATTAAAAAGTTTATCGAAGTATTCTTATTATGTCTCTTGCGACCGTAAAGAAGTAAGTGCAGCTATGCATCAGATGTTATTGACATCTCCCTTGGAGAAACTACGTAACGATATAAAACGCAAAACAGTCCCGCAACAAGTTTCGTGCAATAAGTAAGTAAGTGAACTTGCAAGACACGCTTTCGTAATAGTATCCAAGAACAAATGCCTATGTTTATTTACGTTTATAAAGTTATTTTAAATCTTCGTGTTAGATATGGGTATGTGTGTTTACGGCTTTATACCTAGGGAAAGTTTTAAAATAAAGAAATGTATGTATGTATACATCTTTATAAGAATGGAAATTTATTTTATTTTTTGTCGCAAAAATACACATTTTTTGTGACAGTAACCTTATTTTTGGCGCTAGCTTCTTGAAAATTTGTGAGAAGGTGTATTACATTACGGCCGATTTTTTGCATAAATAAAAAAAAAATGACGCAAGTCGAGATACGCGTTTCTTCCAGGAATGGTGCGAATTCATAAGTGCCTGTAATTGGCCTAGTTGAAATAAACGTTTTGATTTGATTTGATTTGATACTCTGTGATGTAAAAGTTAATTTAATATGTAGGTATACCTAGTAAATACTCCACAGCCTAAAAATAAATACCGAAATCGCAGTACACCAAGTTTTTAACCTACGTAAATTAAACTTACCTTAATTCTATGCCAATCTTACAGCAACTTCCAAAAGTGATTCTATTTACAGTATTTCAGTTTAATGAAGAATTTATGAAAGTTGTCCTCGTTTCGACGGTGTTCATTTTAAAACGTCGTAACAGTATTTCGTGATTGTTCAGCGAAGTAATTGCGAAGTCGGAACTATCCTGTATTTAGTTGACGACGACGGTTTAACGCCTTCACTGACTCGTTTTGAATAGTAATGTTTGGGTGTACTGGATTTTATAGTCTGTGTCTATATATTTTTTATCATAGGAAGAGTTTTTTCGTACAGCGTAGGAAGTAAATATAATAATTAGATCTTGTTGTTCGTATTTTGAAGGTACTCATTTTTTCCGAAAAAAAAAAATCAGTAGGAGTTACGCGGCTTGTGCTTGATTTGAAATTAATCAAAGTAGGTAAACTTTGATTAATTTAACAAATTGAAACGTGATTAATATATTTCTGTTTGAGACAGAAATGTTTTTGTTTTTACATCAAATTAATCTTGGAACGTTTAAGTGTATGAACACTCGTAGTGTGAGTTTCAATCCATACATAAGGATGTATGTATAAACTGGGTAGAAGGCTACCCAGTTTCTTTTTTAAGACTTCTGAAGATACCTATTAAAAGTTTACTAGGGTAATGGGACATGCATGGTGGTGTATGAGATATTGTGGCAAAGTAGCTCGAGCAGCTCTACTTTGCCACACACACTTCGAAGATGGGCTATTCAAGCTGTGGACTGCAGCAAGAAGTAGATTGTTTTACATTGTTATACAACGTGTAATGTTAATAGCGCAACGCCTCTTGTGGGGTATTATAAACTCAGCCCATGTTACTGAACTGATGTTTGTTCCAAGACTTTTGGAAATTCGGAAAAAATGAATACAAGAAAAAAAATGGGCGCATTTTATGAAAAATCATTTTTTTCACAAGTAGGTTTACATTTCATCGACTTTAGTATTTTTTTTCCACAGATAATATATTTTTGTCGTTTTTATGTGAAAAAGAATTATAATATTCGTATTAAAATAATTCAAATTATCTTAATAAGACCCTTTCACAAAACTACATAACCAAGAAACCACAGAACCCGGTACTCTCCAAAATGAAATTGGACGAACATCTTAACGGGAACATTTTGGTGTCCGACGACTTCCAGTCCTGGCCAGTTTAACCCACTTAGCCGGATAGTTGGCTTAAGTTGGCTAATTCAATAACCCACTCAGAAACGAACTGAATTAACTAAGGAGTTAATTTTTTAAATGGTGAAAGGGTTTCGGGCGTCGCAGCTTCGTCGTGCGAAATTTCGTGAATGAAATGAAATAACTTTGGAAAGAGGAGACGTTTTAATGTTCGGGTGAGAATTTTATGTAAATATGTTGAGTTTTTAGCTGTTTGTTTGGTTAGTATTTAGTGGGATTAGGAATTTTAATGAACTTATCTATTTAAAAAGTGGGTTTGAAAAGCTATAAGTTGCGGATATATTTTGAAACAAACATAAATTGTGGTGTTCATATAATACATTTTGAATAAAGCTATATTGACTTACCTTTACAATGATAATGCCAATAATTAATTATATTACCGAAAGCGGTATTGTTTAGAAAGTTCTTTCATCCCCGTAAGTCATAGTCTGCAAATAGTAATATGCTAAGTGATCACAGAGTAGTAGTCTATCATAATGTTGAAACTGATTTTTATTCGACTAAGTACACGTACAATAATAATACACACATATTTGTAGCTTACATTTAATAAATATGACAAAACACCTCCACAAAACAAAACATTTGCAAAAGACGAACGAAACCACAAAACCGACTTCTCAACTTAGTTACAAGTAGCGCCATCTAGCGGTTCGCGCCGCAACCTCTTCAAAGAACCTCCAAACAAGGTTAGCCCGCGACGCCCCCAATTGGATAGCGCTGCTGGTTTAATCGCACTGAGCAGTAATTATGGAGGAGGTACTTTACAAACTTGGAAAAGTATGATTCAGTTCAAGACGTAATAAAGAAAACATTTTAGTAAAATTCCAACAAACCTTTGAAAAAAAATGCTACACTACAAGTAGTAAATACCTAGTTTTTTTTTTTTTGATATGTTGAACAATTGATTGTAAGCAGTACTCCGGGGGTTGAGATCTAAGATTCGATACTAAAGTTAGCCAAAGTTTAATGGGATTATTCAACTGGAATAATTTTACAGTAGCAGTCACATGGACGCGGGACTTATTTCCTCGCCGTGACCCCGGAACATAAAGGGCCACTGAAGGACACCGTGGTTTTAGTCAGTGCAAGTCTGACCATCCCTCCCGCCCTGCCCGGGGTGGGAGGACTCATTTAGCGATTTTAACACAATTAAAAAAAAAAGTAGCAGTCACATAGTCTGGATATTTAGCTGGTTGATGGAATTAGAATCGCCTTCTACTATAAAGGAGATAAACAAATAATTGGTTACTATTTAGATAGGTACTTGTTTGCCGTCGCCCTTCCGGGTTGTTGTTTCGTTTAAACAGTGAGGCTTTTGTTTTTCTTTTTTAGCGCACACTGTATTAAATATTCACAATTAGATAAAACAGAAAAGCCATACAATATAATGCCTTACTAAGTAATAATTATTATTGTATCAAATTGTACCAAGATCGTGCCTCCTCCAAAATAACAGCGTCTTGGTCTATAATTACTGTGTACACTCAAACTTTTGAGGGGCGATGTGACTTTGTACGGAGGTGCTATCGGGTGTTCGGTCTCTCAGTCTTAGGCAACTTTTTGAAGTTAAGAGTGAGGTAAAGGAGTCTGGTTTATTTGATTTGTGTGTGAATATAAACATTATGATGATCTTTTAAAGAATGATAAAGATAAATATTTATTTCTAAGTATGTATACATTGAGATCTTACATTAAACATTGTTTCACATAATAATAATAATAATATTCCACAACTATCACACAACGCCATCTAGTCCCAAGCTAAGCAAAGCTTGTGTAACGGGTACTAAACAACTGATAAACATAATTATATATTATTTTCTAAATACATAAAAAGGTATTTAATATAAATTACACCCAGACACAAAACAAATGATCATGCTCATCACACAAATATTTGTCCTGGGTGGGCATCGAACCCACGACCTCCGGCATAGCAGTCAGAGTTGATACATGCATTTACGAATAAATTCGATTTAACTAACTACTAGACCAACAGGCCTTTTATACCTTATCTGGTGTTTAAAGTTATTCTTTGTTTTTTTCTGTTTAGCTATATTTCATATTAATTAATTTACTTTAATTCTCGAGAGCCTGGCGTATATTTCAAATAGAATTACATGAACATATTTTTTGCCAAGTCTTTTGAAAAACCAAGGTATTAGGTTTTTTTTCAATACTTTTTCTGCAAATTGTTTTTAGTTATAATTTGATGATTTTGGGAATGTTTTAGAAGGAAATGTAAAAGGAAGGAAATCGTTCATGAATTACAGCTAAATGGTTCAACGACTATAAATTACAGTAATAACTCAATCTAAATTCAACATGAATAATTCACAATTATTCAAATCTCGACTTATAAACACGAGATAATAACACTAACAAATTAAACAAAATGCAAATCTATCAGAAACAGCGTCACATAATCCGGTTGCAGCCGCCTTAGTCTGGTTATAACCGGTTCGCGCCGCCTTCATCCGGTTATAACCGCCTGAGCAAAGATTACAGGGTGCTTTACGAACTCGCGGGGCTTATTAAGCATCTAGAGGCGAAAATGTAAATTAGCAGCGAAATTGCGAAGTGATGTTCGACTTAATGACACTCGTTCACGTTCTTGAGTGTGTTAAGTTCAGTCTGCAATCAGCTCGTTTAAATGTCTTTACGTATTGCTAATAGGTGTCGTATCTGTTGGTGTTTAAGTCTGTGGTGTGTGTTGTATAAGGGGTGGGTTATTGTGTGTATGCGTGTTTGGTGTGTATTGAAGATCACACGGGGACTGATGTTCGAACTAAAGAAAGTTCTTTACAGCACAACAAATAAAACCATCGTTTAGTTTATTCTCAGCGTTGTTGGAGTTGGGTTTCACCTGAACCAGATGCGACTGACTACCAGAATTTCACATTTTACTGCCTGTCAGACCTCCACAACCTGTTAAGTAAGATAGTTAACGGACTGCTGCCTATTCAGGAGAATTATTATGTTCTAGAAAAGCTTTGAGCACACAAAAAAGAAACAAACAAACAACACTACCTCTAACAAAATCACAAGCACCTTTAACCCACAACCAAATAAAGCCTTCTACACACAACCGTTAACACCGTAAACTAAAACCCAAACTTATTTTTCAGCCGCCAGCGTCGACGGCAATCGAATTAGCACCGGGTTCGTGTGCCCTAGACGTTATGGCCCGGCCACACGTTACATGCTCTTAAGCAAACTTTGTAACGCTATTACCAACTTGCCACCACCACTAGCTTGTCAGATCGGTAATGGAACCTTCGGAATACAATCTCGTTGGACTCCGGGACTTGAGAACTAGAGTTCTGCAAAATTGGACGCGACTAACGTCCGTGAAGTTAGAGGTAAACTCTTGTTGGGATAGTTGGTCGATGGCCCGCATGCGGTTGCGGAGATAGATTGTAAAACTTTTTCTTAATAAACTGAGTGCGTTATTTGCTAGGCTAGCTCGCATGCGATTGATAAAAGAGTTAAATAAAATAATTAAAGCCATTTTTAAGCTCACTAGCTAGCATTGTAAACGTTTGCTGTCAGTCATCTGCAGAAAAGATAGATAAGAACTATACTTGAAACATTGGTGTGGGTTGAATTATAATAATATGACAAATGAAAAGTAAAAAGAGTTAAAATCGCAGCAAGTAGCGAACTTTAGTTCCTACGTACATACCCTTATTCCTTATGTGTTAATTACATTGGCGAGTTCACAACCGCATGCGGCCATGCGGGAACGAAAGCAATTAGTGTCCATGAGTTGACCTTGTGTTTTTGTGGTACTGCATGACGGTCCCTGTTATATAAAATGATAAAGGGCAGTAAATGACGGACGTATTGTTGTTAGGACCAGCGTTCTTTATCGAGGAAGTGATGAAAAGGACTCACATATGTGACCCAGGAAATAGAGGGTTTGGGTAAAGTAATTGGAGGCTATAATGCTTTAATTTTGTGTAGAAAATGGTTGACTTAATTAAGCGGAATTCGTATTAGTTTAAACGGGATATTTTGCTGGTCTACATGGTCCAAAAGGTTTTCCGCGCGTTTTTGAAAGCCTTAAATATATCTCTCTATCTAAAACGCAAAAAAACAATCCTTCAAAAACTCAACGCAACCCAATTTTAATTCACACGTAATCAGATTAAGGTGGTTATTCGGGTAATACATCACCGAAGCATATTTTTCTCATTCATCATAACTTGCGACAATCAATCTCTAGAGGACAATGACACCTCGTTACTGTGTCTTTGTTACATCACAATTTGCTGGCAAATGATGGGGGCTCATTGACCATGCTGGCTGATGTTGGCCATTTTAGCTAGTTGGACATTTTAATGGGGGTTCCATTGTGTAACATGAACGGTAGTGAATAGGAGGCGTTGGAGTTAGAAGTGTGGAAGTGAACTTAATGTGGGCCTCTGAGTTAATATTTCACGGTAGAGAATGCCTTTATTTTGACGTACATGTTGTTTTTCAGAAAATTATTATTATTTTCTTTTTGTGAAATGATGGGTACAGTACATAGAAAACGTCCCTCCGAGTTTTTTTTTAAACCTGTGTATCGTCTTAATTCATTATAAAAAATACTTCAAAAAATGAACCGTCTTTAAAAATCACTTAAGTTAAAAATATTATTTAAAACTTTCTAGGTACAGGCGTAATATTTTGTAGTGCGCTTTCATAAACAATGCATATTATGTGTGATAGCAGCAATTGCCGTTGATTTTTTGTCATATAATGAAGAGTTCCCTCGATTTTTCCAAGATTCCGTAATCAGATCTTGAACTGATTACGATGGGACCATCTGTGAAAAAAAAAGCAAATTAGTCCAGGTGTCATCGTGAAATTGAGAACCTCCTCCTTTTATCTAAGTCGGTTAAAAGACGAATATTGACATGTATGCAGTAATGAAAGAACTTTTTTTTTACGTGGTAAAATCATCAAATTTAATGAGTCCTCCCACCCCGGGCAGGACGAGAGGGACTGTCAGACTTGTACTGACTAAAATCCACGGTGTCCTTCAGTAGCCCTTTATGTTCCGGGGTCACGGTAAGGAAATAATCCCGCGACCCCAAAAAAACATCAAATCTTGCATACTGCGATGAAGGATCTCATCATCAAAAATTCCTATAATGATTGTCGGTCAGAAAGTCCGCCAAACACAAACCGGTTGAAGAGAACTTCATAAATCAGAGAAAAGGTACCTAACACCGTTTTCTTCAAACCACGAAACCCGATGTTTATGAGAAAGTACATAAAATCTTCTCGTACAAAACACGGGTTGATTTATAAGACAATTTTTATTTTTACAGACCCATACAAACCAAACACACAAAGCCCTGAATAAGGTTATAGGTTTCATTGGCAAATCGTTCGACCGACACAAGGCTAGCAGTAATTGTGTTACCAAGTAACCCGGACTGGAACGTCGCTAGATTAAAATGATGTTACGCTGGGTTGGATACCTTGGCTCTCAATGCGATTAGGGAACATTGCTTTAGATGTTTGGAACTTTGGTATTAAAGCTCATATTGTTTTAATAGAGATTTTTATCTTGGAAAAGCTATCAAATGAGTCCTCCCGTCCTGCAAAGAGCGAGGCTGTCGGACTCATACTGACTAAAATCCACATTGGTTCAATAGCCCTTTACGTTCCAGGGTTACGGTTACCTGAAGAGAAAGCCCCGTGAACGAGATTAGTAGCCTAAACTGATATTATCAAATGAGTCCTCCCAATCAGGGTAGGAGAGACTGACAAAATTTTAGTGAATGAAACAGTGTTTCAATAGCCATTTACGTTCCGGTGTCACAGGCTAGTTGCCTAAAAAAATTATATAATTATATGACTATATTATATATTATATTATAGTCCGTCTTTTAGATTATTCAAAAATAAGGGACACGTATTTTTTTATTTGTAAATTAGACCAAAAATGACAAAGATATAGCCTATTCAAGTTACGTGTGACGTCACGGTGCGTGGCATTTTTCGCGCAGAGTGACGTCACAGGTAACTTAAATAGGCTATTATCTTTGTTCTTTTTTGTTTAATCGAAAAAAGAAAAAATACGTGTCCAATATTTTTTTATAATCTAAAATACGGACTAAAGAGAATGTAATTATTTTGACCCTGGAAACTACCCTATTACCTGCACATTGTCATTAGATTTTTTTCTATATTATGAGTGCCTCTACAATTCTTAAACTCTCATAATTATACAAACACCTACTTACCACCTGGAACAACTACTTGTAGATCATACAAAAATTTGACCCGTACGGGAATCAACACCCGCGACTCACAGCGCTTGTTTATACCATAAATCCTACTCTCTAAGTAGGCCAAAACAATTGCCCCACTAACTTTCGAACCCCATAAATCCAAAGTCAATACCCCAGTTTACCAGCCAACAGCTTCCAAGCTGGGGCCGCTCAACACCCACGGGAAGGCTAACCCCAACATATCTTTAGACTAGACGAGTCTGGGTAAATCGAAAAACTTTAAATGGGTCCAATTTCCAGCCCCCCGCCTCCCCGCAGCCGTGCCCCGCGAGACGTGGGGCAATTAAAAGAATTGCCCCGCTACGATTCCGTCCAACGACTAAAAATGAAAATATAGTTGGGGATAATTGGGATGGGGGCGCTGCGGTTGATTTGATTTGGTCAATACTTACTTTTATCGGGCGGAAATCTTTAGAAGGTACCCGTTCTTTGAAAATGAGATTGAAACCCTTCAGGTGAGAACTATGACTCCACGAAGAGAAGAACCTAGTTCTCTTGAAAGACTAACGCCAATACCCCACATGCAATGCATGGTGGTCTACCTCTTGAAGCCAGAGTAATTCAAAGCGTGGAAACAAGGTGGCGTTAGACTTGTATAGCTTTGTCTCTTAACCACACTAGAATTTAATCTTGCTTTATAAACGTCGTGGAAGGCCATAGGCCACCTGATAATGTAAAATCATAAAATGACATTCGTGACGTACGACTTAATCTGCTACGAATACAATATAAAACTAAAACAAAACTCTACTGAAGCTTCCACCATGCACGCACTATGATTCTTAATTCAATTATTACTGTACTTGACAATAATATCACTACCCAGCTTTCACTTCATGCCAATTTATCTAACCGTAGGATTCCAACATCTTTCAAACTTCAATTGTCACCCCATCAACAAAAGCCAGTAAAATAACCACATAATTAAGACCAGCCCAACTACCTTACCTCTATAACTCATCAGTCTATTGAACACCAATTATTGCCACCACTCGAGCCCTCACCGCCAAGACGGCTCAGGCCATAAATCACACTCAATGGGGTTGTAACTCTACACTCTTGTTTACAGGTAATCAGATGCCGAGTCAAGGTTAATGACCTGTGCGTGTGTCTTGGGGGTGTCAATTATTGGCTGATAAATACTTCGGCGAATAGATGTCGTTGCGGGGTTTTGTTTGTTGATGGTTATGATAATTATGCTTGTAATTTCGCTGGGTAGTTTGTCCTGCACTTTTCTTCTCAGATAACACACAAAGGAAGGATTATATAATGTAAGTTTGACATGTACAAAAGTTTTGATTTCAGTATATTTTTTTAACATCTCTTTTTATTTTTGCTCGACTACCGTAAAGGAGGAGATTCACATATTTTAAGTGTTCTACAAATCTCATAAAATAGGAATTTTGACGGTATTTTGGTGAATAAAATTAATTTCTCGTTTCTTACACCAGAGGTGCTTTTTAATTTTTCATAGGTACAATTAGCAAATAAATTGTACGGCCAAATACTTAGAATTCTTGTTATGGCCTCAATATTATACTCCCCTTACAGTATTACAAGGTATCCACTGAAAAGAAAGCAGCTCATAACCTCTTCAAGGTAATGCGAGATGCCACTCAAAAGTAAAAGATGGCAGGGTTAGCGCAGCGATTGGACTGCTGCGCAGCGTGTCGCGAGTTCGATTACCAAACGGAACAAATATTTCTGGGTCTGGGTTTTTATGCAAGCGAGGTTCTATTTTTGGAAACGCACCTACGATACAAGAGAAATTCCTAGAGTGGGCCAATGTTATTAAAAAGTGCTATTTTTCTATCGTGTAACAAAAACGCAGCGTGCACACACAAAGCGATGTCCCGTACATTCCAAATCAAAGATATCCACGATGCGGCGCTTGTTCTTCTGCGTCGTTACACCAAAAATTAAGTCCTAATAGGCTAGTTGAAACACCTGCAATTACAACAAGAACTACTAAGGTATGTGTATTGGTATATTTTTTGTTTTTTTTTTTTTGTTCATCTTTCATTTGGTTCCCATAATGTTGTATATTTTTTGATAATGGCGTTACTTATTTGTATTATAATGAATCTTAAACTTTGACTTGTCCATCTCAATAATTGTATATTTTTTTCTTAGAAAACCTTTAGCTCTTCTTATGGCAAACATTTTGACATAATTATTAATATTTTGGTCAAGCGCTAGTTGTTCCCAAAAATAAGTGAAATTGCCCAAATTTTGTTTAGTGCTGTTCGACTCTGTTTCATGTACGGATAATTTAAATGTAGGTATAGGAATGAAAATTGTTGGTCATTTTGGTTGGTCGTTATTTTTTCTCACACATTTTACTAACGAAATAATTATAAATTTTTATGATGCTGTTTGATATTGATTTAAAAGAGAAATTTGTAAAATATCAAAAATACTATCAAGGTAATAAATAAAATAATTTTAGACTCACTTATAATAAATGCTCAGAGAGTATAGTTTAGATTTCTAAGTTTTACATTTTGTTAGACAGCAGTTCCAAACTTTAGGTAGAGCTTGGAACTGCTCTCAGATAAATAGAATATTCCTCATTAAGAACACCATTTTTAAATACAGATATTTACAATATACCTATTGTGATGAGATGATTAAAATAGAGTTGACCCTCAGTATGAAGTCAACGTCCATCAAAAAATAAGAGATCATAGTCTCAACTTTACGTTAAACGTACCTATATTTAAAATACCGTAATCGTTTAATATCCATCTTATAATAATTTACAATCAAAGCGCAAATGAATGAATGAAGCTGGTTCCACTCGATCCCCGCACAGTTACCGATCCTTTGCCAGCACCAGTCCCGGAGGTATCCCCCTATCTCAACCGCAATCATTGAGCAAGAATCTCTTTCAAGTTTCAACCTAGCTAGACCATGAAGGAATTAGAAAATGAATAGTTGTTCTATACTGAAGATAGGTAAGTGATGTGATGTGGTGGACTTGTTTTGGAGGAACAATGTCTCCGAGTGTCTCCAATAAATTTTTTTTTTTTTTTTTTTGACACTGGCATCTCGCAGGTCAACCTCTACTAGGTTGTGTGCTGCTCAACCGGACTTTGAACAATAAACGTTCTGTTCCTTCAGGTTTTATAGTCCTTTGCGTTCCAGGTCACGTGTACCTTGTTTTGAAAGAGTCCCGCAGTGTCCGTCAGTCCTTACTGTATGCAGATTTTTTTACATTTTCTGGGATGTTTTCATTATGTTTAGTTACGTTTAGCCCTAAATATCGTCAGACACTAGAAAAATATAAGTGCATTATCAAGATAACGACTGTCTAGCGTTTGATGTATTATTTACAAACGTAATTATGCTATGTTTTTTTCTTCTATTTCAAATTCTGTTATTTCTGAAGCATGGTCTGACTATAGAGATACTGGTCACACATCCACGGACCGACCTTGGCAACCGTTGCTTGTCATAGATGATTAATCTCAGTAGAGAAATAAATTAATAGAGTATACCATATAATATCCACGAAAGAAATCACCACTATAGGTAATAGAACCCCAACAATATGCTGTTGATACCTACGTAAACACTATTAATGAAATTGTCTGTCTTTACCCGAAGAGGGTCGCAAGCAAAATAGCAAAGCAATTTAAAATTCGATACTATTAGAATTAAGGTAAGGCCATACGATGTCCGTTTTGTGGTAAAGAAAAAAACATAAAAACGTTTTTTTTTTAATACGTTACTCGTCTTCAAAAAAACGATTAAGTATTTGGATTAAGAATTCCTCAAGGGACCGTTAAGAAACATTAAAACTCACATACACAAATGTATTAGCAATGAACGTCCACACAGAAAAAAATGCTCATAAAATAAAAACTACTGAACCAAACTGAAAGGAATTTTCATGGGACTAATATTAAATTACAGATATAATTATTATACTGCATCGACCAAAAAGAATTATGAAAATCGATTCAACCAGTCGGAAATCATGGATAATCGACTTAATAAATACAGTCGAATAAAGAACCTCCTCCTTTTTTGTAGTCGGTTAAAATGTACTTCTATTGAACTTACCTGTTG
Source organism: Agrotis segetum (assembly GCA_036375495.1). Classification (NCBI taxonomy): domain Eukaryota; kingdom Metazoa; phylum Arthropoda; class Insecta; order Lepidoptera; family Noctuidae; genus Agrotis; species Agrotis segetum. The sequence goes on from JAQSVV010000181.1 coordinate 2,706,398, forward strand.
TTGCTGACGCAAATGTACAAAAGTGTACCCCTACCTTTACAGTCCCAACATTATAAGGGCCTCGATTGGTTATAAACTTGCCTACTTAATGTTATTTTATTCGTTCTAAAAGAATACGCTTTTTTAACACGTCGTTTAAATTCAGAGGAGCGTTTAGGTTATGGCTTTAGAGGTGCAAAGCGTAAGCGATAGCGATTATCTATGACTAATTTAAGCAAACTTAGATAAGATTTAACAGTGAGTAAAACGTTAGAGCTATTATCGCTATTTTGTACTGAGTTTATTACAACTAAATGGAAAGTAAAGTTTTGGATTTGTGTATACAGAGTTTTATGTTAAGTTTGTTTTTCTTCTTTATTATTTAAACAATAACATTTGAAAATGTTTTGAGTGTTAGGTAACGCTAAAACTAAAAAATAATACTTTCTCTGCCATCAATGAAGACCACTCATGACTTCTTAGAAGACAAATTAATTAATTAATAATTCGAGATACTTACCTTGGCATACAACTTATGGAAAAAAGTGACTTTCATCCCATTCAGGATGAAATAAAAATTATTATTATAACTCGTTGAATGAAATTAGAAAATTATTCGTGTTTGAAAAAATAATGCGCTACGTCGCGCGGTGTCATGCCGTTAATGGTCCGTGTAAAAGCTGCTAGTGTAAGAATTTCTAGATTCTTTGTTAGTCTTTTTTTTCTTGGTTTCTTTATTTTCTTAAATACATCTTATAATTCCCGCTCAGCTTATAAATTGTGCCATCTGTCAAAAAGTACTATTTGTAAAAAACAAAATTTATTCGTGCGTAGTTGTATTGGTTTTTCACGAAACAGTATTGCTACGTATAATTATATATAATACACACATTTTCAAGGACTTCTTTTTATTTTTGTTACCTTTCAATATTTAAGTGTACTTTTGGCAGATACTCGTTTTGCACTTGTGTAGATTGTACACTCGAAATTATGAAACAACTAAATTAATGGTCAATTATTGTCTTGTGAATTTTCTTTGTTTTAAATTTCACTATGGACATTTTTAACTTGCTACATCGTTCTCACAAAATGTACCTACCACCTCAAAATGAATGATCTAGATAACAAAGGTTCTGTTATAATTTTGGTGATCTAAAAAGAGTGTGCATGGAGCTTCTTGCCCGTTCACTATACATACTCCTTGGAATGGATACCTACGGTACTATCAGTTATTATGTCTTGTGACTGAGACTGTAACATCATTATTTTGTAGTATTTAATTCTATTTTTTTGTCTTCAACAATTCAAAAGCGCCGTCAGTTTGTATAATGAATGCTTTGATTTTTGTTTTTTTACTGAATGGATGTTGTCGTGAACCACTTCTTATCTTTGAAGAGCAACTAGTAAAGCTATTATTAGTCACAAACACAGAATTAAAACAACAGACCTATTTCTTAATTACTAAACCATCTAACTCACTAAAACAAATCGTGTACTTTCAAAATTACCCGCTACACTAAGCCGATACAGTCGCGCACAGTCGTCGAAGCAACAAAATGAGAATTTAATAACACTGTACAGTTCTCCCATTACCTACACCCCACTGAGTTCATTTGCATGGAAATACGGATTTGAAGCGACACGACTAACGTGTTGGGGGTTTAATATAAAAATGTCGCCGGCTTTTTTTCAGTGATTGTACTTTCTTGGCTTTTAGTTTATGTTTGTTTTTTTCGTTAATAATGTTAAACGGGGTTTCTGTTGAAGAATATTGAGTTTTTAACTGGTTGTCAAGTTGAAATGAGCGTTGTGGTTTTTTGCATAATGTTAAGTCACTCAGCGTAGCTTTTCAATCCACAGCTGAGACACAATTTGAGAATATTTATCTACCTACAGACTCAGTGCAAAGTTAACAAATCGATACCTAAGTAATTGAATAGTCCAAAGAGGCGATCGACCAAAATATTGCAGTCATTTTAACGTCAATTAGGTACGTCATAGCGGTGAAGGAGAGAAATAGCTTGCCATCAATTACAGATTTTAAATTTTTTAACCCTAGGTTCAAAAGTCAGGTAATAATTCCTCAAACAATCAATTTTAATACTTGTTTGCGACAGTTCAAGGGTTTCTTCAAAGTCATTCATTTGTTTGATCTAACTCTTCAAAAGAAAAGTTATAATATCCAATTTTGAAGTTGACACACACAGTGTAAATGTATTATAGACTAGTATTTGCGCGTTGCGCGAGCTGCAAGCAGCTCGCGGGGTCGTGTTTTGAAAAGTATTTCTTACTTAGAATTTTTTGCAGTCGCCATTTTAGATTTTGATTTTGACCTTACTATCGGCTTTAGCATCCTCGAAAACTATTAAAACGACTCCCATGATGAACAATTCAAAAATGATCGCAGCCGCCATCTTAGATTCTGATTTAGACTTCACTATCGGCTTAAGCACCCTCGAAAACCATGAAAACGGCATCCAATATAAAAAATATGTTTTTTTGAAGTCGCCATCTTGGATTTTGATTTTGATCTCACTACCGGCTTTAGCATCCTCGAAAACCATGAAAACGACTCCCATGATGAACAATTCAAAAATTATCGCAGCCGCCATCTTGGATTTTGATTTTAACCTTACCATCGGCTTTAGCATCCTCGAAAACCATGAAAACGACTCCCAGGATGGTTATTTCGAAAATATCGCAGCCACCATCTTGGATTTTGATTTTGACCTCGTTATCAGCTTTATATCATCATCAGCCTATTGCCGTCCACTACTGGACGTAAGCCTTCCCCAAAGAGCGCCAACCATCCCGGTTTTGGGCAGGCCGCATCCATCCACTGCCAGCCATAGCCAGACCCATCTTGCAGCAGAGCGTCCTGCACTACGTTTGCCCATTCGCGGTCTCCACTCAAGCAAATGTTTGCTCCATCTGCCGTTTGTCCGTCTGCAGACGTGCCATTTGGTTCACATTTGGTTCTCTGGCGAATGACTTCATTACGAATTCTATCCACCAGAGAAACCCCGAGCATTGCTCTCTCCATTGCACGCTGAGCAACCTTAAATTTGTGGACCAGGCCGATGGTAAGTGTTCACGTTTCGGTAAGTCATTACGGGTTGGACACGCTGGTTGTAAACCCTGGTTTTAAGGGATTGTGGGATCGATGATTCAAAGATATGACGCAGCTTCCCGAATACCGCCCAACCCAAGCGTATTCTTCTAGCTGCCTCCTTCTCAAAGTTGTGCCTGCCCAGTTGTACACTTTGGCCTAGATAAATGTATTCTTGCACAACCTCGAGGGCAGCATAATTCACGATTACCTACAGGTCTCGGGGTGACGTGACCATTAAACATGACTTTGGTTTTGTCCAGCCAGATTCATTCCGAGACCCACACGCCTTGAAGAATCGCTCAGCATTTTTTCCGGCTCCTGCAGAGACTCTGCTATGATGACAATGTCATCCGCAAATCGGAGGTGTGAGATGTACTGACCGTTGATATTAACACCCCGTCCTTTCCAATCAATCGTCTTGAAAACGTCCTCCAACGCGTTTGTAAACAGTTGGATTGGTTTTGTGCTCTGTTCTTGTACTCAGACGGTCACTGTTGCGGCCTTATACAGACATCTTATCACCTCAACGTAGCGACAGTCGATGAGGCATCTCTGCATGGACTCCAGAACAGCCCAGGTCTCGACGGTATCGAAAGCCTTCTCGTAGTCCACATACGTTGGGCACAGAGGCTGGTTATACTCCTCGGTCTTTTGAATCACTTGCCTAAGGGTGTGTATGTGGTCTATGGTGCGGTAACCTTTTTGAAACCCGGCCTGCTTCGGTGGCTGAAAATCATCGAACTTTTGGGCGAGACGATTTAGAATAACCCTCGAGAACAGCTTATAGATATGGCTCAGAAGTGAGATGGGGCGGTAGTTTTTAAGGAGCGCTTTATCGTCCTTTTTGAAGAATAATACTACCACACTCCCATGCCATGCCTCCGGTGTTATGCAAGTGTGGATGACGGAATTGAAGAGTTTACAAGCTCTGTCAAGATAGATATTCCTCTTGCCTTGAGCAGCTCAATGGTTATTCCGTCATCCCCTGGGGCTTTGTTGTGGTGAAGCTGCCTGAGTGCCATTCCAACCTCACCCATGTCAATGTCGGGAAGCTCGTCTGTGAGATGGCGTGTCAGTTTGGCCGTTGGTCATCCGCGCCGTGGGCCTGAGGTGGGCAAGGTTTTGAGCATATAAGTCTCCGTAGAACTTTTCGACTTCAGCGAGAATCTCTGGCTTTGACGTTAAGGTGGTGCCTTGTGACGTTCTGGGCTTTGTGAGGCTACAGCGGGAGGTATTGGGCTTGGCAACTACCTTCGAGCCTTTATTCCGAGCTATAGCTTGCTCTACAATACGGGTATTTGCACACCGAGTATCGCGTCTGAACTGCTTTTTGACCTCCCCGTTAAGAACCTGACTCTCAGCCTGTGTGGCTTTGTGAGTTCTCGTCGTTTCCTCCTCAGTGCCAGTGTCTCGCTGGTAATTAAGTTCCGACTTACGTCCATTCCTGCTCGGTCGAAAAAGTTTACAGCCCGCCTCGGAGACAACACCCAGCAGGCCTTCGGTGACGTCGTTTATGCCCTCCTGGATTTTAAACCTCACTATCGGCTTTAGCATCCTTGAAAACCATGAAAACGACTCCCATGATGAACAATTCGAAAATTATCGCAGCCGCCATCTTGCATTCCCGTTTTGACCTCGCCATCAGTTTAAGATCCTCGAAAACCATGAAAATGACACCCATGATGAAAACACAAAAATTATCCAAGACAAAAAGAATTTTTCAATTCCAAAACAAACTTTTCAGTTTAGATAAAAATATGACATTTCAAAATATTATTGTGTTGGGTACGCGCTTACTGCCCCGTGAACATTGTATGCGATCATAGGATTTGGATTTTAACCTCACTATAAGCAAAAACCATGAAAACGACTCCCATGATGAAAAATTCGAAAATTATCGCAGTCGCCATCTTGGATTTTGATTCTTACTTCACTATCAACTATAGCATCCTCGAAAACTATGAAAACGACTTCCATAATGAACATTTCGAATATTATCGCAGCCGCCATCTTCGATTTTGATTTTGAACTCACTATACCCATACCCGAAAACCATCCATGATGATATCTTTGAATTTTTTGCTGTCGCCATCTTGAATTTTGATTTTGACCTCACTATCGGCTTTAGCATCCTCGAAAACCATGAAAACAACTCCCATGATTTGGGAGTTAAAACAACTCCCATGATTGCTCTTCGAGTGCACAGGTGTCACACAGATCAGGACAGAAACCCTCGGGACACCCAGGACTTACACAGATGTTCTCCACAGACCAAAGAACCTGATCAACTTCTGGAGGGAGGTGGGCTGGTTGGAATAAGCCACCAAGGCCACTATGGCTCACGCACAATGGTCCACATGAAGGACTAAGTGCGGAAACCAAAACCCCTAACATAGAACATAGAACTCCCATGATGAACATTTCGAAAATTATCGCAGTGCCATCTTGGATTTTGATTTTGACTTCACTATCAGCTTTATTACCCTCGAAAACCATGAAAACGACATCCATGATGATATCTTTGAATTTTTTGCTGTCGCCATCTTGGATTTTGATTTTGATCTCACCATCGGCTTAAGCATCCTAGAAAATCATGAAAATTACTCCCATGATGAACAATTCGAATATGATCGCAGCCGCCATCTTGGATTTTGATTTTGACTTCACTATCATCTTTATTGCCCTCGAAAACCATGAAAACGACATCCATGATGACATCTTTGAATTTTTTGGTGTCGCCATCTTGGATTTTGATTTTGACCTCACTATCGGCTTTAGCATCCTCGAAAACCATCAAAACGACTCCCATGATGAACATTTCGAAAATTATCGCAGCCGCCATCTTGGATTTTGATTTTGACCCCACCATCGGCTTTAGCATACCCGAAAACCATGAAAACGACATCCATGATGAAAAATTCGAAAATTGTCGCAGCCGCCATCTTGGATTTGGATTTTGACCTTACTATCGGCTTTAGCATCCTCGAAAACCATGAAAACGACTCCCATGATAAAATTGATGAACAATTCGAAAATTATAGCAGCCGCCATCTTGGATTCTCATTTTGATTTTGAAAAATGATTTTGACATACTCTGGGCCCCAAGAGAAAATGTTCCAAGTTTCTTCTGAGATCCACTTAAAGGGGGGAGAAAGGGGTGAAGAGGGGAGATTTTGAAAATAATGGTTTTTTCTTCTCCGATCCTCCTCTATACGATTCCGTAAAAAAACACCAAACACGGGTCTCCTAGTTTCTGAGATACGATAGGGAGGGGGGGGGAGGCCAAAAAGCGGAGGCTTGGTACTTTTGCCCTACTTATGAGAGTTATTTGTAAGTTTGCTTGTCGTCACCCGCGAGTTACGCTTCACCCGCTCAACCTTCGTTACGCTACGGAGGTTGAGCGGGTGAAGCGTAACTTCGCTCCACTCAGAACCTACCTAACACCGGAAAGGTATCGTGACCTTTTCCCTACGCTACCTAGTTTCTGAGATACGATGGAGGGAGGGGTGAAGGGGGGGAATAGGGTGAATTTTGAAAAATGATCGACATACTCTGGGCCCCTTGATACGAATTTGAAAAAAAAAATGTTCCAAATCTCTTTTGAGATTCGGGGAGTTTTTACTTTTCCGAGCCTCCTCTATACGAATCCATAAAAAAACAAAACACGGGTCTCATAGTTTCTGAGATACGATTGGGAGGGGGGGGGAGCAAAAAGGGGTGGCTTGGTACTTTTGCCCTACTAATGAGAGTTACTTGTAAGTTTGCTTGTCGTCACCACTGACCTACCTACCACCGGAAAGCTATCGTGACCTAATTCTTACGCTTCGCTTTACCGCTACATAGTTTTTCCGATATAAGATGGGGGGATGGGTGAAGAGGGGGAAATGGGGGAGTTTAGAAAAATCATTTTGACCAATTCCAGGTACTTTATGTGAATCTGAAAAAAAAAGTGTTCCAAGTCTCTTCTGAGATCCGCCTTAAGGGGGGGGGAAGGGTCAAGAGGGGGGACTTTGAAAAATGGTTTTTACTTTTCCGACCCTCCTCTATACCAATCCATAAAAAAAACAAAACACGGGTCTCATAGTTTCTGAGATACGATTGGGAGGGGGGGGGGAGCAAAAAGGGGAGGCTTGGTACTTTTGCCCTACTAATGAGAGTTACTTGTAAGTTTGCTTGTCGTCACCGCTGAGTTACGCTTCACCCACTCAACCTTCGTTACGCTACGGTGGTCGCCGGCTCGCTTCGCTCGCCACCTCCCCCCTTCCCTCCACTCGGTCTCGCAGGTTCGCTCCACTCAGGACCTACCTACCATCGGAAAGCTATCGTGACCTTATTCCTACGCTACGCTGCGCTTCGCTTTACCGCTATGGGGGAGGGGTGAAGAGGGGGAGAGGGCCAGTTTTGAAAAATGATTTTGACTAACTCTGCGTTCCTTGATATGAATCTGAAAAAAAAAATGTTGCAAGTCTGTTAACTTCCGAGATCCGCCTAAAGGGGGGAGAAGGGGGTCAAGAGGGGGAACTTTGAAAAATGGGTTTTCTTTTCCAAGCCTCCTCTATACGAATCCGTAAAGAAACAAAACACGGGTCTCTTAGTTTCCGAGATACGATGGGGGGAGGGGTGAAGAGGGGGAGAGGGGGGGAGTTTTGAAAAAAGATTTTGACCAACACTGAGCCCCTTGATATGAATCCGGAAAAAAAAACTTTCCAAGTCTGTTAACTGCCGAGGTCCCCCTAAAGGGGGGAGAAGGGGGTCCAGGGGGGGGAACTTTGAAAAGTGGGTTTTACTTTTCCGAGCCACCTCTATACGAATCCGTAAAAAAACAAAACACTGGTCTCTTAGTTTCCGAGATACAATGGGGAGGGGGGAGAGGGGGGGCGAAAAGGGAGGTTGGGATTTTTCCCATACTCACCAGAGTCACTTGTTTACGAATCTGTCAAAATATACCCACCTTCCCCTTCACCATCTGGGAGAACAATTCTGTCAATCAGTCAGTCAGTGGTAATCGAGCTTTATATACATAATATAATTCTCTTTGCATATTGCTAAACTTAAAATTAAGACAGTATAATATGAATTTAAAAAAATGGGTTGTCTGTAAAGTCGGTTTACTGACGTTAGTTAAACGTGACAACGTCATAAGGAAATACTGCACTTATGTTTTTTTTTTCTTTTTTTGTACGCTTTAAAGAAACAATTGACACACCGTTGTTATGGAATACTACAAAGCAATGTAAAGCCGCATGACGTCATCTTTTTTCGTGCGTGCAGCCGGCCATCGAATTATAAGACGTTTTCACGTCAAAAATGAGGATAGACTAAGCAGGGTGCTTGCTGTATTTTCTGCCTATCCCCATAACAATAAACCGTAGGATTATACATGTTTTGTGTCCTCCTAACAAAGTTAGCCTTCAACATTTTCATTGAGTACCAGTAGTATGTGTATACGCATTGTGACTATAAACATTGCTTTGTTGTTGTTAATTATTACCATGTAACTTCGTGTCACACTCACTTAATGGAACAACATATAACATCTTGTGAACATGACAATGTGCATTACAATACATGATCATGACTGTTTGACAAACATGTATACTAACATAATTTTACATGTTGTACGTCAGTGTTACTGGCTTAGTATTAGATAATTTTACAATCAAACATAGCAGCTATTCTAGACCAGATCCGCAGGCAATAGCTATGTTTTAATTTTGATAAAATCCTTAAAATGACTCTTCCCGCCTAGAGTGGAGCGGCAGGGACTGTCACACTGGTACTAACTAACAATAGCCCTTTACGTTCCAGGGTCATGGTAACCCGTTTGAACAGCTTCGCGGTATAAACATAAAACTACTGTTCAAAATGTTTTTTCCTACTTTTTATACTAAATAAAACATAGTGAGGAAACCGACATGACCTAGAACCAAAAATTTGAAGACATGATTTTGTGTCATCTGCCAACTCTTTTTTGCCCCACACTAAAAGTTTCTCCTGTATCATGGGTGCATTTACAAACATAAAACTCACATACACAAACACTCAAACCCGAAACAAATACTTGTAGAACGTACAAATATTTGCTCCGTGCGGGAATCGAACCAGTGATACGCAGCGCAGCCGTCAAGCTGATTATGCAAACTTTCTAATATTAATCACTTGATTCTAAAATTCAATTCAATTAACACATACCAATAACACCAAATAATAATGGCAACCCAAAACATAACCTCACAAATTACATAAACTATTAAGTTGACATTCTTCACGACCACACGATGAGTGCCAGCAGCAATATAGCCCGACATAGCGCAACGTAGCGCAAGATAGCGCCATATAGCGCAATAACCCAACCGCGACGTCACGTATGATATACGACGGAATTTGAACACCATACGGTATTGTGGCCTGAATTATGTACATTGTTGAGTAACAATTATTCATATTTATAATGATATGTGAAACATTTATGAAAAAGAGTAAGTATGGAGTTTCTTGCCCATTCTTCTCCATACAACCTACCTTAGCGAATGGGTGTAGAATCAATCCCATCCCTTTAAATTTAAAAATCGACGTTCAAAAGTGCCTCTTTGATGGCCTAATTGGAATAAATTATTTGACTTTCTTTTAATAAAAGATAATAATTGATACTTTTTGCACTTTTTAAAAACATCATCACTAATGTATTTTTTTTTGTTTTTGGGACAGAACCACTGCATTATTCCCACACTACTGCAACTCTTGAAAGCCAGAATCAACAGTGGCCTAGTATGTAGTTTCTTAGCTTTGAATCTACATCGTTGTTCCAAAATAAATAGTTTGAATTTTACTCCGATAAGAAACAAAACAAATTTTAATAGATTTCGAACTATGAGCTCCCATGAGGTCAGATATCACAAAATTAGAAATGATAAATTTTTACATGTTTCTAAAATTAGAAGATCTAAAGCACTATTATTATAATAAATACTCGTTTGCTCTATAATACTTGATTACGCTAGGAGGTGAACATAAATTAAACGGAATAGTTGTAAACCAAACATTTCCAAAGAATTTACAGCATTATTAATTTACAGCAAGTTGTACGATAATAATATCTGCTCGTAATTTTAAGCGCGGAAAATCAACATCCTAACAACAACACACGTTGCTACGAGCTACGAGCTACGCCGTAGCTACGCTGCTACGAACCTCTACGCGCTACGAAACATCTACGGTTTCCCAAGAAATGTTAATTAGGTAAAGTTTGGTTGAAATTCGTATACTTATAGTTCATCGTATGTATGCATAGTGTGTATACATGTATTGTATTGATAGAAGTTGCTACAGATTATTGATGTTAGTTGTAAGTTTAGGTATTTGTGTATTTACCTTGTAGAAATTGGCTTTGAATAAATTATATCTTTGAAATGGGTAAATATAACAAAATTGCTTACAAATGACGTATTTTGCTTACAAATTAGTTTCTTGCTTACAATGTTGTTTACTAGTACTTAGTAATTAAGTGTAGTAAAATTCTAAATTATGAAAGACTCACATGTAAAACTGCTTTAACACAGAAAATAATATTTGTAAGTAAATTAGCATGTTTCACCGTAGTTTAAAACGTGGTACTTACGTGGTTTTTGTATGTTTTTAATGTTTTACATTTTTAAATCGCGGTCTAAATATGCAAGAGCCCTCAGTAAATGGTTGCCGGGAAGCGGATTGATGGACAAGACGTTTAGTTTCCGATAGATAAGTGTGGAATAAAATACGTTGACCCCCGTCTACCAATATAATATTGCAATATTTCAAAACCATTCGAAAAAATGTAAAAAAAATGTCGTAAGACGATCAAAAGCACCGTATAACGATCTTCGAGGTAAGAGGCGATCTTGACCTTATATTTTATTTTGAAATTCGAACGATGATGTTATGAAATTCGAACGATTCATTATTAGGATCAATGACCTTTATTTCGGACTTATTTGGCGGGGACTAAGATGCTAAACTGGTGGACCAAATTCAATATTTATGTCACGGGTAAAACTTGATTAAAACTAGCACTGATTACGGAAATATGGGACAAAAAGATGGAGACTCGGGGGTACTACAACGTCTTAAAACCAGGCTTGTTCCAGTGAGTGAACGAGATGGCGCTAGACGACTTGTATAGCTCTCTTTCTTTCTCGCAAGAGCATTAGCCTCCTCTCGCGCCCGGCATTGGTTGCGGCCATGCTGCGGGGCGAGACGGAGTGGGAAGCGGTCAGCTCCTTCTACGAGGCAGTAATGCTCGTAAAGGAGGAGGCAGGCCGCGAGCGAGAGAGGACAGCGTCCTCCCAGCGCCCCAGCCGCAGTGGTAGGCGCCCACGGCGACGGACGTCGCAAGATGATCTCCGGCCACCGTAGGCGCGGGCATGCGGGCAGCGAGTAAAGGGCAACTCGCTGCCCGACCAAGGACCATGCCCGGGTCGACGGCGCGTTGTGTCCCACGCGCGCCTCAAAGAGCGTCAGCATAATGACGGGGCCCCCCTCTCAGAGGGCCAAAGCCTGCCGGGGTCGCGGGATTATTCCGTAACCGTAACCCCGGAACTTAACAGGCTATGAAGGACACCGTGGATTTTAGTCAGTAGAAGTCTGACAGTCCCTCCCGCCCTGCCCGGGGTCGGAGGACTCATTTGATGATTTTACCACGCTAAAAAAAAAAAAAAAAAAAAGAGCATTAGTCTCGATTTTAGACCAGTACTCTCAGCATGTGGTGGAACTAAGCTACTAGTGTTAAATATATTCGTTTCTTTTCTTTTTTCTTTGAAGAAGATAGAAAATGTTTGTGTGAAAAAGTAAAAAACAACTTTCCATCCAACGTCACAAACTTTTGCATTTATGATATTAAAACTAAGAAGTAAAAATAATAAACTGAACTTTGTTAGTCATTAAAACATTTAGTCCTTGTTTTAGTCCTTGACTTGTTCACTCTCAGTATTCGTAGTATTAGCATTTATTCATCTCAGCACCTGACGACCACCACGTCAACTAGCGCCGTCACCACGTCACCTAGCGCCGTCACCACGTCAGCACATCACCACGTCAGCGCGGTGCTGTAGCACGACGTTGACAACGCACAAACGTCACACGTTTGACGTCAGCTAGAGCCAGTTATTTTAGCGCTAAAGTGATTTACTTTTAGTGTTGGAATTACGTTGAATGGGCTTTGTAACTTTAGTATCAAAGGTGTGCTTGTTAAAATACTTGAAGTTACTTTTCTGTTAAAAAAAGGAACTGGTTTGATTTGAGTACTAGAAATTCTTGAGCTTTCACCAAGGTATTAAACCTCGGATATCTCGGGATGATTTTCAGATGGTATAAAGAGTAGCGAATTACCAGGACCAAGGCGATGGCTCAAACTGACGAGTGCCATAACGAATCAAATACGTGTCTAAAGAATGCAAATGATGAGGAGAACAAACAATGTAGTTTTTAGTCAGTAACCGTCTGACCGCAAAATTGTTGAACAGTTCTATAAAGAAAGTATGCTTAAAAACGGTATTTGGCGATGATATAAGGTCCGTCTTACACTTTCGTTGCCGTTCCACCCAGACCTTTCAATGATCTGGAGCAGTTTGGTTGTGTCTAGATTATAAAGCAATAACCCTTTAACTGATATCATTCACCACACATCAATCCAACTATCAATATGATTGGCAGTATTACATAAAAAAAAACCCTTGAAACGATTACTCATTCGATTCCCTGTTCAATCGATACTGATCACCATTGACGGACAATTGATTTCGTTTCATTCAGCCTCAACGTCAGACTTTAATTCGATTACATATTCCGTTTTATAGCTATGTTCGTGGTGCTGAGAATTGGTGTTGCTAGCGGGAAAAATTGGATTATTGCGTTACAGGAACTTTTTTGTTGAATATGGAAAACGTGTGTTAAAGTGGACAGTGGCACTTTTCATAAAGGGGGGAATGACATTGACAGGTGAATTGTTAGCATGAATTCAGTAGGTGTTTGATTTTATGCTGACCAAATCTGCATGTTACTTTACGGTTGTCAAATTGATGCCTCATAATTTATGTGTATACCTATTTAGGTGTTCCTTTAAGAAAAAAAAAAAAATGTCGTAGCGTCTTCATAAATCTAAGTTCACTGCTTTAGCAGCCCTGAACAGAAGCTATATCCATTGTATCTTGTTTGTTTAAACCTTAACTACGCTCATCGAATTCGAAGATCGGTAATCATTAATTTAGTAAATTATTACAAACATAAAGATCTCGCCTCTGTAGAAAATGTGATAAGAAAATCGTACAATAATTCTTTATTATTGCTAGTATATCGAATTTTACCATGTTAATAGAAGCATCTATCACAAATAAAATGGCAATGACATACGTAGAAACATTGAGTTTACTCCTATCACGTTACTGCCCACAACACACTATCCGTAAAAGTGTAGTAACACAACTAACGTTTCAGTCGCTCATTAAAAGTGTAAGCCGTAACATTGTATTGGCGCTCGTTCGGTTGCGTCGATCAACTATGTTGCATTACAGTTGCACGAGTTTATTTGTACCTGAGATTGAGTAGCAGGTATTAAAAGACGTGTTTGTTGGTTATTTGACACATTTACACTAATGTAAGTGTTTCAAGAAAACTTTACTACTTTAATTCACCTTGTAATTATACATTTTTATTTTCATTCTTGTAAAGTTTTCCGTCATCATCTACCTGGTCTTTTCCCAACTATTGGGGCAGCTTCCAATCGAACTAAATGCTGCTGAATGACACTATACTGGGTAATACTACACTGGGTCATATTGGGTAAGACTATCGAACTTACAGTAACGACTGTCAAAGATCTACGAATGACAGCCAAGACTATCAGCTTTAGGGATCGTCCACACCAAACGTATTGTCCGCCGCCGACTGTGAATATACTCACTGTTTGTATGGTCGGTTCGGTGTGAACAAAAAGTTAAATATATATTGAAAAACAATAAACTGCGTAACGCGTGCTCACAGTCGGCGGCGCGCGGCGGACAATACGTTTGGTGTGGACGATCCCTTACGTGTTCTCCCAGTCACAAGGGAAAGTCGCCATGACAGTTACTGCATAAAGATAATTGTGACATTCACCAATGGAATCTTTAGAGGCCGACTATGATTACGTAATTATTTACTTTATTTTTAATTAAAAAGTCATTATCCCGCTAAATAACAAGGCTAAATGGAGCAAAAAGTCAATGAACCTTCATAATACTCGTAAATTAAATATACAAGAAACAAATGACCCAAAAAGTAACATAAAACCCTTCTGACCTTTCAGACTTATTTACAACAAACAGTAAATAAAGCCAGACGACTCAATTACCAATACTTGATAGCTAACCCTTTAAAAACGCCGTTAAACACCAGTTAAACGTAAATAGCTATCGGTTAATTAAACGAAGGCACCCGAACATCCCCGACGCGATGATTTGCAACCTTGTCAACGTACAAAATCTAAGAAACAGTAGTTTTACGCTGTTAGAAGTGGATGGTATGTTTCAGCTCGACCTTCGGATAGAGCATGCAGACGTTGAGTAATGGTTGACCTGTATTCCGATCATACACCATGCCCGGGTTGACAGCGTGTCGTGTTCCTCGTGCATCTCAAAGATCTATCGGCCCCCTTAGCGAGTCAAAGCCGTGACCCCGGAACGTAAAAGGCTATTGAAAGATCACCGTGTAGTCATTACGAGAGTGACAATCCCTCCCGGCCTGCGTTAAGACACATTAACTGATGATTTTACCACGATAAAAAAATTGGTCGAACCTAGTCAGTCCTTTAATAACTTTTTCGTGTTATTTATTTCATCACCAACCTACTCCCACAAAGTTAAAGAAAAATAAATCTTGATGAACGCGGTATTTCCAAGAGCCGAAACTTTGAAACATTTTTGACATCTACCAACCCACAAAATTGAACACATGTGACATCCGCACTGAGCCCGCGTGGTGGATTAAAGCCCACTCCCTCTCAAAGAGGCCTGTGTCCCAGCAGTGGGAACATTATAGGCTGATGATGATGATGATGACCAGCCCACACTCGTCTTGTGTAGTGGTTTGCATCTCACTCTCAATTTTTTTGTCTCTGACGCCTGGAATTCGCACAAATCAAGGCATCTATCATCAAAGTTACGAGTACCTTGTATGTACATTTTGTATGTAGTTGAGCTTCTGTTTTTATCTGTTCAGTGTCATCAATAAAAGTTTAATTAAAACCCGTTCAGAATTTTTTGTCGTCAATTGAAGTCCTTTATGAATCGAGCTCCTTTTGATATTAGGTATTAAATTATATTATGTGAATAAAATGAGTAACCATGCCTTTGAGTACCTACATTTTATTTAAATAAAAAGAAATTAAAATAATCTAGTCATTGTAGATTGTACCTATTTAATCACATTATTATCACTTAAGTGTTTAGTTTTGCACTCTCAGAAATGTCCATTAACCTGTAACAAAAAAATCGGCCTTCTTAACTAACTATAGGATTATTATTCACATCTAAAATATACCATGCTGGAAGGTCTAAAACATTTTTAACGGTTTGACTTTACAACAGAAAAAGATACACTCATTTTGTTTTTTTTTTTAGCGTGGTAAAACCATCAAATGAGTCTCTCCTCCCCGAGCAGGGCGGGAGGGACTGTCAGACTTGTACTGACTAAAATCAACGGTGTCCTTCAATAGCCCTTTATGTTCCGGGGTAGCAGTGATGGAATAAGTCCCGCGACCCCGGCAGGCTTTGGCCCTCTAAGAGGGGGCCCCGTCATTATGCTGACGCCCTTTGAAGCGTGCGTGGAACACGATGCGCCGTCGACCCGGGCATGGTCCATGGTCGGACAGCGAGTTGCCTTTTATGCCTTCATGCCCGCGCCTATGGTGGCCGGAGATCGTCTCGCGACGTCCGTCGCCGTGGGCGTCCACCAACATTCAACTTGGCTTAGGTTAAGTAATACTTCCCTCATTTTATTAAACCTTAACCAATTTCCTAGTAATATAATTACGTGTAGTTTAATATGATTTGACGGTAATTGAAGTACAGCTTGGTTAACAACCAATCACTGCCAACGATAGACAAACAGGGATGTGTGTTAATTAATTTGACATTAATCAATAGAACTACGTTAGTGTTACTACGCTTCCGCACATAATTATAATTAGAGCAGATTGTATAGAGTAAATGTTTTCGATTGAGTAAACATTATCTACACTAATATTATAAATAGGAAATATTTACATTTTGTGTGGTGTGTGTATGTGCGTTTGTAATAAATAAACTCAAATCTACTGTGTCAATGTAAAAAAAAAACAAAACAACTTTGGAAACTACATTCACTTTGAGCAACATAGACCACCCGTGCGAAGCCGGTACTGACCGCTAGTTGTTTAGAATAAAAAGTAGTTGTTTCTGTGGTACACAATAAGTATAGATAAAAACTTGACGGCACATTTCATACAGTGGCTAAGCGATTGTCCTGTGCTGAGTCAAGGGTTCGATTAGAGATGGCGTAGTTGTGTTTTTAAGATTGAATGTTTTATAATCTCATCTAAATTAATAATTCAAAAAGGTACATGTTTGGAACTCACTGGAAATAGCAGAAGGAGGGAAGAGAGGCTTTTTCCTGTAGCGGGATAGAAAGAGAAAGAGTACTAGTTAAAATAAGGTAACTTCGAAAAATAAAATCGCTTGGGCGTTAATTAAAAAGAAAGTCATTACTAAACGTTTTGATCTTCAAAGTCAATTACAGTCATTAAAATACAAAACTCCGTAAACTCACAATTTTCCCCAAACAATAAAAAACAGTCAATACAATAAAAATACTAATAAAACAATTGAAAAGGGAAAACGGACGAAATCAAAAACTCGTATCTAAGCGACATGATGTTTGGCCGCTCAATTTAATCAGTATCAATTTCATACAAAAACACACTTTCAATCCCAGTAGACACACAATATTTATGCGATTTTTTTACGCCAAATGTACCAACACTCGTGTCCGGGAGTGCATTTGAATTTCAGATTTTTCCCCTCTCTGGTGGAGGTCTATTATTCAAATTTATTTCGGTTGGCCAATGAGGCAGGACGTGGGTAGATGCAGAAGTTCTGTTAGCCTCTGTACGCAAGGTGACGCAAGTCTCCGACACTATAGTCTCCGATACCTTACCACTTTGGTTTCCAGGCGACTATCACAATACAAATCCATAGAGATTCATACACAGGCATACGTCAATAATAATGAAAACGGTGAAGGAAAACATCGTGAGAACGTCCTAGAACCAAAATTTCGAAGACATGACTGTCATCATCATCAGCCTATAAATGTTCCCACTGTTGGGACACAGGCCTCCTCTCTGTGAGAGGAAGTGGGCCATAATCCACCACGAGGGCCCAGTGCGGTTTGGTAGATATCGTCATGTCTTCGAATTTTTGATTCTCGGACATGCCGGTTTCCTCACGATTTTTTCCTTCACCGTTTTGAGAGCAGTGGTGATGAAATAAATTACACAAAGTAATGCGCCTGGTGGGGTTCGAACCCACGACTTACCACTCGTAAATCGGGAGCGGTACCACTGGGCCACCACTGCTCCATAGTTCCAGTACGTCTCCATAGCTTAAGTACTAGGGCTGAACTTTAGACCGTGTTTCTCATATAAGTGTAAAGAACAGGTAATTCCAGTGTTTGAACGAAATGGCGCTAGACAACTTGTACGGCTCTGTCTCTTTCCCACAGTGAAAATACTCTCGTTTTAAGACCTCATTGTAGACCAACCTGGGTTTAAAACTTAACCTTCTGCACCTACGTATCTTTTATGTGTATGAACAAAAGCAACGATACCAACGATCAACACTGCTTCTCTTGTTTGTCTCCCAATGGATTCACGGCGAGGTTCTAATGGGCATGCGGGGACGAGTAATGGGCGACTCGCTGTCCGACCATGCACCATGCCCGGGTCGACGGCACGTTGTGCTCCAAGCACTTCTCAAAGAGTGTCAGCAAGATGACGGTACCCTCTTAGTCGCGGGGTCGCGGGACTAACGGATATCGTAACCCCTACTTACTACTACTATTGAGGACACACCGTGGATTTTAGTCAGTACGAGTCTGACAGTCCCTCCCGTCCTGCCCTGGGAGGGAGGACTCATTTGATGATTATATTAAGCTAAAAAAAAGTAGCAAGGTTCTGATGAGGTCATGATAAATGCTGACACTGACGGTGAACAACTACATAGGAGAGCGTTTAGTAAATTTGTCAGTTTGTGGAAGAAAATTCGTTCTAATAATAGTCAAGTCATAGCCAGGAAAATCATGAGTAAGCTTCCGAATATTTAAGTATTTTTATTGATTAGCTCTTGCTTACAAAGAGCAGGATTCGGCCTTAATTCTATGGCTTAATTGAGTTACCTTGTCAATATTTCCGTGTCTATACCAACATAAATCCAAAAATATGCGGAAAAGTAAACTAAGCAGATAATATACCATTTTCCGCACTTACTGTACAGTCACGAGCAATATCATAGAAACGACCTTAAATAATTATAAGTGAATGTACCAATTATTAAATTGCAAAAATAATTATGCTAATTGTGTCCAATAATTATGTAAACGTTAAATCAAGTCAAAACTAATTACACATTTTTATCAAAACTTCGTGAACGATAGATTGTCAAAAAATTTGATCAACTTTAAGTTACATACCACACCTACCCAAAAAATTACAAAACATGTAAACAGTACTCTTAGCTCGAATTTTCACTCTTTTATTTTTACAGTATTTACAGCGTGTCTTGTATGGAAAAATAAAACAGCGCCTCTGGAGTGCGCAGCAGGAACTAATTTTTTCCTCAAAAATTGTCAATTTGAAATAAAATTGTCAAAGTTACACACACAGTCTATTTTACGTGTCGAATTCTGAAAATCCGTGCTAAGGGTACTGTACAGTTTCGAAATTATGTAAACAATTACAAAGCAGCAGTTTAAATCTGCAAAAGGCAAAAATATGCGGAAAAGTAAAATAAACAGATTATACACAATTTTCCGCACTTGCTGTATGACGGTAGGTAAATAAAACAAGCTACAGATTGAAAAAACAGTCTAAAATAGAACTTAAAGATCAAAAAGGATAATTATAATTTGGTTCTTTCTTTGTTCTTTTTCTTTTCATTTTGCAGATCTTTATACACCACACCTAAGAAGAGCGGCAACGCCGCATACTATTATTGACCTAATTAGTCAGTCTCTCAATGAAAGGGTGCAACGTTGCCATTTCTCCGCATCTGCCTCATTCCGCGTCCTAGTGTGTGAATAATTACTTCGTTTGTGAGTATAAAATATGTCAAGTGTGAGTCAGGCATCGCACACAGTTTTCAACGTACTTTAAGTCCAGTCACTATTTGATCAGCACAATCATTAGCAAAAAAACAATCAGAGGACTTACCACGAGCTCTTGACGCGATCCAGTTTAGGCTTTGGGAAAGAGACAGAGCTATACAAGTCGTCTAGCGCCATCTCTTTCCCACACTGGATCGCGTTAAGAGTTCATGGTAAGCCACCATTTCTGTGGATCCCTATAACCATCATCAGGTCATCGGTCAATTTTTTTTGGTCGACAATAATGTTCTTCTTACTGATTAAAAGCTCATCGTGTTCTTTCGGACGCCCTTTGCAATATTTAATTATAATACCACTTAATCCAAAATAGCCCTACCAATTCAGCAAATAGCAGCCAAATTATATCATTATAATATGATCTGTACTGTAATTTTATCAGTAATCATTCTATGACTTGATTATTATCTATTCTTTATTCTTAAGTGTGTGTTGTTAATGAAAATAATAAAAATTCCGACTACCTACTTTTCAGTCTCTGCTTATCTTCGTTCCTTTTTCTGGCTACTTGACCTGACCACAAGTGGTCAGCTGACTGCACGAGCATGATCTATCGAATTAAGAATAGAACTGTTTAAAAATCACTGGTGTTCAATCTCTCACCATCTTTCTTTCAAAGAACCCAGAGAAATACTATTCCAATGTACTTTTAAAACCATTATTTTCTTGAAACCAATAAACCTTCCTTAAACAACCATTAAATGATACATTAATATAATAAATAAGAGCGGGGTAAGTCCATTCTCATATGTACACCCGGCAAATTAAGTCGGTGGACATAAAAAACATAAATGTTTATTAAAGTGCTGAAACCTGGCATCACGACTGTAATTTGGGATTTAATGCTACGCCACTGACCGGGGGTTGTTACGAATAAAAAGGGAATGAAGTATAGGGTTTTTAAGATGGGTTCCGTGCAGTAATGAAAAATAAAACATAGCGTAACGCATGAAACGGCTTTTTTATCGTGGTAAAGTCATCAAAAGAGTCCTCCCACTCAGCAGAGTGGGAGACACTGTCAGACTCGTAGTCACTAAAATCCACGGTGTCCTTCAATAGCCGTCGTTCCGGGGTCACGGTGATTTGTAAGTCCCGCGACCCCGGCAGGCTATGGCCCTTTAAAGTCGGGCCCCGTCATTATGCTGACACTCTTTAAGGCGCGTGTGGAACCCGCCTTTGACCACATGATACGTGATTGGACAGCGAGTTGCATCACGTTCATCAGTTGATGACGAATATAGACTAATAAAGGAATAAAGTCCCATTTGGGAAACTTTTTGACGACGAATTAGTCTAGATTCGAATTTTCATTCTATCTTTACAGCGTCTTTCCAGTAGTTAGCGTTTTTGTGTGAAAAACTGGAACAGCGCCTCTGGTGTAAGCAAGCAACTTATTTTTTCATTGAAAATTGTCAATTTGAAACTGTCAAAGTTCCAGTTTACTTTACGTATCAAATACTGAAAATTCATACTAAAGAAACTGATAGGTTGAGTATTATAAGCAGGCATTTTATTTTTCCGTATTTTACTTTCATAACTACTTAATAATAACATTCCAGCAATAAATATTTTAAGCAAAATTTAAAGTTCTAAAATCATTCCGTTTTCACAATCCGAGTACGGAATACTAAAAGTAATCAGAATTCCGCACAACGATTTTAAATCAGACTGAAATACGACGCCGGACGTATTTTAAATTTACATTTGTTAAAAAAATCGGCAGAGTAATTTTAAATTTTGGTAAAACCCCGCGTCCGTTATTCGCTCCAGGAAACATTATTATTAATAAATAATTATTGACTTCCGTCCTACCGAGTGTAATTAAATTAATTAATAAAACATTTTTCAGCTGAATCAATGGGTACAGGGTTTTATATTTTTCCTGTTTTGAGTTGTTATAGGCCTACAAGCTAAAATGGCGTAAGTTTTTGCCCTGTGCAAGGTAATGAGTTGGATTAAAATGTTTAAGGTCAAACAAGTCAACATTTTTTCCATAGAAACTTCGTTGGGGTTTTACTCCACTATTTGACAAGGTACATTCAAAATTAAACATGGTATCGTTTTGTCTCATTATTAATTTTGTCTGTACGGAAGCAGAATTGTAAAATATAAAGCTAAAAAAGTTATAGCTTTTACAAGATTCGTTTTTTTGCTAATTTTAACACAACTTTACGGTGTGAATTAGAAGCTTAAGCAGCATCAAATTTCCAAAACGAAGTCCGTACCGACACAGCAAATTTATCGAAGAATGACTATTGGTAAATTTTATTGCTGAAGTAATTGTGTGCAGTGGTGTTTTTCATAAAACCCAATACAGCCAAAGGCTTTTTCGTATTTTTCTACGCGCGTCTTTTACTCTGAATGATCATGCATCTCACTGAATAAGTTAATAGACTTTCTCCACGGGGGAATAAACAACTAAGCGCACATATGAACAGTATGGCTCGGTTTCCGGTGAAATATCATGGTTTTTGATCAGACCTCAGTGAAGTTCGAGCTACTCGACTAGCGTAAACCTTAATTCTAAAACTATCTACCAAAGTAAATACTAGCAATAATGACAAAAATCCATCACTTTTCGTACCTAGTAAGCATACATACATTCATACATCTGGTCATAAACGCAAGCCCATTGCGAGTAATATTCACTCGGCCTTTCTGAAGGACTTCACCAATAGTCACCTTTTCCAATAGCCAGTGTAGGTCTTCCTAGGGCGTCCCCTAATTTGGAGAAAAATAATAGGTATCTTTTGGAATAATTTAACTAAGGTAAATTAGGATCTAATTGTAACAGCTACTGTAGACCTCATTCAAACTCTAAAAGGTAACTTATCCACCAAATGACCATATGAATGCAAAACCTGTGACTACAGCTACCTACCAAAGAAATATAAGCAATAATGACAAAAAATCATCATATCTCGAATGTGTTACTAATGTCCTGACTGGCCTATTAGCGTATGGTCACGTTCTGCCCCTGCCAACTGCGACACGTGACTATATTGACATCCACACAGAATTGGGTAATGAGGTAATGAGACGATTCTTTTGGAAAAATATTGTGTCTTTTATATTTATTTAGAGGTAAATTGGATAATCTAGCAATAGAATACTTTTCAAATTAAGTTTGCCTTCAAGGTAACCTAATTTTTATGACGATATGACTAAAAACTATAACAAACTTAGCTATGATCAAACAGAGAGGCGAGACGTTTTAGATTACATGTTGTATAGAATCTGTTGTCAAGTCAGTCACATAGCTCAATCGGATCGCTTCGTTTTTTTTTGCATGACACATTCAAACAATCATATATTACAAATAAAAACGCCACGGATCGCATTCGCTTCGCCTGTCTGTTTGACAATAGCTTTATCAGAAAATGTAGTAGATAATGATGAACACAATCACGTTGTAACTTTCCCACTTCTTATTTTTTGATCTACATAAAATGAGTCTGAAAAAGAGAGAGCAGTACCACTGGCGTGCGAGTTCTCGCATCGTCTAAATGAGGCTTCAGTTTCACGCGGTCTCCATTCAATAATCTTCTTGCTCCACTTTTCGTTGGTTCTGCAGCAGACAAATATGACCAGCCTACCGCCACTTATGTTGCTACTGTAGTATCCTATGTTTACTGGGATTTATAGATAACTCACTGGCTCTCATTGCACACCAAGCATCGGTTTACTTCCTCTCACAGACTAAGTAGAGAGTATACACTCCTCTGTCTCGACCTGTGTCCGCGCCATTTCATAATGACTGACAGATGTCATTTGTGACAGGTCCGAATACATATGTGAGAGAGATAGTGTTTACATACCTATTAAATAGATACGCTACAGCTACAGTTCTGGAAATCATTATTATTTTTGAGGATCTTCCTGCTTTATGTGTAGGAAAGATCAGCTAGTCCTATAATATGTGATAAAACAGACACCAGAAAACCAGTTACCTAACAAAACTATAATTCTCAGCATCTATAAATCACAATAATATTTACACTTCAAGATTAGTCCTCTAACTCCAAAAAGTCGTATCTCTCCCACCTCAGTGTTCACGGCACATGCGAGATAATTCACATTACAATAAGAGCGCTCCATCATTGCGGTTGCGATCACGTCTATCTGTCACTTTCGCTCCGTTTAACGTCAATAAAAGAATGAAGTTACTTTGTGGAGTAGCTGTAAATCTCGGGGTTTTGGGGGTTTTAGAGTCCACGGGATAAATATGATTTTTACGAAAAAGAATGTCTCGCGAAATACAAAAATTGATGCTTATGGGAAGGCGTTAAAGTCTTTAGATCGGTTTGAGTTCATCACGAAACACCACGTTTTATTTTAGTGCGGAGTTGAGTAGCATTATCCGAATCAAAATGAGTCAAATGGCATCTTTTCATATTTTTATTTTCTCAGCATCGCATTGAATTGCGACATAATTATCGCATCGAATTACAACCTAATTACAATTCTGAAGTCAATCACAACCATATACCTGCTGCCGCAAACTGGTAGGTATAGTAAATGGGCGACAACAGACTATCAGTTTGAATTTAACTCCATGGAAGTCTATTAATTCTTTCAACAATAGATTTTTAAATTGTGGACCTACGTATCGTATCGTCCCCGTATCGTGACATCTAAACACTCCCACCATTCGCTGAGTCGGCGTCCAGACGCGTGTTCTTTATGACATACCCACAAAATATCGCCGCATTTATTTGAATCGCAATGTTATCATCCCCAACTTGAGGGGGCTTCACGCCTTATACTTTCTGTGTGTTTTACTAAGGTTGAAGACACAAAGGTAGTAAGTGCTATGCCGACTACTTGGTACCATTCGACATAATAAACGCGAGAATTTGTTATTGCAATTAGCGCTAAAACGAGGAAACTAAAGAGGCTCATGACTTAAAACAACTATAGAACGAATCAAATTGACAAACAATCAACTCTTGTCATTCCGTAGATGAGATTTTTATGATAAGTCGAAAAGTTTGTGTTTTTAGCTATCACTAGGTGGTTCTTTCATAGCAACAACGGGAAATCTGAAGCCCTAAAGTCAAATCGTGCCAAGCAAGGAATAATAATACCCAGTAATTATGTCATCGAGAGCAGACTATGAGGCCGTATAACGAAAATTGATGTATTTTACTTTACAGTTCTTACTACCTGTGTTACAGTATTTACTGCGCTTATTGTATGGAAAAATGACAAAGCGTCTCCAGTATACAAAGGAGGAACTATTTTTTAAATTCAAATTAACGTCTAAGTTCCAGTTTACGTCACAGAAACTGAAAAAGTTACGGAAAGGCCTCAATAGATAGATTGGCAGTCAATCCGTGTAAAGTATTGAAGGTTTAAGTAACGTCAGCTGCATTCAGCAAGTCTTGAAGTCAACCCCAAAACGGTAGGACAACCCGGGGCTAGCTATATAGCAATGCTAGTATAATAGTGAACAACTTACCTAAGTTCAAGCTACAATCCGCTTCTAGCTGTTGATATCTTAAAGTCTAGAATTTTATGATCTCTTGATTTAAGAGCTGACAGAAGTACGGTCTGCTCATAATAGTGTATCGTAAAGCTGAGTAGTTTTCATAAATAACTTAGATTTGGAGAAGGGACTTTATGACTTGGTTTTTTTAAAGTTTGCTTTTTTTTGCGTTTAGTTCTTAAAACAACTAGTTTTTCGAGATCTGCAAAATATTTTAAATTAATGAAAATTTACAATTATTAGCCAGGGTTGGAGATTACAAGCATAGTACATTCAAACATTTATTTGAAAAATACACAGTAATTTTTATCATCGTTGAACGTCACTATTATCACTAGTAAAGAGTAGTTTGTTTACAACTCAAGTAGTTTGTTTATTCGTTTGTAATTAAAAAACTGTCGAAAACGGTTTTCAAATTAACACAAATCTCCGCACACTCCTTTTCAAGTAAGAGCTTGGTATTCCACCGTCCTTAGATACTAACAAAATCGAGACTGTTCTCATAAAATATAGCTCCTAAACAAGTAAGTAAAACTACATTCTTATCACAGTTCATACATCATTAAAGTTTTCATTCGGTAAAGTACAGATGCGCACAAAAATGGTAATTTGATGTCGTACACTCGCTTTGCCATGTATAAAGACAAACTAAGAATATTTTGTTGAAAACGGAACAATGTTGAGCACAGCTGCTCGGAGTTAAAGAGAAGGGAATTGGGGCACTCGAAGAAATAATATTTTATTTGGAATAATGTAAATGTTATTTTTAACCTCATTTTTAATTTTGTTTTGCTTGCGTTCATATTTTAAAATTGCAGTGAAAGAGGAATACAACAGCATACAAGTTTGCAGAATAAAAAAAATCCTGTTTCAATTATGTCGATCATACGAGTTTCGAAAATAATAATCGTTTATCACGTATAATAACAATATTATTCGTTTAATTCAAGCTTTGTTTATGGATGGATTTTTATGCCTTTTTTGACCACCTTTTGTTTTTTACTCTCCAAATAAAGATTTTGCAGCGAATTTCATAATCTAGTGACTGTTTAAGAACTTTTTAATCGGCTACACAAAAAAGTAGTCTTATGTTTTTTTACGGCTGCTGTACCAAACCGCATCAAAGTACATCCCCGTACAAAACTGCTACGATTACCAACCAACAGCGACGTTTCACAGATGTACCACCTCGGGCAGTGACGCGCCATAAACCGGCTAAATCGCTTGTCGGCGGCCATTTGCATAAACATAAACCGTACCGGAGCCGTGTCGGGACAAAATGCAAACCGGAACGGTACCGGTATCGGGAAAAGTGAAGTCATGTAGAACAAGGTGGGTAAGGGTGGTTAATGTAGTTACCAAAGAAGCTGAGTTGTTGGGGAAAAAAATACCACAATAAAGGACTCAAACATATTTGGGACTGATAAAACGTGTTCACTATTAAATATACCTCTCTCTAATCACTTTGACTGCTGCGCATCGTTCGATTCCCACGCGGAATTAATATTTATATGACCTACAAGTAGTTGTTCTTGGTCTAGGTGTTTGTGTATGTGTGTTTCTATATTTTTAAACGCATCCACGACACATGAGAAATTCCTAGTAAAAATATTTAAAAGACAGTGTATAAGCCTTTAGCTAAGTAATAAAATGATGCCGAGACACGATTCTACTGCACCCTAAAAATGCCTCGAATACGTTATTAGTCCAAAGGGGAGGCCTATGTTCAGCAGTGGACGTCCTATGGCTGAGATTATGTTGATGATGACCTACAATTTATTACCTGACAATTATAAAGTTGGATAATTCCGTTGGCCATTTTTGTTCTGAATTTATTCAGGAACAATTCCCGGTGCTCCATCGAATTTAAAACTCATTATAAATTCCTTGATCTTAAAAAGGAAACTGAAACGACAGTCCTAAAAATTAACAACTTTTTAAAGGTCTCTGTGAATTCTTTTTCAAAATTAAAAATCATGTAAAGGTCATAACTTACTTTTTCTTGTCAAATAATTGAATTTCGATTAATTCACTAGGTATTAAAGAAAATTTTAGAATTATGCAGATAAAAATGCTACAAAGACTGGGGAGGAAATGTTTGCGTCTCGTACCAAAATACGTGTTTATTTTTAACATTTTTTTATGTTAATTATATTTGAATGGGTACATTTTTCTCTGTTTTCACTGGTAGGCTACATTTTCCCGCTACAGAATTTGAATTTCAAATTAAGAACAAATCCTGTTCCACGGTTATTCAGATTTATATTCGGTTGAGGGCCAATGACGTAGAAATATGAGTGCCATCTTTCATTTTACTTTAATTCAAATTTATTTGAAACACTTCTGTTCGTGATTGTACAATGGGGATGATTGTACTTTCCGTTATATCGGTTAATTAAATGTTTACGTAATTTTATTAATGTTTACTTGGGGCTCTGTATCGTCTTTCTGTTTCCAATTGGAAACGAAATAGGAATTGGTTGTTATTTATAATTTTATTGTGAAAGCTTTCTTTGTTGATGTAACATGAGATAAATGGGCGATAAAATTGACAGTATTTCAGCCATGAATTTTTGGTAGAAAAAGACATTGTATTTTATAGAAGTCAAATCTAGGATATTAATTATAAAGTACCTAGAAAAAAAATCAGTTGGCTAATACAGTTACAGGCACTTTTGAACTGTCAAAAATAGTTAATAATTATGGTACTACTTTAAACTTGCCTACCAACTAAAATTATCGACTGAGAATTCAACATGCTCTTAACATTTCCATAAACGGCCCGGCATTTGGAACAACCGACCGCCATTTACACAATGGCGGCGATATAACGAAACGACTTAATTGTTACGGAGTGGTAATGTACAGAGTTGACTATGTACTTTTGATTGGAGAGCTATGGCGATGGCTGTATGATGATTATCATGTGCCTAGCCTTTTTCGGACTATTAGTTTGGGGTTAGGGTTAGCATTCAGTCTAAATAATAAGAGTGTTGAGTAAGGCAAAGGGAGATTATTTGATGAGACAGGCAACTCAGTGATTGAGTCGGAGCCGATGAAGATTGTAAAATTATCTTTTGCATTGTATAGAGTGTATTTATCCAGTATTATATAGCGTCATAGCCAGCATTGTGTGAGTGCCATGTGCTTCAGATCTATCATTGACTAGAAACTTTTAAGACTCTATCACTGAGTTGCCTGTTTCAAAAAATAATCTCCCGTTTTTATACTTACACACACATGTCACATTATCCTCATTGGTAAAGCTGATTGTCAGACTTTCAGTCTGACATTTTTTGATAAATGTCAATAAATTTAAAGATCTTTATTACTTACCCAACTTCATTTTGTATTATAACCCGATGAATTTTACCACAGAAACATTCTATCACCACTAAAGTCTTTTTACGTTGTACAGTCAACAGCAAAATTTGATGATCAAATCTGAAATTCAATACTAATTAACGGAGTTCACGTCAGAACTGTGTGGCGTCGAAGTGATCAAAAGTATGTGATTGTAATTTACCAAACATTTAGTTAAGTACTAATTTTTTTTTATATAATACAGTTCTAACGTAAACTCATTCATTAGTAATTGAATTTCTGATTTTGATCATCTAGTTTTGCTGCTGACTGTGCTATCTTTCACGGGTTTATCAATTCGGATCTTACTTGTGGCGCCATCTATGTATTATCAAGTTAACGTCATTGTCGGTGTTTTTCTAGATAACAGTTCTATTTTCAGGATGTAAGGTACGTTGTGCCCGTTGTCATACACCTGACCTGGTATATAAATGCACAATTTCAGGAAGATCGATTGAGCGGTTTGGGCATGAAAAGGAAATAATTATCATGTTACCTTGTCCACGAATGATTTTTGTTTTTGACTTTATTATGTGATTTTTCAGACTGCTTGCAAAATTGAACAGACCAGGCCAACTATGGCCACTACAGTGAATAACTATGTATCATTATTTTTCATACTCCCTAAACACCAAAAAATAAAAACAAAACACAACAGCCAGATAACCAGCTTCTCAAACTACAAAATAAAATCAAGCCAGGTGGCATTAAAACGCACTTCCTCTTCCAGCTTCCAAGCGAGGCGAGGAAGGGGGGAGGAAATGGGGTAGAGGGGGCATGGCGTCCGTCCCTTGTGACTTAATGAGCTTTCTGCCAGTGTTGACTCGCTAGCAATTAACCCCGTCAAAGGAGACGCGAGGTATCTACTCAGATAGTTTTTAGAGTCACTACAGCATTGTTCCCAGCGTGAACTCGGAGGATGTTGCTGATTAACGGATTAGTAATGAGATTTAAGAGGGGTCTTCTGTTGCAGCATAATTTAAGGTGCCAGTGAAGTTCATCCCCCAGTGAATCCATAACTTTCAACACTTGCATGATTTTAGAATATGAGTCTGCTAAAAAAAATCAGATTTGGCAGATGTGGCCTGGAACAAAGAGAGCAATTGGTGGAATAGGCAAACAAGTCCCTTCCGCTCTATCCATTGTGGAATACATAAAAAAGATATCCAGTATAATAATATTACATTCTTACTCTGGTCTAGTTATACTCACGTCACTAGGAATGATATAGGCGTGATTTTCAAAAAGCATTTCCAAAAAAAAAAACACTCCACCAGTTTTCCAAATAGAAAACAGTAAATAGAACAGTGTCCACAATATGTAGCAGGATCTCGTTTGTGAGGTGTCTGTACAAACTTGTTTGAACAACAGATGCGGCGTCGATCAGCGCTGCACTCGCACAAATTGACGACAGTTTATACTGGGAGAAATAGTGTGGGTACAAAAGGTTTCAGAGGGATTTCAGTGGTTAGTGACTGAAGTCAACATCTCTCTTTTATGCTTGTTCAAACCTGGGTAAGTATCAATTCATCTGCACTTAAATAAGTTATCTCAAACTCACCATAATATACAGGGTGTAATGGACAGTCCTTCACAAACTTTCAGAGCTTGCTCAGTAGACGAAACTGAACAATATTCCACATTATTTTTTCAGGAAATGAAAAAAAAATGTCCTTGCCATACGAACTGTCCAATTAAGTCTATAATTTTGTATGGTGAGGCCGAATTTTTTATCATTTCTTGAAAAAAAAAATGTGGATATTGTTCAGTTTCGTCTATTGAGCGCAAGCCTTTGTGGAGGGTTGTCCCTTACACCCTGTATAATCGTAATAACTTAATACCTGTGTTAATACCATGCGAAACTTTGTGAGGATGGGCAGAATGATGTTTGTATATCTCTTTCATGCAAAATCTACATATTTGTTACATGGATAGTTTTTATTATCAAAATCAAAGCATTTATTTCATTTAATGCTTCGCTGCTAGGCAAAGCTCTCGGTTGTCGTTGGCACAGGTAGTTGTTCTGTGTATTGCTAAGCAAGTAAGTATGATAATACCTATTTCGTACATTAGATTATTTTAATCATCATGGTCTGCCCTATTGTCACACTGTAATTTATTTTTAATTAATAGGTCGTTTATTACGTCAAACGACAAAGTATAGGTAAAAGATAAAAAACTATGAAGTACCTTTCAAATTTCGATGTTAACGGTTGCGCCTGCGCTTTGCCGAGTGAGAAATATTACACCGTATTCATTCTCCTTTAATTTAACTTTCCGATGGGCGCGCTCCAGTGCACGTACGGTAAGTAACTATGAGGCAAATGTAGTGTTTATGGCTACGATAATTTTGAAAACTTTATAAATATTTGTGTTGCGCAAATAACAAGTATAATTTTAAATATAAAAATTATCAAAAACCTCGCTCCATCAGCTCTCACATAGAAAAGGTTCCGAAATCTAACTACGATGCACCTTTTCTATGTAAGAGCTGATGGAGCGAATTTTTTGACAATTTTTATATTTAAAACGTTGAAATATGTTTTCATTATTTTGTTAAAAAAATTGTTTCAAAACCACTATCTAATATTACCCTAGATATGTGATACCATTTTTAATTGCAAAGCAAAATTACAGAAATATTTGTATGATCTTAAAGTTGTGGTTCCGTTTCTGGGTATTTTTGTATGTGAGTTTAGATGTTTGTAAATCGCATACTAGACAGGAGAATTAACAACTGTGGGGCATTTTTTTTTTTTAAGAATAACCGAAGTATACACGATACTAAATGTGTTGAGATAAATTTTAGCTTTTTATGTGGAATAACAAACTATGGTATTGCCTCGAAAATCATAAGATTGATGCCTTCTCTTGGGTGTCAAAAACATCAACGGCATCTAAAACGATGCACAAAAAAATCTACTATTTGACAAGTAATAGTTACAACTGAACAGCTACATACCACACAGCGTCTTCGTGGAAAGCAGTCACTGTGAAAATTGGAGCAGCTTTCAATAACTGAACTGATCGATTACATCTCTCAAATATATCAGGCATACTTGTATTTGAGATCTTACCTCCTGAAAATATATCAGGAGGTTTAATGGTACTACTACTTTATTATCAGCATAACCCATTTTATACAGCAATAATAAAGCAATGAATAAATAAGAAGCTACTGAAAATATTTTTCAGAGTTTATATTCAAATTTTTTTCGTAAATGATTTATCAGTCAAAAATTTAAAATATTGTGGATTTAAAATAAATATATATTTTCTTTCAACTGGTTCTTTGAATTCTCCGCTTAAAATTATGCGTTGTTTCAGCGATGAAAAATGTATAAAAGAAATGTCGTTACTCCCGGACCCAGAACAACTACTTGTAGGTCATAGGTACCAATATTTGTTCCATGCTATGATCAAACCAGCAAGAAGCAGAGCAGTACCTATATCGAACCACTATTGAGGCTTTCAAGCGAAATGTTAAATAGAAAAAGAAAAAGGTTTAACGGAAGTCCTTTTAAATTACGCCCATCAAAGCAAATTAATGTACTTAACTACTTCTTATTACCTCCTACCTTCAAACTCCAATTTCCTCACAATCTTTGTCTTCCATTTTATAACATTTCTCGCGAGAATTTCTTGAACATTATTATAAAATTACCGAAGACCACTTAGCACCATTATCGTCTGCCGGAAGAAAATTGTATGCAAACAAAGTAAGGGTTAAAAAATCCACGTGAACGACGAAAGGGTTAAATGCGCGTGTAGGATGCAAATTGGTCCCGGGGGTCGTTCAGACCGCATTTAAAATAATACACAGTTCCCAGTTCCCCAGGCTCGAAGGTTAAATAACTTTTAATATGTCATTTGCATTTGACTGTGTGAAAAAAAGAGTTGGTAATATTTTCATAATTCGTTTATGTTTCGGGATGAATGTTAAATAAGGAGGATTTATGAGTGTTTACGTGTTTGTTACGAGTTGGGTTGTTAATGTAGTGTGTGTTACGGTAATTATGTCTCTTAATGTGCCATTTTTCATCATTGTATGTGCTGGGAATACTGAATCAGCCTATAATACCTTTCTGCTCGAGTCAGGTTTTCTGTTTATAATAATCTTAAAACTGACTTACACTTGTATTGAGATTTGGTCACACGGAAACCTTCTCCGGACTGACTACGGTTTTTAGTTATATGTAAGTCTATAAGGGTCAAAAACGGATTTGCGTTCAGTTAATTTAAAACGTACCTATTACTCAATTATCAAGATCGGTTTCTTTCGATGTATGATGAGACACTTCACCATGATAAACTGACACTTTTTAAAGGACTCTTAGTAATAAACCTTAATTTAATTGTAAATCAACCATAAGAGGCAGCTTTTCCAGCTCAAACTATACTGTTTTAATTTTAAACATACAACAAAACCGACAACCAACATAGTTTAACCACTTTAGTTTATCTACATTAGTCATAATTCCCCGAGTTTCAGTATCAAAACAAGCGTAAATCTAAATAAATAAATAAAGAGAATAAAAGCGTATATATTGGTCACCTAGCGAGACAAAGCTAAAATTGTGATGCTTATTGCGAGCGGACCGCGGCCCGACGGATTACTGTAATGGCGCTGAATACTAAGTGTGGAGGGCCGTGCTAAGAAGAACTGGGTTGATGTAGATACGACAATTCCTACTGTTGAAAACCAAAGTCGACTATTGTGCCTACAAACCTGATTAACTTTGAAATATAGTCATTTGTCTGTTCCGCTACATCTACATGATAAAAACAAGATGATACTGAACTAGAATGATAGTATTATCATTCTAGTTCAGTATGAAACTAGAATGATAATACTATCATTCTAGTAATGATAGTATTATCATTCTATCATAATACTATCATTACTAGATAGTATTATGATAGAGTAATACTATCTAGTAATGATAGTATTATTACTAGATAGTATTATTTCTAAGAATAATACTATCTAGTAATAATACTAGATAGTATTATCTATCTAGTATTATTACTAGATAGATAATACTATCTATGTTTAGCTTAAATAAACGGTTATTTATTTAAGCTAAATAAATAACCGTTGTAGAGACGACATCGGCTCCACTTTTAGAGACTGGCCGGAAAAGGTAAGTCTCAAAAATTTCTGTGAAACATAACAAATATTACTTCGCTGTGGTTGCTAAATGATTTTAAGCCTTTTGTTAGTCGTAGCCTTAGCTTTGGCTACGACTTTTATATTTTATGTTAGTTTCAAGGCCAAGCTTATTCCGCAATCCTTTCCGAGGATGGTTCTGGTTGTGCATTAAAACACATGCTTCTTAGATGCTCACACAAAATATCCACAAATCTGTCTCACTTCATACCTATTATTATTTCTTTACTCTTTGTCACAAAAAAGCGAAAGCCCGCGGGTACTCACGTTCCCATCGGCAACTGAGAAAGAAATAAACAGGATTACGTCGACACCCAAACTACCTTATGTCTGGCACTATGTTCTTCACAAAAGGTTACATAAGGACACACGCTCATTGGATAAAGCTACACTACTTTTAAGACTGAAGAAGACGGCAGTTTCTTCCTTCTCTGTTATATTATGACACTTGCTTGCGTCTTACCCATTGGGGTAATCAGACCAACAGAATAAAAAATCCTAATGTTTATTGAGCTTCGTTATTGTATCTTGTCATACCAATAAACAAGGAATAAAAAAAACAAAAAAATTGACAGACATTTAGATTCTTAAGCTGATCTCAGACTACGCTACAATATAATAGCATATAGTTAGTTATAGTACAGCAATATAAATTGTCTGAAATCAGCTTTAGGTGATTTAAGAGAAAAGTGGGAGTGAGATGCTAGTGTACAAAATGATATTCGTAGAGTACAAGTTGAATACAATTTTTATTTATACATATAAAAGCTAATCCAAAAACAGTTCTTTGTCGTATTATTGACTACAAAAATACCTTATTAAAATACAAAAGAATAAATCCACGTACAGTCCTGTCCGACAAATGAGAACGTGACCTAAGGTTACCTAACAAAAACAGTTTACTGCGTGTAATACCCCTAATATATTTTACTGCTAAGGTCGGTCACGTTCAAACCTAGGACATTTGTACAGTCTCAGGATAGGGATGAGTTAGGACCGTTGTCGAAACGTTTACGAAGGGTTACACGTTCTGGAGGTCATGAGCATAGCATTTAGGGTGGATGAACAAGAAAAATATGTGTGTGTCTGACTTATTTCTACGTCTCAGACAGTTTAATAAAGTTAATTGATAGGTCAAAGAACTGTGACGAGAGAGCCTTTTTTGTGGTCGTAAATTATCATGGAATTTTGTAGCGGAAAAGACTGTCAGAGTCTTCATCATAATTATCATCAGCCTTCAATGTTCCCACAGCTGGGACACAGGCCTCCTATCTGTGAGAGGAGTATCATAATCCACCACGCGAGCCCAGTGCCGCGGGTTGGTAGATGTCAGATCATTATCATCAGCCGGAAGACGTCCACTGCTGAACATAGGCCTCCCCCTTAGGCCGCCACGCAGAACGACAATTCGCCACTTGCATCCATCCATTGCCCAGGACTCTCACGATGTCGTCGGTCCACCTTGTGGTAGGCCTGCCTTGTTTTTTTTTCGACGTGGTAAAATCATCAAATAAGTCCTCCTATCCCGGGCAGGGCAGGAAGGACTGTCAGACTTGTACTGACTAAAATCCACGATGTCCTTCAATAGCCCTTTATGTTCCGGGGTAACGGTGATGGAATAAATCCCGAGACACGCTGCGTTTGAAGATGCCAGATGTCTTCAAAATTTTTGATTTTTGGAGTTTACCTTCCAATACTGGTACCAAGTTTGCCGGTACTAAAAAAATCCTTTATATTTGTGTACAGATAGCAGGTAAATCTGTTAAAATGGTACGGCTCGATCTTTGCTTAGCGCATTTTATTTCTTGCAGCTACGTGTGAAATAAACCCGCTGTGAAGACTGCGCCTTTAATGGGAACCTCGCCTTAAACCGTAGCGTAACATTATTATTTTGCTCGAGTATGAAACATCTCTTTTTCAGTGACAAATAAGTGCAATGGTAAAATCAGAGTACCTATTAAAATGTTTACCATTTGGAGAACTTTAATTATAAGTCGATTATAGGATTTCACTTTAGTTCTTTGTAAACGCTAATATTTTAGTTTTACTTATCTGATTCGTAATACCCTCTCGCTGGTGTAATTTTAGACGAAGAAAAAGAAGTAACATAGGTAGGATAATAAAACGGATAGTCTTTAACTGCAGGAATGCTACCATAATATAATTAAATGTGCTAGTTTTTGTATCTCTGTCTGAACGCACAAAACAATTGCGAAGTAATACCAAAGATGCCTACTTCATCATCCTCATCGAAAAATCAAAATCATATGTCAATTTATTATTCAAAATAGGGTAATTTACCAAACCTTTTTAAAGGTGATTCTTAACGTTATAGCATAAGACAGTCTCTCAAAGCGTCCTCTCCTTCGATACTCTGCAGTGTCGAAGGAGACGACGCGCGACGCTTCGAGAGGCTCCGCCAAAAGACTGCTCTTTGGGCGGAAAAAAACTCCCCAGAAACACATTCGTCTATACACTATAAGATTAGAAAAACCAAGATTGTATACAGTTATAAATATCGGTCTGTGTGTCTGTGTGCTTAATGAACGCCGCCACTGAGACCAACCTATTCCTATCTCTCGATTTAAAAACATGACGTAACAATCCTACAAAGAAAGTTACGCAACGGTGTGACAGGCGGCCTTTGTGCCGACTCACAAGTGAGCTCTCACAGTCAGGAGTGTTTGCGAATGTCGTGCCGAGTGTCGTACGGGTAACAGGTTCTTTTCCGAGCGAAAACCTTTTTGAGACAAACGTTGGTGAGCAGTGATACGTGTTTGTGGTTGCGGTTTATATTTAGGGGTACGCTGTTTAAATGTATTGACATTTAGATTTTTCTTTATAACAAACGTGACTTTTACAATTTTTTTTAGTTTTGAAAATATTTTTTCTCCTTCCTAGGAACTTTTCCAGTGTCGTGGGTGCGTTGACAAACATACAAACTCGTACACAAGCGCCCAGACCCAGAACAACTACTTGTAGGTCATACAAATTTTAATATTTGTTCCGTGTGGGGATCAAGCTATGCTAGCTCTCGATTGCTCAACCACTGCGCTAGCCAAAAAAGAAATAATAATAATATTCCACAACTATCACACAACGCCATCTAGTCCCAAGCTAAGCAGAGCTTGTGTTATGGGTACTGTCGTAACTGATAAGCATACTTATATATTTTTAAATACATACATAATAATATTATTATATACATCACACAAACACTTTTTGTCCTGGGTGGGAATCGAACCCACGACCTCCGGCATAGCAGTCAGGGTCACTAACCACTACACCAACAGGCCAGTCAATAGTCAGAAATGGTTGATTTCCCACAATATACACAATTACATACACAATCTCACGCCTTCTTACCATGGGGGTAGACAGAACCTACAGAGCGCCTGCTATTTTTTTTTATTATTATTATTCAATTTATTGCAGGCATCAATGGCCCATATAAAATACAATACATAAATAAAAATAAACAACTAATACATAAAACATGACAATAATAACTTAAAACTACGGCACACGAAGTGACGGTGTCGTGTTACACTGCGCGGTGTCGCGTACCCTGCCGCGAAAACGTCAGTAGACTACACCCTTCGGCCAAAACTCCTCCTTGAGGTACGTGTCGAGATGCTGTGTTGGGACCCAAAAACAACAAAAACAAATGAGTTGAAGCTGGTAATATTACGCGGCTCCAACTTCACGACCCTCAAGGTCCATTTGGTCTTCAGTTTCACATACTCCACGATCTCTCAACCTTCGTGGAGTGATGTAGTCGGGACACATACAGCAACGTCGTGGGTATCGCTGGACGTAGCAGCATATTTGGTCCTGTCAGTCCAGTACCGCATTGATTGCGACAAGTAGGCTTCTTCTTCTTCTTCTGAACTTTGATGAAGCCATCCTCACCACACTCTTGCTTCGCTGAACAGGGCTGTGTCGGATTCCTTGGAAGGATCCTTACATACATTTCCACAAAGAAGAAAAATGTATTAGTAAAACGTCCTTCGACCACACCAACAACACAATTCAAAGCTACAAATCAAACTATCCACGAGCAAAACACACAAGTGATGCGTCTCAAGAAAAATCGTCCGGTCCGCGGGAACCAACAGTGACAAATACCGGGGATGTATACAGGGTGCGCGGAACTACACTCATCTGACAACCGAACATTCGGATAAAGGAACGTGAGTGAATCCCTGAACAAATAATGTATCGAGGAATTTAGATAACATGATGTGTTTGTGAAATGTTGAGATGTGCTTTTGTTTCTGACTTTACGAGTTTTGTTTTTGCTTCCAGTACCCTTAGCACGAATTTTCACTCTTTTAGTTTACAGCGTCGTTCCAGTATTCACAGCGTTTTTGTATGAAAAAATGGAACAGCGCCTCTGGTGTGCGAAGACAGAACTAAAGGGGTTTGAACTTTTTTGTATGGGCCGTGTACCAGATGCCATCCGCCATTTTGATTTTTTTTCAAAACGGCGTACACGAATGAAACATTGATAAATCGATAGATCACATCAATACAAACATAAAATGTAAGGGGCAAAACCTCGTAAACCGTCACGTTTCCGAGTTATGAGCTGTCAAACATGTAAAATTAGTGACACATTTTTTCTTATTTTTTTAATATTTGGATGTTTATTGATCAAAAAGGATACTTCCGCAACAAAACTAATTGAATATTAGTTTTTACACGCATTTTAAATGCTGAAATTGCGTTAAACGAAATAATCCTATGTAAAAGCATTTGAAATGCGTGAAAAAGTAATATACAATTATTTTTATTGTGGAAATAACCTTTTTGATCAACAAACATTAAAATATTGAAAAAAAAAGAAACAATGTGTCGCTAATTTTACATTTTTGACAGCTCATAACTCGGAAACGTGACGGTTTACCAGGTTTTGCCGCTAACATTTTATGTTTGTATTGATTTGATCTATCGATTTATCAACGTTTCATTCGTGTACGCTGTTTTGAAAAAAAATCAAAATGGCGGACATGGAACTGGTACAAAAAGCACAAACCCCTTTATCCTTGAAAATTGTCAATTTGAAATTGTCAAAGTTCCAGTTCACTTTACTTTTCAAATACTGAAAACTCGAATTTTATTCACAACACTTGTTCCCTTAGCACGCTAAGGGAACAAGTGTTGTGAATAAAATTCGACAACACGGTTGGCGCAGTAGCTGAGCGATTAACTGCAGCGCAGCGTATCGAAGGTTCGATCCCCGCACGGAATAAATATTGGTATGATCACAGTTGCTCCGTCCGAGAATGTGAGTTTCTACTTTTGTAAACGCACCCACGATACAGGAAGAAACTAGAGTAAGGCGCGGGCCACATAGAAAAGGCGTAAGACGAGGACGCGTCTGGGACGTGCGACAATGTATGAGAGTAGCGCCTGCGCCCCGTCTCTTCTGTATGTTTTACGTCGCGACGCTTCTATACACTTTGTATGAAAGAGAGGCCGAAGAGACATTTATGTCTCCGCCCCGTCTGCGTCTTACGTCTTTTCTATGTGGCCCGCGCCTCACGTTCTAAAAATACTTAACCTATGACGTTGATCGGGTAAAAAATAAAAACATATTATTCCTTTGTTTAATTAAAATTTCTGACAAAAACGTAACACGAAAAACATGCCACTATAAAACAGACTAACCACAAAAAGAGACCAAAAGAATGTTTATACTAAGCCCAGTCTTAAAACCAACAAAGTGCCCATCCCTAACGCTCACGCATAAAAATAACATAGAGGGCTACCTATAAAAAAATCGCATCCATCCGTACGTCGGTTACTTTCATCAGGCCGTATATTACTGACCATAAATTTCTCATAGTAGCTTCGCGTAACTTGAGTAAGTATTTACTGTGACTAAACCGGTATATATCACAGAGACCAACCAATTTCTTGACCGAAAAATTTATAACGGTACTTTGGAAGCAACCCTTGATATATGAACGTAGGACATCCCTCGGAACACGAATCACTCTTAAGTGAATGCGGGTATAATTCATATTGGAGGTTTAGTAGTTATTTTGACGTTGGGCAGGCCAGGTTTTGGTGTTATTAAAGATGGAAAGAAAATTGAGGATACCTGAATAGGAATACTGAAAGGATTCTAGCAGTCGGACCACGAAAAGTTAAACAGTTGTTCAAATGTTATCATCTGTTGAACACTTGTTTAAAAAAGTTTAACTACAAAAGTACCCTTATGTCAACGTCAAATGCTATTTTGCAGTTGAAAGTTCTTTTACAAGTGTTGATCAATGATTATTTTTTTGTAATATGGTAAATGCTTAAAAGATTTGATGCCCAATGAAACTGCGAGTCCTCCAGTAATGCTGAGCGATCGACGGCCCGGTAGCGTGTCGCAGATTCAATTCCCAAACAAAACAAATATTCCTGCTCTTTCCAGATCTGGTTGTTTCTGTATGTGAGTTTATAATAATATTTTTGTAACCGCACCCACGACAAAGAAGATCCTCATTTATATTGAGGCAACGCTTATAAATATATTATTATATCTTATAATCGTAATTACCTTATTTTTAATAATTGCAAAATAACTCATAAACTAATTGCAATTTTCGACTGACGGACAAATATGTGGCTAATTGTTGTTTACAAAAGATTGCTGCGTCACAGTATACAATAATAATATAAAAAAAATCGACTGTCCTAAAGGGCATTAGGATACGTAACCTAAATAATATGATTAACATCATGATATATAAACAGAAATAATATTACCTTTCATCCCATTCTAAGTCCTCAGGATACCAAGAAAATCTATTTCTGTTTCCAAGTTCCCAACGTTTTCATTTCCCACATTAATAAAACTAACTTATTGTGACTGGCTCATAGGCTTATCAGATTCGTTTTTGCTTTGAAGATTGATGGAACTTGGAATTGTCTTAGCGTAAGGACGTTAGCAACAGGCGTACTAAGCAAAGTTGAGATACGAAATACAAGTTACTTGATACAATTATACTTCAATTTACGTTATTAAATCACAAAAATTTTGTATGAAAGTGACGCCGAAGAGACCTAATTATGTCTGCGCCCCGTCTGCGTCTTACGTCTTTTCTATGTGGCCTGCGACTAGGAAAGCAAAAGGGTAGCCGAAAGAACAGGGTGGAGTTTCAGTTAGTATGAATCTGACAGTCTCTTCCGCTCCACCCAGAGTGGACTCATTGATAATTTTGCCACCCAAAAAGAGCCTTTAGTACATAATTAAATCAGATAGATAATTATACATTTATTAATCTCGTAAGATTTTTAAATCTCGTAAGATTTTTATTATTCGTTGTCCACTTGTCCTTTGTCGCAGGACGAATACCATGACTCCGGTCCGTAAAGGGCACCGTGGATTTTAATCAGTCAGTCCCTGATGTCCTGCCCGAGGTGAGAGGACTCATTTGATGATTTTACCACGCTTAAAAATTTATCTATGTTGTTACAATCACTCAACAATATGGACAATTCCCAGACACTTACGATAGTTTTTATATGCGTATTTTTTTTTTTGTAACGTTGACCCACACTGGGAATTTGTCCTCAAACGTGA
The DNA here is from genome assembly GCA_036375495.1 of Agrotis segetum. Taxonomy (NCBI): domain Eukaryota; kingdom Metazoa; phylum Arthropoda; class Insecta; order Lepidoptera; family Noctuidae; genus Agrotis; species Agrotis segetum. The sequence continues at coordinate 2,747,517 of JAQSVV010000181.1, forward strand.
TTGCATTTAACAATGATAGAAACTCACATTACACAAACACCCAGACAAGTAACAACAACTTGCAGATCAAGAAATATTAATTCCGTGCGGGAATCGACCCCACTTATACACTGCGTAGCAGTCGATCGCTCAGCTTCAAATTATGATCATTTAAGAAGAGTTATTCTTCCCAAAACATAATCAAAAAGCTGTACCACTGAACTCAACCCGGGAATCAAATCTTGTAAACAGCAAACGTTCGTATTAACAAGTTCAATATTTCCGATGGGGTATGTAAATGGGTGCCTGCTAGTGACACGCTCCTCGCGACTACATTTTAATATCCCGCCCGCTTTTTAAGAGATTATTCGGTTAAAATATGGGATATGGGAAAAACCCCCGGGACCGATCACGGGATCTTCTTTGAGGATTTTTTTTCAGATTTCCTTTTAAATTAAAAACGAAAAATATGTTGAAATGTTGGTAAAGGTATATTTTAGAAAATTTTTGTTTGAAATCTAAAATTGTCAACTATAAAACTTAATTTATTATTTGAATAATTTTGGTAGTAGTTATCTGAATAATGTGGGATCTATTGCAATTTTCAAACTTGTTATAAGGTAAAAAAAATCAATGTAAACTACTAGTATGTGACTGCTAAGATAAAATGTAATAGAGAAGTATAATTAAGTAGGTAAAAGAACATGATGCACCGATATCAAATTAATTTTGATAAGAATATTTAATATTGCATTATTTAGTCAGACATTTCACAAAAAAAAAATTCAAAGTCAAAACATGCAATACTTCTATCAACACGAAACAACAAAAACTTACCACATAGTGACTAACTCAGTTCAAGCGCTTACAAGTCTTGAATATGTTTAAAATGTCGAGATTTTCCGCAAGTGGATTTGTTGTGAGCACTCACTGCCAGACCGCTGTGCTGCCAAGAAATACTGACTTTATGTTATGTTTACAAGAAACTGTTATTTTATACGGCTAAGTTATTGGAATGGAGAAAAAACTGGGACATGGGTAACTAAGCTATTCATAAAAAAGGAACGGCCTGAACTACTGTCTAAGTTTTCCAATACAGTAAAATCGAAAAGAAAACAATAATAAAGACTGCTATTAGACAATTCATGAATCAAATAATGAAACAAACAAAGAAGTTATAGCTCAAAAGAAACAAAGACATAAACAAAAACTGAAATTAATAACAAAATTCTATCATCACTTTCATCCACAAAAAAAAACTTGTATATTTATTGTGAACCAAATAATAATTTATAAGGAACCAATGTGGCAAATATTTTTTCTTAGCAATAATATATTTCGAGAAAAATTTAATCAGCAAACTGGCAGTAACTCAGACATGAAATATATGACCAGTGAACAAAGTTTATCTCGTAATATACATATTAGCCAGGTGCGAGTTAAAGGCGTTAGCGTTTTGAAAAAGTACTGCAAATACTTGAAAAATCATTACGACCACCTCGTTCGAGTTGTTCCACTCAGAGAACGAGATGGCGCTAGACGACTTGTATAGCTCTGTCTCTTTCCCACAGCCTAACTACTCACGCTTTAAAACGATATGGTACGCCACCTGGTTGTTCAATGAGCATAACTATTCTTTGTTTAAAGTTTAAATAAAAGGATGTTTACGTCGTATAGGTACCTATAGCTTTACTGAAACCTTTTTGCTCACCAAGATACACAACGTCATGAAAAGTCAAAAAATTAGAAAAAATATTATTGAATCAACAAGAAATTACTAAAAATAAATGTATTTAACTACGATTAAAGTTATTGAAATCACGAAAATAAACGCCACTGGTTCTAAGAGTACTAAGAGAAGGTACACTATAATTTCTCTCCCCTATCATAGGGGAAAGATAGGGGAATAACTCCTCCGCTTATAATTTGCACCACTACCCAATCGTGGCGCTATGAGTGCCATCGATATTTGCATACAAATTGCCCCAACACCACTTCACTAGACTTGAGCGATCCCGCTCCGACTCCACGATTATAAATTGTCGATATTATGCATAGTGACGTCACTATTATCGATTATATCGACCCAGTGTTGCGACGAGATTGGGATTGACGTGACGGATACTGGTTTCAGGAATAGATTGAACGTTTATTTTCAACTCAATTGAAAGGTTTAATGATCGGTTTGTAGTCCATCAGTAACAATAAATGCTTAGGTGCGAGTTAAAGGCGTAAATCGTTTTGAAAAAGTACTGCATTGATACTTCCCGGAAAAATCATTACAGACTACCTCGTGTCGAGTGACCTGTAGCCTGCTCAGAGAACGGTGATGGCGCTAGACAACTTGTATAGCTCTGTCTCTTTCCCACAACCTAACCACTCACGCTTTAAAACGTTATGGTACGCCACCTGGTTGTTCAATGAGCATAACTATTCTTTGTTCAAAGTTTAAATAAAAGGATGTTTACGTCGTAGGTACCTATAGCTTTACTGAAACCTTTTTGCTCACCGAGATACACAACGTCATGAAAAGTCAAATTAGCAAAAATAAATCAACAAGAAATCACTAAAAATAAATGTATTTAACTACGATTTAAAGTTATTGACATCACGAAAATAAAAGCCACTGGTTCTAAGAGAACTAAGAGAAGGTATACTATAATTTCTCTTCCCTATCATAGGGGAATGATAGGGGAATAACTCCTCCGCTTATAATTTACACCAATACCCAATCGTGGCGCTATGAGTGCCATCGATATTTGCATACAAATTGCCCCAACACCACTTCACTAGACTTGAGCGATCCCGCTCCGACTCCACGATTATAAATTGTCGATATTATGCATAGTGACGTCACTATTATCGATTATATCGACCCAGTGTTGCGACGAGATTGGGATTGACGTGACGGATACTGGTTTCAGGATTGAACGTTTATTTTCAACTCAATTGAGAGGTTTAATGATCGGTTGGTAGTTCATCAGTAACAATAAATTCTTAATTATGTTTAAGCCAGCGAGGATTACTTTTCATCAGTAAATCGGTTGGAATGGCTGGTATCCACCTCCGAGTGGTCCATCCAGGACAATGGCACCACAGACTGTCCTGTGTCCTGTGTGACCTGTAACCTGCTCTGACGGTGGTAGGCCTCACCAGGGTTGACTATAGCTATCCTGTCCTGACAATCCTGTCTAATCACCATCCTGTCCTGACTCCAGTGCCAATTAGTTTTAAATTGTTCTGTCAGTGGGCTATGAATTCCAGTACCTTCTGAATAGCTCGATCTAGGCCTTTGAAGTTCTAAACCTATACAAAAGCCAACTCACGAGCAAAACCGCGGCACACAGAATGTATTCAATAATATCAGCTATTCTATCAAGTACCGCCTAAGCAGTTTGATCTAATACATCGCCGAGCTGAATTAGCCAAGTCTCAAGACGCCTATCGGTTATCCATCCGTTCATTCATCAAAACTGGGAAACTACTTACAAGCTTTAGTAATTCCCTAGAGCTTGCGGATCCCTAAGAACGGGGGAGTGAGATAGAATCATGTTTCGGTTTAGTTTACTGTTTGTAAGTGTTGTTTAGCTCGTTTGTAGATATGTTTTACTTTTATTCACTTATTAGTCTGTTATTCTTGGTCTTAAGACTTTGTCATCGTCGTCGTCGTCTTTGATCAACTGTTTATACAATAACTGTCATCTGATTGGTCAATTCCGATGATCTAATGAGACGCCATGTCCACACGTAACACCTTAATCCAATAGTGAGATATCTCATTGTCCGTTAGCTGACGATATTAGCGGGGATGTGGGACATGTAGGGGTGGGGGGGAGCTAAATCACTGTAACAAATGCTGTCATTAGTCTCATATCAAGAAACGTGTCTATTGTGAACTCGTTTTAGCATTTGGCGTTGCTTGTGTTATTGAAAAGAGTTTTAGAAAGGATCCAAAAGTGGTTTTTGGATTAATTTTGGTCAAAAATTAATTAAATTTTTAGTAAGATAAAATAGTATTCCTCGATCGGCAATAAAACAAGGCCTAAATATAAAGTACCTAGTAGTCCTAGCGGAAGAAAGATACTTTATTATGTTCTTTTTATGTTTGGGCAAAATCATGTTATGATATTAATCACATCAGATTATGATATAAACGAATTTCCTAGAGAAGAAGCCTGTTCACTCTAATTTTGAAGAGATTCGGGTTAATTATTTTGCACTTTTTCTTAGCCTTTGAAGATTAAATTTTACGACTAAAATAATATTTAAGTCAAGCTTACTTAAATATCACGAATTCAAAGGTATTAAAATTCTTATCACACCAAAACTAAACCAAGATTATACCAAAGCATAGTTCGAATCTAACTTCAAACATACAGAGAGAAAGACGAACCAACTTTGCGAAACGAGTGGAGCGCAAGAGTGTCGTTAATAAAATCACGTCACGTCAAGCACGCGGCGTGAAGTGTGGCGTGATACGCGGCGTGAAGTATGGCGTGATACGCGGGATTATGACGTCATCGGCGGTGCTCAGTCGAGCGGTGCGCGACCGATAACGTGGGTGATACACACAGATGAGAAGGTACTAGAACTTGTTGGGTTGTAAGCTTTACGAAACAATGTGTACTAGGTTCCTCCAGATATTTTTTTTTGTATCAATCGTAGCTTGTTTTGCTTTGTCTGTATTCTAGTTACCTAATCTTGACTTAAAGAATTCAAGATTGTAGCTGTCAGGAAAAACATAATTATTAAATTATAACTTAATAATATTCTCTTTCTGTGTCTCAAGACAAGGGTATTTAACCAGTGTGTGTTGTCAGTAATGACATAATGGCTCTGAAATATGGTTGTTAGAACTGAAAACCAATGCAAGACGCAGCTTAGACAGGCCATCGTGAGACTCGCGGCCAACTGAATGGATGCAAGTTAGTGGCGAATTGTAGTGTAGTTCAGCTGCAGTGGACGTCTTCTGGCTGATGATGCAGATGATGATGATTCTCTTTCTATCTCTATAAAGATCCTCTATACATCAACACGTAAAAACATGATCAGGTTTGTTATTTGCTACTCGTATATTTATGACCTTAGTTACTCAATCCTCCACTTTCACTGCTCAGGCAGTAAAGAGAGCAAGTCACCTAATCTACTTAGCTGTATCATCATCATCATCATCATCTCAGCCATAGGACGTCCACTGCTGAACATAGGCCTTAGCTGTATGTCACCCCCAAATGTATGATATCTGGTTAGATCGTTCCATGTGTTAAAGTGAACGTTTGTGCCCGAGAGTCGTCACCGTGAGCACTTCAACTTAGCGCGGTTTATTTCACGTTTCATTGTAAGTTCGGCAGGTATTGTTCGGGAAGAATGATCGTTATAGATTGGCTGAGAAACTGGGATTTTTATAGTTTAGGTTAGGTACTATGAGTTCGTGCTTTGTGATGTGAATTTTCTTGTAGAATCATGGCAGGTCATTGTGCAACTGCAAGACTGATAAAAAATATTTTTATGTTAGAATTGTGATTTTTAGATATCAAAATTTGAATAATATGTCTATGAAATATTTTACGAATATTAGAGCAAAAGTATTTATTTCTGAGAAAACGTTTTGATAAAATGTTCTGATAAAAGTTAGTTTTCAAATGCACTAAATAATTTGAGGCAGTCATAAATACAGAGAGCAGTGGTGGCTCAGTGGTTGTGGACTTACGAGTTGTAGGTCGTGTGTTCGAACCCTGCCAGGTGTATTACTTTGTGTAATTTATTTCATCACCACTGCTCTCAAAACGGTGAAGGAAAACATCGTGAGGAAACTGGCATGTCCTAGAACCAAAAATTCGAAGACATGTGACATCTACCAATCCGCACTGGGCCCGTGTGGTGGATAATGGCCCACTCGCTCTCACAGAAAGGAGGCCCTGTGTCCCAGCAGTGGGAACAATATACTGGTCCAGTGTTTTGACCTGTACGGTGGATTTTTTGTTCAGGACAAACGAATTTATAATTAGTAGGCGACTGTTGATCTGCCAGCGAGAATTCTGTCTCATAGTGCTACTAAAACTATGCTTATCATTTTATTATTTCAGGTGTTTATTCGACTTGCTTATCGCCAATCATAATTATGTGGTAGAACAAAGGCTTAAGGCACCTTGCAGACAGACTATAAAGGATTAGTGCTTTCTGCTTACATGCGCTCAAAGAGCATGAAGTGGTAGTAGAGGCATTGAAAATTGCATATTGTAGTGTACTGTAGTACAGCGCAGTTGTATGTAGAGAAGAAAAAAATACATAATTATTATTATTATGGTTTATAAGAACTTTGCAGAAGTATTAAGAGTCTTTCTATAGCCCGGTGCCATTTGAAGATATGCAATTCCAACTTTTTATTTTCATTTCAGGAATGAAATTGAGCGAGCCTTGTACGCAAGGGCCCAGTGTGAGTTTTCACAATTCCTCGAACAAAATAAGAAAGAATTTTCAGAAACCTATTGACTTGCTACTACTATTATAAAATAAGGAAAATAAAGTAAATATTGTGCGCCTAAAACAACATTTCAGATACAGGTTCCAAGCGTTCTAGAAAATAGCGTCTTATAAACAAAAACATCAAAAGAAACATAATAACCCAATATGAAATTCAATGAACTCGGAGAAAGCTTTGATATGAAACAAAAGAATTGCCATCGACTGCCGCCACGACTACCACTTTACAGAAGTTAGGGCTTGAACAGAATGCTAATAACACTGAGTACCTATTATTTTAGTCTTCTTCGATCGATTTTGCTATAAAACTTTCGATAAACTGACTGTGAATTAATCTAACTTAGAGCTGTTTTTTCAATAGTCAGATAACTTTTTTCTGAGGAATAAAAATGGCGGTTTGACAGCTTATCTATAAAAATATGTCAAACCGCCATTTTTATTCCTCAGCTAAAAGTTGTCTGACTATTAAAAAATCAGCCCTTAATAAATGCGAAAGTTTGGATAGGCTTAGCAATCAATAACGTCCAATGCGAGAACATTATCTTAATAAAATTTGGCTTGGACATAATGTCTGCACATAGGCTACCATATTACGTTTCCATGGGATGATTGTTGAGTGACACGCGAGCGAAGTCGCTGGTACAACTAGTATGTTCTTAATAGTAGGTAAGAGACATATTGTGATCATAATTGACGGTGCTTAATGACTCCGATTTCTTGATGTTGTAACACCGAAAATAAATTAATGGTAGCAATGGACCACTTTAAAAATCTGTACGAATTCGTCTGAAAAATCTACTGTAACATTACTACTCCAATCAATCGACGATTATCGATATCATTGTATAAAGGGTGACTGGTAATTAGTGTACGATACTTAAACACGTGATTGTGCTCATGATAACCAACAACTTTTACTATGGGAACAGACCTGAAAACGGGAAAAAACATCAGGCTTTCAGTACATTTATGTTCGCTTAATGTACCGAACAGCTGATATTTTTTTCTCGATTTCAACTTTGCTCCCATAATAAAGATTGTTTGTTATCATGAGCACAGTCACGTGTTTAAGTATCGTACACTGATTACCAGTCACCCTATATACCTAAACCGACTTTAGCCGAACGCGCGTTAAATATCCGAGCATGACGGCTCAGTCTCATTCAATACCCAGAAAATTAAAGTGCTCAGCGCGCCTGAAGACATTTTCACTTCAATAAACAAAAACAAAGTAATTTACCGTTAAATGAGAACAAAACAGCTTCGATTGCAAATAAAACAACGACATAAAATTAACCAAATAAAAAACGTCTAGTCTAAACAAGTCCTTTTGCATTTCCCAGTTATTTTCATCGCGCCACTGTAAAAACTAGTAATTTAATTTTTCCTTTGTAGTGGAAACAAGAGTATTTAATGCAACCGAGCAGCGTTCTTTTTTTACTCTTTTTGTTCTTTATTTGCTCTTTTTGTGTAACAACATAAAAGTATTCTTTTTAGAAAACAATATTGAGGGCAGGGCATTTATTTTTAGTTGATCCAGCTTCTATTTGAAGACTTAGAAAGTTTTTTAGATTGGTATTATTGAGATTTATGATTAACTTCATGTTATAAGCACGACTTTATTGACATCTGTCGACGATAACCAAGAATTTATCGTATAAAAATCATCAATATATTTACAAATTAAATAAAACATGTAATGGTTTGCAGTCTACCCCGAGCCAATATACACCGTGACTTTTTAGTCGTCTTACAAAAGCAGCCCAGTTCATGTACCCAATGACTAGAACACGTTTATAATAAAAAAATAGGTATTTAAGAGATTTGAAAATTTTTAAAATAAAATTTTAATTCGTTATTATGACGCAAGGTGTAGTTAGAAACACCCTTGTCTCATAGAAAATGGAGATAGAATGATCTGCCCGACTATTGCGCTGGGTAGGTATACTTTACAGCTAGATACGTAAACATTTAACAGGGTGTTTCATATTTCTAATGCACCTATTTATTAAAAATAAAAAATATTATTAACGATTAAAAAAAAAAAACTTGCCTAGAGGTATTTTAGGTCGGATACAATAAGTGGACCCTTTTTGTAAGACGACTAAAAAGTCACGGTGTCAAGTTTTAACGTTTGACCAGGGGAATCAAATTAATTCCCAAACTCAAGTTCTCATTATTAAGAATCAATCTATAAAATACTTGTCATCCATTAACTTTCAGACATTAACGCACATATCGTAAAACAAATTACCTGCGGGGGGTGGGGTAATGAGCTAACCTTACCAGGGGAATCAAATACTTTTTTTAACCCTCTCACAATCCGAGGACGGGTACCGATCTAAATTTGCATACAGAGAGGCGGGAATGACTCAAAAATGGCGCGGTAATCGCCGCCCGGTGGTGGGGGCACTGTTTATGGACAAACTTTATATTGTAATTTGAAAAGGTATGATGTATCTTTTTGATCGACGTCCAACTTATTGACGAAAACTTTCACTACCCTACTGAGACCGCAAAAACCTGAGAATTTCCTGGTTTAAGTATGCAAAATGGCGGACGCGCCAGTGTATAACTTTAGGTTTTTGAACTGAATTTCTTTCTTGACTTCAGAACTTCTCCAGTCAAGAAAGTCTTTCCAGTCAGATCCGCTATCTCAATGGCTGCCATAAAATGCATGTAAAAGGAGTTGTGATGCAGTTTATGAGCCTAACCAACCTAATTCATGATGCAGTTCCTGATCTTCTCCTTGTGCACTCTTCCGGCACATCAAGCATTAATCGAAGTCACTAACAACACCATTGAGGTGGCTGAGTTCTGGTCCAATCGAATTTGACTAGTTATTTATGGAAATTCATCACACGATCTCGTCGAAGATGTTGACACGGGATCGAGGAAACTGGTAGTGAAGACGACCGACAAGTCCTTTCACTACCGGCGGGATGATACAGTATTAGTATCATCGACACATAGAAATCTTGCTTCTTACTAATCCTGTGTTACTATTCATCCCAAGAGATAAGACTGAATTGTAGCAAGCGAAGCTGCTGACCACAACTAGTATTATAAAGCGAAAGTTTATGAGTACCTATGTATGTTTGTTACTCTTTTACACAAAAAATACAGATTTGGATGAAATTTGGTTTACAGATAAATTAAAACCTGGATTACCATGTGCCTATGATAGGTTTGTTTTAACCGTTTTTATGGTCCAGTTGGATAACTTTCGAGTTGTAGCGGACTGACAACCGCTAGTTTAAATCTATATACCACCTCCAGTCTTCTTTTCTCCTTGTACAGTAATCTCAGTGCGGCTCGACACGGATATAAGTCAATTTAGCCGGGTGTAATACACCTTCCCGGGTACAACTGCGGATATTAATACTTTTTCTGATGTTGAATGTCCGGATCAAATGCTTCAGTATTTTTGTTTGGGAACTGCTGCTTGTACACGATTATGGTGACAACCAATTTATTGTGTGTTTTTGGATGGATGGCGATGTTGAGAGGTAAATAAAAAAATAATTTAACGAAAAACAAAAAACCCGACTGCGTTAAAAATACACTAAAAAGAAAGAAACAAGCCCAGTAGTTTAGAATTCACTCATCACACTCACAGTCGGGGCCCATTCAAATTATACCAATCAAATCTTCCCAAGGGGTGGATATTGATTACTGTCATGTCTTTAGTGACAGTCGCAAGGTTAAGACGAATCGATTGACGTAAGAATTATCAAAATCGGCCCACGCGTTTGGTCTCTAGAACGCCACATAGAAACAAACATACATACATACATACTTACATACATATATACATAGACTGATAAACACATTACCCTCCTTTGCGTCGCGCAGTCGGGTAAAAAAGCCATTGATTTAAACAAAATAATTATTTTTGTTTTCAGGCAAATGTATTACGCCTAAAGTTACTATCTGTAGAGACGTCAAAATAAGGTAGACTGAAGGGTTAGAACACGATGGTGTTTCCTTTCTATCAGTAACATTAGCTGCTAAATACTAAAGTGCTACTGTTATTTACCGACAAGCAGTGAAAAAATCAGACACACATTCGAAGTTTACAGGTGAAACATCAACACATAATTCCACTTTCCCAACTTATCAAACAAAACCTCTTTAATATAACTAACCCGACAAGTAACGCCGGCTATTCACGATCCCTTTTACTGAAACAACACCAAAAAACTGCGAGGTCTATAAAATTCTCCCCTATCATCTCAAACTCCATATGATACAACCAACGCTGAAAAAACCATTTTTCTCTGACCTCTCGCCACATTTTCACATTCTCACAAAATTAATACGGCCCTTGTAAAATATAGTAAGTGTTTGAAGTAAAGGAGGGGTGGAAGGTCTTTTGATTCTGGTTAGGTTCACTCCATAGGGAAATATTGTATGCATGTACCCGCAACAGACCTTGATCTTATTTTAGTTTACGTAATTTATATTCGTATGTTTGTTTAATATAAATTGTGGGACCCATGTTTTTCTGCACAAAGAGAAGTTACAATCAAGTTGTATGTGTAGTAAAATAATTTAACATTAAATATCTTATTGGAGCACACACACACATACTGAACACAGTACTGTGCTGCATTGATCAAAAATATCTTCGGAAAAGAAAAATTGTCAGTAGCTAAATATATTTTAGTGGCAGTTTTATGAAAAATAAATAAATCAAGAAGGACAAACCACCATCCATTCCATTTCTTTTAAATTATCATTATTCACAAAAAACTTATCGATTTTATGGATGAAAAGTTATCCTAGAATTAAATCAAATAAAGTGGTGGTTTGGTGTGGCTTTGAAGTGTATAGGTATGGGAAGGACACTTTCATACTCACACGAATATAGAGTGGAGTCAATAAGAAAGAAGAAGTGTTGGCAGATCAACAGCCAGATAGGTGGTTGGAAACAAACCTCTGTTGTTGCTAACGTCCATAGGCAATGATGACCACGTATCATCAGGTCGACTTGTTTGTTCGGTATCCTAGGGAACAAACAAGCCGACGAATACTGGTTTTCTTTTTCTCCCAGTAGTTCCATGGAACTATAATAACTTTTCACCTAACCCCATTAGTTAAGACAGTTCAGATAATTATAACCCTTTTGAACTTAGGGTTACCTAATACTCTTGTTTCGAAGCTTTTAATTCGGAACTATTTAAAACATACCAACTCGCACTTATGCCAGCCTAGTACTTTTGTTGGTTAGTAATATTCTTTAGGAGCAGCGGCGGCCCATTGGTATCGGTCCCGACTAACGAGTTGTAGGTCGTGGGTTCGAACCCCGCCAGGCGCATTACTTTGTGTAATTTATTTCATCACCACTGCTCTCAAAACGGTGAAGTAAAACATCGTGAGGAAACCGGCATGTCCTAGGACCAAAACTTCGAAGACATTTGTGACATCCACCAATTCGCACTGGGCCCGCGTGGTGGATTATGGTCTGTGTCCCAGCAGTGAGAACATTAAAGGCTGATGATGATGATGATAAATAAATACAAATTGTTACACTTTTGTTAAATGTTTCTGGTCAACACACGCATGTCAGAATACCTTTGTTGTTGTATGTATTTCAGCATCAATCGGTAGCATTAACATCATGACAATACTGAATCATTAAAGCATAAAATAAGATTTTCGGAAGCAAATAAAATTAAACCTTACGGAGATGAATATAATACTACAATTTACTAACTGTATACAACGTAATGATATGACCTACAATACGGTTGAAGTTAATTCGATTCGGAACGCTTTGATCTCGAATTGAGGTCTAACTATTTACATCAAGAGACTTACTTTAATTTGCTTACAGAGTAAATTCGATTTTTTAACAAGGTCTGTTCATTATTTCGTGTCCTTTGTGGAGATTCTATCAATGATTCTGGTACTTATTTGGGAATACAGAAACCAAGTACCTATTTTGTTTTCTGTAATGAGAAATGCTGGTCAAATACATTTTATAGATTTATAGAACCTACACTAAAAAACTTTATTTTTAGGATAAAATCATGAAAAAATGAATGAATGAATCCTCTCTGCCGAAAGGGTTCCTTCGGTTGCTCTTTGTTTTATAGGGCCGCAGTGTCCTATTTAAATAGTATCTCGATTCCGCGTGCGCGGTTGTCGTGGGTTCTGCTCGATCCTGGTCCTTGATGAGGCGGCGAGCTAGCCTTTACTCGCTGTCCGTAAGTCCAACTAAAAACACATGGCCAATATTGAGTTATATTTCCATTTCGTGAAATGTTGTTCAGCAATTGAAAAGCTTATTATATAAATTTTGGCTCTTACTCGTAGGTATCGATTTTCAAGGAAGCACAGGAAAAGAGCTCCTGAAATAAATAACGATTTTCTTGCAAATATTGCTCTAATTACTGAAGTTAACTGAAATAATATCCGTTCTTGTGTTAGACCAAAAGCTAGAATACATACTGCATTATGACTACAAGACCAATCTTAAGATATTGCTGCTATTACTGTCTCTACTTGAGCATACCAATATTTTTGTTAGCAACTGCATGTAATAAAATAATACAGATCACTGGTGTAATATTGCAGTAACAGATGCACTGTTAATTGTATGAGATACACTATAAATGTTTGCTGTTCTAATTCATGTGTTGTATTTAGGTAGTAAATGCTTTGAAGAAAATTAAACAGTCTCTCGAATGAGTTACTTTCTGGTGGCTATTCCAAAAAATATCCTATAGAAAAATAACTAGATTTTATAAATATTTTGAAGGATTATTTTCAAGTTACTCGTATTATACAACACTTATTGTGCTTTATGTTAAGAAATAGAGATATTTCGTACATACCTACAGCTAAAAAAATTGACACGAAATTGTCAAAATTTAAAATGAGAATACTATTTCACATTTATAATTTCCTCATCGCTTTAGCCATAGACATAGTAATCATCGCATTTATGTTTTAACATAAATGCGATGATTACTATGTCTATGACCAAGATGCAGCCATATTGATGACTCAATTTGAAAAACCAATTGCTGCAAACAACTGTAGAACACTAACTTTAGTGTTACCTAATAAATTTCATTATAAAAATATATGTTCCAAAAATTACCTCTCGATTTCAGCTAGTTTACGAGTTATGAATTTTTTAAATAGTTTTTTGGGTCTGGTGTAAAGTTCCACATAACGAGATACTACAAGATTGCTTTCTTGCGTTGATATGTCAACGTGTTGGCAGACATTGAACTCCAGCTATCTTTCAAAAACCCACTTTAAAAAGAAAGTGTAGCGATATCATTGACGGTACATCAAGAGTATCAAATAAAAGTGTAAAATGCTCAATTTACGAGGCGCCGGCATGCTCTAGGAGTCGTAATTACGCACCCCCGGCACGGCCCACATGAAAGAGCCTTAATTTTCTCCAGAATTATACTAAAGACGCGCACAAAATCTAAGGAGCACTGCTTTTATTTTTTTTTATGGTTGAAGTGAGTAGTGCTTGGCGGGGACGATTGTTTTTGATATTCTCATATTGTGATGCATCCTCTTTAAAAAAGTATTTTTTAAAGGCCCCAAAAATTTATGAACAAAGAACTAAAAACCGGCCAAGTGCGTGTCGGGTCACGCACAGTGTAGGGTTCCGTAGTTGCCCATCAAAATACATAAGCGAACTAAATAAACTGATTCGCTGAATTTAATTTTAAAAAGAAGAATTTTCAAAATCGGTCCAGGAGTCTTTGAGAAATCAGGGAAAATACATAAGAAAAAAGATTACGACGAATTTAGAACCTCCTCCTTTTTTTGAAGTTAGTTAAAAATAGTTGACGATAAAAACCTACCTATCCCCAAAAAACATACCGTAAAAACATACCTATTAAAGCTGTAAAAATAAAGTTGACAAACTTACATTTGCAGTTGAAGCACATGTTCTCCGATACATTTTGTTTAAGAAAACATATAATGCAAGTACATTTTATAAGTTGGTCGACTATTACTCGTAAAGTTGTAAAGCCTACTTAGTCATGATAATATATACTACTATTGTGAATTTTTTCACACGAATCGAGCAAAATTTAACACTTTAAAGCTATATATTTCATTTCACAAACGAATTTTTTTATCAAAAAACTGTAAATGGAAACTATCATTATTTTTAAAGGCCTATTTAATGATACCCCATACTAAAGGGTACGCGAGAAAAAAAAATCCTCACTTTACGAGTAAGTACAGGAGGTAGGTACCCTAAAAAAAAATATTTTGCGAGATTTTATTTTACCACTTTTTCGGCACAAAAAATCCGTATATTTACTCAAATTACAGCTCTCTAGTACTGTGCGTCTCTGAGCTAAACTGCGGACAGACGGACGGACGGATGGACGGACGAACATGGCGAAACTATAAGGGTTCCTTGTTGACTACGGAACCCTAAAAACGAATAAGATATCTTAACACACTACCAAAACTAAAAAAACCAGTGGTGGGTAGGCGCGACGAATAACGCTTTTTTGTTGTGCTCGTATTTGTTTATTGTTTAAAATTAATTACCAAGTTAATACAATAAAACATATGAAATAATTGATAGCTGAACTCACCACCACTCACTGCAATCCTTAGTACTATCCATCAGTCTCACCATTTCCTGATTCAACTGGGCACTCAATATGGAGAACAAATTGCTGAGCAATATGGGCGACTTGGAGAGGTTGATTGATACCCGAATGCGTGAATATGAAGATAAGCTCCAGAATGCTACTTCAGCAACTACATCTATTCAATCGGATTCGGATCTTCAGTCTCTTTCTCTGGATTTTTCAAATTTTAAGTCCTTTGTTTATCAAACATTGGCTCTTTTGAAAACTCAGATTGGGCTCCTAACGGCTGGCTTGGACAGGCACGAGACTTCCATGCGAAGAAAGGTTCTCTTAATCCATGGCATGCAGGAGAAAACCAATGAAAACTTGAGCGATTCGATTGTCCACATTTTTAACAACACACTGAAGATCAACGAAGTTAGTGTGGACAATCTGGAAGTTTGCCATCGACTGGGGTCTGGTGAAGGAAAAACGCGTCCTGTTCTGGTTAGATTTCGTGACATGGAGCTGAGGCGTCTGGTTTGGGACAGCAAAAAATCACTCAAGGGTAGCGGCATCACAATATCTGAGTTTTTAACGAAAACCAGGCATCAGGTGTTTCTTGCAGCGCGTAAACACTTCGGTGTTAATAACTGTTGGTCTTCAGAAGGCAAGATTATCATCATTACGCCGGATGAAGCTCGGCGTAAAGTGGAATCCTGGTGTGAACTTGAACCACTGTTGAAGCAGTTCCCGGCAAGTATCAGTGACAATCAGAGGCAGGCTGTAGAAGCTACATCACCGTCTGCTGGAGCCACCTCGAAACTCATAAGGAAGGCCCGTCGCGGTCGCCTTTAGTGAGTCAGTACTAGTTTTTCAAGTAATTCGCCGTATTCGTGATCCGGTAAATGTCGGTACTTGTGTATATTTACTTGCATTACTAAGATTTCACTATTACCCCAGATACTGTTTATTTTTTGGTTTTTAGTCGTGCCGGTGGATTAATTTAACATTATTATTTACTAAAATTCCGTACTGACGTTGACACTTGACATTTAATTGACTTTTCTGTTCTGTGTTGCCAGTCGACATTAAACATGACTGATGATGTTTTGTTTTTCGTGTTAGCTTTTAATTACCTTTTTTTTTTTTTAATCTTTTGTAAAATTTCTTCCACCTCCCAGTGAGTGGGTGAGTTTAGTAGTTTATTTATATTTCATTACAGTTCATAGGTATATATATATATATAATTTAATATTTATATTTATTTTTATTTTACTATTTATTATAGGTATACATTTTATATAGACGTATGAATGATATTGATCTTAATGACAGTTTTTTCTCATGTAGCTCATCGTCCAACACTTTTGTCAGCGTTGACAGTGGATCTTCTACTCCACTGACCCTTGGTGATCAGATATCCTCCCTAGTTTCCAATCATCCGCATAACCTTAACATTGCTCACATTAATGCCCAAAGTGTTCCTGGCCATTACTCCGATCTTCTGGCTTCCATTAGCAGTGCTCATCTTGATGCTCTTCTTATCTCAGAGTCTTTTCTCAAACCTTCTCTTTTATCAACACACTTTGCACTTCAAGGTTTTATACTCATCCGTAATGATAGAATTGGAAAAGGTGGTGGTGGTGTTGCCATTTATCTACGTTCTGATATTCCTTATAAAATTGTTAGCGCCTCCCCATCTACTTACTCAGAATCTGCGGAACACCTCTTCCTTGAAATTACAGTCCGTCACAATAAATTATTGCTGGGAGTTTTCTATAGTCCCAACTTGAATATAGACTACTTCTCTTCGTTAGAGATCTTACTTAATGATTTCTGTCCAACATATAATCATGTTATCATAATGGGTGATTTCAACACGTGTTTGCTGAAAAACAACTTCCGTGCACGTAGACTTCTATCTCTCTTATCCTCTTTCAACCTTGATACGTTGCCTCTCTCTGCTACTCATCATTTCCCTGATTGTACACCTTCTCTCTTAGATTTAATTATAGTATCTTCTACTAATAAAGTGTCCGTGCACGGACAGCTCACTGCCCCTTTCTCCTATCACGACCTTATCTATCTCTCATACCGTGTACGTCCTCCAAAACGAAAACCTAAATATGTCCTTCTTCGGAATTTTAAGAGCATTGACATGGAGGCATTGCGGCGCGATACTGGTGATATCGATTGGTCTTGCGTGGTCGATGGTACCAGTGTTGATGAAATGGTGAACAACTTTAACGAAGCCGTCATTGGTCTGTACGATCGTCATGCACCTGTCCGTAGGGTCAAAGTTAAGTACAATCCGGCTCCTTGGCTCACCTCTGTGATAAAAGATATAATGGCGCTGCGTGACAGAGCTAAAAGGAGGTACAAACTGTGCCCCAGCGTGTGCAATCTTAACCGCTTTAAGTCTTTGCGTAACCGTTGCAGTCGTATGTGTAGGGATGCTAAAAGGCGCCACTTCCATAATTCCTTGGACAACTGCACTCCTGCAGAGGCCTGGAAATTCCTTAGATCCGTTGGCATTGGCAAGACTCGCTCGATGACTCCCGGCACCTTTGACTTGAATGACCTAAATCAACATTTCTCGTCGCAACCCGTTCTCTTGGATCCTGATGTCAAGGCTGCCACCTTATCTGAGTTATCGAGCTTGTCATTGCCAAGTGTTTCGTGTTTCGAGTTTTGTTCAGTCTCTGAAGATGATGTTAAACGTTCTTTACTTTCCATTTCGTCTTCTGCCAGTGGTTGTGACAACTTGAGTTCGAGAATGATTATTCCAATCCTTCATATATTGCTCCCTATTCTAACTCACATTTTCAATTTCTCTCTTTACTCTTGTACATTCCCCAAGTCCTGGAAACAGGCTTACATTACTCCTCTACCAAAAGTATCCAACCCTTCTTCTCCTTCAAATTTCCGTCCCATTTCCATCCTTCCGTATCTTTCCAAAGTTCTCGAGCACATTGTTCACCGCCAGCTATCCGATTATTTTCTAAAAAATCAACTGTTAAACCCATTTCAGTCTGGATTTCGTCCTGGCCATAGCACCGTAACAGCTCTTTTAAAAGTTACCGATGACATTCGTTGGGCCATGGAGAATAAAAGATTAACACTGCTAGTGTTACTTGATTTTAGTAATGCGTTTAACTCTGTTGATTTTGATATCTTGCTTGCTTTACTCAAATCCTCTAATATTTCGCCTTCCTCCTTATCTTGGTTTGAATCGTATCTTCGGGGTCGCTCACAGTGTGTTCGCCTTGATGGATCGTCATCTGATTGGTGCGATCTCACTATGGGTGTACCTCAGGGTGGTGTCCTCTCTCCTCTTCTCTTCTCTAAATTTATAAACTCTGTTACTAGCGTCATTTCCACTAACTTCCATCTCTACGCAGACGATTTGCAACTCTATATTCATTTCCCAGAAGCCGACGTGAGTCAGGCAATTGCTGCGATGAATCGTGATCTGGAGTGCATCAGTGCTTGGGCCCTATCTTTTGGCTTAAGTATTAACCCCAGTAAGTCCCAAGCTTTGATCATAGGCAGTAGGATCATGCGGAGTCGCATTAAAACACCTGACCCACTTTTTCTTGATGGGGTTCAGATTGCATACGCTGACACGGCCAAAAATCTCGGAATTATCATGGAGTCTAACTTATCATGGCACGCTCAAATTGCGGACGTTAGTAAGAAAGTTCATTTCACCTTTCATTCGCTAAAATGTCTCCAGAGTTTTTTGCCTTTTAAAACCAAAATATCTCTCGCTCAAACCTTAATTCAGCCCATTATAGATTACGCTGACGCTTGCTATCTGGATGCCACAGAGGAGCTATTAAACAAACTTGAGAGGCTGCAAAATTTGTGTATTCGGTTCATTTTCAATCTCAAAAAGTACGATCATGTTTCAGAATTTCGCACAAGACTCAAGTGGCTCCCAATCCGTCTTCGCAGGAATACGCGGATATTATGTCTCCTGTTCAACATCCTACACAATCCTTCTGCCCCTTCCTACTTGCGGGATCGTTTTTCCTATTCTCGTTCTCCAGACTCCTCCTGCAGGTCTCATCTCCGCACAGTCCTTAAATTTCCTACTCACAAAACTGACTTCTATTCCTTTTCCTTATCTGTGCATGGAGTCAGGTTGTGGAACTCACTGCCACCTGATATACGAGACAGTACAACTGTCTCCATCTTTAAGAAACGGGTCAAAGATCACTATCTTTCCTTGGCCACGTGATGATCATTTATCTTTTCTTCTCGCTTATTTATTATATACATATATGCATATATTTTAATTTAGTTTATCTATGTATTTATTTTATTTATTATTATAATATGGAGTAGTGTATTTGTTTGTATGTATTGGATTGTTGTTTGTATTTGTAATAAGATTTATTTGTTCCTACACACCACTTTATCTTCTACCTCAAATTCTCCTCTCTCAGGTCTGCTGGAAGAAATTTCTTTTAGAAATAAGCAGTGCCTTTGTACTTTTTATTCCTCTTAAGATATTTTCCTGTATATATCTGTGTGTGTACATAAATAAATAAATAAATAAATAAATAAATACCTTTATATACGTGGACTGTTCAAAACATTGTATTATCTAATATCTAAAGTCAAATAGTCTTGGAATCTTACTAATTACTAATCAACTAGGAGCCAAAATCAGTTTAAATAATAAACTCTCCCCCCATTTTTTGCTCGTTGTAACTTAGGCTATTTAAGCAAATAATTATTCTTTCTTTCTTACTAAAAGTAAAGTATTGCCACAGTAAAGTACCTACCTAAAAATATATTTTGACCATCATTTGGACTGTGAAAAAGACAGTAAGTAATGAATCTCTGAGTTAGTGGTAGTTTCTCACTTATTCCTACACCCTCATTTAAAGTATAAAAGCTATTGTTACGAGCTGGGTATTGGGATAAATTAATTACACCAATTAAAACCAAATACAACTTTATTCACAGACAAATCACAAATTAAAACAATCACAAAACACTACTCAACACTTTAACACTTATACACACTCTTAATCACACGTAGAACTCACTTAGATATCACTTGTATTTCACTTCGAGTCGCCTCGATCGTAGTCAAAACTAGACTGACTCGGTCGCCGATCGGCGCCCCTTTTTATACCTCGGCCGGACCCACTAGATGTTTCTAGAAGGTGGTCGAATGTTCTGGAAACATCCTTTGACTTCGATGTAAACCCATACCTTCTGGAACATTCTAGAACCATCTCGAAACATCTAGAACAGGGTAGAACTTTCTAGAAATTTCCTGACCGAACTTGAGTAGAATTGTCGAGAACCTTGTGGAACTTTCGAGAACCTCATAGATAGGTCTCGCAATTCGATCGACGTAACACTGCCCCCTCCTTAGACATGCTCGTCCCGAGCATCGTTGGTCCCGTTGTATCGCGCCAAACGGTCAACATGGACAATCTTGGGCGCGCCACGTAGACCCTTTTGTATCCGGTAGGTGACGTCGTTAATCCTGGTCACGACTCGGTATGGCCCATCCCATTTTGCTTGTAATTTAGGAGACTTCCCTTTGCTACGCACTGGGTTATGCAACCACACAAGTGACCCCTCGTCGAAACCTCTATTGTTTGTCTTCCGGTCGTATCGGGTCTTCATCTTTTCAGACATTTGTTGGCCGGATTGTCTGATATGCTCATATACATCGTTCAACTTGTTACGCAAGTCATTTGCATAATCGGTTACACTGCATGGAGTATCAGGAGGGGTTCCGGTGATGAGATCAGCAGGCAACCGTAATTCCCTTCCAAAGTTCGCGAAGGCTGGTGTCACAGCTGTACTTTCATGAACTGCACTACGGTATGACAGAAGAAATGGCTGTATGTGCTTATCCCAATCTCTTTGCCTGCTTTCCACAACCTTGGCCAGGTATCTCTCCAACGTTTGATTGAACCGCTCCACCATTCCATCAGATTGTGGATGGTAGGAAGTCGTTCTAGTCTTGTGAGTACCCATCAGCCGACAAGTCTCCTGGAATACTTGTGATTCAAAATTCCTTCCTTGGTCGCTGTGTATTTCCAAGGGTACTCCAAAACGACAGAAGACCTCCTGAACCAATTTATCTGCGACTGTTGTAGCTTCCTGGTTAGGAATGGCGAAGACTTCTGGCCACTTTGTGAAGTAATCCATGACAACCATGAAGTACTTGTTCCCGTTTTCACTTTCTGGAAATGGTCCTGCCACGTCTAGTGCTATCCGTTCCCACGGGGCTCCAACGTTGTATATCTGCAAAGCACCTCTGCTGCGTGTCTGGGGTCCCTTCACAGCCGCACAACTGGTACATTTCCGACACCAGTCCTCCACATCTTCACGACAATGGATCCAGTAAAATCGCTCACGTATTTTCAGTAGGGTCCTTTTTACACCCATATGTCCACCTGAACATCCGTCGTGGTAGAGCCGCAACACATCCGGTATTTTGGCTCTGGGGACAACCATTTGTAAGTGACAGTTGTCTCCTCGAGCGTTTTCCCATTTACGGCACAAGACTCCTTCCTGGATAACCAAGCTGTTCCATTGCGCCCAATAACTCTTAGTGATGGAACTCATCGCAGCTACATCACTCCACTTGGGTTTAGGAGCACCAGCTTTAATCCAGTCGAAAATTGGTTTAATGTCTGCGTCATTTTGCTGAGCATACTGTAAGGTTTCCTTCCATTCGTTACTGAGATCCGTTCTTAGCATTCTAACAGGCACTACCTCCTTGGCCTCTTGCCTGTTGCAGTGCTTACAGTCTTCATGGCAAGGTCTTCTAGACAGTGCATCTGCGTTACCATGTGCCCTCCCACTGCGATGTTCAGTAACGAAGTCAAACTCTTGTAGTAGCTCAATCCACCTCGCCACCTGTCCCTCTGGATTCTTGAATTGCAATAGCCACTTTAATGCGGCATGGTCCGTTCGCAATAAGAATTTTCGTCCCAGCAGATACTTACTGAAGTGCTGCAAAGTCTTTACTACCGCAAGTAATTCCCTTCTCGTAACGCAGTAATTTCTTTCTGGTTTCGATAGAGATTTGCTGTAGTAAGCTATAACAACTTCCTGATTTCCTTTCCGTTGAGACAACACCCCACCAATTCCAGTATTACTTGCGTCTGTGTCAACTATGAAGTCATTTTCAGTGTCAGGATAGTCAAGAATAGGTGAATTGCACAGACGTTTCTTTAATTCCTGGAATGCGATGTCACAGTTCTCGTCCCAACAGAATTGTTGCTTCTCCTCAGTAAGTTTGTGTAGAGGTTTTGCAATATCAGCAAAATTCTTGACAAACCGTCGATAGTAGGAGCATAAACCTAAAAATGCTCTGACCTCCGTCTTGTCTTTCGGAACTGGCCATTCCTTGACGGCGACGATTTTCTCCGGGTCTGTCTGAACACCTTCCTCCGAAACTATGTGTCCTAAAAAGTTCACTTGTCTCCTGAAAAATGAACACTTTTCCGGACTTAACTTAAGATTTGCCCCTCGGATTTTCGACAGCACTTTAGTTAGGTTTTGAAGGTGGTCTTCAAATGTTCGGCCCACGATGATGATGTCATCCAAATAGACAAGACATGCGTCTCCGATCAATCCAGCAAGTACTTGCTCCATCAACCTTTCAAATGTCGCAGGAGCATTGCACAATCCAAATGGCATGACTTTAAACTGCCATAGGCCCTTTCCTGTGGAAAATGCAGTTTTCTCCTTGTCTTTAGGGTCTATTTCCACTTGCCAGTAGCCGCTTTTCAGGTCTAACGTTGTGAACCACCTCATTCCTGTCAGCGTATCCAATGTGTCATCGATCCTAGGTAGTGGGTAACTGTCTTTTTTCGTGACATCGTTTAACCGTCGATAGTCCACACAAAACCGCGTGTTGCCGTCCTTTTTCTTCACTAGGACCACAGGAGAACACCACGGACTAGATGAAGGCTCTATAAAACTGTTCTTCACCATGCGCTCAATCATCTCCTTCACTTCCTTTTCGCGAGCAACCGGCACCCTTCTTGGTCGTTGTCGGATTGGTAACTCATTGCCAGTGTTAATTTTGTGCTGAACCAGCCCTGTTCTCCCTATGTCAGCATCATCTGTAGAGAACATGTCGGCATACTGGAGTAACGTTTTCTTAGCCTTATCCATTTCTACTCCAGTTAGATCGCAGTTTTTCAGAAGTGTTGACACGTCAAATTTCAAGCGAAGCACTTTTTCTGACGGTGTACTTTCCATAAAGATCTCTTCTTTACCACATTTCAACACTCCTCGATCAACATCGATCTCACAACGATATTTCCGCATAAAGTCCAAGCCCAAGATGCGATCGTCTACTATGTCAGCCACGATGACATTATGCCAATATGCTTTATGACCTAGTTTTAACTTCACCTCCTTCTTGCCTCGGACGGTTATGTGCTGACCGGTGGCTGTCAGTAATTGTATGCGGTCGTGGTTGTTGAAGAAGTCCCCAAGGAACCGACTTGCTAGATTTGAATTGACGACCGTGTGAGAAGCTCCTGTATCGAGTGTCAATTTGCATGGTTTTCCGTTGACTTCGCCTTTGATGATCAGGCTGTTTCCGTCATGGGCCTGTGAGATCGAGATCCTCGGGGCTCTTTCCATACCAGCCAGCACCCGCCCCTCAGTCCTGGCGTTTACTCGTTTCCCTGCTGTTGCTGGGCAGTCTTATCGGCCCCTCTTCCCTGCTGGGATTGATCTTCTCTTGCTGTATTTCGCTTGGGGCAGCTGGACCGAAGATGACCTTTTTCCCCACAAGTATAGCACCTGGGACTGTATCCTTGTGGTCGGTCGCGTACAGGTGACTCCACTACTTCTCTGACGCGATGCGTGCGATGATCTTGCCTCACTGCTTCTACTTCCAACGCATGAGCCAAGGCATCCTTTAATGTTTCGTGATGCCCAAGTCTTACGGCGGCTCTGACTTCCAAGTCACGTATTCCGTCGACGAATGCCTGTACGAGATTACCATTGATCAGGGCAGGAACAGACTGGTATGCCTTTCGGACCATCTTTTCAATTTCCAGAGCCCACTGCTGTAGGCTCTCAGCACTACGTTGAACACGATCCTTTAACTTAGCGCGAAATACGTGCTCCAAGTGCGCGTCGCCGTACCTGGATTCCAACGCTTCCAGCAGCTGATCATAAGTCACATCCTTGCCAAGAGCCTCAAGTACGGTCAGGGCCTGGTCTCGTAGGCCTAAGGTGAGCGCCGTCATTGCTTGCTCTTTCGTCCACCCATTCGCCTTCATAACGGCCTCAAACTGCATCCTGTATGCCGACCATGAAGATGTTCCGTCGAATGGTGGCACCTTAAACCCTCGTGCCGAAGGTGCAGCAACCACTGGGCACACAACCCCGTCTCCAGACCGAAGTTCACCCAAAGCCTTCTTCACTCCGGCAATTTGGACCTCAGCTTCTGAGATGCGATTCTCGTGCTGATTTACTTGCTCTTTAACCACTTTGAGCTCCTTGCCAAATGTCGAGTGCAGGTCTTTTATCAGGAACATTTGCTCCTCCTGGCGGCGGGCCTGCTCCTCCTTATCCTTTTGTAACTGTTCTTCCAGGCGGCGAGACTGCTCCTCCTGGCGGCGGGCCTGCTCCTCCTTATCCTTCTGGAGCTGTTCTTGCAGCAAGCGCACCTGCTCCTCCTTGTCCTTCTGTAGCTGTTCTTGCAGCGAGCGTGCCTGTTCTTCTTGGCGCCGGGCCTGCTCCTGCAGCAGCACCATAAGCGCAGACAAGTCTGGGACCGCGGGTGCTGAAGAGACTGCAGATGGACCAGCGGCTGGTTCCGTCGTAGGCTGAGCACCACCCGGCGTCTGTATCGGGGAACCTCCAAACCTTCTCTGGTCCATGTCTTGCTGGCGCTGACTCCTGGTACGAATACCGTCCGTGTCGTCCTTTGGTAAAATCGGCATTTTTATCCCTCACTTCTGACACCAAATGTTACGAGCTGGGTATTGGGATAAATTAATTACACCAATTAAAACCAAATACAACTTTATTCACAGACAAATCACAAATTAAAACAATCACAAAACACTACTCAACACTTTAACACTTATACACACTCTTAATCACACGTAGAACTCACTTAGATATCACTTGTATTTCACTTCGAGTCGCCTCGATCGTAGTCAAAACTAGACTGACTCGGTCGCCGATCGGCGCCCCTTTTTATACCTCGGCCGGACCCACTAGATGTTTCTAGAAGGTGGTCGAATGTTCTGGAAACATCCTTTGACTTCGATGTAAACCCATACCTTCTGGAACATTCTAGAACCATCTCGAAACATCTAGAACAGGGTAGAACTTTCTAGAAATTTCCTGACCGAACTTGAGTAGAATTGTCGAGAACCTTGTGGAACTTTCGAGAACCTCATAGATAGGTCTCGCAATTCGATCGACGTAACACTATGATATTTTGATTTATTCTTGTCTTGTTCCGAAGTATCGTCGCAAATATTATCCAGTTTAGATAATTTAGAGCTACACTTTTTGAAAGATCAAAAAGTGTAGCTCTAAATTATCTAAATTCAAGCACTTCACACTTACTACCGCCATACTCTCTTTACGAGTTTCATTCACTCGTTTTATTTGTCTTTTTTTAATATACTTTGCAAGTCTTAGACAATTACAATAGATGGCGCTGACGTCACCATAAGATGTTGAGTTTGGAATGAAGATTTCGACCTTGTTGAACATGACTGCAATGGGTTTGTTAGTAAAAGGGGTTACTGTACTGAACAAGAAGATTGCAGGTTCAAGTTCTGCTCGCATCATTTTCAGCCACAAAAACGTTAAAAAATGTGAATAATAAAAATTATTGTTGTTCTTCATTACTTGAAGTATCGGATAAATTACTGGTGTATTCAGTTTCTGATGTCCAATGCCACTGCACAAAATGACAGTACCTATATTGACTAATGGCTTCAAAACTTTTATTTACAGAAATGACAAGAAGGTGGTCTTCTGATGACTGGTTGGTTGCATTTAAATCACAATTGTTATAAAATCTTTGATCTTAAAAAAATATATGATGTCGGTTAAAAAATAATTATCGTCAAGTAGCCTTCGTTTAAAAAGTCCTTCCAATTTATTTGTGACCAGCGCAGCACTATTCTATTCCATGCTTACACTTTTTAACACAAAAACTTGAGAGGTGTCAAGGGACACCCGGATGGAACGAAGTTACTGTATGTGTAAACAAAAATAATCGTCGCGACTCCACTTCACTCCACTCTTTGAGCTCTAGCACCCTTTCGCAACGCGCGATAAGGAACTTCGTTCCAAAAAGTGTCGTGACAACTTTTCGTCAGATTTTTTTTCGTCTAGCCCCCTTTCACATCGCGCGATAAGGAACTTGGAACTTCGTTCCAAAAACAACAAATTGGCCATCATAAATAAAATGGTTATTCAATTCAGTTTTCTATCAAAAGTTCCCCAATCGCCTTTACGACACCCATCACTAAAACTAATATGACCCATACTTCAGAACTGGAACATAAAGAAGGCAAGCGAAAGCAGCGAATATGAAACTGCCGTCACCATTAATAACAGCAAGTGTGTGTCCAAAGTTAGTTAAATATATTTGTGGAGTCTCTACGGAAAATGTTTTGACAGAAAACTGCTTGTTACAGCGCAGTGTGCGACCACCCGTAAAGTACAATAATGTTGTGTCGTACGTGTGTGTCAGTGTGCACTTGCCTTCACACTTCACACACGATGTTGGGAAGTTACTTGTGCTTTTTATTTGACGTCTTTATGTATAAGTTTAAGTAAGTTCTAAGTTTGCTTGATGTGTAAGTAAGTAAATTCACAACAGTTTATGTTTATTTCATGCTTGAATAAAAGTCTTCTCTAGGAAGTCGGAAAAGATTTGTAAATTATGTTGAGTGACAACATTGTTATTGTATGTACGACATTTGCTCAAGCTTTTTACAACTATTTATTGATAATCATGTTAGTGTTGTTTTCAGTACGTCCCAGACCTACACCTGATCTGGAACGGTGCTACTATCTACCCTACCTCATTACCCAGTAACTGGTTAACAGGAAACTCCTTACTGTTTTAGATTGAACGATGATTGGTTTATATAATTTTTGTGGAAACACAAGAAATATATACGGCATTTCTAATTATTTGCGTTGTAGTTTCTGCCTACCGCCACGAGAAAAGGGTTTATTAGTTTAGGCGTTATTTATTTATTAAATATTAGTACTAAAAAGCAACGTTTACAAAATTGTATTATTTAAAAAAAGAAAAACCCGTTTTCCCCGTAGTAACGCCATCTATGTCAAACAGCGGGAACTTTATCGTAAAGACTTTCATTGCCTTGTAACGTTGTTACAGGATAACGTACAGCGCAACTGCGGCAATAATCGGAACTAAATGTTTTGTTGTGCTGACAAAAGATGCCTTGTACTGTACCGTATTTTAGTATTTCGTTGCGTATATTACACAATGTATAAGAAATGAGATATCCTAATTGGTGATGTTTTTGGCTCCACCTAGGAAAAGCTTGTTTTAAGTATGGATACTAGCATTATGTACATAACATTTTGTATAAGGACCTGAAAATTGAAAATAAAAGAATATAATAACAATTATTTTTAATTATAGAAGGAAATCTAAGATGCTTTGAGATCAGTAGGTACCTAAATAGTTTAGTTAAAAAAAATATTAAAGTCATAGGCTACTGTCATATAAAACCTTATTAGGAGAAATGAAGTTTCACGAGTGACAGGTTATACGAATATTAATTCGTGATGCAAAAACTTTATGCTACACGTCATATCCAAACAAATTAATATAAAAATGCAATAATAATAATAATGTGTAAACACAAAAAAAAATATTATGTACCTAGTTTGCAGTTATTATTCTCTGTGAACAACTTTAATTAAAGGTCCTAAGAGTTTCTTATTTACCGAATAGTTTCTTAAATAAACAAAGAAAAAACAAAAAAAAAATTATTAATAATACTCACGATGCCTACAATTATCTTTATCTTTACATATAATAAAATCGTAGAGCTGTCATTCCTGTACATTGAATATTTTTTTCTTTTTGTATTTTTTTCGAGATAAGGGATCGATTCTGATGCTAAATCAACTTTTTTTTTCTTTCGAAATTTTTTATGTTTTTTTGATTTGATCTATCTCTTAAACTACTGTAAAGTTGTCGATCAAATTTTCCTCAAATATTCCTAATAATATGCTTCTGTTGATAGGCTATGTATCATTACGCTATTTTTCCTGGGAGATAAGCAATTTTAAATTTTGTTGTTTTTATCTGTTTGTTTTTAGTTGGAAGCTAAACCACTGGATATTATTTAGTCAATTTTTCCCCAAATATTCCTTAAACTGCTCTTCTATTAATAGGATATGTATAATTACGCTATTCCCTTTGGGGGATTAGCAATTTTATAATATGTTGATTTTCAGTCATTGTTGACATTTGTATAAGAACCGCTATTTGAAAACACTGTCAGCGTACTAGCCAGTCTGGTTGGTATCCTGCTTGACTTTCGTGCAAGGGGTCTCTGGATCAAATCTCGCTGTTTCTTTTTTTCACTTTTTGAGTTTTCTTATATTTGTCCTGAGAGTTTCAAATAATAAAAAAAAAATGTGTATACTTTTATTTCAATATTATTCGCGATTTTAAATTATTACTAATTTTTTTTTCAATATTTTTCTAGTATATAAATATACACTGATTTAAATTGTAGGTAGTAAGTTAGATATTTTTTTAAATTGTAATTGTTTCGAGGTGTGGAATTTTAAAGATTAGAAAAAATTGTGTTTATTTATGTTTTGATTTGGTATTCAAACCAGTGCATAGATTCTGTTTTAAACGACGACAAGTTGTACTCATCGAGTCAGATAATTAATTATTTTTTAGGTATCACGCGGAATGCAAGGGAGAAGAGCAATGCTATCGTACGTTCAATTTACAGCGATACTGTAAATCAACCCAAAAATGATAGTCTTATGTTTAAAATAAACACGGTTCTTTGAAATTAATGTCGCTCAAATAAGGACGTTTCCTATGCAAACTATGTAGGTACCTAGATATAACATTATTGATCTAAACTAATAATAAAAATGCAAGTATGTTTGTTTTTTACCTTTTCACGCATTACTACCTACTGAATCGATCGTCGTCGAACAGAAGAGAGCTGTTGCCGAGAAAACAATTACGTTCATATTCCAGATGGCGCCACACGATCCGTATTGTTTCTCAAATTCTAAAATAACGCAAGCGAAGCCGCGGGCAAACACTAGTGTAACAATAATAATGTAGTGGTCGGCACCACAACCATAAGTACTACCATACCAGCTCGTGGTAAGGTCTCTGGGTCTGGCCCTGTATTTCAACCTATTTTGTGCCTCTGTTAGGCAAAGGCTATTGTGGGGAGACCCCCATGGTCTTCCACTCTTTCATTTGCGCCGATTTCTCCGGCTAATCTTGTCTAAAGGGATCAGTGTTCACGCCAGCAGATTTCTAGACCTCCTTCGTCAACGACACCCATCCGTCACCCATTTCGTGATGACTCTGGCCCATCGACCTGGCCCCCATAGTTAATAAATATAAGTTTTTAATAATTAGTTCGTTTTGAGCAAGCGTGCACTCACAACAGTCGCAATCTCAACTTGCTAGTCATACAAATAGTTTCCCAGTCAAGGATCCGAAGAAATGCATGCAACATCGCACGCGAAACACGTTATTGAAGTAGCATTGCATAGTATGTTGCAGGACCGCTGGCAAAAATCGTTATTGTACGAAAATCCTAGCACATTAAATTACCCAGTCTTTTTGGTTGTAGAATAAGAGTCCTCCCACCATTTATTAATTACAGCAGAAGGGACAAACCACCATAATATTATTATTCCTTCACATGACTTTTGCGTTCTAGGACCGCGATTCCTTGAGTAGACAGTCCTGCTAACTGAATTAGAAGACAGAAACTTGCAGTTTCGTAAGCGTTTCTGTTTTCCTTTTTTCTTATTTATCAGAAAATCAACACATCTTTTTGCTCTTATAACAAAAAGAAACATATTTCGATAGGTAATTTTATAGGTAGTAAAATTATAAATGGAAGCCTGGAAGTGGTGCTACTGACTGAAAAACTGAGTGGAAATCTGTTTTCGTGGTACGTTATTTTGTGGGAGTCAGTTTTGAGTACAAGTGTGGAGTAAGAGAAGTGAATCTACGTAAGAAAAAGATTACATGGCTAGACGGGCTAAATCATATAAGTTGATGATTAAAATTATGGGTGAAGAAGACATGCCCAAATAAATTGAAGTTATAGTAGGAGAATGTTACAAAGATGGTAAAGTCATGGTTTTATTCCCTTACATGAATCCTAGGATTCTGTTTTATTTGGCTTTAGGTTCGCGTTTGACCACTATCTCGCATCATGAAGGACACTTGCCTAAAAGTATATAAAAAAAATTCCGTAACAGAAATCCGAGTATTTTGTATAAAAGCTAATTTAACGAACACACTGCTACACATACATACGAGTACATACAAGTAACGTATCGGCACGTACTTTGAATCCATAGATAAGTGTGTCTCTAGAGACCAACTGGAAGCTGCAATGTTTAGTCAAATATAGGTATTTCAGTTTTAAACTTCGTATAACATATAAAAGTACTGATAGTTCTTATTGAACTTACGAATCAAAAAACAGGCAATGAAATTGACTGTCTGTTTGAAAAAAAACATTTTCTGTGCTGTGGTCTACCATAGTAATAAATTGACTTTCTGTTTTACCTCAGTCATTACAATGATTGTCGAGGCCATGCTGCGGGGTGTAACCGGCCACCGGCCCCCGGTAGGTGCGGGTATGCGGACGACTCGCGGCGAGTAACGGGTGACTCGCCGTCGGTTAAAGTTAATGGTCGAGATTAGTGTTTTTCACATCACTGTGTTTGTGTGAGTTGGAACAAGATTTTTCATACTAGGAAAAGACAAATAACGTGCTTGAACAATGAATTTCCCCAGTGCATCACAAAACTTGTGGAGCAAGGTGATACAGAGCCGAATAACTTTGAATCTAAGTTGTAAATACTCCATTTTTTTTTTAGCGTGGTAAAATCGTCAAAAGAGTCCTCCCACCCCGGGTGGTAGGGACTGTCAGACTTATACTGACTAAAATCCACGGTGTCCTTCAATAGCCCTTTATGTTCCGGGGTCACGGTAAGGAAATAAATCCCGTGACCCCGGCAGGCTTTGGCCCTCTGAGAGGGGGGCCTGTCATACATACTAAAATAACTTAGTATCTTTTTCAATAAACATAACATTCAAAAAACTCACTAAGGAACTCCAAAAAAGTCAACAAACGTGTCGGCACCCTATCTAGAACACCTATCTCTTTCGGAACGTGACTCCTGGATCTAAAACGCATACACAAACAAAAAGGCGTATATTCCACTACTAAATATTCCGGGTGCGTCCAACCGAGAGCGTCTTTTTCAGCGTTTCAGGCATTGCCGTGAATTTTCAGTTGAAGTGCTGGGATTTGCATCATAAAGGGAGAGCTGTTTATCCGTCTGCCCCCCCTCTTGCCTCACCTTGTTTGCAGTTTTTCATGAAAAGGTTACGTTACAGGTATGTGGAACACAGAACGGCGGTGTGGATTTAAGAGGCGGTTTTACTTTGCATACTTATGTGTCGAGCTTTTGTGCTTTTCGGCTAGACAGAGGAGACTGAGGGAGCTATCAATATTCAAGCTTGAGAGACCAGCTCATCTCATCTTTGTGGAAATTAGAAAAACTAAAGCTGTCTTCTCGTCATAGAATATAAGAACAGAATAGATTTCACCAAAAGTAAAATAATATAGGTACAAACGAATTTCAAAAGATTTTATTTTTCAACGTTTTGAGTTTTATTTGTTTGAAAGCACTATCAAAGTTATTTGGAAGCATAAAAGAGTTAGTAAAGGACTGTCATTTTTCAGGGGGGCCTCTTAGAGGACCAAAGCCTGTCGGGGTCGCGGGATTGTCTCATTAAGTAACTGCGACCCTGGAACGTAAAGGGTTATTGAAAAATCACTAGTCTGACAGTCCCTTCCGATCCACCCTGGGTGGGATGACTCATTTATTTTGATGATTTAACCACGTTAAAAATGTTTTTTTTTTTACTGAAATCAGACAACCCGCTAACTTATATACAATGACAGCTACCTTTCATATTGAAGCCTAATTATGTTACTTCGAAAACACATTTCTTTTCGACTTTGGAAGCCAATAAGTACCTGTCAAAATACAGTTGAAATAAATAATTGGGACTGAATATTATCAAGATCAAAATAGTGGCGAAAGGCACTCTTTCCCACTTGTTTTGCATGTCTTTTGTTTAATATTCGAAATGAGAACCCGATAAAATGGGGTGTATCAAACTTTTTTAAGATCATTCCATGCTCTTAATGCCTTATAAACAAAAGCATACATAAATACTTTCGTCCAAGATAACAATACCAAAGAAATTGTGAACACTTAACTACTTTTTCTTACGACAAGCAACTATTATGTAATAACACTAAATGCTATGAACGTAAAATAAAACGCCCGCACTCGATCTTCCAAAACCCGGTAGCACGCTTGAGCGTCAAAAAAACGCCACAACGAATTATGTCAGTAATTGCTCCGAATTCATAGCTCCCTTTAGTAATTCCTTATGGAAAATTAAGGCTTTTCAGGTGAAAATTGCATGGCACCGTTGGACGGATAGTGACTTAAATTTAATCACAAGTAATGTAAAAAGTGAGTGTTTTACAGGGCACGAGATGATGATGGAAAATTATTATTATGAATATTTTTGATAGGGAAAATGCTGCTACATTTTCTTCTGAATTTTAAAATGGTGGAGCTATTTATGGAGAATATTATATTTCGGTGAAGTAGATCATATTTATGTTCATAAATTTATTTTGTAACAATGTAACAAAAGCTGATGGCACGTTTGCGCAGGGGCTGAGCGATTGGACTGCTACGGTGCGTGTCGCGGGTTTGATTCCCGCACGGAGCAAATATTTGTATGATCTAAAAGTAGTTGTCTCGGGTCATGGGAGTTTGAGTTTAAACGTTTTTTTTTGTAAAAAAAAATGGTTTGCTCTCCGCACGCTACAAACGTTTAATGGCCTACCAGGAGTTATATAGTCAAGATATTTGTCTAGATGTGTGTTTGAATGTTTGTAAATCCACCTACATTACAAAAGTATTTGCATCTGAAGCGCAACATTCGTTGAAAATTACTACTGTTTAGGTTAAAAACTTTACCAAAATATTTTTACACCTTTACCTACCCCGTCAGGGATTACAAAGTGTAATGTTATGTTATGCAGCCCCGATACTGCCATTGAGCCCGGTTGATGATCATAGGTTTTCCTCTATTATATGGAACTTATTTGGAATGGCAAATCATCGAAATGAGTGCTAGGTTGAGCGGAAGGGATCCTTTGCATTCCAGGACTGTGGTAAGCTCTTTAGATGTTTCTGCGATATATACAATAATGTTGACTCTGCTTATGGAAAATAAGCGTTATGGCATAATAGATTATAAACTATTTAATAACTCAAAAAACAATGTCAAACAATTGTAACTTGAACCGAGCAAACCGGCTAACTTTTGCTAGCTGGTTTACCCGCTCTTCCACCTCTTTTTTTATAGCCCATGTCATATGGAAAAATGAAAATTTTTATAGTGAAAGAATTTTCAAAGTCGGTCCAGTAGTTTTTGAGATTCCTCATAACAAACATGCAAAACTAGACAACAACCGAAAACAGCGAATATATGACAACTAAAACGTGAAATATTCACGTAATTATAATATTAAAATTCGTTCGCGTGTAGTAGAAGTTATAACAAGCCTATTTTTCATCTAAAAAGTCCACGTTCGAGGCTCGGCGGAAAATAAATTGGTACCCAGGATAAGTTGGCTCATATCGCGTTACATAAATAATATTACCATTTATATTTTGATTTGAATATAATCGAAAAAAGTCACGTTGACGTATAACGTGAATTTATTCTCTCATTCTTACGTTTTTATCCTAGACATATTGTTTGTTATTCAGTTTGGCTCACGACGTAACAGAGGATTATATTATTTTGATCAAAGTGATCATTTGTAATTATTTTCCTTCTTTCATACCACTTTCTGCGAATAGGTTTTTTGGCTTAATCCACGTGAATGCTGAAAATAATGCCATCAGAAATTAATACAAGGGCATTAGTCCTGTTTCCAAGTTTTATTCAAATCCGTTTAGTCATTTTGGTGTGCAATAGTAACAAACATCGCTGATTCCTCGTAGTCATTTATGTACTAGTATGGCCACGACGAATATGCAAGTGTACTCATTTATGCAACTTCGTGTACAATCAATAGAAGAAAAGGATTTAGTTATTTGGATTAAGAAGACTGTTATCGTAAGTTGTCAAAAATTAAAAAAGGAAACAAAATCATTGCGATGTGTAGTATCAGGAAGTATCACACATATTCCTCTGCCACTTGAAGCTTGAAGCGGCGAACTATTAATACGGTACATTAATAGTTCGCCGCTTCAAGCTTCAAGTGGCAGAGGAATATGTGTACAGGGTTACTGACAAACATGGTTTAATATTTTTTTGTTATTTCATGGAGTACCTATACACATAGGTAGGACAGACACTTTCTAGTAAGTACTGGACAATATTATACAAAGAACTGTTGCATAGCTCTCCATTTTGGTGATATTGAGCATGATGTAAGAAGAAATTATTATTTGTCATCGTTATTACAAATTCTCGTCACTTCTAATAATAATTGACAAAAACACCGTCACGTCCCCGTGCCGTTTCACAAAAACAGGACTATTTAAAGGAAATGAACGTCGGAAAATAATGACTTTCCACCAAGTAAATCTTAAATTAAATTTATCTCAGTTTTGAAGAGCATCGGTCTAGTGAAGAGTAATGGCCGATTTCAGGACTTTACTTAATTAATTGTACTTAAGAAACTT
Organism: Agrotis segetum; assembly: GCA_036375495.1. Lineage (NCBI taxonomy): Eukaryota > Metazoa > Arthropoda > Insecta > Lepidoptera > Noctuidae > Agrotis > Agrotis segetum. The sequence continues at coordinate 2,782,598 of JAQSVV010000181.1, forward strand.
TTGACTGATATATTGTAGGCCGCGGGTTTATGGAAACCTCAACGGTTTTGTTTTGAGGACTTTCAAAGGAATGCTTCGAAATTCCTTTCGAGTTGGTTGCAGAAGTTGAAGGGTTTTAAAATACTTCATTTTGTTTATAAATATAATTATTTCGTCTATGCTAGGAGTCTCTCTGAGTAATCAAATTTGATATGACGAGATTCGTGGACGATCTAAAGTTGTCACCTAGCGGATTGGGGTTGACTTAAACTTGTTAATTCTCTGCAGGCAGTGGGCCGGCAAGAGCAGCGAGGACGTCCATCGACAAAGTGGACAGACGACTTGATGAAAACCACATGACTCACTGGATGCAAGCCACTTCCAACCAGTCTTATTGGTCACCTAAGTGGCCTATGTTCAGCAGATGATGAATGTTGGATACATAATTTTGGGTTAATTTAGTTAATACCTTAAAAGACTAATGGTAACGCAAATTATAAGATAATGAAGAAAAAGCAGAAGTATTTAGTCCTATTTTGATAAAAGCTTAAAGCTTTTTTGTACACACAAAGATAGCTAATTACAGATCCAGTTCTCAAACCAATTCGAGGACAAAACATAGTAAATACTAAAAAGTCTCCACTAAAAAATAACCTAAACCCGTTGTTAAGAACAACGCCATCTAGCAAAACACGGCGTAAAATGCCAACAGAACGCCCTGAGAAGCCGCCACTGTCCAAAACAAACGACAGCTGTTCGATGTTTAAAACTAAACTTTTGTTTTCATCCTTCAGTGGGAAGTGATTGAATATGAAATAGTAAAAAAGCGCATTTACATTTTTTCATTGTAACTTTAAATTAGTTCGATGACGTTGCTTGCTTGTTCTATTAACTTACCTACATTTTGTGGTCCTTACAAAATAATCACAACAATAGGTAATTTGGTATATGTTTCGTTTGTTAGTGAACTTTGTTTACTTGAGAGAGTTTGGGGGAATATTATTATTGTACATTATTTATTTATGCTGCATGATGTTTCATTGTTAGCTAGTAAAGCAGAGTAAAACAACTGTGTAACGAAACAACCTGTGAAGATATTCATTGAATAAAGCTAACCTGAATATAAAGTTTGTCACTATAATTACCTATTGTCATTTCAATAAAAAACGAAATCATGAGATATATTTTCCGTTCGGGAATCAAACCCACAAAAAAAACTGCTCTTCACAACACTCCCAACAATTTACAAGCCATTTCACTATACACTTATGACTACAATTTTCATTTTTGAACGCTACACTTTTATATATGGTTTAAAATCACATCAGTCGACATTGTCCCATGAGCCCAGAAAATTACTAAAATAAAAACAAATAAACCTCAATCAGAGCGATAACATTCCCTTAGGGGTTGGTCTACACTGTACTGATTAATTTCATTTGTTGGTCTTGCCGGCGGCCAGTTCCGACTTTGTAGTTGTACAAGTTAAAAGCTATAATCGAGCGTAGAGGTAAAAACGATAATTGATAAGTGTTAAAAATCTTGTATTATAATATTGTAAAGTATTCTGAAAAACGATTTCACTTCAGGTATGTTCAAAAACTAGTACAATCAAAGTTCATCAGAAAGTTACATCAGCCCAAAATACAAATAATGAAACAAAACAATACAAACTTGCCAAAATACTAAATTTCGACGAATATTTCGGTCGTTACATATTGTTGACAGTGCTTTCTCAATGTTTATAATATTTCTGATGACGTAGTATTTAATTAAAAATAACGAAATATTGCTGATACATTTTCTTACTAAAATTTACGAAAAGTTTGGCAAAGATCTCGAATTTTAATGAATAAAGTGTGCTTTTATTTAACTTAAGCGTTCAAAAGCCAAGCTAAACGTTGTAGTCAGTAGAGTTTAACAAGAAAAAGAAGTTATAGATAAAGATAACTACTTTAGACTGCTAGTAAAAGTTGTAAAGACTTGTGAAGTTAGGAAGAGCACAAAATAGATGGGTAGTTAAAAAGTTAACGTGGTAATACCCCGTGGTAAGGTTCTAAACCGCTTGGTTTTAATTAGACTAACTGCTATAGAAAACTGTTCATTCTTGCAGTTGTTTTAAGCACTAACTATCGAAGTTGAGTTCCTGGGTTTTATTCTAAGATTGAACAATGTAGATATATCGTAGGAATACAAAAACTATAGCGAAAAAATTCTTTTCAGAACTTCTTGTAATACATCGTCATGTTTTCAACAACGATGTCCTACTTCAGAAACCTAATCATCTTCGAAAACTTCTTCGGCATCAGTCGACCCCACCTTCTCGAAGACAACAGAATCAGACTTATCTGCGACGGCATTTCCATCACTGTTATCATCACTGTCACCAGCTTTATGATCATTAACCTCATCAATACCACTATGACCATTGGAAGCCGGATTTTCGAGACTATAATTTGTATTGAATTTTATGGCTTAGTAGTTGGTTCAAGATTTCGTAAAGAGATCTTTAACGCCATTGAACGGTTGGATGAAAAATGTGGAGTTGATGAAGAATATGGATCAAAAATTCGAGCAAAGACTTCAGAATTCATATTGATATTTCTACCTTCAGTAATCATTGATGTTTTTGGGCTGATAACTTTAGGAGCTGATCCTGGATATGCTATATTTTTATCAGTGGCCTTTGCAGCTCATGATGCTGAAATGGCTTTTGCCTCGTTGATGATTGATTCTGTTAATTTAAGGCTTGAGAAATTGAAGACTGTTTCGCCGAATGCTGGATCTAGGATCTATAGGCATGTTTTGATTGCGACTGCTCATGTTAGTGAGCAGTATACTCCTAGGGTAAGTGCCTTTGAATTAAATTAGGTTTTTGGCTGTTTGAAGACGGTTTGTTTGCTTTAAGTTTATATTTTAAGATTTTTTTGAATGCTTTGTAGGTTTTTTTTCCAAGTAGTGCTTTCTTTTGTAGGGTTTTTTCTAAAGTGATTTAAACTATAATACATTTATTCCACGTGTCCTAAAGTATTTATATTTTTTAATGTTCCAGCTACTATTGATGCTAGCAATAACTCTAATCACAACCGTAGCCTACGAATTCGAATTAGTCCTCGCCGACCCCGAAACAGTAAGTACAAAATTACACACACTTCCTTTATTTTAATCTTGTATGAATAAAAAAGGGCTCCCACTCTACATTTCAATGAAGATGCTTTTCAAGAAAAATCCTTAAGTATATTCGTATTAGTGTCATAAATCAGAGGATAATGGTTGTATGTGCCCATTAGGTAAGAGAGATGCCAAGTTGAAATTGAAAATCCGTAGTATATTTGCTCAAGTTGTTATGGCTCATGATTATTTTAATAATGGGATGTTGACCTGGTATTATGATTAATCTGATGTGTAGTGAGGTTGTGTCGGAAGTATTATGGGCGGTGCTATGCATAGGCAATGAGCTGGCAACTTGTCATTGTTTGTAACGATGCGTGTTGGCGCGGGGACGAAAGGGTATCAAGTGAAAATGTTTTACTATTAAAATTGTGTTTTCTTGTTGTGAAGTTTTAATAATAGTTACAAAATAATACTCTAAATTAAAGCAATTTGCAAATCTTTATAGAACATTGATCGTACTTAATTCTATTATTTTCTGATGCTTCTTGCGCCACAAAATTTTATTTAATTTATTTGTACATTGTATATTGTTAAATATGTAATAATGTTTATTTCCTTTTTTATGTTTATGGGCAACGAAGACTGAATTCGGTTTTGATAGAAGTTTGACATCAAACACGTAATGAATTAATTTTCCCGATTAAACTAAACATGGTCGAAATGTGCTTTGATCGCGTTTAGTATCGTCTTTTTTTTTTTAATTTTTCTTCATGATGAATGGTTGAGACTGACTTACCCATCATCTTCTTTTTTATATCCAAATTATTTTTCTAGTCTTTCTCTTTATTGGTTGTAGTTCAGTTTTCAATGCAAAGAAATATCAATTACCAATTTGATACTTCATATCCATCCTTTTTAAAACAAATATAACACAGGTATATTATTTCAAAAGCAAACTTAATAAACAAATGTAGACAGACGTCTGCATGTGTTTGCTTTGGCGCTGCTAAATTAATTAATATCGATTGGAACACAGATAGCCGAGAATACAAAAGTAATTAAATCGTACTTCTCATTAAGGGAGAAAAAGGATATGGGATGCATGTGTTGAGTGTATTTATTGATGCTGTTCGTAACATTATTAAATTTATCAGTAGTGAGGAGTCTGGTAATATGAATAGTCGGAATAATGCTTGTTCTGTGTTAGATGGGAGTTAAAACAACATTACTGCTAAAATGTACGGTGTCTTTTATGTATGTGCGTTTGTCTCCCGAGTTAGGCAATTTGCTATCGGTTTTTTCCATCAGGAGTCCTCATAACGAGGTCCTGAAAGCCAAAACCTGCCAGGTTCGCGACTCACAAATTATTGTGACCCCGTAACGCAAAGGGCTATTGAAGGACACCGTGGATTTTAGTCAGTACGAGTCTGACAGTAAGAATGGGAGTACTCATTTGATAATTTTACCACGCTAAAAAAAATCAGAGTCCTCAGTCTCTTTCGCTGTTATTTTCAATGTACTTGTTTTTATTTAAACATTTTATTGTTTGTAGCAAATAAATGTACATAATTATGTTCTTCTATTATTTTTCTTTCAAATATAAAGGTACTAGCATTATACTGATAGATGTACAGTTTCTGCACGGTACTGGAAGAATGTAGTGACGTGTCCGCGATGATCTGGCAATCTGTCATCACATAGGCCTCGTCAGTCTTCCTGCTCTACATACCTACCTTAAGCTATTTCAATAAAAATCTAGGCTTATACTAAATATTCGAACTAAATCTGTTGCAGATTATATACCTTTCATTCTACTTGTTATGGCGTGAATCAAGGTCCATGTATTCATTATGGATGATGTGTTCAGCTATTGCCAGAACTGGAACTATCTGCAGTGAACTCTCTCTATACTTAGCTGGCAGACTCACTCAGGACCAGAGTATTAGCAAAGGTAATCTATATTCTAGAGAAAGAAAGAAAATGAAAGAAAGAAAATAAGTTTATTTGGCAAGCACACAATTACAATTAAAAATTACGAGAATACCATGAAAGATACCGTGTGCCTCACGGCTGTGCCAAATAGGCTCAGTTCAGCATAAAGCCAGGCCACAGGGGGGAACCTGACGCTGGTTTTCAACTGAGCCTTGTGAGACGTCAGAGACTATGCCCCTATCCTTTTGTTTCCGATACCTTACGACTTTGGTATCTATTGATGCGTGCCTGTGTACGAATCGCTATGAATTTGTATTACGAGAGTACCCTGGATACCAAAGTCATAAGGTATCTGAGAGTTGTGTCGCCTATTGTAAGAGAGCAGAGCGAGACGTCTTCGGTTCGATTTCCAAAGCGAGCAAAATTATTCAGTTTTTCAATCAGTAACCTCTCTGAAGCAGTTACTGAGATATTTCTGATTGAGCTTAAAATTATTTAATGCTGCTGATAATCACTACTTAAAGGTAAATTTTATGTAAAAAAGTCCCCAAAGCTCACTTTGCACTACTTCATGGTGTTAAAGTAAGAAATGGACTTAAATGGCGGAACAAACTACACAGTAACACAAATCTGCCTATCTCTGGGGGGTCCGTCTCATTTCATATAAAGTTATTTGATATTATTTTCATTTCAATAACGTTCACATGATATAATCAACGTGAGAAATACCAACGGTTGATATAATTTCTCTACACATAATGTTTGTGTTACTCTAAAACTCATTTCATATAATTTTATTAATTGATATAACGTTTAATTAAGCGAAAATCATTACATATAACGTTTGAAACGTATAATTTAACGTTTAAACTATTTTCTTTCATGACTTTGGCTTATTATTTGAACTTTGATTGTTTGCCTTCACGATTGCTATTGTTATTAGAAAAATTTAGTATCCAAGAGCGAGTGAAGCGAGCTCGGGACTTGGGGCACCCCGACACGGACAGCTTAGGTTCGAAGGGGATGGCGGGGTATGAAAGGCCCCGCCATCTTCGTGTTAGGTTACTTTAAACCCTGTACGCAGAAATAGGAGCCCCGCGAAGCGGGGCTCCGTCGAAGTTTCACGGCAGGTGGTGCTATTACTAGGTACATCAGTGTTAGATTACTTGCCAGAAAGAAAAAAAAAATTAGACCAAATAAGTTTTATGTCTTTTGAGCGGTAGGTATACAAAACGATTTTATATTAATTGATTGTTATGCTTATAGAAATTAATCATTTTAAAATTATGACAATCGTTTATTATATTAACAGATCGCTATATCAAATAAAATTATATATTCAGTTGTTATCTCTTGTAAGTTGTAGAGATTTTGTAGTTATATCATCTATTACTTACCCATCTCTGGGGATACACCCTTTGGGGATTACAAGCTTGAGGTTAGATTCTAGATTCAGTAATTATTCATAGACTAGATACATCGTCTTGCTTGCTTTGATATCAACAATATATGACTATAAGGGTGCTGTTCCATTAAAGATATTGTGCTATTACCAATCATAAATTATGATTTCTTGGTCAACTCAGCATAGCACTGCTGGAAATGGATTCTACGCTTTTTGTACGAAAATATTTATGGAAAGATACGTGCTGTGCTTGCGTCCTAGGAATGCGTAATATGGATGGTAACAAGTGGTGTACCTATGTAGGCTTGTCCATATTATCACTCGAACTCTTTTTCCTCGCACAATTACTTAGCGGCAGTACATCTTACTCGCTCCGCTACATAATATTAGCATCGGTGGGAACCGTCTCAAAGTTACGAAGCTCACTTAGCTTTTACCCATTGACACAAATATCTGTGGAACGGCACCCTTAAGTGGTTTTAAGTTATGTTGTATGAATTGTCGGTAACTCCGAAGGCTTTTATCATCATCATCAGCCGGAAGACGTCCTCTGTTGAACATAGGCCTCCTCCCCTTAGAAACACATAGCATGAACATCCAGACCCGGAACAACTACTTGTGGATCTTACAAATATTTGTTCCGTGCAGGAATCGTACCCACGACTCGCAGTGCAACAATCAATCGCTCGGTCACTGCGCCACCACAGCACTAATATTACTTAATAATTTCAGAAAAGAACCCAAGTCAATACAAGACAGTTCGGCGCTGGTACTCTATAGTGATATCCCAACGTCCTCAATACATCAGTGGGTCCATTCTGTCCATCGGTCTCAGTAGTCCCATACTTATATTGGATTTGAGCATCAATTACATGCTGATCATGGTTCAGGTAAATCTATACTAATATTAAAATCATACTAATATTATAAATGAGAAAGTTTTGTGAGGATTAATGTTTGTTACTCTTTCACGCAAAAACTACTTAACGGATTTGGATGATATTTAGCACACAGATAGTTTATAATATCGGTTAAAATATAGGGATAGTTTTTAACACAAAAATAGTAACAAATAGACAACTGGCAGAGACTGGAACAGGAAAGCTAAAGACCGGGCTAAGTGGCGAACATTAGGAGAGGCATAAGTCCAACAGTGGAGGAATGCAAAGACAAAGTATTTTTATTGCAAGCTGATGTTGACAGTATAATCAAAGTATATCGTTTTTACTATAACGATATAATTATGTATGTGTAAGCGAGAGAGAAAAGTCGTTTTTACCGAGGGGTCCTTCACTCTTTCCTGGTGTTTATAAAAATTATTGACAGAAAATACGTATTGACAACGTCAAAGATTACATTTATAGTTTGTCCTTATACTAAATCCTGTAAAAAAAGTGTACAAACTACACATACATCACACAATAACTATGGCGTTTCTTTGACAAACTGCTACCTCTTTGTGTGTGCAAAAAAAAAGCAACTTCTTTGGTCACAGAATGACGACATTTACAATATTTTTAGCCTATTTTCTTATGTATGAGTGGGTGTTACAAAGGCTAAAGATCATGCGTAGGATTCAGTTTTTAGAATTAAAATTTATCAATATCTAATGATCTGTAAAATTTTATCCAAAATATAGTAACTTTAAATAGCTTCAAATAGAATTCCAGGACTTTTGATGAAATGGATTGATCAATCATTTCGAATTTAATAAAAACTTTACTTTTTCTGTCTTTACAGATGTATCTCGCTTACAAATAAATGTTTTTTGAGTATTGGAGAACGAAGAAGCTTCAGAATTCATCACGAAATTAATAATAATCATTTTTACTGACACATAGTTTGATAAAATGTGTAAAGGTGAATTCAACTGGGCGTGGATGGCTATCTCCGAAACTATGTATTTATCGCAATAAAAAAATTACGAACGGGTAACTAAATTCCAATAAATAAACGGTGAAATTCGAGTTTACTTAACATCACAAGATCGTGAAAAGTATTACTATTATTTTCTCGACACTGTTTTCTACATAAACACATAGGATAACTTTCAACCCAACATTAAGTTCCCGTGGGATAATTATTGGTCAACACGCGGGTGAGGCCACAGGATATAGCTAGTATAAACAGAATATGGATTAAACCATAATTAAGTTTTTTGGTGACTGAACAAGCATTAAACGGAGTTTGTAATTCTGTATGCAAAATGAGGAAGTGTTATTGTTTCTGATGTAGCCATTTAGTCTTGAAAGCTTGGGTACGTCTACGTCTAATCCCAGTAAGGCCAGTAATTGGTTACGAGTACAATTCCAGGAATTTACGACATTGGATCAGCTTGTGTTACTTTGTCATACGTGGAATTCCCACACTAAAAGCATTGTACGACACAGCAGCGAGCTACATTTGTAAACTATTTAGTAGGATAATGTTTTCAAAATGTCATGAAATCATAATTATGGAATAACTGGAATATCTCCTGTACTTTTTAAACTCACCAGATTAAAGTCAATTGTATGTTTTCAAATTTGAAAGTGTTTTTATGTAAGTATTGAAAAGAAATTGAATTGATTTTGACCCTGACTCATTTGTAATGATGTAAATATTCATTTTCCATTACATTATTTCAAGACTACATAAATACGTTCACATTGCACATAGTTCCGCCGAATATAACAAGTTAGATACTAAAATAACAAGTTGCTACGTAATTGCTACGGCGTAGCGGGAGTCACCGCTACGTAAGCTACGCCGTAGCAGTCGTAGTTTGGTACACGCGTGTACTCGTAGTTTATTTTGTGTGTAGTTTTTAAAAGCTTATTTTATGCCTTTTGTAAATTAAAATAGGTAGTTGAGTTGTGAGCTATACTAAATGTATTTTTCAAGCTGCATGTAAAATATATCCATTAAAAAATTCAGTGTAAAAAATGTCCTAAAAGTTAGTTTAAAATTCGTTGGAAGCCTTATTTAAACATTCTATGTGAGCTCCATGTTGGGAATACGAATATCGGTCATCGGACGTTGGTTGACAAAAAATGCCGAACTTTTTTCATAGAAACTACCCTCTATTATGTACGCACGGAGCTCTTCATTGGCAGTCATATTGCACCAGCACTCTACCAAAATTGTGCGAATAAAGTTCTAAAAATTCGACTACATTTTCCAGTACGTATTACGTAGTGATCAAAATGTAATGTACTGATTTAATTTTAGTAAATAAAAAAACGAATACAAACAACATGAAAATTGAATCCTAATGTTTATGATGCCCGACACAATACCTTGAAAAACGCAAGAGATGAACGAGCATGGTTTCAACCATATGAGAACCATTGCATCGTAAAAAGTGTGGTGATGACCATGACACTATAACAGTGTTACATTTCCTTAAATTTTAAAGAAATTGGATTTTGGATTTAGTCAGTACGATACTGAAAGTCCCTTTCAAGATTTTACTCATTGAAGTTCTTTTGTAATTTAAATCGAAAATACACAAATAGTAAGTTTCACATTACAAATGCAAAACTGAGTTTGATATTATCTATTTATCAAAACCTATCCAGCTGTTCAGGTGCTATATTCATTATAGCACCTGAACAGCTGGATAGGTTTTGATAAATTTTGGTACAAAGAAGAAATAAAGTGTCAGAAGACGATTATAGTCTTATAAGGAAGGAGAGCGAAGCTGTGAGCGAAAGCTGTACAATGTGTTGCTGAAACTCATATTTTCACGAAATTTTTTATACATCTTGGTTGAAATTACTTTGAACTAAAGTTATTTCCCCCCAGATTGTTAGCACCACAGTTATTATTAGCAAATAAATGTAATCTCTGAACCTAGATTACGAAGTATGGTCCCAGAAGACCTAGCTATCGAGTAATAAATCCACTATTATGAACCTAATTTCAAATACGCAATTGCAATAAATATTTTATGGTCTACTAATAAACTTAAAACAACTCCGTTCTAAAAAAATTGGGTATAGGTAATAATTACTTTATACCTAGGTATTTAAAGAAAAATAATAATATGCCACATCTGTCCGTCAGTTAGAGTATTCAGAAATAACAAATTTTTTGTTTTTCTATATCAATGAATACAGACAAAGGCAAAACGCTTCGAAATTCAGGAGTGGGGCTTGTGACGTCACAACGCCTATAAAATTATACCGATCGAGTGACATTTGTGATTTTTAGAAGTGTTGTATCTTTTCCAATTTTGATTTACGTAACAATAGAAAAAAAATATTGATGAGTAATCTATCATTCGGATTAATTAAATTTTTGAGTAAATAAAATAGCATATTGACACTAGAACCAAAATCGTAAAAAAAACAATTCAATTTTTAAATTCAATCATAACAAAAACCATTTTCATTTGGCCACGATACTCGTATGTGGCTGACAATAAATTATAACTGGAACCCGCCTATAGTAAAGCAAATATTTCGATCTAGGAACATCAGTGTCCTGGGACTGTTAGACTCGTACTGACTAAAATCCACGGTGTCTTTCAATAGCCCTTTACATTCCACGGTCACGATAATTCGATATGTCCCGCGACCCCTGCTGCCTTTTTTTTTTTTTTACGTGGTAAAATCATCAAATGAGTCCTCCAACCCCGGGCAGGGCGGGATGGGCCTGTCTGTGACTTGTACTGACTAAAATCCACGGTGTCCTTCGGTAGTCTACCACTGCGGCTGTGTGCGAAGGAGTCGCGGCTGTCCTCTCCCGCAACTCGGCAGGACTGTGGCCCTCCTTAGGGGGGCCCCGTCACTATGCTGACGCTCCTTGAGGCGCGCGTGGGACACAACGCACCGTCGACCCGGGCATGGTCCTTGGTCGGACGCAGCGAGTTGACCGCTTTACCTTCTTAAGCATAGTTCTGAGTAACGATTACGGTGGCCGCAATAAACGTTATATTAGAAACATAGTGAACAGTAATTTCTTTCATGTACGTACTGCACACACGTAAATTTTATAAAATGAGTATCAAATCATTTATTAAACAAATTGCCGACATGGGACTATTTGCGCGAGTCAATGATAAAATTAATGGGGTCCACAGAGTTTCGTATCTACCTCCATGTTCGAATAAAAACTGGATTTACACATATTTGTGCAAATGGAGGCTTTTATATGATTGTAGTGATTAATTACTCCGGCTAACGCCGGAGTGCTGGACAAAGGAAAACGTAGTATTATAACGAAAAAAATTATATGAAACCTTATTTTATGGGCATTCCTGCACCGAAATGCCATGATCCACCGTGTCCTAACCGGGCGATCCTCGCACCCCTGCTGCCTTTGGCTCTCACAGAAAAAAATGGTACAAAATCGTCCAGTGCCTGAAAAACCACAGCAAGATGAGCCTTGAGTGTGATCTAGGGTTTTGAATAAATTGCTAAAATTCTGTCTCATTAAGACTATAGAGTCAGCAAAAATACTACATTAATCGCCGCCCGCATGCCGCCTACGGTTCCGGGGATGTCTTCCAACATCGAAAATCAAATAAGGAAGTCTAACACACTTCCAAACGATAAATTAAAAGCGAAACATCCAACCTATCTTTTCAATTACGTCAAATTACTACCCGGCAACAACCGACCCCTACTAACCCCTTTCCGTCAAAGGACCCTCCACAAAACAAAATCAAATTAGCACCAACAAAATGGTGTCATTACAAAAAATATCGAAGATAATGACACCAAACCCCATTACGTCGAGCAAAAACGTTCTTCCTAATGTTTTACAAGAGGAACCCCATCGCTCTGGAACAGCTGAGAGCATTAAAGGCTTATGCTGGAGCATTTTTCTTCATTCTCAGTAATATATTATTTCAGTGTGACGTCACGGGTTTCAGTCATTAGTCATGTCGGGTTTTGACACCATGGAGCGCGGATTAGGGACGGATTCTGGTTTTCAACTGACGTGCAGCAGTGAATTGAAATAAGCAGACATTGTTTGGGTTCGCCTTGCTTGACGTGCTTGACGTCGTTGTGAGGGCAAAACGGGGTACTCCGACGTCTGGCTGACAGAAAAAGCCAGTTTTGGAAATATATTTGTTTTTTTCTTACAGATTAAGATTACTATAAGAACATGCCAAACTAAAACAGACTGTGGTAGCATATTATATTATGTCACACAAAAACTGTTCATCAACTTTTAACATAGCATCACAAGCTGAGTCTTGAAGGAATTTGTATAAGCCTAAGCCGTTTATACACGTTCTTTGAAAAAAGACATGTTTTTTACTGACCTGATTAAACGTTGTGTCAAATAACGTTTGTCAAATTTTACGTATTATAACTTTGCTCAGCTCAAAGTGTTAAGATATTATTTCTGAGCAACGATTATTTCTACAATAGACGTTATATTAGAAACATAGTGATCAGTGATTTCTTTCATGTACGTACTGCACACACGTAAATTTTATAAAATAATGATCAAATCATTTATTAAACAAATTGCCGACATGGGACTATTTGCGCGAGTCAATGATAAAATTAATGGGGTCCACAGAGTTTCGTATCTACCTCCACGTTCGAATAAAAACTGGATTTACACATATTTGTACAAATGGAGGCTTTTATATGATTGTAGTGATTAATTACTGGGCTTTTGGGAGTGCTGGACAAAGGAAAACGTAGTATTATAACGAAAAAAAAATGGTATGAAACCTTATTTTATGGATTTATCTAAGGATAAATCCATAAAATAAGCGTTCATACCATTCTTTTTTCGTGTGTAAGGTAAGCCTTACACACTTCATGTAGAGTATGAAATGCCATGATCAGTACCCAATTCAGGTTCAGGTATAGTGTTACTGGCTTTTTCCTATAACAGGGCGAGAAATGGTTTTTCACAAGAGAAAATCAGTCCAAAATAGTCCAGTGTCTGGAAAACCACAGCAAGATGGGCCTTGAGTCTGATCCATGGCTATGAATAAATTTCTAAAATTCTGTCCATTAAAACTATGAGAGTCAGAAAAATACTACATTAATTTGTCCGGTACCAATGTATATCAACATCGAAAATCAAATAAGAAAATTAAAACACTTCCAAACGATAAATTAAAAGCGAAACATCCAACCTATCTTTTCAATTACGTCAAATTACTACCCGGCAACAGCCGACCCCTACTAACCCCTTTCCGTCAAAGGACCCTCCACAAAACAAAATCAAATTAGCACCAACAAAATGGTGTCATTACAAAAAATATCGAAGATAATGACACCAAACAGCCATTACGTCGAGCAAAAACGTTCTTCCTAATGTTTTTACAAGAAACCCCATCGCTCTGGAACAGCTGAGAGCATTAAAGGCTTATGCTGGAGCATTTTTCTTCATTCTCAGTAATATATTATTTCAGTGTGACGTCACGGGTTTCAGTCATTAGTCATGTCGGGTTTTGACACCATGGAGCGCGGAAGGGACGGATTAGAGGTTTTCAACTGACGTGCAGCAGTGAATTGAAATAAGCAGACATTGTTTGGGTTCGCCTTGCTTGACGTGCTTGACAGTCGTTGTGGTGGCAAAAGGTCGGGGCGGGAATCCGACGTCTGTCTGCGTGGCTGACAGAAAAAGCCAGTTTTGGAAATATGCTTGTTTTTTTCTTGCAGATTAAGATACAATAAAGACATGCCAAACTAACCACTAAAACAGACCAGGTGGTTTGTGTGTGGTAGCATTTGTTATGCCACGTAATAACTGTTCATCAACTTCGAGAATTTATAAGACAAAATACTACTATAATAACAGGCTGACAATAACCACTGGGGCAGCACCCAACCAGATAAAATACCCATCCGGTCGGCAACACCTCCCTTTTTCAAAAAGAAGAATTATTTTCCATCAAGGTCTTTTTTTTAACGTGGTAAAATCATCAAATGAGTCCTCCCACCCCGGGCAAGGCGGGAGGGACTGTCATGAGACTCGTACTGACTAAAATCCACTTACACACTTCAATAGCCCTTTATGTTCCGGGGTCACGGAAATGAGATAATCCTGCGACCCCGGCAGGATTTGGCCCTCTTGAGGGAGGGGGGGGGGGCATTATTATGCTGACGCTCTTGAGGCGCGCGTGGAACGTGCATGGTCCATGGTCGTACAGCGAGTTGCCCTTTACTCGTCACCCGCATGCTCTCCATCAAGGTCTAGACTAAAAGACCAAGGTATACAGCTTAATACCACGGGAAAGGCTCCTGTTACCTCCTGACGACAGAAAAAAAAAGAACAGTATAGTCATCAAGTTAATATTCTTTGACAGTTCATAATAGCAATCATTAAGAGGCCTTTACCATAATTTTTGGCTGATAATATTGATGAATAGCAGCAAATTGATCAAATACAATAACAGACTAACATCAGTAATAACTGTAAGATAGTTCGAGTAAGGAAGAAACTTTTTCGATTCCGTCTACGAGTAACCGGTAAATGTCGATTGGATTACTCCTAATTACTTTATCGGGTCCATCAAGCACCATTACCAGTAATCAGGGATTTGCCGACCTTTTACCTTTTGTTTTCAACTACTTACTGAGAGTGATTTAAATTATCATTAAATAAAGTAGTACGTTTCTTTAATTGAAAGTACTGCCTAAGCAAGATCTCTTTTAATGTTTATCTTTTAATAGAGGTGTTGCTCTTATTTTCACTGATTTTAAATAATTAAGAGAGTAGTGATCACCAAGTAGTATCGGCCACGACTTACGAGTTTTAGGTAGTGGATTCGAATCCAGCCAGACACTACTTTTTGTAATATTTTATTTCATCGCCTCTGCTCTCAAAACGGTGAAGG
Organism: Agrotis segetum; assembly: GCA_036375495.1. Lineage (NCBI taxonomy): Eukaryota > Metazoa > Arthropoda > Insecta > Lepidoptera > Noctuidae > Agrotis > Agrotis segetum. The sequence goes on from JAQSVV010000181.1 coordinate 2,797,825, forward strand.
AAAACATCGTGACGAAAACATCCACCAACCCGCATCGGGCCTGGTGCGGCCCGGTGCGGGTGGATTATGGCTCACTCCCTCTCACAGAAAGCAGGCCTGTGTCCCAGAAGTGGTAACATTTTATAGGCTGATGATGAAACTTTTTGGCTATACTTACCCAAGAGTTTGAACTCCAATAGTGAAATAATTACAATACAACGTATCTACATGTTGTTATTATTTTGAACATTTTAGCAGACAAGCAGGAACAGAAAAGATTTTGGTAATTATAATTTGTAGTTTGATAAACAGAGACCTTATCACAAAATTTCTGTATTTTACTTACAGTGAACTTGATATTGATAATAAGTTCCTGCTACGTATAGACGAGCAGTGGTGGATTATGCGCACTGGGCCCGCATGGTGGATTATGGCCAACCCCCTCTCACAGAGAGGAGGCCTGTGTCCCAGCAGTGGGAACATTAATAGGCTGATGATGACGTATAGACGATAGCATATCAAATTACCTCGAACTGTCAAATTTCTTTTATAGATTATCAACCTTATCACAATCGTAGAAGGTCAATTTTCGATTGATAGGCAGATTGGGGTAGGTTCTACTGCTCTCGCCCGTACATTAGACGAGCTTTTTCATTTTTCGTACAATTGCAAATTACAATTCTTTATTTTCGTATTTAAAACACAAATACAAATTAATTTTAAAAAATCATGTCCTAGTTCCTACTTCGTATAGATAGACATCATGCTAGGGCCTACCATATTGTTCATTTTTTGTTAGGTTTCCATAAAATGCAACCTAAAACCTTGCCTAAAACTACTAAAAACGCACACAACGGTAAACAAACCAACTTTTTTTTCCAAAACAACTCAATTAAAACAAATTCTTCAAATTCTTTCGGGAATCCACAGCAATTTCACAAACAGCGTCAGTTCAGTGCCCATTGTTATGTCTCCTTGCTGATGGGAGCACCCTGCCTGAATAATTGGCGGTAACAAGTCAATACTCTCATTGTCATGAAAAATTTTGAGGGCCAGGCTTTCCTGAAAAAAAAAAATGCGTCGTTCATTTTTTGAGCACGGTTGACATGTAGTAGGGCGAGATCAAGAGTGCAGGTTGACAATGGAGAATATTGGTACCGTGGTTTTGGATGGCAATAAATATTATTATGGTACTTAAAAATGTTGGTAGCATAGACTGAAAATTAAAACCTGGAACAGCTCCAAAACGCGCAGTCCTGAAATATTATTTTTTAACAATTTAAATTTTTAGTCTGACGTTTTCCTTGACACCTTGCACCTCGGACCTTTCTGTGACTTCTACAGAAACACTGATGGATTAAATTAGTTCCTCGTTTGAACACTAGAGGCGCTTTTCCAACTTTCATACAATAAACGCTATAAATACTTCAAGTACGCTGTACGTAACATACGGAATACTTATGATACTATGTTGGTAAATAAATCCCTCAAACAACATGATGAAAACGATTCGAAAAACATTCAATTTCGAGTATTTTCGCTTGCCAAGGCTGCTTGGGTAGCCCAAAGTGTCACTAACCTACTGAAAAAATGGCAGTTAATTCATTGTATCCAAAACGGAATAAAAACTTGGTCATCCTTTTTCAAAGCAAGGCGAATATAAATATTGATAATTATGTCTAACAAAAAAGTAGAAGCGTTAAAATTTCCACTATAATTCTTTTTTTTTCATTGCATACAGTTATTACAAGCTACAAGCTGATACGAAATTTGTAAATACACATCTACATTTGTATGCTGTGCCAATATTTGAGCGAACGCTCGTATATGACGCCGAACACGGCTAGTTTAATATTGGATCCGATGCGTGGATCCAATACTCGTCATGCATGTGCATAGGTAAGTGTATAGGAATCACTTTTATCGCGGTATTATCAGAAATCCCCCTTTATGTAATAAATGGGAAATGATTGAAACTGACTTTACCTATTGTATTGTTGAGTGTGGATTATGTCGCACATAGCTTATAGTAATTAGGGCATAGGTTTCCTTTCAAGAAGTAATAACATAATAATAATAATATTCCATAACTATCACACAACGCCATCTAGTCCCAAGCTAAGCAGAGCTTGTGTTATGGGTACTAGACAACTTTAAACATACTTATATATTTCTAAAAACATGCATAATATAGATAAATTACACCCAGACACAGAACAAATAATGATCAAAATGAATATACAAAGTGTATATGTCGCAGTGAGATAAAGCCGTAATATAGTTATATCCCTAGGGATATAATTATATACCGTAACATAGTTATATTACTAGATTAAGTTTAGTGATATACTTATATTACTAGATTAAGTTTAGTGGAATAGCTTTCGGAGTGTGCGTCGCAGACAGCCGGCCGCAGAAAATGTCGACGAAGCACCGCTTCGCGGTGCTCCTACTTCTGGGTGGTTAAAAAAAAATAACCACGAAGGGGATGGCGGGGTCTTCCAGACCCCGCCATCCCCTTCTAACCTAGCCTGTCCGAGTCGGGGCGGTGCTCCTACTTCTAGGTGGGTTTTTAAACCACCTAGAAGTAGGAGCACCGCGAAGCGGTGCTACGACATTTTCTGGCAAAACGATTCTTTAAACCACCCATAAGTAGGAGCACCGACATTGCGCGGGCCCCGCCTGCGGCGCACACTCCGAAAGCTATTTCACTATCCCATATATAATTATATATAATTATATCCCTAGGGATATAACTATTTACGGCTTTATCTATCTTACTGCGACATATACATACATACAGACATACATGTCGTACTGTAGTTTTATTGTGTCAGTATTTCCTGATAGCTACAACTGTGAAGTCTTTAATTTAAGTGTGAATAGGTAATTTCTAGGCAAACATGCTTCAATGTCGACCACATCATAGCTTACCATCATGCAGGCTAGTTAAAGATTAAATGCGACCCTATAACTAATTAATAAAAAAAAAAAACAAAGGAAAGTGATCAGTCACGCGTCTTCGAATTTCTGGTCCTAGGACATAAAAGGTCTCCTCATGATGTTTACTGAGCATTATAACGCTTTTATCCAACGGACCATTTTTTTTTCTAAACCTCTCTGCCCCATTGCTGGACAAAGGCCTTCCCCAAGATTTTAAGTACTATTGGGACTGGCTATTATGGTATGAGTCTACGACCTGGACTCATACCGTATACCGTAGCTAGTTGCCACCAGAAATGGAGACTTGTCCAGCGGTCAACGTTCATTTGCAGTTGAAGAGACCCGCTCAATCGAAATACAAAAAAAAATAAAATTAAAAAGCGGTATGAACAAAACCAACAATCTCCATCGATCAACCTCGAGAGCCTGATCAAACAACATTTTTGAATGTATTTTTAAAGCTGGCGATCAACACACGCCGGAAGTGCCCCTAGGCCGTAGAAACTACATTACCTACTTGTTAAAACAAGCTAAATGAGCATCTTTACCAGGCAAACTAATTGGACCCCGCCCTGGGGCATGATTCCGCTTCAGAAAGGAAACCTTATTAGGGCGAGCGTAATTATATGTCAGTCCGGTGAGGTTGGGGGAAATTTTTGAGGATTTTTTCGGTTAGGTGTCGAATATTGGCTAGGAGAGTTTTATTAGATTAGGTCGTCACTGAATTTTGTAGTATAAATTGGAGGTGAATAATATGGTGGATATGAACAAAGTTGCTGATTTTCCTTTTTGGGCACGAAGAATCTACTTAAAATTTCAGTTAGACCTCAATAGGTCTAACTGAAATTTTAACGCAGCGCACGGCCTCAGTGACGATGAAGGCCAATGCCTACATCGTCACTGAGGCCGTGCGATGCGTTAGGCCGAGACTCCACCAAAGTTGTGCGAGTCGAGACGTGTTTTGAACAACCAATAGAATCGCGTTGCCGGAGCGGAGCTGTGTCAATAACGCAATTCTATTGGTTGTCCAAAACACGTCTCGACTCGCACAGCTTTGGTGGAGTCTCGGCCTTAGGCGGGCGCCTGGCGCGATCGCCCGCGTGGCGTGCTGTTTTCATGTAATCTCTCACGGGCGACCCGCTGCACGCACCGCTGGTCTATGAGATTACATGAAACAGCGAGGCCACGCGGGCGCCCGCCTGATGCAGCGCACGGCCTTATTAGTGCTGCTGTCAATCAACTCACCCTGCGACCCCAATGGTAATTATATCATCTTAAAGTATGCCAAAACCTCATTCTAAGATCGCCAATTGCGTGCTTAAACTCATTTAAAAAAAAGAAATTCCAGATAAAAGATGAAATCAGACGTCACCACATAAAATAATTAGATATGAAATTTAATGAAATGGTGTTCATTTCTCGAAAAACCATCCTATCTGCAAGTTATAATTCCTACTGCCAATCACAAAAATTATTATTACCTATAGTTATTAACGGAATGAACACAAAAAGATTCGAAGAAAATTTCATCCATTGACATGATCAATTTCATTCCAAAAACCAGACACCATTGTATTTTTTTTTCTCCGTGCAATAAAAAATCTTCCCAAATGCCAAATCATTAAACTCCACATGCATGATACCTTGACCTAAGAAGGCCTGGTGTACGAAGCTCCGTGGCGAAGGAAACGACTCGTTATGCCTCAATGGTGACGCGACGCCCCGGGTGACAGTCGATGAAAATTAACCCTTGATTGCTTCGCTTGGAAAAATAGGGAAAGAATTGTGTGGGTGTGACTTGTTGAATATTTTGTGTGTTATCTATTTCTGGTCATAAGTGTATTAGAGTTACGGAAATAATAAGTAGTACGGATAATTATTTTAGGTGACATTTAGCTATTGTTTTTGTATAGTGGGTATTGGTAACTAATAAGCGTTGTGAATGTTAGTGTAACAAGATTATTTTTAGATGTTCAATGAATGAAATTCGATTTTAGGATTTAAACTTGCGATCTGCGATTCAGTACTTCGGACGCTTTTTCCAGTTGAGCCATCGAGTTTCCTCCCTACACGCTGAATTATTGTTAATGCGTTAAAAAACATAAAATAATGCATATATTTATAAAAAAAGACACCACAAAAGTGTTTAAAATAACTTTTCTTTTGGAAATCAGTAGCTTTGTTTTTTCATTCATAGGTCTTTTTTGGCATCGACTTCGAAGATGTCATTAATTATTAATGACATCGACTAGAAAAGTTGTTTTACACTTTTAGTGGTGGCGTTTGAAAACGGTTTATTAGGTTTCTTATCAGCCTGTTCTGTTTCACTGCTGGGCAAAGGTCTCTACTAGGTGTTGTTTGCAATATTTCTTACATTTTGCATTCTCTAGCCAAAGCAGAATACCAATTCGTCACACCAGCAGCTTTTCTTAGCACAATGCGATCACACGCGGCGGAATCTTCAAGGCAGCCGCGTGCTATCGCATTATCTCGGTCTAGCAAATGGCAGTTCTACGCGACAGAAAGAGAAAGGGCGACGGAATAATGCGATTCCGCGTCGATAGATGTGGGAGTACCCTTATTGAATTTCATGAAATCGGAGTATCTCATTGATATAGAACGTACTTACGCTTTACAAGATGGCAACCTTTTACAATATAATAATAAAACCTTTATAATATGTAGGTATCTTTTTCATAACAAACAAACAAAAGAGTTACCTAAATCTCGTCTGTAATCTAGGTGTGTAGGTACCCTTAGTAATATAAAAATTCTCCATCCAAATATGAAACCTCATAATTTCCGCTGGCCCCTGCAGGTCCACGTTAACATCGTCGAATCCCGGGGGTACTTAAACCTATTTATTGCATTGACATTATTTTGGCTGTTCGCATTTGGAGTTTAACTTCCTTGATGTTGGCATTAAAAGCGCTTAATGGCGTCTCTTTTGTTTCCATATCTTTTCACTTACCTGCAATTAAAATGGCGGAAGTTATTTACTTAGTACAATCATTATGAGTTTTTTAATCGTGTGCATTGCATTGTGGGGTTATTAGCCGGTTTTGGAATATATACAGACCTCATTAGCGCTGATCTTCAGGGTTGATTTAAGAGTTTTTTTTTTTATTGTTATGTTTGCTTTTAAATTAATTCTTCGAATCGGGTGATGAGTGTTTGATAACGATGTACCTTTTCTTCATTTCGTCGTCACCACCAACAATCTCCTCATCTTCTTCCAACCGTCCTAAAATACGATAACTTGGTCAGTTATTCATTTTTACTCATAAAACAAATGTCCTCGAACCAAAATATAACATAATAAAAATTATCACAAAAAAAATCTATTGATTCATTAGTATAAATTTACTTACGCCAGTCGTCGCGTGGGGTCCTTGAGAGCCTTGTGTAGAAATACACGTTCGTACTTCAAAGGGCGCACGCGCAGGCTTAATTTTGATGGCCCTCTGTGAAGTGTGATCCTTTTTAGGAGGGTACCTAAAGTAAGGGATCCGAAAACATATTCTAAGTTTACATATTTTGCAATTTACTAAACCCTGGGCTTTGAAAGACCCCACGCGACGGGTCGAGGGTTAAAATTTAGAATTTATTTGTTAATGGGAATCGAACCCAAAACATTTGCAACTACACTAAAAATCATCATAATCATCATCATCTCAGCCGCAGGACGTCCACTGCTGAAAATAGGCCTCCCCTTTTGATTTCCACTAGAACACTAAAAATAAGAAACTAAAATTTTATTACATAGTCATAAGGAGTTATAATTATGTTTTCAGGGTTCATTGTATTTTTGTTTTTTAATGTGAAATCAAACGAAAGACAGCATTTTTGAAATTGTTTTTTATTAAAACATTCACAATCATCGTTACAGTATATATCACTATAGGTAATGTCAGTCGGGTTCGCCTAATGATAAAAAGTATTTTTCTTTTATTTATAACAACAAACAGGATTTAAAATTTATCAATTTCGTTTTGCCGTGCAATTATAAATTAAAATGTTGCAGTCAATTAAAAAAATCCAATTTAATTTACAAATACTCGGTAAATGAAAGGCTTAAAATAAATGTTTTTACTTTTTTTAATTGCTTGCAACACAACACTTAGTATAGTAGTATAATTTATTTTTGTATATTTATAATATAACGTAATAGTAACAACTATTTAGCCTAAGACATAGTCACTTTGTAACTTACTGCTCTGATCGAGGCTACCTCGAAGCGAGCAGTGCCTCGCGAAGCAATACAGCGATTGTATTATTTAACATTATTTTATTCTTACAAAATTGACTGCCACCAACTGACTGTCAAATACCTAGTGACGAAAGGACTCACAAAACGTTTTATTGATGGATTCAATTTAAATTAAAGTAAGATTCATGGAAATGAGAAATGAATTACCAAGTAAAAATGATTAAAGAAGCATTTTCGTCGAACTCATCAATTCATATTCCGTGCTTTTCTCGAAAAATCGTTTATACGTTACGCACATAATACGTAGGTACGAGTATGTAGATTCACGTACAAGTTTGACGACATGATCAATGAATTGAAAATTCTAGTCCGATAGTTTGGGTACTTATAGAAAAATAATGAATGCATCAAAAGTCAAGAGTGGAGGCTGGTAACTTCAGAACTATGTAAAAATTATACCTAGTGATGACGACGTACTATGATTCTGAAAGCAGCAAGTATTCGTCTATTTTGCTTTTTGTAACAAAAAAAAGATGCGTAAAATTAATAATAATATAGGTGAAGGTCTAATATTTTTCCAGCCCTTTGTGTATTACATGAATGTTACACAAACCTAATTTTAATCCTTTAAGAGATGTTCCTGTTTTGTTCTTAAATCTTCACTCACTCCCTCGTCACACTTCATTCCCACTGACATAATTACATCACAAACTCAACATTTCGTACAAATGTTAATTTCTATGTAACGACATCATGCTCGCGCCATGTCGAGATCAATGAATGAATTTAGAGTCATTTACATAACAAAATATGCTAACAGATCGCTCCTAGCAGTTCAAAACGTAATTTGTTACTAGTTTAATTTATATTACACCTTAAAATATTAATTTATTTAGTATTTATTTTACTTAAATTACTTTTCACATAATGTACAGGTCGCGGAAAGTATGGCGACATAATATTAACGAAATGAGCTAAAGCTTACATATTTTAATAATTCAGTATCCAGGATAAAATATTCATAAAAAAATAATATCCATTTCCACTTAGAGTAATGCGATAATGTAATGCATACAAAATTAATATTGGACTTCCCACTTAATGTTTGCAGAGAGCTTTACACCATTTCGAATCATCGGGCTTATTAAAATATATTTATGATGATGTTTTTACCTCTAGCTTCTGAAAATACACGATAAATAAAAAAAAACCAGTAAGTATTTTCAAAACGACAATTTGTATTAACACATCAAATTGTTTTTGCGAAAATGTGATTGCCATTTGGATTTCGAGAATTTAACGTACAACAATAATCTTGAAATTGTAAAGATAAATGGCATAGGATCATACATAATTTTTATAACAAGATTATTACATCATATATTTCAAATATAAAACAAAACTCGCAGAAAAGAATTACAACATCAAGAAAAAAGTGTACACGCATTAAATACACCATGACATATTCTGCAAAACGTTTCATATAAAGGCTAGTACATACGACCTCTTATTTACACGGTCGTGTCGCGCCCCGACCATGCGCAAAGTGTTGCAAAGCGTTGCAGGTGAGGTGCGAAACTCAACACACGCCGTATAAAACGCAGCCACGTGTTTAATAGCCGTTTTATGTGTTGTAGTGAAATAGTGCGATGACGTATATTGCGTGTGACGTAAGTGGACGTCGAAAGTTGGAATTATTTTAGGTTAGTTTTCGTCTACAGATTTTAGACTTTAGTTTTGATTGTATGTATTAAATTCGTTTTATATGCGTGAATGGTAAATGTTACATAAATATCGCCTTAGTTTTATTCAAAAGTTTTTGGTTTTTATTTTGAGAGAAAATTAATGAGCTTTTCGATAGGCACAATCGATTTTTAAAGATTCTTTTAATTTTTTAATTAGGTATTACGGAACTAATATTACCTATACGAAAAAAAATGTTGTTAAACGAAAATATTAAATATAATAATACTGGCGTCAACTTAATTCTATATAGATATAAATAAACGCTTGCGTCGCGAATTGTAAAGATTTTTCCAGAAAGACACAGGTTTTCGAGTCCCACTAGCGCTCAAATTTTTCTTTCCAAAATAAATTCTAATTCCATCTATTCCCAATTTTTATTACCTCCAGCAATCTTTATTTACGAAACATTTTTTTTTAAACCACTACCCGCACAAACCACCTAAATATACGCCACACAGAAAATCAGGAATGTTGTAAAAATCCACCATCCTGTATACTCACTGGTAGGATTTGCACACACCCTTTGATGGTGCGCTTGTTGTTTGCTCCACAAAGTAAACACGCACGCTGGGCACACGCATAGCTCTGGTATTAGAAAACACTGCCTGAACTAGGCTTAGATCTAGGATAGCTCTGTTGGCATGCCTTTGATTGGATGGTGAAAGGTTTTAGCTTTTTTTCCATGAAAATTACAGTAAACCTATCCCCATATCGCCTTGAGGACACGGTGGAGCATAAGGTGCAAGACTGCCCCGCTTGGGCAAGGCACCGCCGTGTCCTCACGGTGGAGATAGGCGGAGACCTCTCGCGCCCGGCATTGGTCGAGGCCATGCTGCGGGGCGAGACGGAGTGGGAAGCGGTCGCCTCCTTCTGCGAAGCAGTCATGCTCGCGAAGAAGGAGGTGGGCCGCGTGAGGGACAGGATAGCGTCCTACCTCCACTCCAGCCGCAGTGGTAGATGCCCACGGCGTAAGACGTTGGCAGACGATCTCCAACCACCGTAGGCGCGAGCATGCGGGCGGCGAGTAATGGGCGACTCGCTGTCCGACCATGGACCATGACCAGGTCGACGGCGCGTTGTGTTCCACGCGTACTGACTAAAATCCACAGTAATCTTTCAATAGCCTTTTACGTTCCAAGGCATAACGTCTGATAAAACAGTTCTATGACCCCGGCAACCTATAAAACCTAGTCTGAGGAGTTTATTTCGGTCCTATATATATAATTTTAGCTCGTAAAAGTATTTTTAATCAAACCCAATTTACAGAATAATAAACGTCAGTTACTCGTAGTTCTAAAACCAAAAATTGGCTAAATCCAATTAAGTGTTGTCGATACAGACACGTATACAGAAGCGTAATAATAGTAACTGATTTAACATTATTATAATAACCATTTTCATCGTCAACAACGCGGAAAGTTCGTAAACCCGCCACGCAAAGTTTAAATTTAATCAATCACCCTGTATCTGCGCGGTATTTTCCATAATCCATCTAATATTGTTTATTTTGTAAGTTTATTGTAACATATTGTTGCCAGGTGGCGAGATAACTGACTTTCAATCAATATAGGTTTGATCACGCATATTTGTGGAACGCATAGGATATTAATAAGTTAAGTAACAGGGTAGTTATTAACTACCGAGTCTCACCGTCTGATCCACTCAAGATATTTAGGGTGTGAAGATCATCAAATGAATCCTCGCCGACTATCGACTATACACCCACAAATATCAATAGGGTACAGGTGTGTGCATTGTCAAAGCCAGAGAGGTTATATTTAGCGAGAGAGGCGCTGTTCCATTTTTTCATACAAAAACGCTGTAAATACCGGAAAGACGCTGTAAAGTAAAAGAGTGAAAATTTGTGTTACAGTACCCTTAGTAGGAGTTTACAGTATTTGAGACGTAAAGTAAACTGGAACTTTGAAAATTTCAAATTCACAATTTTCAAGGAAAAAATTAGTTCCTTCTTCGCTCACCAGAGGCGCTGTTCCATTTTGTCATACAAGAAACGCTGTAAATACTGGAAAGACGCTGTAAAGTGCAAGAGTGAAAACTCGTACTAAGGCTATTGACAGAACCACTAGAACCACAATAACTGTAAATGCCATTATTGTGGCCCTAACATAATAGTCTCACAGTCCCTTTCGCTCTACTCAGGGCTCAGGACTCATTTGAAAATGTAACCTCCCCAAAAAAAGCACTGACCTACAAATTGGATTAAATTACTAAAACAATCTTTTCGAATTTAATTGCCAGAGCAAATCATTAAATTAACCCAATATCGAACCAATTAATATCACTCAACCTCCTTTTCAAGTGGACCTCTATGTCCAACTGTGGGCTATTGAGCTTGGTTTATCTGATTGACCGGCTTTGCATATTAATGGACGTCGAATGCCGAAGCGTGTCCAATATAGCCCATTGTTCTGGGCCATTAGGGACAATGATACTCTGTGTAAACGTGTGGAAGGACCGCTGTTATGGCTCTAAAATATGTTACTTAGAACTGCTAAGGGTATGTGAACAGAGGTCAATTTTAATAGACTGTTATTGTCTGTGGTTCTATATATTGCAAATTGATTTTCTTTCAAGGCAGCAAAAATTAGTCCCTGTTAGCTTCGCTTGCTCTCGTGAGAAAGCGCGCTTGCACCCATTTTATTTTCATATAACTAACGCTGTCCAAATACTATCAGACAACACGCATGTAATTGCAAGAGTGAAAACTCGTGCTAAGGCTATGGGTACTACCCAGTATGCCTTAGCATGAGTTATATCATTTCTACACACATACATTTTAAGATAAATTACCACTAGAGCCACAGAACAAATTTTAATGATCGTGTAAATGCAAACATTGTTCTGTGGGAATCATAACTCGTACTTCTAATTTTCACTAAGCAGTTCAAGTCGCCTTATTTTTTCGCTAGTACTCAGGCAGAGCAGGTTTCAAAATTTCTCTAATTTGTTTTCAATAAATAATAATCCTCAAAAAAAACATCCCGTTGACAGTTCAGTAAATATCGTTATTTATTGCTACAATTAGTAATACATCCTGTCTTTTATTAATTTAATTGCCAGAACAAAACACTAAATTAACCCAATATCAAGCCAATTAAAATCACTCAGCCTCCTTTTCAAGTGGACTTCTATGTCCAACTGTGGGCTATTGAGCTTGGTTCATCTGATTGACCGGCTTTGCATATTAATGGACGTCGAATGCCGAAGCGTGTCCAATATAGCCCATTGTTCTGGGCCATTAGGGACAATGATACTCTGTGTAAACGTGTGGAAGGACCGCTGTTATGGCTCTGAAATATGTTACTTAGAACTGCTAAGGGTAGGTGAACAGAAGTCAGTTTTATTATAGTGTTGTCTGTGGTTCTATATATGTATTATTATAATGCTGTTTTTGGAACGAAGTTCCTTATCGCGCGTTGTGAAAGAGGGCTAGACGGAAAAAATTCTTACGAAAAGTTGTCACGACCCTTTTTGGAACGAAGTTCCTTATCGCGCGTTGCGAAAGGGTGCTAGAGCTCAAAGAGTGGAGTGGAGTGGAGCGGAGCAGAATTGAGTGGAGCGGAGGGGAGTGGAGTGGAGTGGAGTCGCGACGATTATTTTTGTTGAGTTTAAACAGTAACTTCGTTCCATCCGGGTGTCCCTTGACACCTCTCAAGTTTTTTTTTTTCTTTTCGAGACAGCAGTAAAATCAGTCCCTGTTAGCGCTTGCTCTCGTGAGAAAGCGCGCTAACGGTGCACCACAAATTTTATTTTTATGTAACTAACATACACCTTTAAATAATTTTCACATAATTATGCAGTTTAACCTCATACTCTTGATTTTTTTAATAGTAACTCAAGCCGAGCAGTTTCAAAATTTCTCATAATTTTGTTTTCAATAATAATCCAATTTTCTTGGAAAACATCCCGTTGTTTCAACAGTTCAGTAAGATATCGTTATTTATTGCTACAATTTATTTCTCGATTCAGCTGCGTTCATCCTGTTAGCGATGAATTTTATTAATTATAATTGCTTTTTAAAAGTAATCCTACATAAATTGATGGTCGACCTCGAAAACGTTTTGCAGAAAATATCTTGGTTATTTACACCGTTTTTAGACAACAATCATAATGTAATTAGTCATCATTATTAGTGTGAAATGCTTAAGAATCTTTTCTTACTATAAAGAACATAATCTTCGTGATAAGATCACGTGGGGAAATGTGGGGTTGTAGTTCAGAGCTAGTAAACAACAATCTACTTAGGTAATAAGTTTTTGTATGGGCTTAACTACGAAACGGTGAAAATAAAATCTTGCTGTCTCATACAAAAGCTTACGAAACCTTACCAACATAATAGCAATCGTGTTAAAACTGATATTAAATAATATTAATTGTCTCGGAGTCTCTAGTCAAATTCGGTCGTTGATTGGTTGCAAATATCGGGATCAAGATTGCAGAGGTCTGTCAACAGACTGTTTTTGACAAACTTTTTAAACATTAATACGTCACGTTTAAAGGGTTTGTCAAAATCAGTCTATTAATACATGTTTAAATACGTTATCGAGAGATGACTGAACTTTTAGTGTGTTCATTTAGTGTGCATTGTCATAGCCAGTGACATAATTAGCGAGAGACACCAAACGATATTTATTTTCAATTAAAATTTAAATTATAAAACAAGATGGCTGGCATTGAAATAATTACGCGATAGCTCGAAGGAGTGGGCGGATGTTTTTAATTAATTACATTTAAATTACTTTAATAAATACAATTAAGTTATACATAATATAATTTCGTGTACTTAACAATTGTATTCTTTTAATTTAATTATTTCTACAACAGTTTTGTCACTTAAAATTACAACCGTGGAAAAAGGTGTAATCTTTGGATTTTGAAAGTTAGGTAAAACTATATTGCACATACTTACGATTATTTTGAGACCTATAAACTAAACAACTTTGGATTTCAAAATAGAAGTTCGTATTTTTTTCCTGAAAACAATAAAACTTATTAAAATACAATACATACTCGTACCTTTATAGATTAACTTCTACAATCTAACCGTAAAAAATCTATCTAACAATTTTGTCCAAGTAAAGACAAATCCAAAAATAACACCTTTCCCAAGTAACACAATCACTATTAGGTCCTCACCACACGAACTTACGACGCAGCGTTTATATGCAACTCTCGCGCACTTTTCTCGCCGTTGTGACCACCTCGGGTCTCCGCGCGGCCGCTATGTCGGCACTGCGGGCTGTCACCCCGCGGTTCACCACGCATATACTTACTGATGACTGAAGAAAGAAAACATTTATATTTATTCATGTGAAAGTAGGTACAAAAAATGTGACGCACGTGACTATATGAAAAGAAGGTGATAAAAATACACAGATATAAAATAAGGTAGTAAAAATCTACCTGTCTATTCGCGACAAAGGTGAAAGGCATTATAAGGAAAAACGATTGAACTGTGTGTAGGTTGCAGGTCACACGAAGGAGAGACGTTTTTTTTTACAAAATAAAATATTAATAAAGAGTACATCAAAATACGTCTATCCAGGAGGGCGCTTTTTGCTCAAATAATCGCCTTAACAAAAGATTTTGTCGTTATTGCGTAGGTAGCGTATATACAAGAATATTTAATAACAACGGTACGTAAAAAGGTAAGTTCACGTCTCATGTTGTCGGAAACTAAAATCATTTAGAATTGGGCTTTCAAATCATTTGTTCATTAACTTTATTACACTGAACACGTCAGTTCTTTGTGGTCCGGGTTTTTTCTGATCAAAACCTGTCTTTGTTTAAAAAATAACAATGTGGACAACGTTAAGTACGGCCCCGATCCTCGGAGGTAGAAAGTTAATGAAATTAACAAACCTCTTAATATAATGGAAAAATATTGCGAGATGAGAAATTTTAATCACAGGATACTGAAAAAGTGTGGATACGTACTTACGTTAATTAAGATGGTTTTGAAAGGTATTGTGATGAATTTTCATTTGATTAACTAGGTTTTGCTCGCGGCTTCGCTCGCGTCAATTTAATAATTTGGAAATAAATTCGGGTTTAACTCTGCAGCGTTTTTTTTTCGGGACGAAAGAGATACCGTATTATTATGTCCGTTAAATTGTACACCAGACCACGTATACAGAAAATCAGGATGATCGATTCAGTACCCTTAGAAAGAATTTTCAGTATTTGAGACGTAAAGTAAACTGGAACTTTGACAATTTTAAATTGACAATATTTGAGGAAAAATTAGTTCCTGCTTCGCACACTAGAGGCGCTGTTCCATTTTCCATAGAAGAAACGCTGTAAATACTGTAAAGTAAAAGAGTGAAGATTCGTGCTAAGGGTACTGGTGTTAAAGAAAAAAATAATAATATTAAGTTAGGAAGTTTGGATTAAGATTTAGTTAGCAAAAGGTTAAGTGATATCGTTTAGACCAGTACCTAACTAAGTTGGGGAGGATGAATTTGCTTAAAAAATACTATATTAAAATCGGATTCCAATATAGTAACAATAAGGTAGAACTTAATACATACTTAAAAAAAAAAGTTTGAATATAAAAATCCTTCGTTCGAAAACCTCATGAGTTGGTATACTTACAGCACTGGCAGGTAATATTGGTCTATCGCTGAATATCCTGTGAGGATCTGCATCCAGTCCAGGGGTAGACAGCTTAGTATATTCACCTATTGGTTTTTTATCTGCAACAAAATGTCTAAAATTTATATAATGTGAAGAAGGTGGGCGGAATTTTGTTTTATGGGTATCTTTAAAGACAGGTTTTACTTAAAATAGAAAATAATAGTTTGTAGGCAAGGGGCTTAAGTTGACTTGACGTTGCTTTTAAACGTTTTTATGGATTTTCTATGGAAAGAAAAATTCGAGAGCGGATAGAACTTGAACCTAGGACATATTGCGAAATTCGTAATTTAGATTACTATTTATTATTACAATATATTTGAATTATTTTATCCTTCGTTCTCTTAAGTATCGTAAAAATAGGCAACAATGGTTTTATTTAATTTAAAAGTAGAAACAAAGTCTTGCCCATTTTTCTCCCTGGAGATCTACAATGTGAAAGGGCCATAACAGTACTTTTACAAACTATTATTTCGTATATTACTATGTAGATTCATGTTACGTTTTTTGACAACACAAAAGTGCCTGTAATGTACGAATTGAATTAATTTTTGTTCAAAACAAATACCTAAACATATAAGTAGGTATTCTGAAAATCAAAAACTTGTTAATCTTTTCCTTCTCACAATTTCAGGAACAAATTCCGGATGCTTCAGAAAATAATAACATCACGCCAACACTACCGGGCGATTATCGTTAGTATCTACAACGTTAATATCGTAAAGAGGGTTAATTCTATACATAATAACAGGTAAGGACCTTTTCCCAAACCCTTCCGTACATTTTGTACTACCTTATTCCCACTTACTTTATCGACACGATTTTCAAACTATTTTGTACTTTACACGATTGTGAGAAATTCTGTATTATATTTTGAGCTGTACCCTTTTTTTTTTTTTTTAGCTTGGTAAAATCATCAAATGAGTCCTCCAACCCCGGGCAGGGCGGGAGGGACTGTCAGACTTCTACTGACTAAAATCCACGGTGTCCTTCATAGCCTGTTATGTTCCGGGGTTACGGTAAGGGAATAATCCCGCGACTCCGGCAGGCTTTGGCCCTCTGAGAGGGGGGCCCCGTCATTATGCTGACGCTCTTTGAGGCGCGCGTGGGACACAACGCGCCGTCGACCCGGGCATGGTCCTTGGTCGGACAGCGAGTTGCCCTTTACTCGCTGCCCGCATGCCCGCGCCTAAAAAACACAGCAAAAAAACGAAGATACACACAAATATTACAATAATTATCAGTTATTATAATTTCGAAACATTAATTTAAAATTAGCAGCAACATAACATATATTATAAAACCAGTAATAATAAAAAAAAAACCTTATTCTACATTTATATTTTTAAACGCAATAACGCCTGCGTCGCGTCATCGCAAAGACATTTTTAAAGAAACGAAAAATTCTGTTGCGAGCAGGGTTCGATCCTGCGTCTTCTGGATAAGTGGAAAGGATGGAACCAGAAATTCAGAGTTGTGAGTAGTGGTTGCGATGGCCTAGTGGTTAAGGCGTCTGGAGTACCTATCCAGAAGACGCAGGATCGAACCCAGCTCGCGACAGAATTTTTCGTTTCTTTAAAAATATCTTATTCTACATACCTATAATTCGTTGGTAGAAAAACCTAGAGCAAAAACATAGAAATTATCAAAGCTCTACAAATGTAAGTTCACAAAACTAAATCTTACCATAATGACATGGAATGATATCGGGGTCGGTGTCCTCCCCGCTCCCCTCCATCTTGAGGTCATACTGGCTGCAGTAGTCCAGTTTGGGGGAGCCACAGTACGTGTTCAGGTTGTCCTGCTTTGAGAGGGACTCTACGCTTTGTTCCATGTAGAGGGCGTTGCTGTGGAAGGAGGAGTAAGCTTTAGGCATTTAGCAGTTACTTGGGGGTGATAGAATGGTGAAGAAAGACTCAGCATAACATAGACAGTATCGATGAATTTTTTTTTAACTTTGTCTCTCGGTTTATTCCACTTTGTTCACCTGGGTGAACGAAGTGGACAACATTGGTGTCCTCAATTCACCTCGGAAAAATATCACCTGAGTGATAATTAGCATCCAGGTGAATTGCGGACACCAAAGTTGTCCACTTTGTTCACCTCGGAAAAATATCACCCAGGTGAACAAAGGCGACTTTTCTTATGCGATATAGTGGACTTTTATCACCTATGTAATATTTTTGTCTTCTACTAAAAAAAATTGTCTGAAGACAATATTGTTCTTTTTTTTCATCTTTTCTTCTACGAATTTGTGGACTTTTAAGCGCGCTAAGATACTATAACTTTTTATCTTACTATATCATATCGCCCGCTATACAATTTAATGGACCATCACACACGACAAAGATAAAATAAATATTTCATATTATATTATTTTCGTATTTAAGATAGAGAGCGTTTTGAAATTCGAACGATGCATTATTAGGATCAATGACCTTTATTCCAGACTTATTTGGCGGGAACTATAGTACTTGAAACTTAAATGCTGAGTTGGTAACCCTTTGGGTGTGCTCAATACATAACAAAAAAAAAAGTTAATCTATTCCATTGCAGACAATGCGGGTCAAAAACTTTTTCAACATCCTGTTCTCCTAGTAATTTTGTTCAGATTCATATTGAACTCTGGCACTAACACCTTTTTCATAATCCTGTTCTAGTACAATTTAAAGTTGTCCGTTGCTTTTTACATAGGTGACAAGGTAGCCGCGCTATAAAAGTGCGCTGTCACAAGGTAGCTGCGCTATGAAGATGCGCTGTCACAAGGTAGCTGCGCAGCTCGAGCTATGCGATGTATCGATTGTACGGAAAACGACCAATAGCGTAGCACGCAGCGATAGCACGCAGCCACAGCAAGTAGCCACAGCACGCAGCCATAGCACGCATCTTTTCATATAAAAACACATCTTCGTTGAATCCGTTTTCACCAGTGCTGTGCTATGTAAATATGATTGGTGGATATCAAACCGCAGCAACGTAGCATAGCGCATGTCTGGTGGAAAAGCAACCTTAGGATTTTCACACAAAAGTTAAAATTTTGGGGGTTCCCCATACTTAGAACTGAAACTCAAAAAAAAAAACTCCAATTCCATATGGTGTGGGGTACCTATGGATAGGTCTATATAAATGTTATGGAATTTACAAACATCTTTTTTTCTAAACTGAAGAGTTTGCGCGAGAGACACTTCCAAAGTGGTAAAATGTGTCCTCCCCCTGTAACTTCCAAAATAAGAGAAAGACAAAACTGAAAAAATATATATATAATTATGATGTACACTACCATGCGAACTTCCTGTGAAAACTGTTGAACGAGATCAAGTAATTCGTTTTTTTTAATACTAGCACTTTGCCCGCGACTTCGTCTGCGCGTGTTTCTAATTTCGAACTCAGTGAATTTAATTTCCGCTCACCCTCCTTATAAGAAAATCTAAAAACTCAATACAAACAAACAATCAATCGTAGTAGACAAACTGATTGTCCAATTTACACCCCGTTAGGGGTTGATTTAAGAAATGTAAATAAAAATACACATCCTTTATTTGATTGAGAGATAATTTATGCCCAGTTTAGAATTTATCGAAGCAAGCAGTCAATCCTTCCCTTAAAACATAATCAACCCTTTTCAAAATTTAGGGGGTGATTTTCGAAAAACCCAAATATGGAGGGTAGTTTTGAAAAAAGAATAGTGTCCATCTTTTTTATTTACTTATACTCACATTCGTACCAAGTTTCAAGTTTATAAACCCAAAGAATAAGATTTTGCATACAAAGGTTTTCACCCCTTTTCACCCCCTTAGAGGTAGATTTTCGCAAAATCCTTTCTTAATGCTTATTAACATTATAAACTGCAACTATCATCCAAAATTCAGGTTTCTACGTTTAGTGGTTTAATATCCCCCCTTAAAACTTGAATACCCCTTTTCACCAACTTGGGGGGTGAATTTCTAAAAATCCAAAAACATGTGTTTGATTAATTCTTATCTTGTATATAAATACTGATTTTCAAATTCATCAGCTCACGCGTTATGATTTTTCCATTCAAACTTTAACAACCCCTAGATTACCAATGGAGGGTAGTTTAAAAAAAATAATGGTGCTAATCTTATTTACTTACTTGTGTTCTCATTCGTGGTAAGTTTCAAGTTTATAAACCCAAGGAATAAGATTTTTCATACAAACGTTTTCACCCCTTTTCATCCCCTTAGAGGAGGATTTTCGCAAAATCCCGTCTTATTGCCAATCTACATGGTAGACTGCAAATCCTGTCCAAAATTCAAGTTTCTACGTTTAGCGGTTTCGGCTGTAGTCGTGTCAAAAGAAAAACCCCTGTTCTTTTATATATATAGATTTCATTATTCGTAAACCGCAATTTACCTTTTCAAGTTACTACCAACTACTAGAACTTTTATATTATGTTACTTGCTGCTACACGGAACCCTTTATGGGTGAGTCCAACTCGCCCTTGGCCGTTTTTTAAATAGCAGAATAAATTATTAAGAAAAAAAACTAAAATAATTGACTGTTAGGCGGTAAGAAGTTCGCCGGGTCAGCTAGTAGGTGATAAAAGTCCACTACATCGCATAAGAAAAGTCGCCTTTGTTCACCTGGGTGATATTTTTCCGAGGTGAACAAAGTGGACAACTTTGGTGTCCGCAATTCACCTGGGTGATATCACTCAGGTGATATTTTTCCGAGGTGAATTGAGGACACCAATGTTGTCCACTTTGTTCACCCAGGTGAACAAAGTGGAATAAACCTGTCTCTCACTAGTGTTTAGTGTGTAGTAATATTTAAACATACACAAACACCCAGACGTGAAACAACTATTTGTATGTCACACAAATATTTGCTCACTGCAAGAATGGAACCTGCTACACTTAGTGTGGCAGTCAATGGCTTAACCACAGCGCCAACCGAGCCATTTGTAATTTGTTTTGCAAATCGGTTTTGACAAGAATTTATTCAGTAATTATCTAACAAAAAATAACTAACAGATTAAAAGTCAAAGCATTTTTACTTCAAGTAGATATTTTCAAGACAAAAAGTAAAAATTAAATATCTCGGTGACAATGTGATGTGAATAAATGTGAAAGTGCTGTTACCCATTTCAAAGCGTAGATCTATTTTATTCAGTTGAATCTGAATAAATGATAAGAAGGAACAAAGCTAAAACACGAATGTCTAAAAATAAAGATAAACACATTTACTCCCAGTCGAGTTCCCCAAGCACGTATACCAAGAAATATCCAAGCTTCCTAACAAAATCACTTCTATGAAGAAAAAAAAACCGCTTTGAAACAAAGCACCAAATTGGAATTACAGGTAAAAGATAACATAGGCAGAAATAACATCGAAACAAAAACTCTGGCCCAATCTAAAAGTAACGTAACCTTGTGTAACGACAACGCCTTCAAATCCTCTTTAGATGTCTAATACTCTTACTATTACGGCGTGTACACACTTGCTACAGTCATACAAAATCGCTGCGACAAACAGGGCATACAGTGGCGTTGTCTCGACAAAATATTATAGCTTGTAAGTTCGCTGTGACAGTCATCATCTTTAATGTTCCAACCCTGTGATTTTAGCGTACTCTCTGTACTGCCACGTGACGTGTGTCGAGTACATGGGGTAGTGGATTTGTCATAATTTCTTCAATATTTCTTAATTGTACGATATTATTATTGTCTCCTTCCAACTGTTTGGGTACACTAACAATTAATTATACAAAGTAAAAATGAGTGACGATTTTATCAACGTTACCTAATTCATTACCACATTAAAAATCATACGTGCGTAGTGACATACTCTGATAATGAGGTATCTACAAAATGGTTGTGACGAATATGGACTAGACCTCGATGACAAAATATTATGTGTATTATGTGCTATACATTTTCAAACACTGCATAGTTGTGTGGTAAAGCTTTTGTATGGCTGCGACACGTGTATAAAACATCTTGAACGTATTCATATAATAATAAATTAATTGTGTATATTAGATAAAAGAAGCAATTTTCTTATGAGGATAATGACAGCTTTTAATATAAATTTCATTTCTAAGGTTAAACCAACAGATCATATTCGTGGGGCGTTAGCACGTTGTTTTTTTTTTCTTCTGGAAAAAATGTTGGTTGCAAGAAAAGCTTAAATGCTAAAAGCTTCAACTGGTATTAAAGTTAATGTTTTATGAGAATAAATCTTACTATCTTTGAGTTAAAGTTTATGAATATGGATGGATGTTTGTTAGGTCCTCGTTTACGCTAAAACGGCTGAAAGTATTTTCATGATAATACGAGTATGGTATACAGGTTGTGTATACCCAGGAATAATATTATCTTTCATCACGATATTATGTTTAGATTGCCAGAGCGAGTTCGCCGTTGTAACTCAAAAGTTATTATCACACGGCAACAAAAAATCGGTATTAAAATTATCTTATAGGTCAATTAAGATTATGAACTGTCTGTTTGCCAAACATCCAAATCCGTTTACTAGTGCGAAAGAGTAACAAACATCTGTGCATCCATGCATCCATTAACGCAAACTTTAGGATTTATATTATTGGCAAGTTTCAATCATAACAATAATCCAATGGGTCCAATATGGGTGTTTGTGTATCTATGTTTCTAAAGGTTCCAATTGAATTTATGGGCATTGTTTTAAACCAAGACACTACTTATAATACTTATTGCATTATGTAAATAAAAAATGTCATAAATGCAAGTTAGTATTATTTGATGTTTGTTTACTTTTCGTAACGCGCTGTACTGCGCTCGAGATTTTGATACTTGTAAACTTATTGGGGTTTATGATGTATTATTTTATTACTTTTAGTGTTAATTTGCTTTAATAAGCGTTTTGCTATGTATGTAATCTGACTTGGGGTGCTATGACAGGAAACCTCCACGTGCGCCCGTGGACTGGAGTTCCCTCTCGGATACGTCGGGGGGAAGACCAGTTTTTCGGGCCGATACTTGTAAACTTATCAGCAGAGGGCACAGCGGCGGAGCGGGTTTATGATGTATTATTTTATTACTTTTAGTGTTAATTTGCTTTAATGAGCGTTTTGCTATGTATGTAATCTGACTTACTACATTTTTAGAGTTTTCCATACTTGCATTAATAATATTTTTGATTTGATTATTATTTAGGCCTAATGCAATAAGTATCATGAGTCGTGCCTTAGTTTGAAATAATGCCCACGACTTAAATTGCACCGTGTATATTTGTAACAGCACGACACAGAAGAAATTACTAGTTTATTTAACCAAGTAGGTACGTTTAAAAAAAATACTCAAAACAACCAAATAGGTACAACAGAACTAAAAATAAAAATCCAATTAAACTCACGTAGAAGGCGGATGCTTGTCAATATCATGCCTCCTGGCGGCATGGCGTCGATACAGCGCTGTGATAACACCACACACGCCGGTACAGAGCAGCGCGGCCACTGATAACAGGGACACGAGCATCGGAGACAGCGGGATCGAGGTGCTCACTCCTGCTGGAAAAGGTGCTAGGTTACTACGTTGTTTGAAATATCCATAACGTACTTATGAACACTAAAAATCTTATTACAAAAACTAAATAAACCTTGCTTGGTTTGCACCTGGGTGGATATTACAACGTCTTAAAACCAGACTTGTTCCAGTGAGTGAACGAGATGGCGCTAGACGACTTGTATAGCTCTGTTACTTTCACTCGCCGGAAGAAGCCTGGTTTGAAGGCGTTGCAATACCCCCCTGGACTATCAAGTCCAAGCTTATCTGCAGAAACGTGTTTTGAATTTCTCTATAAATTATAAAACATAGTTCAAATGCAATTATTTGTAAGACTAACAACTAACGTTTTCCTCTAGTTTTTCCTGCTCTGGGCATGCCTATGTGAGTTGCTATTTTCTTTTGATTGTGGGCAATGTTAAAAAAAAAAAACAAAGAAATGAAAAAAAAATATTGATTATAATATCATCTGTGAAATTAATGTTCCCTTGTCCCAAAGTATTTGAGTAATACATATAATGTGTAGAGTTATAAACGATTGGAATCCGAAAACGTATAATTTTATTTAATCATAATAATAGCTGGTAATGGCAATGTAGTTTTTACGGCCGGAGATAGGTCAGTAAAAATACGGTTTTTATTTTTTACTTTTCTTCGTACATATCTGGACTACAGATCTTACAACTTGGAATATAGTTATTGACTATATGATCTAAATTCTCAAAAAGTTGAAAACACGATTCAATTAAATTTTCTCGATACAAAAAAAATGCAAAGTTCGGTCTATCTAATTTATTTTTTGGACTTTATGGAATAACTACTATGAGTTATTGAAAGGATGTTGTTTTAAATTGTATAAAATACTAGTGTCTAAATTCTGTAAAGACATTTTTCAATTAATAACATCATAATTTTAATTCATAAAAAGACGCCAATATGTTTGGGCACATACGATTTTGGTATTCTGAGCACACATTCACTATCGTCCTCTCATCTTTTGCCTTTTAAAAGTAGTGTCATCACTTTCGTTCCTTGACAAATCAGTCAGCCAGCGTGGCTCTTACAGGCTAGACCTGCGACACTTTTTTTCAGATCGCGGCTGTCAGATTTTCGTAATAATAAAATTGGAACGGATAAAAAGATCGAGAAAATAAAGACGAATGATACGTACTTATAGATTATTCAAAACTATGTTCCGCTGTGTTCAATGGGACGTGATTAAACGGACATGACTGTAAATAAGTCACGTAAACTTTCTATTTTAAATAACACATTATTTTGATGAATAAATAAAGAATAAAATAAAATCAACGCAGGAAATTCCTGACGACCCCTACTGAGCAAACAAGGGAAATGTTAGAATACGTATGATTCTATAAATTACAAATTGTTCCTAACAATATAATAAATTACTCACAGTGATATTATATCAATGCTATCGTAATATCGTACTATTGTTGTCGGATGGATCCTCTGTGTCCATCCTCCTCCCATCTAATCTTTATGCATCTAAATACCATTTCACATGAACTAATGATAAATTCACTGATTTGCAGTCAACATTTTGAGATAATATGTAACTGAAAACAACTTCCAATCGTATCAAATTGCGATATAGGATAAGAAACACTTCACTTTTATTATTATTTATTTAGTTTCGTCACAGATTTATAACAATTTCTAAGAAATAGGATTAAAATAAATTAAATGAAAACTGCTGTTGTCATTTTGAATACTTCAAAATTACTTGTAAACTACAAATAAGGCATAGCACCCACCATGTTAAATATCGCCTAGTGATGAAAAATCGGTGGTCAAAACTGTCTCACCGCGTGTTCGGTACAAAATGCTTCTCGCTCTATTTATTGCTTTGGAGTAAAAAAAGATCAGTACTGGGTTCATGCTTTTGGAGTCGATAGATAATATTATCTCTAAGGGTTTCATTTATCCGGGCACGCCGCAATTACGGCGGTAAGACCCCTCTTTGAGGAGTGGCTGGAGAGAAGTCATGGCAAATCCTGACCTCCTCCACCGCTTGGCGCAGGTACTCACCGGACACGGAAGTTTCGGGAGGTACCTATGTCTGATGCGAAAGGAGGAAACGTTTTGGGTGTCACCACTGCGAAGATCGCCCAGAGGACACGGTGGAGCATACGGTGCAAGACTGTCCAGCTTGGGCAGAGCACCGACGTGTCCTCACGGTTGCGATGGGCGGAGACCTCTCGCGCAAGAAGAAGGAGCAGGCCTCCTTCTGCGAAGCAGTAATGCTCGCGAAGGAGGAGGCGGGCCGCGAGCGAGAGAGGACAGTGTCCTCCCTCCGCCCCACCCGCGGTGGTGAAGCCCACGGCGACGGACGTCTCCGGCCACCGTAGGTGCGGGTATGCGGGCAGCGAGTAAAGGGCAACTCGCTGCTCTGACAATGGACCATGCCCCGGTCGACGGCGCGTTGTGTCCCACGCGCGCCTCAAAGAGCGTCAGCATAATGACGGGGCCCCCCTCTCAGAGGCCAAATCCTGCCGGGGTCGCGGGATTATTTCCTTACCGTTACCCCGGAACAAAAGGGCTATTGAAGGACAGCGTCGATTTATCAGAAAAGTGATTATTACAACATTGTCCCAAAAAAATACTGTATATAAGATAGTATAGAATGAAGATTTAATTATAAAGAGGTTACTGACATTAATTGTTCTAGTGTTTGTCATTACATCAAATTGCATCAAAAAATAGTACCAACACCAGATGGTGGAGGAAAGGGTGTCAAGCACCCTTAGCTTTCCACTCTCGAACATAAAAGATATCACGCAACCAGCTTTGTGACCGCACATTAATAAAAGGAGCGTGTGTTTGGGGCTTTTTTTAGAGTGCTAAAATAATCGAATGAGTCCTCCTACCCAGGGCACGGCGGGAGGGACTGTCAGACTCGGAATACTTACTAAAATCTACGATGTCTTTCAATAGCCCTTTACGTTCTGGGGTCATGGTATTCGCTAGCCCGCGACCCAGGTAGGCCCTCTAAAAGAGAGCCCCGTCATTGCCATTGTGCTGACACTCTTTCAGGCGCGCGTGGAACACAAAACACATGCCCTTGCCCGTGCGCGCGTGTGTTTGGGGCTTAACGATAATGGGTATTGTCACTTTCGTAAGGTATGCCAATTATATTTTCTACCAAAATAGTAGTTTTGTTCGTAATCTCGGGACATCAAAATGTTATAAAATAAATTTAAGACTGTGAATGATAAAAATATTCACAAAATATTAATCCACATCAATAAAGATTTCTATCATTTTGTTTTAGTAAATGTTTCGATACCCTTATATCAAAATATTTCTTCTAGAGTAATACATGTATTTTGCGTAAAGGGAACACTTTATGAAATGTCGAAGTTGACGAAATGAAATTCATAAAACTTTGGATTGCGTTATTTTAACGATACTGGCGCCTACTGGTGGCGGTGCATGGCAACTTTTCCAACTGATCAAACGATGCTTTCGCTTGACCATACGCCGTTAAAACGTTTTTTGGGTTAACTCTCTTATTTTAGAAAACATTTATTTATTTATTTAACAATTTATGTACACACAATACAAAATAAAGGAAATAGTTAAAATTAATAGTAGGTACTATAAGGAAGTGCTATATCAATGCAAGTATCTAAATTAATTATTAAAAAGAAGACAAGAATTATTAAACAACTGCTCTTATAATAATCCATGATAATACAATACATTTTTCCACAAAATGCGAATACTAAATATCATAATGATTACGCTTAATAATCACAACAGGCCATTAATCACCATCTCAGTCTACACCATGGCTCCCCATGGGGGCCATAAGAAGTTCCTATTGAACCTTATGTACCAGGGAAGCATAGGGAATGGGCAGTGGCATCGATGTGTGAGCTAATAGCATCATTTCTACCTTCCAAGCACAATAATTATGGATCGTTCAAATAATAGGAGGGTTGGATAAAACTGGGCGTCTTCCAGCCGGTCTGGTAAATATAATGGTGACTTTTTTTTTGGATTTTGTTGTTTCATAAGTGGCTTTTGTGTGCCAGGATTATGTTAAGCCTTTGATTTTGTATTTTGGGAATAAGTGAGGAACAATACGACGGGAAAATCAGTATTAGATAATTTTAATAATGGCCGACGATATAATTGTCAAAATTGTGTTTTTTTTCTTTATTTGGCGACAGGCTTTCCTTTGACCACTATCTCGTCAAGGCAATTATATTATGGTAGATGAAGCACGATTGCCTGGACGTAACCTATTAACTCTTGATTTATAGGCCCCAAGGTTGTAGCTATCATTAAATAATAATATATTTATTTCAGACCAAAGAAAAACACGTACAGTCCATATTTGGGTGTTAGTACAAAACAAAAAATTAACCTAATGTTAGTAGTTTAAAATCAATCCTGTCGACTGACGCTAAGCTGTGGCACTGTTTACGTGTAATCGTATCCAGTGCCCCAGCATCGGACAGTCCCACCTGTCACACAATGCACTCAGGATGCTGTGAGAGCTGGCGCGCATTCTTGCGAGGAGTGAGGCACAGACATTAAAGATAAATGAATTATAGATACCAAGCAAATAAATGTCAAAATTGTTTAGTGTCTACATCATCATCAGCCTATTAATGTTCCCACTGCTGGGACACAGGCCTCCTCTCTGTGAGAGGGGGTGGGCCATAATCCACCACGCGGGCCCAGTGCGGATTGGTGGATGTCACATGTCTTCGAATTTTTGGTTCTAGGACAATGCCGGTTTCCTCACGATGTTTTCCTTCACCGTTTTGAGAGCAGTGGTGATGAAATAAATTACACAAAGTAATGCGCCTGCCGGGATTCGAACCCACGACCTACAACTCGTAAGTCGGGGCTGATACCACTGGGCCACCACTGCACACTTAGTGTCTACGAGTATGCCTTATTTCTGTTTTTTTTTTTTTAAACTGGTTATTATTATTAGTCTACTAACTTGATCAAATAAACTTTAAGCGTTGCATCATGCGTGTCATGAGGTCATGTCTCTTGAGAGACACTGTTATTCAAACACCATATCCTTTAGGCCATTAAGTATACATATTATATAAAAAATAATACGTTAGCACGCTTATTATTATATTAGGTTTCATTAGTAACATAATAATGTTGCTATTGTAATCATTGTGGGTCGACGGCGCGTTGTGTCCCACGTGCGCCTCAAAGAGCGTCAGCATACTGACGGGGTGCCCCTCTCAGAGGGCCAAAGCCTGCCGGGGTCGCGGGATTATTCCCTTACCGTGACCCCGGAACATAACAGGCTATTGAAGGACACCGTGGATTTTGGTCAGTAGAAGTCTGACAGTCTCTCCCGCCCTGCCCGGGGTGGGAGGACTCATTTCATGATTTTACCACGCTAAAAAAAAAAAATAATTATTGTGTTGGTAACTTTGCTTCATATTTTCCTTTTTTAAGAAAAGATAAAGATAGGTTACGAACTCGTTTTTATAAAATGTGATACCTATAACAAAATTAATATGCCTGTAGGTACAGTCGGCCAAGAAAGTGGTGTACCACCCTAAGGTTGAATATCGCTTGCAGATTCATAGGTGATAAAGATTAGTTTCGCTTGCAGATCGATCTGACAACTTCTATTGCTGTCTTTATCTGATTATTGATAACGACTATTACTGTTTGTAACGTGACAGCTGTTCTTAGTTTGAACTTGATGGAACCAATGACGTCGTAAAATCAACGGCGGGGGGCTGTAGATTTTGATGAAAAACTTGTATGTACAAATTCAGAATTGTAATCAACAAGTTACATAAAATTGTAAAGGCACAAGGCGAATCCACAAACCTACAATTTCTGTAAACTTGTAATTACAATATCAATAAAAAACAAGCTAAAAATAGATTTATCCTTTTATTAAATTTCTACAATCAATTTTAAAATACTTATAACAAACAAAAACATAGCATATGGCTCCATAGTAATATTTAGAAGATATTGAAAATTTTTAAAAATTAGAAACGGGTGTAACCGCCGTTGGCCTCTATAACCTCTAAAAGACGAGACCTCATTGAACCAACAAGCCGTGAGCAAATATCGGTTCCCCGCATTTCCTCTCAAATATAATTACAGTGACTAATAAGAGCTTGTTTGGTTCTTTCATTTTGATGCGACCATCGTTGGACCATAAGGCCCCAAAGATTTTCTATCGGGTTGAGGTCCAGCGATCTTGAGGGCCACTGAATTACCCTTACGTCAGTGTGTGAACGAAACCAGGCTCTTACGATCCTCGCATTATGAATTGAACAATTATCTTGAACAAAATGAAATTGTGGCACTTCGTTCTCCGGGTAAACATTACGGACTGTCGGTAGCATTGCATTCTGAAGCACGTCGATATAATTTACAGCCGTCGCTCGAGGAGGTAGAGAACACAATTCTCCTACACCATCCGCACTCATCCAGCCCCAAATATTTACGGAAATTCGACCTGATTCTCTATTTGGAATTACATGAAGGTGAAGACGTCCATGCTGACTGGATTTAAACGTTTTTTCATCACAAAACACTGTATTAGACCAATCAAACTCTAAGTGCTCTCTGGCGAAGTTCAGACGAGCAAGTCTGTGAGCATCCGTCCATCCGCAATGTAGATGATTCCTTATTGTTTGGGCACTCACATCGAACATCTCCGCAAAATGTTTTGTGGGCTTAAAATCATTGATTTCATATTCCCGTCTCATGAATTCTCTATCGTTATTGGAGAGTGCAGGCCGGCGACCACTTCTTCTGTGATCCAACAAACTTCCCTCCTCTCCTTCACGACGAATCCAAAAGCAGACAGAACGCCTCGATATATTCAAATTCCGGGATATCGTACTGATACTGCTTCCCTCATTAAATTGGGCAATTATTTGTGCTCTTTCGGCAATGGTCAAGTTGGCAGGCATTGAGATGATTTTATATGCAGTTGATTGAAAAATAACACGGAAAATATATCGATTTTTTGCATATATTTGACAAAATGTCAATTGTCAGTTTTCTTTTTCAAATGGAATTCGGTTGTCTATTTAAATAGTTTTTATTACTTTTGTTTGGAAACATTTCAATTGCTTTGTAGAAACTAATGTCCTTTTCATTTAGACTAAAGGTTAAAATGTCATGTACTTATATGTGACATATGACGTATGAATACTAAATACATAGGTTTACGTCATGATAATGTTGTCTCTTTCAGTAATATCTTTTTATAACGAACCTTGTTGTAATTTTCGATGACCGGGAAACTAAATCAAAACTGGTACACCACTTTCTTGGCTGACCGTACATAAATTCGTAGTAAAAAATTCACACTGAAAAATGTATATACAAGCTGCATTACCAACTGCAATCGAGTTTATCCGATATCAGAGCTGGCATAATTACGGACACACGACACTTTTCCACTTCGTACGGACTGGCTGGTTTTAACGATACACACGCTCAGATAGAGAAGATTAAAATTAATTTGAAAAAAGAAAATGCTTTTACACAGAAAGAGAAAAAGGATAGGAAGAAAAAGCAGCGGGTTATAAAAGGCTTAGGCCTCGTTCATAGACGATAATCTAATTCTAGAGCGTTCAAGGACAAGTTTAGTGGCAACAAAAAAAAGTGCGGAACAATGCTCAGATGGCGCTACCAGCGCATGATGTCATTTACTGTATGATCAACTTGACATACACTACACCACAGATAATAGGTATAACTACACATTCGAAGCGTCACTTGAACTATTTTGACGTTTTGCGCTTGTAGGGCCACAGACGGCTAAAACTCGTAGTGAAACCCCCTATTGGTGAGGCGTAGCACGTGACGTGCGCTTGACGCCCCGCTGTCTATGAACATACACTAAATTTTCATGTGAAAGCAATTTAACCACTCTGCACGACAATATTTTGACACATGACACATCAGCTGAGTCGACCGGGTGATTCGAAATTTGAGCTATTACACAATATTTTTTGTCAACTTTCAGCATCCAATTTTTGATCAAAAATATGTTACTACAGCTATTTCATGCGATAAGTTTGTGAACAAATATCTCTAAGAACATGTTGAGGTCAATAAAACTGCCTCATTCTGTTGTAAAATGTGTGTAACATACAAAATGCTACATCGTTTCAAAAACTAGGTAATTTAGATGTGCTGAAAAATATGTACATAAAGAAGCGTATCACATGATAATAATGGTTAAACAGTGAAATAAATAAAATAACTTACTATATACATTACTAGATTTGCCAGTGTTCATACATAATTTCATAAATAATAACGATCAAAGTCTGGATAAAAATTTGCAAAAACTATGTTGCAACATGACTCGTTTTAGTGCTGACCGTAAACCCAATATTCACAAAACGATTAACCACTTCCCTGTCCGATGAATCAAATGTGATCCACGACTATTGTTTAGGTATTGTGTCTGCTGCGCGGACAGTGAAAGTGTTAAAAACCTTCATTCAGCCTAATCGATAATCGCAACATAATCGAACATGAAAAAAAAAATAAAACAAGACATAGAGCATGGACTGATTTATCTGCTTTTTGACTATAGAAAGCTCAGTCCATGCAATAAGTCTATGAAACTAAATCTGAATCATTTTATAATTTATTTCAAATCAAGTATTATTTCGTTTACGCAATAATTTATCCCACCAAAAACATTTCATGAAAAATGTTGCCAAGACGACCAAATAAGGTTTGCTCTGTGAAAAAGATATCAGATCTCATGTAAAGCCAAGCTTCTGAATCTACACGGCCTAACTCTACCGACCCTAACTTCACAAATTCTACACATCAGTAAAAATGTATGGCTTCACCGTTTCGCTACTGCCGTGGAGGTGATGCTAATATTTAGTTTCTGAAATAAGTAACGAAACAGCCAAGCCATAAATTTTTACTGATGTGTAGAATTTGTGAAGTTAGGGTCGGTAGAGTTAGGCCGTGTAGATTCAGAAGCTTGGCTTTACATGAGATCTGATATCTTTTTCACAGAGCAAACCTTATTTGGTCGTCTTGGCAACATTTTTCATGAAATGTTTTTGGTGGGATTTCAGTTCTTTTTGTAAGTTGCTAGGCTGTTAACACGCTCCTTCACCGTGAGCATTCCCCTGTGATGTAACGTTAAGGTGCCTATCGCGCGCGAGACCGCGACACGGCTCGCGACCGCAGATTGTTTACCGTATGGTAAGGTGGTAAGGTGCGCATTGTGAAGACAATCGAGCATTACAATGCGCACCTTGTATCAAATCTATACTTAATTTACGCGAATGCTCGTCAGTATTTATGCTGTCGCCTAATTGTAATTGTAATGAACTTCGTATTTTATTTATTATAATATTGTAATTGATTTTTTTCTACACAATGTATTTTGTTATGAAATAAATGACCATGACTATGACTATGAGTCAGGGAGGTAGTATTGTAATGTAATTCTCAAAGTCGAATATATATTATAATGCTACATTACACGCGAATGCTGGTGAGGGAGCGCCTTTACGCGATAAAATTAATTCAGAACTCGAAGTGAGTTATGGCAAAACTGCACTAATGAATAAAAGTACATTCTGTATGGCTAAAAAATATATTTATCATAATAAACTACCCGAAAACATTAAAATTTTAATCTGGACAAACTCAAACAACTATTTAAGATTTTGACTAATAAAAATGCAAAATACACATTAACTAATAAAACTCAATAAAGGACTATTTCGACGACAATTCTATCGCATCGAGCGGGACGGCGTTAATCTCAACGAGCCCTTTCATTTGATACCCATATTGCAAAAGTGCATTTAAAATTACTATTCCGCCATCTTGGATTTTGAATGATGTCACATTATTCATCGAGTTGCTCTCAACGAGCCCTTTCATTTGGTATCCATATTGTAGAAGTGCATTGAAAATAACTTTTCCGCCATCTTGGATTTAGAATGACGTCACAGTATTTATCGAGTTGCTCTCAACGAGCCCTTTCATTTGATACCCATATTGTAGAAGTGCATTAAAAATAACTTTTCCGCCATCTTGGATTTAGAATGACGTCACAGTATTCATCGAGTTGCTCTCAACGAGCCCTTTCATTTGATTCCCATATTGCAAAAGTGCATTAAAAATAACTTTTCCGCCATCTTGGATAAAGAATGACGTCACATTATTCATCGAGTTGCTCTCAACAAGCCCTTTCAATTGATACCCATATTGTAAAAGTGCATTAAAAATAACTTTTCCGCCATCCTGGATTTAGAATGACGTCACAATATTCATCGTGTTGCAGTTGCTCTCAACGAGCCCTTTCATTTGATACCCATATTGTAGAAGTGCATTAGAAATAACTACCACCCCCCCCCCCCACCCAATTTTAGGGGATGGGGGGATGGGGGACGTTTTTTGTATACTGAACTTTGTTTACATACCGAAATTCGGCTTTCTAGCCCTTCAGGAAGTACCCCAACATTTTGAGGTCTCATACTAACTTCCACCCCCCATTTTAGGGGGATGGGGGGCGAAAGTTATAAGTTTATCAATTTTTTTGTTGGTTGTATACTAAACTTAAGCTACATACCGAATTTCAGCTCTCTAGCACTTCAGGAAGTAGCCAAACATTTTGATGATCATCAGTGTGTCAGTGTGTCAATGTGTCAGTGTGTCAGTGTGTCAGTGACGAAATCCGTGTATTTTAGATATCAAGAAAATCTAAAGTATTATAGCTATTCTATTGATACTTTGTATGCCTAATAAGTCTATTATTGGTATCATATTCTGCGAATATGAACTTTCTGGTACATCGGAAACCAACTCTATGAGGGTTCAAAAAAACGACGAAACACTTCGAGAAAAGGTAGGTAGTGCCCTTGCGCTTCGCTTGGCTCGTCTTGGCGGGGGCACTACCGTGCCCCCAGATTTATCGGTGTTTCATTGGAGGCTAAACATACCTATGTGTCTTCTAAACTTAAATTCAATCATATGGTTTTACTTATACCCATTTTGTGTTTTCGTTAATTAATTTCAATTTATCTTTTTAAAACGGATCTAAAAAACGTGAAAAGACAAACACCGGGTTCGGATCTAATGCTGAGAGATGGGAGTATGTACTTCTAAATGATTCCTTGCAGTAACAAACAATTAGAATTTCCAACAGGGCGTGTTTGGCTAAATTTTAAACTATGAGGAATAGCGAAAAATCCTTAAGGAAGTCTCGAGGCCGATTTGATAAAAATTAAAAAACATCATAAAAATTAAATTTTTGAAATATAAATTCAGCAATCAAACTACGAGTATCAATATTCTGTGAAGTAGAAACATGCGACAAACTTGAGGTATAAGGATTTTTTTCCATTAAGGCGCATAGTACCCTCAATGACCTTGAACATCCAGACGGAGCTAAACGCACATTTTCATATCTTCACCGCACATATTAATATGTCCCGAGCATACCGCGATACCTCAAAATGATATCATAGACTATGCAGCTAGGCAGAAACAGCTGCAAAAACCCGCCTTCGCCCGGTTTTTATATGTGGAAATCTCAATTTTCAACATATTCTTTGTAAAATATTGACTGATTTACATGAGCGCTACTCACATTGTAGTAAATTTTAACACCGATTGATCTATTCAAAAACATTTTAAATAAAAGAAGCCGTTTAGAAGGAGTGATCATTTATTTGAACAAAATAGCGTGTTGTTAAATATTTTTTTACAGTTCAACTATTTGTCATACGAAAATAAAATTTACTCACATTGTTGTACATGAATATACATTCAACATATATTTTTTTTCAATCTTTACACCCAGCCGTTAATCAGGAGTATGCTTTAGAATGTAACGTTTTTACGGCTTAAAAGGCGCGAAGGCCCTTAAATAATGTTTCGCTACATGTTCACAACATAGTGTTCTTATTTCAAATTTTTATTATCACTTCGTGGTGTAAATACATTAACGATTTTTTTGAAATTCGAACTTTAAGTGAGTTTGCGCGAATTTTGATTTTATTCTGCTGTACAATGACTAAATTATTGTTTGTATATTAGTTCATATTTTACCAAGTCATTACTTCACCGAATTTGATCCTCAGCGACATCGAATAGTGTAAAAAAATATAATACCTAGCATTTTCTTTTTTTATTTCAAAAGCTCGATTTCTGACGTGTAATACTTACATGACCA
Organism: Agrotis segetum; assembly: GCA_036375495.1. Taxonomy (NCBI): domain Eukaryota; kingdom Metazoa; phylum Arthropoda; class Insecta; order Lepidoptera; family Noctuidae; genus Agrotis; species Agrotis segetum. The sequence goes on from JAQSVV010000181.1 coordinate 2,833,070, forward strand.
AACCAATCTCACGAAACAAATTTGTACAATAAAATAATTAATTTGGCTATCTTTTGTTTGGAGTCGCGAGAGGGAGAGGACAGCGTCCTCCCTCCGCCCCAACCATAGTGGTAGGCGCCCGCAGCGTCGGAAGTCGGCAGACGATCTCCGGCCACCGTAGGCACGGGCATGCGGACAGCGAGTAAAGGGCAACTCGCTGTCCGACCATGGACCATGCCCGAGTCGACAGCGCGTCGTGTTCCACGTGCGCCTCAAAGAGCGTCAGCATAATGAGAACTTAGAGGGCCAAAGCTTACCGGGGTCGCGGGAGTTATTTCATGACCCCGGAACATAAAGGGCTATTGAAGGACACCGTGGATTTTAGTCAGTACAAGTCTGACAGTCCCTCCCGCCCTGCCCGGGGTGGAAGGACTCATTTGATGATTTTACCACGATAAAAAAAAAACTTTTATTTGGTAGGAAACAAATTCATTTATAATAAGCCTATCAAAATCCAAGGCATTCTACATTCATTCAACATTAAAAATTATAATATGATTGTACAAAATAAAATGTACAGTAAAAATTAGCTAATAAATTAAAAGTTATTACATAATTTTGATTATCGAGTACCACAGCGAGTGCATTCCTAATTCAAAATTTTTGAATTAAATAATTGCCGCGCATTCAAACATTTATTATCTGACATTGTTCCTTTGTCTATTATTGTTTTTTGGGAATGACAATGTACGTAATGTTATTATAAAAGCTTTAAACTATATTATAATAGATAATAATTGTGTTCTAAGCATAAAACAAATTTATTTTAATTTTTATTAATCGATTTCCTAATTTCCTTATTTTTTTCACTCGAGTTGACAAAAAAATCAATTATGGAATCGATTAGAATACTCGCTTTCACACATCATTACGATTAAAAAAAAATAACATGGTTGTCGATTACGAATACAAATTGAGTAGTGGTAATGAAAAATACGTGTTATTGGTCCTGTATTAGAGAATTACGCCAAGATCTGGTCTTTTTTACGTTATTTATAATATTTGGCATGATATTTATCTTTATTATTATGGAGTTAAAGCTCGCGTGTGTGATCCAAGTGCAAAATAAAAATGTAAACAAACAAAAGTGGCGCGAAAGTTCGAGTTCAGATAACAAATTTTTCATTACCACTGCTAATTTATGTTGAAATACGTGTGAATTCGTTACAATACTAAATGACGAGTTATTCATTCCTCCTATAATGATCCGTTGGATGTCCGAAAACCACGTTTTTTATGATTTTTAGCCCCACCCAGCACTGCCATCAAAATGGCGAAGATCATATTTACGCTTTTGGATTTTGTTACGGTAAATTATGAAAATAGGCGCTAAATGTAGAAGTTATAATTTCGTGAATAAATCAGATTTTTATTTAACATTCTTAATTAATGCGCACTCATAGGATTTTACGCAGAGAATATTATATTTTTTTAATTTATAATGAGGATGTCGTATGACTACAACGTCTGCCCCTTTTGGACCCACTATTGAGCCAGCGTAAGTTTACTTGTCGCGCCCCTTTCGGGGGCGCTACCGAACTATACGGTTAATATTTTTTAAAACATGATACTATATTTTAACTGTGGTACCACAAAAACTTTTAAACGTCTTTTCTTAGGAAAGAAAAATTCAATCTGCGGACAGGATTCGAACCTGCGGCCTTCGGATTCAGTACATCCGACGCTCATTTCCAACCGAGCCATCGAGGATCTTACCTGCCGCGGCGAATTCTTCCTTCCAATTCTAACGTCTCATGGTGACTGTCCGCGGATAGAATTTTTCTTTCCTAAGAAAATCTTTGAAATTCGCTACGCATACGTTAATGCGTTTAATATTTAAAAATATTTTAAACGTCTGTTGAACACTTGTCTAAAAAATGTCAGACGTTGAAATAAGGTCCGTTTTGCAGTCACACTTTTTTTAGAAAGTTTTCAACAGCTGATGTTTAAATTTTTGAAGTAAGGTAAAAGTTTGATCCAGCCGGTGCAGATAGCATATTCCTATTTAAATTATTATTTAAAAAATTTAAATAGGAATACTACCACGACAGTCATGAGCATCCAAATATGCAATATTGCTGAGTAATCGCAACATCTAATTGCAGTAAGTTGCAAACTGCGATGAGTAATGGTCCCTTGCAGCGCCAATGAATATTGTTCCACCGGCAGATTTACGAACACCACTGCTTATTTAACTTAGCATTGTGCTCGTAATATTTATTATATTTTTAACCGCGATGATGAAAAATGTATGCTGTGGCTTTATTTTTGTTAGCTAGTAGCATGTTTTTTTAAGTAGATAGAATATAAAAACAGGTAAAGTGTTTCGAAAACAACCACAGAATCATCACTCGAAATCGAAATGTGTATTATAATAGCCTTCCTCAATAAATGGATCACAAGGCAAAAAAAAATTCAATTCGAACCAGTAGTTTCTGAGATTTGCGCGTTCAACCAAAACAACTCTTCAGTTTTATAGTGTTAGTATAGATAAATAGTTCACAATGGTAGACGAGGTTGCTTGGTAGATGTATGACCGTTTTTCATTAAGAGGATCGTCTACCGAGCGCTCGTCCATACTAAACGAGAAAACGTTTTCCTGCCCCTAAATATTATCCTATCTCAATGATTTTTTAGAATGCTTCTGAAATAGCAAAAAAACTAGGGTTATAGGTTTTCTTTTTTTCAAAATTTATAATAGTTTGAAAGTTACAGGCGCCTAAAAGTTACTATTTTTATGACAAAGAAGTTTTAAAAAAAAACAAAACCTACAAACCTAGAATATAATATGCTGAAACGATTGGACGCCAGAATCTAAGAGATTGGTCGTGATTTAGTGTGTGAAAAACGTTTTCTCCCGAGAGACAAATTTCATATAAAAATTACTTACAGTCAGTCGCGAGCTGCAGCGCTCTCTATCGCACGATGGGGGTTTTTTCAACGCGCGAGAGGGACAGCACGAGTTTGTCTAAATACCTATTTTTTGAAATGGCAGCCGCTATACTATCCTCTTAAACACGAAAAGCCGTTGTTTCCGGCTGTCATTGGTCTATCATCTTTGACAGTTGTTGCTGTTAGTCAGAAGCTTGAAAGTCTACAACCTGTCTTATCAAAGGGTACCCAGTTACTGGGAGATTAGGTAGGCATTCCCTCCATGTAAAATATAGCTGCATTCAATTCAACTGGAAGCCGACTCTTTATAGATAGGATAAGTTGGGAAGTTGATAACGGCTCTGTCGTAAATGGACAAAAACATCGAAAGATAAGTGCACGGTTAGGATTGATCGCTCGAATAAAGAAGAACCGGTAAGAAGCTACACGGCAAATCCTCATTGTTCGTTGTGGTATAACAGTAATCTACAACAATTCAGACTGTACTAAGATACAGGCACTTCGCCTGTATCTCACAGTTTATTAGCGCAAACCTATCAACATTTACGTTTATTATTTTGATTCAACTAAAACCCAGTCCTTTCTCACAACAGCCTCGTCTTGTTTAACTAATAAAACTGTATTTTCGTTAACGTCAGTCCTTATCGTAAAGTATTCGTCGCGTTGAGGATCATTCTATAAAATGAGAGAGAATTATCAAGGTTGAGGACTGGTCACCATTCATTTGTTCCACTGTCTACTGTCGTAATTATTTGTGACTGTGAGTGACTTAAAAGTATATAGCCAGAGTTAAAAGTTAATATTGTTTTCTTGAGACTTGTGCCTTTTAAATTAATTAACTTACAGGTATTATTCTAATCATTATTACATCTGGTTAACATGTTTTCTTAATTTAAACATTAATACGAGTGTAAAATATATTGGATCAGTTTCTTGTACTTGCTTTGGAAGAATAATTTATGAACATAATGACAATCAAAAGTGGTAAATTAACTTTTTTTTTTAATTATACTACGAGTATATTAGTAAAGTGTATTGGAATGTCTTAGGGAAGGCTCTTGTTGAATAACAGGATAGCAAGAGTTCGATGAATACAAATGTAGATCAGATAGATTATAACTTTTTTTTTTTTTTTTAGCGTGGTAAAATCATCAAATGAGTCCTCCAACCCCGGGCAGGGCGGGAGGGACTGTCAGACTTCTACTGACTAAAATCCACGGTGTCCTTCATAGCATGTTATGTTCCGGGGTTACGGTAAGGGAATAATCCCGCGACCCCGGCAGGCTTTGGCCCTCTGAGAGGGGGGCCCCGTCATTATGCTGACGCTCGAGGCGCGCGTGGGACACAACGCGCCGTCGACCCGGGCATGGTCCTTGGTCGGGCAGCGAGTTTCCCTTTACTCGCTGCCCGCATGCCCGCGCCTACGGTGGCCGGAGATCATCAAGTGACGTCCGTCGCCGTGGGCGTCTACCACTGCGGCTGGGGCGGAGGGAGGACGCTGTCCTCTCTCGCTCGCGGCCCGCCTCCTCCAGATAGATTATAACTTAGAAATTGTTCTAATGCAGGGACGCAGGCCAATGTAGGGCCCGTAAGTAAAACTTGGACATTGCCCTGCGTTTCACGTTTCACCACAGGTTTCACATTCATTTTATTTCTTCAAGATTGTTTTTGTGACATTCTAGTTTATTCGAAATGATTAACTAATTACTTTTATTTAATTTAATCCACGACCAAAGACCCGTTCAAATTAGAATCAGGACTTTAAGACCACGACTACTAGACGACAAAACGAGTGTTGTACTTAAAAAAAATCTGTAGTTTTTTTTTTATTACTGCTTAAGATTGTACTTTGTCCCTACTTATTGTAAATATAATTAAAAAGCCTATTATAAGGAAATAATTTCTCCAAATGAAGTTTTACAAAGAAAAACATTTGTGTGATTCTTTCAGTTCCTGCTACGACGTTTTTATTAATTTTCTTTTTGGAAGTTCTTGTTTTAAAACAATATAATTGTGATTCCTAATTGTATACTGTTTCAATTTTGACGTCATTATAATTTTGTAAGTAGGTTCAAAGTTTCTTTAACAAACGTAAATCAATTCAAGTTTCGAAATAATGAGCGTGTACTATCCAACAAACAATCAAGAAATAAGCCGTAGGCTAATGGACCCTTCGAAATTGATGTATATTGTGTCTGATAGGATATACTATACCCTAATTTGTTACCTGCTTGTAACATAACACCTAGCCCCTCGTACACAACGCGATGCAAGTCTCCGATACCTTACGACTTCGGTAACAGGCGACTGTCGCAATACCAGTCCATAGAGTTTCGTATGCATACGTCGATGGATACCAAAGACGTAAGATATAGGACTTGCATCGCGGTGTGTGCTAAGGGCCCTAATGTCCTGCTTGCGACTGTTGAACTCATATCACGATATTACCAGGTGAGTAAAATAAAAGAGTCACATGAGTCCTCCCATCCATTACTGTCACACTTGTAGATACTAACTAAAGTCCACGGTGATCTTCGATCAATTAAATATTAGTAACTAGATTTCCGATGAGCGTTTTAAAAACGGACAGAAAAATAACGCCACAAACGGTTTTGTGACGATATTTGTAATCCTTATTGCTTAGACTTTCAGTATCATTTTAGAATGACTACATTTTGTACGGATGACATCTTCAAGAAACATTAATTGTGAAACCTTTCATAAAATACATTTTGCAATGGTACGAGTAATTAAACTGTATGTTTGAGTGTCTACTGTACTGTGGTTGAAGTGTAGTTAAGTTTCATAATAAACTGAAGTTGTAAATTCAGTTGAACATTTTTTATGAAATGTAGATGTTTACGTGCTGTGTGCAAATGTGTCCACGTATGTGAGTTAATTTGTTCCTGATCCATAATCTAGAGCTATTATTTAAATCGAATACGGTGATCCTTCAAAGAGCTCTTTACGTTCGAGTGCCACGGTTATCTGATGAGGATGGATGGCTTTGGCCTTCTAGGCCCCGTCAGAAATGCTACCACCTTGGAAGCACATAAGCGGCTACGGTCGTTATAGGGGTAACTTATTGATAAAGCCCACTGCGCCATGCATAGTTTATAATGTTTACAGCATTATAGATACCGCCCCAATTTCAGAAAGACCCCAACCTTTACTACAATTTCCAGTACCAAGTTTAAACGATAATCTTCTTTTCTTTAACTCCTTACTCCTATACTTACCAGTATACTTGTCAGGTGGCCTGATGGCGACTGTATACAGAGTGACCTCTTCACTCCTGCCCTTGGCATTGGCAGCATACAGGACTAGCGTGTAGCTAGACCGACTGTCCAGGTCGCGTACCTCGAAGGTTGGAGTGTGATTTGATGAGACGTTTGCACGGACCTGGGCAAAAGATTCGGGATTATGGTGATACGAGTAAGTCAAGAATCTATAATCATTTACTTTGCTTAGCATAGCATAATCAGCCTGCTGGGGCATTATGCCTTCTGTCTGAGAGAGAGAGAGAGAGGAGTAGGCTTTATTCACCAAGCGCCGAGCGCGTACGCACATGTCACATGTTTTCGAATTTTCGTTTGTGAGACATGCCAGTTGTGAGAGCAGTGGTAATTAAATAAATTACGCAAAGTAATGCTCTGCTGAGTTTTAACCTACAATCTGCATATTTTGCTGAAAATAACAGTACAAAAACAAAAATTCTTGATGACACAGGACTGAAACATAAAATTAACAAAACATGGAGGCACTGTAGCCAAAGTCCAAACCCTAGTCTGATCGTGTTATGTACGTTTTATATAGGAAAAAAACAAAAAACACAGTTCACCAACTTTTAATTCCAAATAAACCACTTACCATCAAAGAGGGCAGTTCCAGCACTTCCATATAGAACACCTGTGGCAGGCCTCCATCGAAACCCTCCAGGCATTCTACCAGCAGAGTGTCAGAGCTCTGGTTCACCACCGAGCAGTTCTGCAGGGCCGTGGGGTTCCCTGCTGAACACGACTCGATTTAAAACTATGGAAATGACGGGTGGATTGCCTGAAAGATGAGAATGGCTACAAAGGGTCTTACGGCTTATGGGGATACGCCTAGGATGACAAATGGTGTGAAAGAATGAGACAGCCACGCTAAATCAATCCCGAAATAACTCGAACAAATGGCAGTATAATGATTCGGGCTTCATAATTACATTAATTTCTCAAAAAAAAAAAAACTGTAAGAATCTGTTTCGAATCAGCTAAAAACCGAAGATAATCTCGAAATAAAGTGTTTAAACTGGCCAAATTAAGGTATAACACGATTCACGTCACGTGAGGGAAACCCCGAAAATTGCTCGCTTCATTGCCGGATGATAGCACTGGATCCTGTTCTCATATTACGATAACCGGTGATAAATTAATACAAATTGCTTGTATTGCACCGTTTATCATCACACTGTGCAAACGATAAACAAAGCGACGCAAAACTTTCTCTTACATACAAACAAAGCATCGTGTTTAGCTGTCGACTATTGAATTACACATCCACATGAGAATGGTAATGACGACAATATAGTAGAAAAAAGAGCAGTGGTGATGAAATAAATTAAACAAAGCGCCTGGCGGGCTCCGAACCCAGGACCTACAACTCGTAAGTCGGGACCGATACCACTGAGCCACCACTGCTCACAAACCGATGGATGCATGTGGTGAATTGTCGTTCGGCGTGGCGGTCTAAGGGGGAAGCCTATGTTCAGCAGTGGATGTCTTCCGGCTGATGATGATGATAATGTACCAGGAAAATCACCTTTACCAACATCTTCTTAAGAGCTATGATATCATGAGTTACCTGCAGCAACAAGCTTGTACATGCATGGCGCCTCCTGCCTGCCCACGGAGTTGGTGGCCGTGCACAGGACCGTGCCGAAGTCCAGGTCAGTGGTCGGGGTGTAGCGCAGGGTGGATGTGTTGCCCTGTGCCGTGTATAAGCTGGAGGAAGAAAAAAGAAAAGGTAAATAGAATCTCGTTTGATGGACAGGCGATAGTCTGGTGTTAGAGTTAATTACGCCGTCTCTCTGTAAGCTACAGCCTATTGATATGGCTCCATACAGACAGTGTCGCAATGTGTCTATACATTGATACAGGGGCTAATGTTATAATGGCGTATCATCAGATAACATAAAAGGAAAACGATAAGTTTATTGGCAAATGCCACAAGTAGTCACAATGTGGACATAAAAAAATATTATTTGTCAAAAACAGATTGAATCTGTTTCAGAATTACGTAAGTGTGTGATTATAATATAAACCTGAATACTTATTGTTGAGCCCATAATGTCCTGAATTTTTAGTTCTAATTACTTACTCACTTTTAGTAGGAAATACAAATTCATGTTGATGTCAAAAACATGATAATCACCTTCAAGATTGAATTACCTAACTACTAATAAAATGTCTTTATTTTTAGCTAGCCGCTTCAAAAACTACAGTTCTCGGCTTTGTAATCAAGCTCACTATTCAACTTCAAATTCCAAACTAAACCAGTTGTAACTCAGCAAATTCAGTGGCATAACGACAAAGTGTACGATCGTCCACTTCAAAGCCTTGCCTTTATCAGACACGCGATAGATTTATATAGAAGGACATGTACAAGGGGTGAAAACAGGCTCATTAACACGTCACAATAAAATTAAATTTAAGCTAAACTTCCACGATACGTGATATTGCCATATGGACAGTCAGAC